>CM029016.1:207312506-207941422 GCA_016801055.1 Panax notoginseng | reverse complement strand
ATTTCCTCCTTTGATTGTGATGCCGATGAACGCTTATTGGCCCGAGTATTCATTATCGTTGTCGAGAGTAGAGCGTTTGAAGAACAGTGAAGAAGTATCAGCGAAGAAATATCTGAATGTATGTGAAAGGAGGAGGCGCTCCGTGATTAATAGGGAAGAGTTAGACGCCGAAAGGACTCCTTGAAACAATAAAATATCTTAGCTTCTGTCTTTTCAAATTTCAAAAATCATAATGATATCTACTGTAAATTAGGCCGAGTAGATACGTCTCCCTTAGTCTCCGGTGATGAATAGATAGTATTTATCAACAGAACACATTTAAAATAATAACATGCAGATATACTGTAAATATGAGATATTTTATGCATGAACTATTTTAGTACGTGATCATATTATATGTGACGCCCCCAAAATAGGTATACATCACCCATCTTGAGTCTCCAAATACATGGTACAAAATTCAAATACAACTTAATAATTCAACTGTCGTGTACAATACGACAAAACATAAACTGAGAGCTTTAAAACGAATATTGTCTTCTAGACAGTATTCAACTCAAATGGTGTCCTCAATACAATTATTATCACACTATTTCATAGAATAGTGAGGACTACTAATGCTATCTTCTGGAGCGTCACTCCGTTCCCCGACTAGTCTCGGCTACGTTCTCATTTCCTGAAAAGAACAATGAAAGCAAAAGGGTGAGCTCAACTAGCCCAGTAAGAAATATTATGACTAAGATAATGTAGAATAATTTATCGTTAGCCTTCAACAGTGTTAAACTGATAAAATATAACAAACATCAAGTTTAACTGTAGCGGAACAAGCAATCCATTAGAAGAGTCAAGTAGAGAATAGAATCTACTATCTTCTATGATTTAAAAGGTTTTTCATCACTTTTATCGCCGAGACTCAGCTTAATAAATAATCCACATCATCCCCGCACTACGGCCAAGGATATTCATTAGTATCACGATCACAAATTTTCCATGCACTACGGGCCAAGGATATTCGTGTATTCATCAATGGTCATGATCATGCCAACAACTGTCCACCAATGCACTACGGGCCAATGAGGACTTTTATCACATCATTTGTAACATTATGGTCATGATTATACCGAATAATCCCTGGTCATAATCATACCAAGTCCATCTATGCACTACAGGCCACATATGACTTTCACAAAATATAAACATGAAGATGATGACAATGATATAAGAATTCAATAAAACAAGTTCAAGGATAAATTTTTAAAGATTTATAATTTAATTTATCCAGAAATCAATAACGTCCAAATTGTCAACATGATACTACTTTGTGGAGTAAAATTCAAGAATAATATTGTACCAAAAATAATTTGGACCAAAAACGAATCAATTTTTATCATGAATAGTACCCCGGGTGAATAGTACTTGAGTGAATAGTATCCTGTAAATAGTACTTCGGGAATTGTAATCCCGTGAATAGTACTCCGACATGAAAAAGTTAAAACTTATCAAGAATGCTCAGAATAATATTTCCATGAAAAGATACTGAATGAAGCGCAAATATCAAGGATATTTTACTAATTTCATGGAGTATAGAAACCAAAATTTTAACAAAACGAGTATAGAATTCGAAATTTGAAACGAAATAATATTACTTACATACTACAGAGTATGGAAAAAAATATTATTTCAAGCGAATATTGAACAAAAATAACATCCCTTACCTTGAAAAGAAGAGTATTCCAACTGGTATAGCGGGGATATTCTTGAAGAAAACTTTCACTATTTTCTACGCTCAAAGCTTTCTAAAACCCTAAAGAAATACGCTCAAGATTATAAAAGAAGAATTCTCTGATTCTGGTGTGATTTTCAATTCTAACTTAAGCGCCTATTTATAGAAAAATGCTAGTACGCCATAGGAGACTACATTAATAAAATATTAATATTAATTTTCTACGCATGCATTTTGAAAACAATACCAGCCCACCACTTTTGAAATTCAATTCAACACATTTTATCAACAAAGGACAAAAGTGGGTCCCATCCCTTAATTTTAATAAAAATATTTTATTTTCTGAAACTTCAGAAATTTATAATAAATAGCCTTTTTATCAGAAAAATATGAATTTTATGTCCATTCCACACGAAAATCGAATTCTCTACAACTTTGTAGCTTTAAGTTTTTCTAATTTCCAAACAAAAAATATTCGAAATCCACAAACGGATGATTTTCAATACCTCATAAAATTCATAACAAATCATACGTTAATTTTTAACGGTTCAAAATTTGTGGACATATACTCAACTTATATATGCATAACATATCTAAAAATCACAACGATCCAACGGTCGGATTAAAATTATAACTCACGCAATAGAGCTTTAAGAACACTGATTTGATTTTTAATACCTCCATTCCGATAAAAATACTGATAAAGTACTTCAACATTAATTCTTTCATTTATAACCACATAAAATAAATATTTTCCTATCCATCATTTATGTCCACATAAAATAAATATTTTCTTATCATATAAATTAATAATTAATTATTCACAAATAATATTACAGAATCACAATAATGACAACCAGGCCGTTCCCAGAAAAGAGGGGACTTTCCAATAAGAATTTCTCCTTACTGGCGCGCAATTAGGTGACCAAACCTCTCCTTGACAGAACTTTCTAGACATTGTCGATAATGCTATCTAATAATATTATTCAAGTAATATGAATTATTGATATGATAATGGGAAATACTGTGAAATAACAATTATTGAAACAACATTAATATAAAATATCAACGTAGTAATTATTGAACCAATAAAATAAAATATTGAACAGTAATTATTGTAACAATTATTGAGTAGTGTCTTCTTACGTAAGACTTAATAATTCAACAATACTGTGCAATACCGTGTACTACTGTGCAACAACGCGTATTACTGTTTTTTAACCACCAGGTATTCCAACAATGCTAACGGTAACGATTACGTCGGTATTTATAAAAACTCAAATTTGTCATTTTCTTCATCCTATAATTATTCTGTTATGGGGCCCATAAATGGCTGCGCCATGGTACGAATATTCCCCGACAGAAAAAATATTTCACGACCAAACGAATATTCCCCGACAACATGAATATTTTATAACCATTTGTTTATTTTGCAAAATTTATAAATATTACACATAACTATAACATTATATCAAATTTACTTCTTAATATTCAAAAATGATATTTATAGAAAATTTATCTTTATTCATAAAAGTTGGGGTCTTACAACCTCCCCTTCTTATGAAATTTTGCCCTCGAAATTAGGGTACGTACCTGGTATGTCGAAGTGGTAAGGATACCTTGATTTCATTTCAGATTCTAATTCCCAAGTCATTTCCTCAACATCATGGTTTCTCCACAAAACTTTGACTTGAGGTATAACCTTGGAGCGTAAAATATGTTTCTTCTTATCCAAGATTTGAACAGGAACCTCTTTATACGTTAAATCTTCCGCTATTTCGTCCGGTTTTAACTCAATAATGTGTTTCGGGTCTTCCACATATTTACTTAACATGGATATGTGAAAAACGTTATGAACACGAGACATACTTGGCGGTAAGGCGAGTCTATAGGCCACAGTTCCTACTCGTTTGAGGATTTAAAATGGGCCAATGAATCGAGGATTGAGCTTTCCTCTCTTTTCAAATCTCATAACTCCTTTCCATGGAGCAACACATAACAACACATGTTCTCCAATATCGAATTCCACGTCCTTTCGATGAAGATCAGCATAACTCTTTTGTCAATCTTGTGAGATTTTTATATGTTGTCGGATCGTTTGAATGTTTTCCGTAGTCATACGTACCAACTCTGGTCCCAACAACGTTGCTTCACCCACCTCATCCCATCATACTAGAGAATGACACTTTCTTCCATACAACGCCTCAAATGGAGCCATACCAATACTTGCTTGATAACTGTTGTTGTAGGAAAACTCCACCAATGGTAAGAACTTGTCCCAACTTCCCTTGAAGTCAAGGACATAGAGTCTTAATAGATCTTCAAGAGTTTGAATAGTCCTCTCTAACTGTCCGTCCGTTTGAGGATGATATGTCTAGCTAAATCGTAAATTCGTGCCCATAGCTTTCTCCAAACTAACCCAAAATTGTGAAGTGAATCTTGGACCTCGATCAGAAACTATGGATACTGGCATATCATGCAATCTTATAATCTAATTTATGTATATACGAGCAAGACGTTCAAGTGTATAAGTTTCTCGTATAGGTAAGAAATGAGCCGACTTGGTCAATCTATCAACAATAACCCAAATTGCATCTATGCCTTGAGAAACCTTGGGAAGACCGGTAACAAAATCCATGGTAATGTGCTCCCACTTCCATTCTGAAATTTTAAGTGGTTGCAATGGAGCTTTTGGTACTTGATGCTCCGCCTTAACTCGTTGACAAGTTAGACACCTTGATATAAACTACGCGATCTCTCTCTTCATATTGCTCCACCAAAATGTATGTCGAAGATCATGATATATTTTGGTACTCCCAGGATGGATTACAAACGGTGTGTTGTGCGCGTCCATCATGATTTTATACTTTAAATCAGGGTCGTTAGGAACATAAAGTCTAGAGTTGACTCGAAGTATTCCTTCTTCATCGATTCTTGCTTCTAGCATAACACCTTCTTGCACTTTCTTCCTCATACGCATCAACTCCAGATTTGTAGCTTGAGCAGCTTTAACTTTATCGATTAAAGTCGGTTCTACTCGTATATTTGCTATCATCACATGGGTCCCTAGAGTCTTTAACTTTATCTCCATCCTTTGCAAGTCATATAAAATGGGCCTTTGTGTTGACAATATCGCACTCGTACCCGCATATGATCTTCTACTCAATGCGTCAGCTACTAAGTTCGCTTTACCAGGATGGTATTGAATGGTATGATCATAATCTTTCAACAGTTCAAGCCAACGTCTTTGCAACATGTTGAGTTCCTTTTGGGTGTAGAAATATTTGAGGCTTTTATGATCCGTAAAGATCTCCACTTTCTCCCCATACAAGTAATGCCTCCAAATTTTAAGTGCGAAGACAACAGCTGCCAACTCTAGATCATGAGTAGGATAATTCCTCTCATATTCTTTGAGTTGCCGAGAGGCATAGGCTATGACTTTCCCATGTTGTATGAGAACACATTCTAACCCTTTGCCCAGATCATTACTATAGATGACAAATCCCTTCGAGCCAGATGGTATTGTCAGAACAGGTGCTGAAATGAGTCTCCTCTTAAGTTCTTGAAAACTCTTCTCACATTCCATGCTCCAACTGAATTTTGTATCTTTCTCAGTCAGCTGAGTTAATGGAGTAGCGATTCGAGAAAACTCTTCTACGAATCTCCGATAATAACCAGCTAAGTCGAGAAAGCTACGTACTTCGGTCATTGATTTAGGTTGCTCATAGCTTTGAATAGCTTCAATCTTTGTCGGGTCAACAGATATTCCATGACTTGATACTATGTGCCCAAGGAATGCTACTTCCTCAAGCCAGAACTCGTATTTCTTCAACTTGGCATAAAGCTTATTTTCACGAAGCTTTTGGAGTATCAGCCTCAAGTGTTGCTCATGATCTTCACGGCTTTTGGAATATATGAGGATGTCATCAATAAAGACGACCACAAAGTGATCCAAATATTCCTTGAATACTCGGTTCATCATATCCATGAAGGCAGCAGGAGCATTAGTCAATCCAAAAGACATGACTAGGAATTCATAATGCCCGTACCGAGTTCTAAAAGCCGTCTTTGGAATGTCATCGGTTCTAACATTTAACTGATGATATCCGAAATGAAGATCGATCTTTGAAAAGAATTTGGCGCCTTGCAACTGGTCAAACAGGTCATCAATACGTGGCAATGGGTACCTATTCTTGATGGTGACATGATTCAACTCTCGATAATCAATACAAAGTCGCATACTCCCATCTTTATTCTTCACGAATAGAATAGGAGCACCTCAAGGAGACGTACTAGGATGAATGAAACCGATGTCTAATAATTCCTACAATTGGGTCTGTAACTCCTGAAGTTCAATAGGAGCCATTCGATATGGGGCTTTGGAAATGGGTTTTGTACCAGGTTCAAGGTCGATACAAAATTAAATTTCTCGTTCTGGGGGTAGGCCAGGAAGTTCTTCAGGGAATACGTCAGGAAATTTATTAACAATAGAAATATCATTCAAAACTGACGTATTTTTGTTTAAATCCGTGACATGAGCTAAGAAAGCTTGACATCCGTTTTTCAATAAACGAATAACTTTTTGGCTTGAGATGACTGTGATTGATTTTAATGGTTTGGTTGCTTGAATTCGCATAATAGGTTGGTTAGGAATATGAAAGCTAACAACCTTACGAAAATAATTAATTTTTACATGATGAGTAGTTAACCAATCAATCCCTAGAATTACGTCAAATGCAAGTGTTTTCAATGAAATAAGATCGACAGGTAATGTGAGGGTACCGATTTGAACAAAACAAGACTTATAAACAGTGGATGTAATGAAGGTTTCTCCCAACGGAGTTTTAATAGATAAGTCAAAGTCTAATTTCTCCGGAGTCAAATTTAAACGTTGAGCGCAAGTAGGAGAAATAAAAGAATGGGTAGAACCGGTATCAAATAAGGTATATTATTCGCTAGAGCTTATGATAAGCTTACCCGTGATGACCTCGTTCGGGTTCCTTACTTTCTGGGAGGTCACGCCAAACGCTCTCCCTTGAACTACCAGCTTTGACTTTTCTAGGATGACCTTTGGTGCCTCCATCCCAGCTGGACTTATCTTCGGTGCACGACAAAATCGGGCTAGGTGACCCTCTCTTCCACAATTAAGTATTTGCAATGACCTTACATTTTTTTCTTAAGACTCAAATCTTCAAAGTCTTTAGACAATAATCCTTTCGTCAACTTCCAGAAATTTCATAATAAACAAATTAGTTCATATTATCAAGTCATCATCAAAACAAAAAGGTTAGAATATTAAAGTCAACATTCTCCCCCTTTTTGATGATGATAACACCAAAAATTATAACTCCCCCTGAATTTATGCATATTTAAAATTTCAGAAGAAAATAAACAAAATCCAAACTAATTATCACCATGCCTTTTGTTTAGGCATAATTTTAACTTGCAAGATTGTTAGCTATAATAAAATATTAGATAACACAAAATATAGCAGTCATAACATCTAATACTGGCTCTAGCCAAATTGTTTGAAACAACCCATCAAAAATAGAATCTTAACAAACGTAAACACATATTGGTGCCAAACAAATCGTTTTAACACAAAATTAATAATTCCAAAATGTCTTCATAGTAGCAACAACCACAGTCTTCACAGCAAACCACAGTATGTCTCCCCCTTTGCATCACCAAAAAGATCATCAAATATCAATATCGTCAACGTGAATCACATGTAGAGGATGAGTAGTGAAGTAACGACGGTGGAGAAGATGATGAAGCTTTTCTTCCAAAGAAAAATCATGAGCAAATTTAGGTGGTCGAGGAATAAAAGTCTCATTTGGTAGAGGTAGGTCTAGAAAATCTTCAATGTACTCGGCCATCCAATTACATCGAGGCCATTCAGCTACTGCAGAGTGCATTCTATCAAAGTGTAGCTTTCTACCAACTTCATTCATACGATGAGACATAAAATCAGCAAATTCTCCAATTTGGTAACTCACAAACTTTAGTTCTTGACTTCACTGACAAGAGTTTCGATTGATCTTCCTGTGAAGAGACTCAACCATAGCCATTGTGTGGAACTCAAATCCGGCTTGTAAATCAATAAATTCATCTTCAATTTAAGAAAAAACATTTATTAAAATCATTTGCCCGAATAGGCAGTTTTTTTTTTCTAAAACCAAAAACCTTTGTTTTACATCAAGAATATCGGAACGTATAAGCTCTTGATTTTTGAGGATTTGAGTCAGCATATCGACTAGTACTGGAGATGAAACTGATGAAGGAGGAAGTGTAGAAGAAGTAAGATCATCAAATGATAAATTAGACGAGATGGAACTCGGTGGAATAGGTAGAGGATCAGGAACGATTCGAACAAATAAGCCATCAACAAATGTGATATGGGATTATTTTAAATTAGCAGAATCAATGAATTCATTGTGTGACACCACAATTTCATCATCAAGGTAAATTTTGAAATGATGAAACATTTTTGTCAAAAACAAACCATAGGGCATACACTTTTTAGCTTGTCGAATACAACTCATCATGTGAGACAACATCATAAGAGAAAAATTAAAACTGACACCTTTTAAAATCATTGCAACAACTACCAAATCTTGGTAAGTAAAATCTACTCCACCACCTACTCGTGGAAACAAATTATAACGAAGTTGTTTGTGCAAAACGCATGCAAGTGGACAAATATCAACAATTTTGGGGGTAAACAGAGTTGTCAGAGATGAATCGTTCATCACAGTTTGGATTTATTCAAGAGGAGGAAAGGGTATATTTGCAGCACCCTTAAAAGTAAATGGACAAGGACCAGATAAAGGAATATTGAAAATACTTCCAAAATTGACAACCGTGAAAAACAGAGACTTTCCCTTCACAAAGGACGTATAACAATCCCCATTACACTCTAAATTTGTGTAAAACTGTTGTACAAAACGGGGATATGCCCTAGTGAGGGGAAAAAGCCTAGCAGAAATACCACAAGAGGTGAAAAGTTTTTCCAAAGATGAATTTTTGAAGTAAAACAGATCAAGAATTTTTTCATAAATAAACTGTTTAGTAGCAATAGAGGTTTTGAAGCGAGCTTCGAAACTTTGACCCCTAAAGAAATTTTCTTGCAAATTTGAAGTAACAGAGAAAGGGTTTACCAGATTTGATGGAGATTCTGGTTGAGAAGGAAGAGGCTACGAACCAGGAGATTGTGGGGATTTCTTTAGGAAAGAGAAGCTTGAATCAGACCCATCGAAATTGTCAGAAGAAACATGAACAGAAGTTTGGCGAGGTTGTCTCTTGGACTTCTTTGGTGATCGCGTGGTATAAGGAGATCGTGGATGATTTCCTCCTTTGATTGTGATGCCGGATGAACGCTTATTGGCCTGAGTCTTCATTATCGTTGTCGAGAGTAGAGCATTTGAAGAACAGTGAAGAAGTATCAGTGAAGAAATATCTGAATGTATGTGAGAGGAGGAGGCGCTCTGTGTTTAATAGGGAAGAGTTAGACGCTGAAAGGACTCCTTGAAACAATAAAATCTCTTAGCTTCTGTCTTTTCAAATTTCAAAAATCATAATTATATCTACCGTAAATTGTGCCGAGTAGATACGTCTCCCTTAGTCTCCGGTGATGAATAGATAATATTTATCAACAGAACACATTTAAAATAATAACATGCAGATATACTGTAAATATGAGATATTTTATGCATGAACTATTTTAGTACGTGATTATATTATATGTGACGCCCCCAAAATAGGTATACATCACCCATCTTGAGTCGCCAAATACATGGTACAAAATTCAAATACAACTTAATAATATAATTGTCGTGTTAAATACGACAAAACATAAACTTAGAGTTTTAAAACGAATATTGTCTTCTAGACAGTATTCAACTCAAATGGTGTCCTCAATATAATTATTATCACACTATTTCATGGATTGGTGAGGACTACTAATGCTGTCATTTGGACCGTCACTCCGTTCCTCGACTAGTCCCGACTACATTCTCATTTTCTGAAGAGAACAATGAAAGCAAAAGGGTGAGCTCAACTAGCCCAGTGAGAAATATTATGACTAAGATAATGCATAATAATTTATCGTTAGCCTTTAACAGTGTTAAACTAATAAAATATAACAAACATCAAGTTTAACTGCAGCGGAACAAGCAATCCATTATAAGAGTCAAGTAGAGAATAAAATTTACTATCTTCTATGATTTAAAAGGTTTTTCATCACTTTTATCGCTGAGACTCAGCTCAATAAATAATCCACATCATCTCTGCACTACGGCCAATGATATTCATTAGTATCACGACCACAAATTATCCATGCACTACGGGCCAAGGATATTTGTGTATTCATCAATGGTCATGATCATGCCAACAACTGTCCACCAATGTACTACGGGCCAATGAGGACTTTTACCACATTATTTGTAACATTACGGTCATGATTATACCGAATAATTCCTAGTCATAATCATACCAAGTCCATCTATGCACTACAGGCCACAGATGACTTTCACAAAATATAAACAAGAGGATGATGACAATGATCTAAGAATTCAATAAAACAAGTTTAAGGATAAATTTTTAAAGATTTATAATTTAATTTATCCAGAAATTAATAACGTCCAAATTGTCAACATGGTACTGTTTGTGGAGTAAAATTCAAGAATAATATTGTACCAAAAATAATTTGGACCGAAAACGAATCAATTTTTATCATGAATAGTACCCCGGGTGAATAGTACTCGAGTGAATAGTATCCCGTGAATAGTACTTCAAGAATAGTAACCCTGTGAATAGTACTCCGGCATGAAAAACTTTAAACTTATCAAGAATGCTCATAATAATATTTTCATGAAAAGATACTGGATGAAGAGCAAATATCAAGGATATTTTATTAATTTCATGGAGTATAGAAGCCAAAATTTTAACAAAACAAGTACAGAATTCGAAATCTGAAACGAAATAATATTACTTACATACTACGGAGTATGGAAGAAAATATTATTTCAAGCGAATATTGAACAAAAATAACATCCCTTACCTTGAAAAGAAGAGTATTTCAACTGGTATAGCGGGGATATTCTTGAAGAAGACTTTCACTATTTTCTAAGCTCAAAGCTTTCTAAAACTCTAAAGAAATACGCTCAAGATTATAAAAGAAGAATTCTCTGATTCTGGTGTGATTTTCAATTCTAACTTAAGCGCCTATTTATAGAAAAATGCTAGTACGCCATAGGAGACTACATTAATAAAATATTATTATTAATTTTCTACGCATGCATTTTGAAAACAATACCAGCCCACCACTTTTGAAATTCAATTCAACACATTTTATCAACAAAGGACAAAAGTGGGTCCCATCCCTTAATTTTAATAAAAATATTTTATTTTCTGAAACTTCAGAAATTTATAATAAATAGCCTTTTTATCAGAAAAATATGAATTTTATGTCCATTCCACACGAAAATCGAATTCTCTACAACTTTGTAGCTTTAAGTTTTTCTAAATTCCAAACAAAAAATATTCGAAATCCACAAACGGATGATTTTTAATACCTCATAAAATTCATAACAAATCATACGTTAATTTTTAACGGTTCAAAATTTGTGGACATATACTCAACTTATATATGCATAACATATCTAAAAATCACAACGATCCAACGGTCGGATTAAAATTATAACTCACGCAATAGAGCTTTAAGAACACTGATTTGATTTTTAATACCTCCATTCCGATAAAAATACTGATAAAGTACTTCAACATTAATTCTTTCATTTATAACCACATAAAATAAATATTTTCCTATCCATCATTTATGTCCACATAAAATAAATATTTCCTTATCATATAAATCAATAATTAATTATTCACAAATAATATTACAGAATCACAATAATGACAACCAGGCCGTTCCTAGGAAAGAAGGAGCTTTTCAATAAGGATTTTTCCTTACTGGCGCGCAATTAGGTGACCAAGCCTCTCCTTGACAGAACTTTCTAGACATTGCCAATAATGTTATCTAATAATATTATTCAAATAATATGAATTATTGATCTGATAATGAGAAATACTGTGCAGTGACAATTATTAAAATAACAATAATATAAAATATCAACGCAACAATTATTGAACCAATAAAATAAAATATTGAACAGTAATTACTGTAACAATTATTGAGTAGTGCCTTCTTACGTAAGAATTAATAATTCAACAATATTGTGCAATACTGTGTGCTACTGTGCAACAACGCGTATTACTGTATTTTAACTACCAGGTATTCCAACAGTGCTAACGGTAACGATTACGCCAGTATTTATAAAAACTCAAATTTATCGTTTTCTTCATCCGACAGTTATTCTGTTATGGAGCCCACAAATGGCTGCGTCGTCGTACGAATATTCTCCTACAGAAAAAACATTCCACGACCAAACGAATATTCCCCGATAACATGAATATTTTATAACCACTTACTTATTTTGCAAAATTTATAAATATTACCCATAACTATAACATTATATCAAATTTACTCCTTAATATTTAAAAATGATATTTATAGAAAATTCATCTTTATTCATAAAAGTTGGGGTCTTACATTATACCATGCACATTCCAAGTTCTCTTCTTAACATGCAGAACCTTTCTTCACTTAAGGATTTAGTAAAAATGTCAGTCAATTATTTTTCTATTGGAATAAAAATTAATTTAATTAATCCTTTTGAAACTAGAAAATGATGTCTAACTTCTATATGCTTTGTACGTGAATGTAATACAGGATTTTTAGATATATCTATAGCATTAGAATTATCACAGTATATGGGCACATTATCACATAAAACATCAAAGTCATATAGAGTTTGTTTTAACCATAAAATTTGAGAGCAACAACTCCCTGCAGCTAGATATTCATCCTCAGTGGTTGATAAAGCAACTGAAGTTTGCTTTTTACTATGCCACGTAACAAGACTGTGACCTAAAAATGTGCAAGCACCGCTGGTACTTTTTCTATCAATTTGACATCCTGCATAGTTAGCATCTGAATAACCCATTAGTACAACATGATTGCAGATTGGATAAAATAATCCCAAATTGATTGTACCACTTAAATATTTAAAATCCTTTTAACAGCTTGTAAACAAACACTATACATAATATCTGGTCTAGATGCGGTTAAATATAATAAACATCCAATCATACCTCGATATTTAGTTACCTCCACATCTATATCTTTTTCGCCAGACGTAAGCTTTATTGAAGTGCTCATTGGTGTAGCCTTTAAATTTGATCCTTCAAAACCAAACTTTTTGAGAAGCTCTTTTATATATTTGGTTTGATGGATACACATACCATCCTTTGTTTGCTTGATTTGGAGTCCCAGAAAGTAATTAAGTTCTCCCATTAGACTCAAATTGAACTCCTTGTGCATGCATTTAGAAAATCACTCACAAAGAAAATTATTAGTAGCACCAAAAATTATATCATCTACATATATTTGTACAATAATAATATCTTTATTTTCATGCCTAATAAATAATGTAGATTCAATTTTTTCTCTAATAAAACCATTTAAAAGTAAATACTTACTCAACCTTTCATACCAAGCCCTTGGAGCTCGTTTTAGCCCATAGAGAGCTTTCTTTAGCTTGTAGACATGGTTTGGATACCTCTCATGTTCAAATCCAGGAGGCTTTTTTACATATACCTTTTCATTGATGTATCTGTTGAGAAATACGCTTTTTACGCCATTTGATAGAGTGTGAACTTCTTGTAACATGCAAATGCTAACAAGATGCTGATGGACTCTAGTCTGGCGACTGGGGTATAAGTTTCTTCATAGTCTATCCCTTCTTGTTGATTGTATCCCTGAGCTACTAGCCTTGCTTTGTTACGAGTGATAGTGCCATGCTCATCAAGCTTGTTCTTGAATACCCACTTTGTTCCAATGATAGAAACATCTTTAGGAGGCCGCATAAGTTCCCAGACTTGGCATCGTTCAAATTGTTGAAGTTCTTCTTGCATTTCCATTAGCCAGCTTTCATCTAGGATAGCTTCCTTAGCATTCTTTGGTTCAACTTGTGAATGCAGAAAAAGCACATTAATTTTGCAGTCCTCTTCTTGTAGTGATTCCTTTGTTTATATCTCCAATGATGTTTTCTGGTGGATGGTTCTTGAAATATCTCGTTGTCTTTGGCATTTGTACATAATGTATTACCTCTTCCTGTTGAGGGAAATCTGGTTCAAGCTCTTGTGTTGTTTCTTATTCTACTCCTTGCGTGTTTTCCAATTCAGCTTGCTGGATTCGTCCATTCGGCTTGCTGAATAGATTCTTTCGATTTGCTGGATTCACCGAGATCTCCAAATTTCCTGCATCCTCATCTCTTTCTTTTGGAAGATCATTGTGAGTTTTATTAAAAGTAATATGAACAGATTCTTCAACACATTGCTTGTTAATATTAAATACACGATATGTTTTACTATTCTGTGAATACCCAATGAAAATTCCTTCATAAGATTTAGCATCAAATTTTCCTAGGTTATCACTAGTATTTAGAATAAAATTTTTAGATCCAAAAACTTTGAAATAACTTATATTAGGAATCTTATTATTTAACAATTCATAAAGAGTCTTCAAAATGATTAGACGAATAAGTACCCTATTCAAAACATAAGAAGAAGTGTTTACAGCTTTGGCCCAATTTTTTTTCGGAAGTTTACTTTCTTGTAATAAAGTTCTAGCTATTTCTTGTAAGGTCCTATTCTTTCTTTCTACAACTCTATTTTGTTGAGGGGTTCTAAGGGCTAAAAATTCAGGACTAATTCCTTTTTGATCACAAAATATTATAAAGTCTTTTTGAAATTCAGTACCATGATCACTTCTTATCTTTACAAGTTTGAGACTATATTTTGTCTCTAAGTTTCTTATTAATTTCTTAAATTCTTTAAATGCTTCATCTTTAGTTCTCAAAAATAATATCCATGTATATCTAGAGAAATCATCTACTATTACAAATGCATAAAACTTACCATTTATACTAGGATATCTTTCTGGTCCAAATAGATCAAGATGAAGTAGTTGTAAAGGAGAAAAAGTTGATACCATGTTATTTATCATAAACAATGTTCTTATTTGTTTCCCGAGTTGATAATGAATACAAATTCCCTTCTTTTCATACTTTATTTTTGGCAATCCTTTGACAAGATTCTTTGAGGATAATTTCTTGATTAAATCTATGTGAACATGTCCCATCTTCTTGTGCCATAAATTAGCCTCATCTTGCACAGATGCAAGACATAATTCTTCATCATGTTGCTCAAAATCAATAGTATATATATTTCCTTCTCTTTGTGCAACTAGAGTAACATTGTTAGTACCATGGGAAATGGTGTATTTTTCTTTATCAAAACTAACTTGGTGACCACCATTATTTGATTGATACTAATAAGATTAAATTCAAGTCCACTAACAAGATGTACATTGCCAATATTGACCTTACCATTTTCGATTATTTTGCAGGTTCGATTATCTCCAAATGTAATTGTACCATTTTTCTTCTTGATTTTTAGCTCCATGAACTTTGATTTGTCACCAGTCATGTGACGTGAGCATCCACTATCAAGAATCCATTTTTGAGATGGAACCCTTGCCTTGAGACATACCTGTCAATAAAAGATAATTCATCCTTTTGGTACCCACATCTTTTTGGGTCCTTTAATGTTAGTTGCACGTAAATCATCCTTTTTAACCCATACCTTTTTAATCTTATTTTTCTTAAAGCAGTTTATGTCCAAATGACCTTTAATGCCACAATTTCTACATGTTGTGAAAGGAGAGCAATAATTTAATCTAAAACGTGATTTTGATTTTAGCATTTTCATATTACCCTTTTTATGCATAGAATTATAACCAATTCCTTGTCTTTCAAAACTCGGTCTTTGTTTACCCAATATGACATTTAAATTTTCTTCACCTCGAACAAATTTAGCAAGAGATGATTTTAGTGAATCTATTTCTTGTTGAAGTTCATTATTAGGAAAGGTTTTAACAGCTGATTTATCACTAAATGCATCAATACAGACATCTCTCATTTTTAGTTCATTTGTTAATTTTTGGACTTCATTATTCAAAAAATTTACCTTATTGAAAAGTATTTTGTTATAATTATCTAAATAATCTATCTTAGCAATCAAAACTTTTTCTTCTTTACATGTAGATTCCTTTTCAATATCTTTCTCTTCATCTATTAAAAATCAACCTCACTCGTTAATGTATTTACCAAGTCTTTCAAATAAGCATTCTTTTCTTTTAATTTTTAATTTTCTTATTTCAAAGAATAAAACTCAAAACTAGATACCTCGTTTGATTCACCTTCTATTCCCATGAAGCATACTTGAGCTATTTCATCCTTGGCATCAATCTCAACTTTGGTCTCTTCTTCATCACTCCTAGTGACAAGTGCCTTGTTTCTTTTATTATCCTTGAAGCCTGTTTTTCCTTTGTTCTTTAGTTAAAAGCAGTCCTTCTTGAAGTGCCCTGGACGTCCACATTCAAAACATGTCTCCTCGGTTTGCTTTCCTTTGGCTTTATTTGAGTTGAAGATATTTTTTCGTTTATTCTTCCTTTGTAGTAGTCCTTTGAGTCTTCTTGACATCATGGCTATCTCTTCGTCAGAATCATCATCAATCTCTTCTTCATTTTATGTATTAAGAGCTAAAACCTTTCTTCGAGAACTTTCCTCCTCATCATCATATCTCTTTAACTGATGTTCATATTCCTCAAGTTCACCAGAAAGAGTTAGTGTATCCATAGTAGAAATAGTAAAGGAATCTTGAAGAGTAGTAATTTTAGAAGCAAACCTCTTGGTCATAAGCCGAAGTAACTTACGGTTAATCTCACTTTGTGGAATGGATTTGTCCCGAAGCTTTAAGGAGTTCAGAAGAACAAGGAACCTTGCTTGAACAATCTTTATAGTTTCATCTTTCTCGAGTTTGAACATTTCATAATTATGCATGAGCATGCTTAGTTTAACTTCTCGAACCTTCGATGTTCCTTCATGGCTCACCACTAGAGTATCCCAAATTTCCTTAGCTGTGTTGCATGAGGAAACTTTATCAATCTCGGATTGAACCATGCCACTAAGTAGTGTGTTCATAGCCCTTGAATCATATGAGACCATGTAGGTTTTGGTTGAATCCATTTCTAGCAGAGTTTTTGGTGTCCCATCATCTCTTCATGGAATAACTGGTCCGTTCTCCACAACCCACCATTCCCAAGGATCTCTTTTAAGGTAGATCCTCATTCGGAATTTCCAGAAGTTGTAATTTTTTGTTCCATATAGCAAAGGAGGTCTATTGGTTGATTGACGTTCTTGATTGTTATTCCCGAACTGTGCCATGTCAGAATCTTTCCTTACAAGTCACTTTTAAGACCAAGTATGTAGAGCCTTGCTTTGATACCAATTGAAATTCAGATAAGGCACACTTAGAAGGGGGTTGAATAAGTGTGGGAGCAATTAATGACCAATTTTTTTTACCTTAAACCAAACTGCAAAATTCAGCCTACTATTTTGATGAATGCAGCTTACTGAATGAATATGGTCTATCGAATTAACTTTTAGTTTAAGAAAATATTTCGATGAATTTATTAGTCAAAGTGAATACTTGGTGTTAACAAAATATCTCAAGATGAAGCAAGTATTTAAATTTTAATTATTAAGAGATTTAACTATCTTGAGAGATATTAAAGTAAAACAAACAATAAAAACAACACTAAGATTTTTTACGTGATTCAGCTATTACCCTCTATAATAATAGCCTAGTCCACGTCCAATACCAACTAGCATTGGAGACTCACTTTTATTTCTTTAAAATTGACCATTGTTACAAAACAGATTCTAACAAATTTTTGAATTACAATAATTCACTTGAGCACACTTGCTCCTTGTGCACCAATGCACCCTTTTAGCACCTATGCTTTCTTGAACTTGTTTGTAAACAAACCTTAATCCACCTGGATTAAATTCCTTTAGACAACACTTAGTTTAAAAAATATAAGATTACAAATATAGAGGTCTAATGATCAAGGCAAATAAGCAATGTAACAATGCAAGGCCCAACTAATGAATGCAATGATCAAGTAGTAAAAGAGATATCACCAATATGAAGCTCACGAAAATAGCTGATAAATAATCTGAATATAATTGCTCAGCAGCTGGAAATTTTGCACCAAGAATAATGAAGTAGCTTTTCAAGTATATAAGTGCAATAATTGATTCAAGTGTTGTATATTTGTCACTGATATCAATTCTTTTTATAGCCCAATTTATTACCGTTTCTCCATAAAACATTTTCGTTGAATTATTTACGTTGCCAACAAAATTCCCAAAGATAAGTAACGATTTTATTTCCGTTGGAAACAATTCAAAAAATTAAGACTATGTCAAAGACAACCCATGAAATAGGTTTCGTGTAAAACTCAAATAATCTATAACAACCGCCACCTTATGAGTAATACAGACTCTACAAACTTTGAACAGATAAAGAAGTACTAGTTTGGTAATTAAAATAAAGTAGTGTAAACCATTTGTCAAGATAATGATTATCTTATATTTCCAAGATTCATGCAATCCAAGTAATCATATCTCTGCAGCCACCACTTTTAAGTTACCAACACCTTTTAGATTTCCAACAAGTTTTGTTGCACACGTGTTTATACAGATATTTCTATAAACTTAAAACTCTAATACATAACAAATATCATTCAATTAATCCGTACAATAAATTATCATCTTTTATTTTACGCATGCATAATATATATATATATATATATATATATATATATATATATATATATATATATATATATACTAACCATATCATGTAATAACAGTTAACATAAATTCTTAGGCATGCACAAAATATTTAATCACATTTTAATGCACACATAAAATGTCCTAGAGCCTTGTATTGAAAAATTAAGTATTTGCAATGACCTTACATATTTTTCTTAAGACTCAAATCTTCAAAGTCTTTAGATAATAATCCTTTCATCAACTTCCTGAAATTTCATAATAAACAAATTAGTTCATATTATCAAGTCATCATCAAAACAAAAAGGTTAGAATATTAAAGTCAAGAAAAGCTGACATAATAAACTTTATGGTATCTTATGTAATAGTTAGACTTTATTAAGACAATGATATTTATTAATTATCATGTAAGGAAATGTTTTAAAGGCCGCGTACCTGAGATTAGACAACTCTCATATATGAAAATTAAGTTTAATATTTATATTATCTTTGTTATTCCGCTCAAAGAAATGGTATTGTGAAGAACTGAGTTCGGGTTTCAAGTACCAGAATTTTGGGGCGTCTCAGGTTGGTATCAGAGCTTTAGGTTAGAAACCTTAGGCGGGGTACCTTAGGCTATAACTTTAGGATAGAGGGAAATATTGAAAATACAAATAACTCATATAGAGTTTAAAAAGAGATTAATTAAATAAATTCATCGAAAAACGAAATAAAAGTAACCTATATAAAACTATTATTTGTTATGTGTAGATTATATACTAATCAAAATAATTTATGTGTAGATGTCAGGTGGAAAAGGATTAGAATACCCTCAGATCGTAAAGAAAAATCAAATCTCCACAACCGAGCCAATATCAAAACCAATTGGTGAAATAGAGGCTCACATCGAAAGCAACCCTGATGAGGTGGTTATAGTGGAAAGCGTAGTACCGGAGCCAAAAATGGAGGTATTGACATATACTGATTTGGACACTAAAGTTGATGCTGACCAAGCATCAACGAAAGTGCAGAATTTGAGGAACAAGGTTAATTTCTTCTCTGGAAAAGTTGTGGAAAATAGAAAAGCTACTAAATAGTCAATCGCGAAAGGCGTTAATAGAAATAATGGAAGAACAAGATAAGCTTAAAATCCAAATTGATCAAATGGGAGCCAAAAGCAACAAATTGTGTGTAGCTCTGAGCAAGAAGGGGAAAAGAAAAATGAAAGACCGCGATTTAGGAAATCCTGATAATAACCAAGGGAACTCTAGCAAAATAGAAAAGTGTACAAACTGTAACTAGAAACATGAAGGCCTATGCAGAAAAGGGAAAAATGTATGCTACAATTGCGGACATGAGGGACATATCTCTCCTCATTATCCCAATCTGATGCAAGGGGTATGTTTTATATGTGTGATAGAAGGACATTAGGCGAAAGGTTGTCCAAGATCAAGAAAAAGGCGTAGTGAATAAGTAGTATAAGTACTGTTTGAATATATGTGTTCGATGTTGTGTATATAATAAGTATGTGTGTGTAATGTAATATTCTCAACTTTTATATAAGTTGTAGTAGCGATTCCTGACTTTTGTGGTCACAAGGGAATAACGAATGTTTAAAGTAGTATGTGTTATGCTATGTAAAGTACTATGAATTAGTTGAATGAATATGAATATATGTTTGATTAAGGAAATAAGTTTATATGTATCTATCTGCTAACTGGTTAATGCGGTAAACCATGTTTTCAAAATATAATATTTTGAGTACATGATTATTCGAGTCAAAATTAAGTAAGGCTTAGAATGTAAGTTCGTAAAGAATAATTTATGATTTTATTTAATCAGATAATGACGCCAAGAAGACGAAACAGAAACCAAAGGGCAGAAGAATATGTCAACAATGCTGGAGGACAACCAGATCCAATGCAGAACTTCGCGAACATGGTAGCTCAAGCTATGTAGAATGGAATGCCAGCCGCAGGGAATCAACCAAAAAATCAATTGGCAAATTTTAAAAACTTTAAAGCAGTCGGACTACAAGAATTTAGAGGGACAACTGACCCTGAAGAAGCCCAAACTTGGGTAAAGGAGATAGAAAAAGCTTTTGTGATTGCTATGGTAGATGAGGGGCAAAAGACGGCTTTTGCCACTTATATGATGAAGGGGGAGGCTAATTTTTGGTGGGAGGAAAATCAAGCTAGGGCCGGAGAAGGAGTAGTAACATGGACTAGGTTTAAGATGATGTTCTTTGAGAATTATTTCTCGTCCAGTATGCAGGCTAGAATGGAGGTGAAATTTTTGGAATTAAAGTAGGAGAATATGACAGTTGCGGAGTATGTCGTAAAGTTTAATGAGTTAGCTCGATTCGCTCTACACCAAGTGGACACGGAAGCAAGGAAGGTAAGGAGGTTTGAGCTGGGCTTAAAACCCTGGCTCTACAACAAGGTGGTGGTGTTGCAGATCAATACTTTTGTAGCACTCATGGAAAAGGCTATCATAGCCGAGGAGGGAAGTGAGGCCATGAGCCTCTATAACAAAGAGAAAAAGAACAAGGGTAAGGTCGACGAAGCATTTAAGGTGGAAGGAAGCAGTGGAAGTAGGAAGGAGAAAAGAAAAGGGAACAATTTCGGGAATATCCAGGTTAAGCAAGAAGGTGTAAAGAAGCAGGTGGTGCAGTGTGGAAACTGTGGGAAAAATCACTCAGGTGAGTGTCTCAAAGGAAAATTTGTGTGCTACAAGTGCAGGCAGGAGGGACATATCTCTCCCAACTGCCCCAATCCAAGGATGAATAGCGGGTGTTTTCTGTATGGATCAATGGAACACAGGGTGAAGGATTGTCCAAAAAAGAGAATGGATGGGGGAAGTGTGAATACTGGGAAAAGTAATGGGACATTGGCAATCATGGAACCAACTTCAACCAACAAACCAACAAAATCAACCGCAAGAGTCTTCAATATGACCGTTCAGGATACCGTAGCAGCCGGGGATGGAATTCCACGTATTATTCGAATAAAATTTATTTTCTTATAAATGATTTTCCTATATATAGTAAATTGTTGTATTAAGAAATTTTGAAGGAGAAATTTAAGTTCTATTAGAAATCAAATTTCCGTATAATCAGATAAACAAGCTTTATGTTGAATAGTTAAAGATCAGTTCGATCAAATCTGATCGAGATCTACTTGCAATGAATGCATATGTTATTTACCCTAGTATGTATAAGTTTTGAAACGGTGATTCCGGGGACGAAATCCTTATAAGGGAGAGTGAGTGTAATAACCCAATAATTTTGATATAATTAATTAAGAAATTTTGCATGTAAATTTTTTTTTTAAAATAAAGGTGGGAATACGTACAAGGTAAAATGTAGGTATATATATGATAAATAAAAATTTATTTATTACATGAATAATTGTAAATAATTTTTTTAAAAAGAATTATATATTGATCATTATAAATTATATTTTTATAATAAATTAATTTTGTAGTAAAAATATTTTATTATTTATTTTCCATGAAAATATGATTATTGTATTATTTAATATATGATATGATTATTAGAATTATTATAATAACTATTTTATTATATGAATTTATTTAGATTAGTTAAGTTAATTATTTTAACTTAATTAATAATGGTATATATGAAAATTAAGTCGGATATGGATTCAAAACCCTAAATTTGGATTTTGAATAAGGAATGAGAATAATAGTATAATATTAATTATATTTCAGTGCTATAAATCTGTACTATGTGTATATTGATCATGGTTGGTTAATTATAGTGTATCATGAGAAAACCCTAGTATTAATTTGATAAACCCTAAATTGGAACTCGAGTGGGAGTTCAAGACTGTTATGTAATTGTGTTAATGTGATTAATGAGAGGTATTATAGAATATAACCCTAATTAGGGAAAATCCTAATTATTAGAAACCTTAATTTCTAAATTAGGAATCCTAATTATTAATTAGAAACCCTAATTGCTAAATTAGAAAGCTTAATGTTAGTTAGTAAACTCTAAATCCTAGTGTTCAAGATCTAAGTAATTAGAAAACTAAATGTAATTAAGAAACCCTAATTTATATTTTTAGAAAGCTTAAATTCCATATTTAGCCCTATTTAGAAATCCTTGAAAATAAAATTATAGAACCTTAGGGTCAAACCCTAAGGGTCAAATCCTAAAGGTTAAACCCTAAGGGTTAGTCAAGATTACCATTTAGCCATTAAATTACAAGCCAAAAGACCAAATTGCCCTTGCTGCATTATTTTGAGATAACTTGTAGATCTTGCCATATAATTGAGTTGGTGACTAGCCAAGATTGCCCATGTGACTTATAATAACAGCAATCAGCCACCTTTTCACCAGCCATATGCGTTACATCAATATATATATATATATATATATATATATATATATATATATATATATATATATATCAAGAGAGAGAAAATCTCATAATTTAGCCCATTTGTGCACTTATCCTAAACCAACTTTCTCACTCTTTAGACCCACGAAATTTATAAGTATTTCAGTTCCAAATCAAGCCTCTATTACACCTAGATCAGATCAGGAGACTAGAATCAAGAATTTGTTCAAAAGAGGTATAAACCTAAACCTAAAATCTGATCTTTGATACTATGTTAGATGTTATGTTTTTATGTTTTAATATGTTGTATGTAGTGTTCATAAGTGATCTGGGTTGGTAGATAATGGATCTATAACATCTAGATGCACGAAATAGAAGATTTCAAAAATCTGGAAAATTTTAAAAGGTTATCTGATAGTCAAATGTCAGGTCTCATAGATCTGTGTTTGTTTATGGTTTTGTTTGTTTAAAGGTTTGTAGTTGTAGTATGTTGTAAGTGCTTTGATCTAGAACTTGAATCAAGGTCGGATCATGAATATATCTCAAGTTATTGATGGTCAAATTCGGTTGACCGACTATGATCAAACAATTCTGGGCAACCCAGAAACTGCCCAGATTGTGTCGACAGGATGTTCATGTGCATAGATCTGTCAGGGTTTTGTTGTTTTATTATTGTTGTTGTATCTAAGTTGTAATAAGTTATATGTACTACATGCTTATGTTTTCGGATCACCTAAACAACAAACAGGGTGAACGTAGTGGCTGGTCAAAGTAGCTAAGATGTTCACGATTTCTGTTTTTTGGGTAACCCAAAAAACTCAAGAACACTATCTTTGACAGGGTTTGACCGGCATGGATCTTAAGATTGGGTTATTGTTAGAGTGACTTTATGTGATAGATCTGTTCCTTTACATGTTGGCTACAACTTGAAACCCTTAAATCACCAAAACATTGCATGGATTGCAAGTTGTGGAAGCCCAAAAGAGAGTACTCGAATTGTTCTTCATTTCTGGGTAACCCAGAAAATGAAGAACATCTCTGACAGCTTGTTCAAGGCCTTATATCTTGCTTATGTGTTGATGTATGGCCTAGTTAGTTGTTGTTACATGTAGTGTTACATTAACACTACAAGATCTGACCATTATCTTGCCTAGAAACAACATAAACAATGAATTAATGTTGGTCAAATTAGCTAACTCGATCACTGACTTTGAATGTTCTTGAGGCTCAAGAACACCAAAGGCGATAGTTTCTATCGCTAAAGGCTATAGCGACAGTCTTATTAATTTTAATTTCCAAAAAATCAATTAAAAATAGAAATTAATTTTTAAAAATTACAAAATTAATTTTAAAAATTATTTTAAGTTATCAAAATTAACTTTTAATAATTTGACATATTTTTTATTAAAATTAATAATTATTTGAATACTATTGATATTTAATTTATTTAATAAATGTATTAAATAAATTGATTAAAATGATTTTATAATATGAAAAATTATTTTAAATAATAATAAGGTATTTAAAAATATTTGAAGTTATAAAACACAACTTTTAATATTTTAAGATAAATTTCATTAATAATTTAATATTATTGATATTAAATTTATTTAATAATTATATTAAATAAATAGTTTAAAAATGGTTTTATTGATTTAAAAATTATTTAAAAAGGATATAAATGATTTAAAAATATTTTAAGTAATAATAAAAAACTTTTAACATTTTGGCGAATAATACATTAAGTCATTTTTGTATTTTTGCCATTATTTGCTATGGGGACATTGAGCCAGTCAGGTGCATAAAAAGAATGTCAAATTTTGATTTGGCAACAATATAATTCGTTACCAAAGCATTGAACACGTTTTAATATAACAATAATTTTTATACATTTAGCAACAAATTTTCGTTGCTAATGGCATTAAAAATATAATATTTAGCAACAAAAAATTAACCTAATAACAACGGAGAGGATATTGTTGCTAATATTAACATAAAAGGCAATATTTTTTATCGTTGCAAATAATATCAACTTTCGTTGCATATATAAAGAAACAGCAACATAGAATGTCGTTGCTAATCGACGACTTTCATTGCTATTGAAAAATAACCAGCAACAAATATTTTCGTTGCTGATTCAGCATAATGTCGTTGCCAAATAATATAATCAGCAACAAAAATCGTTGCTAAAAAGTTTACATTCTGCAACGAAAGCAAGTTTAGGCAACAATTTTCATAATTTACTGCAACGAAAAGTGTCGTTGCAAAATGGTGTCAATTGCAACGAAAATGCATGGTCGTTGCAAAAAAAAAAAGAGTTCATTTCGTTGCCAATTAGTAGGCTTTTGCAACGAAATGGGGTTTTTAGCAACGAAATTTTAATTATTCTGCAACAATATATTTTGTTGCTAAAGGATCGATGTTTCTGTACGAAAGCCAAACTTCGTTGCAAAATGTATTACTTTTGGCAACGAAAAAAAAAGCGTTCCTTGCGAAACAATTAGCAACGCTCATTGCGCAGCGAAAGACGCAACGACATTAAAGTCATTGCCAAAACCCTTTTGCAATGAAATTTGGCACCTTTAGCAACGAAAATTAGTTGTTGCTAAAGCCCCATTTTTTTGTAGTGATTTTAGCAATGGTTTCATTAATATTTTAATATTATTTAATAGAATTACTTAGTATTTTAATATCATGATAAATTATAATAATTATTTGAAAATTATTATAAGCCACTGAAAAATAATATGATTGATATTCAAATTATCTAAAGGAATATTGAACTACAGAATAGAGTTTTAGACTCGATAATTACCCGATAAAGCTGTCGGTACACCGAAATATTTCAGAAATTAATCCGGACTTAGATAGTTTGAATTTATAAGTGGTTGTTTATGTTATAATAACTGATATAGCTATGTGACAATGTGATAAGGTTATGTGTTGACTGCAAATAGCAGTACTAAGTTTTATGATATATTATTCAAATCGAAAGAATGATCTTATTAATGATAGGTCGTTGTATGAAAGATAGAACTAAGTCGTGTAACTGTAAGCAGCAGACCAGACAAGTATCCTACCTTTGCATTTACTTTATGCAATGGATATGTGTAAGCTAGTATTTGAACTATTATTTTTCATTGTTCAAGTATTTTAACCTTTGTATATACTTATACAATGATTCCGTGTAAGTAAGTTATTAAATTATAATCTATTGTACAAATTCTTTACCTCTACTATTATGGATCAAGATATATATTCTGTTCGTTAATTTCTAAATTTGGTTATGCAAGTGTCCTCACTTGGATAAATGTTGTACTGGTTGATACATACTTATCCAATTACGGTATGTATACATTAATTAAAAGCCATCTAATCTATTTAACTCAGCTAGACACAGATTTAAAAATATTATTGAACATGATAGAACATTATTGTTATCTAATCGAATTATTTTGGTACGGATTCCAGACTAAGTATGAACACCCCAAATATGGGAAACTTTATGCGCCTAAGGCAGATATGCTGGACGAAAATATCGTTCGAACACGTAGTATTGATCAATACAGGGCATAACGGGCTGATCACCCTCTGTGCCCGTAAGTTATGATGATTTACGGATGAAGTTCTGTAAAACCCTTTCAGAAATTGAAAACAAAGTTCATAGTCTGTCGACTGCTCACCAATCATAGTAAGTACGTAGTTTCAAAATTTGAAATAGAGTTGATGTTGTTTAATATTGTTTCAGCTTACTTCTCAACTATTGCTTCGTTGCATAAGTAGAGTCCAAAGAAAACATTTACTTCTTTCAGCTAATAATTATTGTTTGCTATTACTTGTTGGGCACTCAAATGCTCATTCTTACTTTAAATTCAAATATTTTCAGCTAAGCGTGATCAACCTAAAGGTTCTGCCAAGTACACAGAGAAAGGAAAGCTAACAGAATAAACTTTATGGTATCTTATGTAATAGTTAGACTTTATTAAGACAATGATATTTATTAATTATCATGTAAGGAAATGTTTTAAAGGTCGCATACCTGGGATTAGACAACTCTGATATATATAAATTAAGTTTGATATTTATGTTATTTTTGTTATTTCGCTTAAAGAAATGGTATCGTGAAGCACTGAGTTTGAGTTTCAAGTACCTGAATTTGAGGGCGTCAAAACTTAGGATTAGGGAGGCTTAAGCCTTAAAGTCATGGCTTGAAGACTTAAACCAACTTTTGCAAGAGCCAAAGAGTAATCTAAGCTTGGAGCCAAAGCTTTGCAATTCTATGTGTCACTTGATTAAGTTAGTTGATAACCAAGTGTTATTTGTAGGCAATTTAGCACATGGGATATGGGAGGATGAGAAGGATAAATAGGTGAGTCATATGCTAGATGGTAGGCCAAGTGTCATTTGTTAGTTATTAGACATAAGGTTAAATGAATGAAGAAAATGGGCACGGAAGAGGAGGTGGACGGATGAGAGGAGAAAAGATGAGAGTTGGATGGAAACTTTCCATTTTTAGTAAGTTTAGGTCTAAAAGAAGTAAACCAAACATGACCTTAATGGTATAATTTATTTTAGCTTAAGTTAGTTGATCATGGGTGGTTAACCCTTGGTAGCATGGTTAGGTTAGTTCGTGGGGGATTTAATTAAGTTAAATCACCCAACACTTGGTTATTTGTTCATTTCATCTTATGAGTGTCGACGTTGGGAAAATTTTTGTCCCTTTATGTTCTTGCCCTTTTGTGTTCTCATTTGGTTAACTTTTGTCTAAAAAGGCGAGTTTGAAAAGGTCTGACATGTGAATGTCGACGATTTGAAAATTAGAGTCGCTAGTCGGTAGTTTTGAAATGGTTGTACCAACTCAACCGATTTTGAAAAGGTTTACATAAAGGCCCAATGGACACTATTTAACCGGCCTTGGAAACCGAGATTCATTGAGTTCGGGGGACTTGATTAAGCGGGGGGAAGGTGTTAGGCAACCCCCGACTTCCGTGCAAACACGATTACTGCAACTTTTCAATTACCATAATTATCTACATGTGTGTGTGTGTCTTTATTAGGCCTATGTGTAATTATCTGGAAGTAGTGATATGCCTCGTTTGCACTTATATATAAAGGGTTTGACTTGTATAAAAGTTCAGCTTTAGGCAAGATATAGCAGTGATATTTTGGAAAACAGGTTTTCAAACCCTTATGCTCAATAGTAATTGAGGCCTTTGATACTTCCATTTTATTTTGTATTCGGCTTGATTGATTTTATTTTCGAGATGCGAAACATATTCGAAAAAATAAGATACATAGCAGTGTCAAACTCCTTATGGGCATGAGAGCCATCCAAGGATATTCAAACACCGTAGATAATTTACAAGCTGGCTGTAGCTAAAAAGTGTCCATCGTGGGAACTAGATCTAGATTCACATGATGAATCTTCGATCTCATGGCTCCTAGGCTCACATGATAGATTAATATGTATAAAAGCTAGAAAGAAAACTAGATTTAAATAAATCTAAGCCATTCTAGCTTCAGTGGTTCTAGTTTAGTCACTTTTGAACCGGTTAGAGATAGCTACTGTAAGACCCCGAATTTTATGAAATAAAAGTATTCAATTTTTCTTATAATTACTATTCAGTAAATGGTTAAATTGATAAAAGTTTAAAGTTATGGGTGAAATATGAATTTTTTTCAAAATAAGCAAGTGGTTATAAAATAATCATTGTTGTCGGGGAATATTCGTTTGGTCGTGGAATATTCTTTCTGTCGGGAAATATTCGTACGACGGCGCAGCTATTTGTGGGCCCCATAACGAATAACTGTCGGGGTGAAGAAAACGACAAATTTGAGTTTTTACAAATAACGGCGTAGTTGTTACCGTTAACACTGTTGGAATACTCCGTGGTTAAAATACAGTAATACGCGTTATTGCACAGTAGCACACGGTATTGCATAGTATTTTTGAAATTATTGATTCTTACGTAAGAAGGCACTACTCAATAATTGTTACAGTAATTACTGTTCAATATTTTATTTTATTGATTCAATAATTACTACGTTGAAATTTTATATTATTATTGTTCAATAATTGTCACTGCATAGTATTTCCCATTATCAGATCAATAATTCATATTATTTGAATAATATTATTAGATAACATTATTGGCAATGTCTAGAAAGTTCTGTCTAAGGAGAGGTTTGGTCACCTAATTGCGTGCCAGTAAGGAAAAATTCTTATTGGAAAGCCCCCTCTTTCCTGGGAACGACCTGGTTGTCATAAATGTGATTCTGTAATATTATTTGTGAATAATTAATTATTGGTTCATATGATAAGGAAATATTTATTTTATGTGGATATAAATGAGGGATATATTTTTGTGGTTAAAAATGAAGAAGTTAATGTTGAGGTTTTTATCATTATTTTTGTCGGAATGGAGGTATTAAAAATTAGGGTTTCTAAGATATTTTGCGGGGGTTGTAATTTTTAATCCGACCGTTGAATCGTGGTAATTTTTGGATATGTTATACATATAAAAGTTGAGTATATGTCCATAAATTTTGAACCGTTAAAAATGAACGTATAATTTGTTATGAATTTTACGAGATGACTGGTTCAGAAATTGTTGAATTTTCGGAGTTAATCATTTTGGTGGAAAATTCTAGAATTGGTGGGCCCCACTTGTGGTTGGTGAAGAAATGTGCTGAATTATATTTCAAATGTGGTGGGTGGGAATAGTAGCAGGTAAAGCCATCAGGTTGCAGGTCAAGCCTACTAAAATTTTCCTATAAATAGAGGGCTAAGTTAGAATTGAAAATCACACCAGAAACATAAGTTTTCTCTCTTTCTCTCTCTATATTATGAAGCATATTTTGTGAGTATTTAGATACTTTGAGAGTTGCTATTCAGTGCAAGTTTCCTTCGGCTTTGCATTTCAGTCAGAAATACTGCACTTTTGAAGTAAGGGATTGTAAGGGATAGTAAGGGATTTTAAGGGTTGTTATGATTTTCAGTTTCGTAAATTTTCTGATCTTCAAAAATTCTGGAAAAATTTGAAATGATATTTTGATGAGTTTTCTTGATTGTGTCCAAAAATGGTGATTTTTGGATGTATAGATTGAGAGTTATGAATTTTATGAGAAAAGACTATTTTAAAAGTAACCGCTTATAATTCCTTGTGGTTAACTCCAAAATGGATGAAATTTTTATTGGGAGTACATGTATATGATAGAAGTATACTTTGTAAATTTCAGAATTTTTGGACAAAAGTATAATTTTTGATAAATGTCTAAATATTCGGCTGTTTTGGCCATATGAAAAATAGTAAATGACTTTTAAAAATTTTGAGAAAAATATATGTTCACTATGGGACTATATTATGCTAAATCTCAGAAAAGAAATATTTTTGGAACTGATTTGGTATTTTCATGAAAATAGTCTAGTTATGAGTAAATGAATTAAATATGTTTTGTGAAGTAAGAAAATTGAAAAATAGGATTCTATGACTTTGAGAATCCTATATGAGGTATATGCAGATTTTTGATGAGGGTTTTGATTATTAGTGATAAAATCTTATGAGTTTGGTATTTTAGAATGATTAAATGCATTATTTAGTAAAGTGTAAACAATTTAAATAAATTGTTTATAAGCTTGAGAAATATTATTCTTTCAATATTATTATACCGAAATACTGGTATGGATTTTATTGTGGAATTTCTACCTTTTTGTGTCGGGTTTACTATTTATGAGTTACTATTCACGAGTTACTATTCACGATAAAAAAATAGTTTCTTTTTCTAACCAAATTATAGTTGATTTATGAATATTACTCTTGAGATTAAATCTAGATATTTTGATTATATTGATTTTATTATCATATATAACATTTTTATAACCCTGATGTTGAAATTCTCTTTCACTAGAGTGTAAAGATGGGTAGATTATTGGTATGATCATGACTAGGGTTCTCTTTGGCCTGTAGTGCAAAGTTGAATTGTGACTGGTATGATCATGACCATTGAATTTATAATTGAATATCTTAAGCTTAAGTGCAAAGGTGAATTGATCAACATGGTTATAATTATTGTTTATATAAATTCTGAAATGATTATATATTTCTTTGAGATACGAATATATTTGGCCTGTAGTGCAAATATGAATTGTTGATGAATATCTTTGGCCCGTAGTGCAAAGATGAACTGTTGTTGAATATCTTTGGCCTGTAGTTCAAAGATGGTCTGTTGATGAATATCTTTGGCCTGTAGTGCAAAGATGAACTGTTGTTGAATATCTTTGGCCGTAGTGCAAAGATGGATTTATTAGTATGATTATGAACAGGAACTGTGATTTGGTATAACCATGATCTTTGATGTTTCAGGTAAAGACAGGTGATAAAAATTATCTTCGTTCTGGATGTGAAGAGGAATTTAGAATCATAATTATGATTATGAGCTATTTATATGATTGTGGACCAGAACTGTTGATTGATGTTACAGGGATAAAACATTGTTGGTGGATTTTTAATATGGAGAAGATAATAGACTTTATAGTCTATTTGACTCTTCTAATGGATTGCTCGTTCCGCTGTAACTATGGTTGAAATTTTTATCATTTACCATATGTTCTAAATCTCTGATTTATTATTGATGAAGGCTATTGATAATTTAATTATCTTTAGTCATGATATTCTTTACTGAGCTAGTTATGCTCACCCTTTTGCTTCACAATTCCTTTCAGGTAATAAGAGTGTAGCTGGGTCGAGCGGGGGTAACAAGGGAATAGAACGGTGGTCATCATTTAGTAGTTATATTTGGTGAAGAAAATAGGGTGAGGCGAACCCAACGTTGGAAGGGTGTTTTGTCACTATCATACAAGATGTCTAATGACATACAACCTCGTGTCATCATAAGACAGGGTTGTGCTCATCCACTTGTCGAGTATATCTACAAGCACTACCTATATAATCTTGGTGTTTGTTTGAAGTATAATTCTCAGTTAGATACAGTGGAGATAATGATAAGTCAAGAGAAGACTCACCATTGGGAAGAATATGATAGTAATCTTCTCGTTTTTCTTTGGGGTCTATTGGGTCAATCAAGGATTATTCACTGGCCATATGATATCTATCATAACTTAGAAGCATGGCCTCCCATGTACCAAGGTTTTCTTGAGCACTTCCCAAAGATTCTCATTTCTAAAATAATTTTTGACTATACCTTTATGTAAGGTGTCATTGTGAGATATTGTCCACGGTTGGGACATGAGTCACATTTGGTATATATTTGTATCCAAACTCACAACATATGTATTGTTGTATTTTGCACGATAATTGTTGTATAAAGTTGTAGTTATTTTCTGTACCATATTTTTGGCGACTCAGAATAGGTTGGATGGAATGGACCTATTTTGGTGTCGTTACAGCTAGATTTAGATAAATCTAGTCCACAGGCTGGAATATTAAATATCTACATTGCGAAAGCAGTTAAAACAGATATATATGTCTAAAAGCGGTATATATATATATATATATATATATATATATATATATATATATATATATATATATATATATATATATAAAAGCAGTAAAAGGCCACGAAGTGAACTCCAAGCCAAACTGGAAATGTAAATATATATATAGTTATATATATAAATATATATAAAAGCGGTAAATGGCCACAAAGTAAACTCCATGCCAGACAGGAAAAGTAAATATATATATATATATATATATATATATATATATATATATATATATATATATATATTAAAGAAGTAGAAAGCTTAAAAATCTAAAAAATCTTACAGTGGGCTGCCATGAAGATTTCAGATAGTTTTTGAGGCTTGAAAACTTGGTTTTCACCGATTAAATTTTAGTATGTTGTAGAACACGAGCTTAAAAGTGTTTAGAAAGAAGAATTTTCTCTTTCTAAGGGCTGAAATGGACAGAGTTTTCTCTTTTTTCTTTTTTCTTTCTTTTTCAAATGGCTGATGGTGGGCTCTATTTATAGACCAAATGTGTCGCGGGTGTAGCTGCGGCTGCCCAGGATGCCTCGGGCTTTGCGGGTGCTGTCATCTCGAAGTACGTGCACTCGGGCGACGCACTGTCCACTCGAACCTTCATAAATTTCAATCCGGGCATCTGATGGAGGCGTGCTGTACCTTTTTGGAAAGTCGTTGACAAGAGTTACACAATGACAAAGGATTAGACATTGTCCAAAGCCGGGAATATGGTTTCATGACCAGATCTCCAAGTCTTCGTAGTCTATTCGTTGAGCTGTCTTATGCAGTTGTCACTCGAGATTTGAGTTATGGTTCTTGTGGGACATCTTTTGGCGTAGTTTAAGTTGAACTGAGTTAAAATGATGTTGAGGTGGAAAAATAACCATTTTGCCCCTCCCAGGGTTATCTCTGGCTTTGGTGCAGTTGTTATAGTTTTTTCTCAGGGTTAACTCTGAGATTGGTTTGCTGTTGACTCTGACAGTCCTCAAGGTTGTCTCTGAGGTTGATTTGACCTCTAGGGGTGGACTCCGGGTTTTGAACTTGATCTCCCGGGGTTATCTCTGGGACTGGAAATTGGATTTCCTAGGGTTATCTCCGGGGTTAAAACTTAATCTCATGGGGTTATCTCCGGGGTTGGAAATTGGATCTCCCGGGGTTTTCTCTAGAGTTGGAAATTGAATCTCCCGGAGTTATCTCTGGGACTAGAAACTGGATCTCTCGGGGTTATCTCTAGGCTGGAAAACTGAATCTCTCGTGGTTATTTTCGGGACTAAAACTGATTCTCCCGGGTTTATATCCAGGGTTGGAACTGGATCTCCTGGGGTTATCTTCGGGGCTTGGACTGAATCTCTTGGGGTTATCTCTGGGACTAGATTTGAATTTCTCAGGGTTATCTTCGAGGTTGGAACTGAATCTCATAGGGCTATCTTCGGGGTTGGAATTAACTCTCCCGGGGTTATCTTTGGGACTGGAACTGAATCTCTTAGGGTTAGCTCCAGGACTGGAACTGAATCTCCTGGGGTTATCTCTGGGGTTGGAAATTAGATCTGACTTCCAGGGTTGTCTCTGGAAGACTATTCTGTCCTTTTGCATGATTAGTAACAGGAATGCAAAATTTGAGTGTCTACAATAAGCTAAATAAGGAAGAGAGAGAAAGAAAGAGAGAAAAGAAATAGAGAGGGAGTGCACGGATAAAAAAAGAAGAAAGAAGATTAACAAGTTCATGCTTTGATCAAGCATTAGCTAGAAGAAGAATATCAAAGGTAAGAAACTCTAGAAACTTATCTTCTTTATCTTAGTTTTTTTAAAAGCTTTGTAGTATGATATGAAGTGCATTGTTGGTGGATGTTGTTGTTTGATGATGATAATTGAAGGATTTTAGAGTGATAAGGCTACTTTTGGTTTGGATATGTTAAATCACTTGTTAATAAGTATGAAAAATAAAAATGGATGTTAAAATCGTAAGCCTAAGTGTAAAGGATGAAAAACATAGTAGAGGACGTTAAATCGAACTTTTAATGTTTATTATTTGTGAAATCAAACAAGAAGTATTTTTAGATAAGTATGTTGTGGAAGTGTTCTAAGTGGAACAGAGGAAAAATATGTTATAACGAAGTTATGTCGAATTTTTCATAAAAGGTGTCAAGTAAGAAAAACCTTAGATTGGTACTCTTTTTGAACCATGTTTAAGGGTAGTTAACGCCTTTGGAAAATTATTTCTTTCCGTGAGTTATGTAGTTGGGTAAATATATGAGTCATGGACTCAAGAATGAGTTCAATCTGACTTTGGATGAACACGTTATGAAGTTTAGAAGATTTTTCGTTTAAAAAAACTTTTAGTGATAAATGGCTCTCGGAAGGGTTTTGAGCCTAATTCCCAACAAGCTAGAGAATTTTGAAAATTTTTCTGTTAGGGGGGATTTGAAAATTTTGTTACAAGGAAGAAATAGACGTAAGAATGAGCTCATTCCATTATTGGATGAGCAAGTTATGATGTGTCGAAGTAAACACATTAAAATTGTGCAAAGTTAAAAATTTAACAAAGCTTACCAAATTTTCTGTAGGGTGGGCTACCCCGTGCCACCCATAACACAAAAATGGCGTGCCCCGCGCCATACATGCAGTAGGTTTGACAGTTTGGACATCCTTTAGTAAATTAGTTATAATTTTTTCGTCTAAACTCCGATTGAGGTGATTTAAGATTATACAGAAAGCTAAGGAGTAGACCTATAACTTTCATTCTTTATGTTTTGAGAGATGAGGTCGGGATCAAGGCCTAAAAAGGTCATCTTTAGGACTGTTTTGAAATAAGAGGCAAACCATGGTGGTTTCCTTGAACCATTGTGGTGTCGATCCATGTTTGACTAGTATTTCCGAGTTCTAAACAATGGACATGGGGAATATAGTCTAGAGAAATGTAAACCAAGGAATGGTAGATGTATTGGATGTATTAATCGTATGCAATGGAGTGTCGGTTAAGCGTTCAAGGTTGAAATGTTGGGCGTACGACGTACGAACGTCAAAATGTCAAGTCGAGTATTAATGAACTTAAATAATGCTGAGTTTAATGAAACGAACACTATAAAACATGGAATAGGGTTATAGTAAACTATGATTGACATTTATACATGACTAATTGGTATGCCTATGTACCCTAAATGCGTAGGACTTTCAAAGGGCGATTAACGTCAACGTATAGAAGATGCTTGAGGCAAGTTTCTTAAACTTACTCAAATTTTATTGAGCAAGTATTCTAACTCCATTCAACTTTCATTTGAATGTCAGTTTTTGTGTATATATTCTTATGAATAATCCTTATGTAAGCTTCAGTTTACACAATATTTATCGATTGTGCAACCTTTAGACTTATAAAAACTCTCTGTTAATTGTATAAGTGTTCAACTATGCTATAGTGCATAAATTATTTAACGTGTTGCTATAATGCATAAATTGTTCAAGTCTTACTTTGACATAAATTGTTCAAGTTTTAAAATTCTAATATTCTTGAACTGTTTAAGAGTTATGTCAATGCCAATTGTATAGACTAGACACATGTTAAAATGTTTTATTGATTTGAATACCATTCTCTAGACGTTATTTGGATTAGGTAGCGCTGTCCACCCAAATTATTTTGAGGTTCAGACTCTAGTTTAAGATGAACAACCCTAATATTAGGGTATTTTACGTCAAAAAAATCCCGACAGATCCCTGAGGTGGTCAAACAAACGCATATAATCGTTTAGCTAGAGTGTTGTACAACATAGGTAACATTGGGCTGATCATTTAACGTGCCCATAAGTTAGACCGCTTCATAGTTAAATAAACGCAATGCCAATTATATCGACTAGACACATCTTAAAATGTTTTATTGATTTGAATACCATTCTCTAAACGTTATTTGGATTAGGTAGAGCTGTCCACCCAAATTATTTTGAGGTTTGGACTCCCGTTTGAGATGAACAACCGTAATATTGGGGTATTTTACGTCAAAAAAAATCCTGACAGATCCCTGAGGTGGTCAAATAAATGCATATAATCGTTTAGCTAGAGTGTTGTACAACATAGGGTACACTGGGCTGATCATCCAACGTGCCCGTAAGTTAGACCGGTTCATAGTTAAATTATTGTTGAACCCTTGAGAAAATAAAAATGTTTAAGGTCTTTTGACTGCTCAGTACATCTTTTCAAAAATGTTTGATAAAAAGGAATTTATTATTATTATTCTTATTCGTTTGACATGCTTTCAAAACTATTATTCAGTTGTAAAAATACTAATGTGATTCTTGATTTTGTTATTTATTCAACTGTTTGTACTTACCGAGCTTTGTAGCTTATCCTTGCTTTAAATTAAATATTTTCAGCGAAGCCAGAGCAGATTGAAGGGTTTCGTAAGGAAAAAGGAAAAGGAAAGATGGATGAGTAGAAGATAGTTGTAACTATCTATAATAATTAGAAGTATTCTAATAATTACTTTATGCTTTATCATGTGTTGAAGACTTAAAGGTCTGAGAACCTGGGATTTAGAGTAAGACATATTGTAATAATTAGTAATTACCTTTATGTCATTATTATTATGTTAAATGAGAAGTACCATGGAGCACTATATCCAAAGTTTAAAGGTACTCGGGTTTAGGGGCGTCACACCAACAACTTCTTTACCTCTTCCTTTATATGTGTTTTGACCTCTGGTGAATAGGTGCGAGGTGCTTGCTTCACTAGTTTAGCTTTCAGGCTTATGTTCAACCTATGCTCCACCAACTTCTTGTCGATCTCGGGCATCTCATTATAGTTCCAAGCAAAGACATCCCTATTTTCGCAATAACTTCATTAGTTCCACCTTTTGGCTAACGTTTAACTCCTTATTGATGAAGGTCGGTCTTGGAGTAAGACCCCAACTTTTTATAAATAAAATTAAATTTTCTCTAATTATTATTTTGAATAATAAGGTGTTAATTTGATATAATGCTTTGGTTATGGGTGAAATGTACAAATTTTGCAAAATAAGCAAGTGGTTATAAAATATTTATTGTTGTCGGGAAATATTCGTTTGGTCGTGGAATATTCTTGTTGTCGGGAAATATTCGTATGATGGCGCAGCCATTTGTGGGCCCCATAACGAAAAATGGTCAGATGAAGAAAACGACAAGTTTGAGTTTTTACAAATAACGACGTAGTTGTTACCGTTATCACTGTTGAAATACCCGACGGTAAAAGTACAGTAATACGCGTGGTTGCATAGTACCACACTGTATTGATTATTAATACTTACGTGAGACACTCAGTTATACTCAATTATTGCTACAGTAATTGCTGCATAGTATATCTCATATTATTGATTTAATTATTGTCACAGTATCATCTGCATAATATTTTATATTGTTAAATCAATAATTGAGACGACAAAGTTATTCATATTATTATTTGCAATATTGACGATGTCCAGAAAGTTCTGTCGAGGAGAGGTTTGGTCACATAATTGAGCGCCAATAGGGAAAAATTCTTATCGAAAAGTCCCCTCTTTTTTGGGAATGATCTGGTTAGAATATTAATGATGAATAAGTTCGTGATGATTAAAGATGAAATTAATATTTCCATTATGTTGGGATTATTAGTGTTAGTGAAAATCGATATTTATTTCGATAATAATTAATTTTTGGAGGTTATATTGATCAAATGAGCAATTAATTGATATTGGTTCACATGCAAATTACTGTTGATTCACATGCACGTACTATTAGGGGAGGTGGTGCAAGATTGATAATACTCGAAGGAAATAATGGTAATATGTGGCATTTTGTAAGTGGAATCCTAGGTTATCATCTAAGAGTCACTTTCGCGAATAGTAACTTGCCTATTCGGTTTTCCAAAAGTTATCTGTCTCTTTCGATTTTCCAAGAGTTACTTGTCTCTTCGATTTTCCAAGAGTTACTTATCTCCTCGATTTTCAAAGAGTTACTTGTCTCTTCGATTTTCCAAGAGTTATTTGCCCCTTCGTAAATAGTAGTTGTCTCTTCAATATTACCAGGAGTCATTTTGACCCTTCGTTAAGACAAAGAGCCACTTTCAATTCTTCTATAAATAGAAGCATATTCCTTCATTATTTCCTCACCAATTCACAAAGCTATACAGAGAGAAAGTACAGAGAGAATAATAGAGAAAGAAGAAACGTATTCTGCTACTATCCTACTTCAGTATTCAATCTTCTACTAAGGTAAGGGGTATTATTTCTTTCGTATTCATGAAGAAAGTTATTTGCTTTCAATACTCGTGAAATATTATTTTCTTTCCTACTTCATATTATGAAAGGGATATTATTTTATTTCGTATTCCTAAATTTAAACTTACTATGGTAAGTATTGCTTCTATAATTCCTGAAATGATTAGAAATTTCGTAAGTTTTGCACTTCATCTAATATCATTTCACGGGAATATTGGTATGAACTTTCTTGATGAATTTTCATATTTTCATGTCAGAACTATTCACGAGTACTATTCACGAAGTATGATTTTTCTTGTGAAATTTCTATCTTTTCGTGTCGGGGTTACTATTCACGTATACGACACTATTCACGAATACGACACTATTCACAAAAAAATTAATTTTTTTTCTTTGTCCAAGTTGTCTATTATGGTTACTATCTTTGATTGTATCCATGTTTTGATCTTTATTTTTGAATTCTGCTCCACAATTGATTATTATGGAGTATTTTTGAACTTGGATAAACTATAGTACGAATCCCTAATATTTGTCCTTTTATCTCACTGGATTCGTTTTTTTTAAGATATTTTTTATCATCCTCAGTCCTAAATGATGATATTACTGAATATCTTTGGCCTGTAGTGCAAAGATAAATGATTAACTGGTGAATATCTTTGGCCCGTAGTACAAAGATGAACATGTGTTGAGATGAACATGACCAACTGGTGATACAAATGAATATCTTTGGCCTGTAGTGCAAAGATGAATATTTGATTCAAGATGTATATTGATTGATGTTACATGGATAAAATATTGATGATGGACTTTTAAATCTTAGAAGATAGTAGAATTCATTCTATACTTGACTCTTCTAATAAATTGTTATTTTCGCTGTGAATATTGATCTAAAACTTGTTGTCCATTATATTTTATCTGATTTGTTGAAGACTAATGATAATTTGTTGTATATTATCTTAGTTATAATATTCTTTATTGGGCTAGTTGAGCTCACCCTTTTCTTTTTTGTTCCATTTTTCTTCTTAGGAGGCGAGAATATAGCGGGAACTAGTCGGGGTGTGGAGTGACGTTTCCAGTCAGTTGTGTTAGCAGTCCTCACTATTTTATAAAATAGTGCGATAATAATTGTAATGAGGACTCCTTTTGAGTTTGAATACTGTCTATTAGACAATATTTGTATTTAAACTCACAGTATATTTGTTGTTATATTTGTTTCTGTACCATGTATTTGGCGACTCAGAATGGGTGATGTATACCTATTTTGGGGGCGTCACACTTGGCATTCCTTCCTCTGTTGCTAAATCGACATATTCTAATTCATTCTGTTAAGATTTTGGCCTGTCTTCAAAGCATTATGGAGTTGGTTCCAATTTCTATTGCACAATCTATTACTCTTCATTATTACTGGAGTGGAGGACTCCTCATAAGCTGTCAGGTTTGGGTGTACCCTCAGGCTCCTCCCATCGCACCGTCATAAGAGAAGCAATATCTTCCCTTTGGGTTTGAAAACCCTTTCCCATTTCGTCTTATTTTATTCTTTTCTTTTATTTCCTTTCACGGTCTCCGATTGCGCTGTTAATTTGGCGTTGATTATATTTCTGACATCTTTTGGGCCTACTGCCCGCTTCCTTTGTCCTTTTCCTTGTCTTTGGAACATTCACCTTATCCCGAGGTCAGTTTCTTTTCCTTCTTAGCATGTATGAAATTGTCCTCCTACACTTCCTCCCAGCTTGCTAACTTCATAGAATCAGACTTAATAATATTATTTTCTCCTTCTTCTGCAACATCGAAGAAAGCTACCTCGATGATGTATGCTTTAAGAAAAATAATCAAGGACGCACAGTGTAGGAATCAGGGGAGCAATTCACTGGCGAAAATTTCGATTTACTATGAAGTACTATGTAATAAAATATTCTAATAAAACGAAAACTTTAAATAAAATATAATATATTCTATTTATAATCTAATAAAACGAATAACTTTATATATAATATAAAAAGTATTCTTTTTATTACATATATATATCACACACACCCACACACACACGCACTAATATATATATATATATATATATATATATATATATATATATATATATAAGTAATAAAATAAAATTGAGAGAACTTTCTATCGACGATTTTGAAAAATGAGTAAGTGGGGGTCCATGTAATAAGCCATATTTACAATAAATACTTAATAAAAAACCCCTCTATTTATCTCAATTCACTTGGCTTCACTAAACACATTTTTAATAACATTTACTCATCATTAATATTATAACTCATAATATTAACAACCTGATCATTCCCAGGAAAGAGGGGGCTTTTCGATAAGGACTTCTATTTATTGGCGCGCAATTAGGTGACCAAACCCCTTTTCTCGACAGAATTTTCTAAACATTGTCAATAATACAAATAATAATATGAATAACTTTGTCATCTCAATTATTGATTTAATAATATAAAATATTGTATAGATGATACTGTGACATTAATTGAATCAATAATGTGAGATACTATACAACAACTACTGTTGCAATAATTGAGTAAAACTGAGTGACTTCTCACGTAAGTATCAATAATCAAAGATACTGTATAATACTGTGTGCTACTATGCAACTACGCGTATTACTGTACTTTTATCACCGGGTATTTCAACAGTTAACGGTAAAAGTTTTGCCGTTATTTTTATAAAAAGTTATTTCTGTCGCTTTCTAAATCCGACAGTAATTTTATTGTGGGGTCCACCAATGATTGTGCCATCGCACGAATATTTCCTGATAAAACGAATATTCCCTAACCAAACGAATATTTTATGACAACTTGCTTACTTTGCAAAATTTATAAATATTACCCACAACTATAACATTATATCAAATCCACACCTTATTATTCAAAATAACATTTAGAGAAAAAAAAAATTTATTCATAAAAGTTGGGGTCTTACAACCTTCCCTTCTTATGAAATTTCGTCCTCAAAATTGGTGTACGTACTTGGTATGTCGAAGAGGTGAGGATACCTTGTTTTCATTTTCGATTCTAACTCCCAGGTCATTTTCTCAATATCGTAGTTGTTACCATTAACACTATTGAAATACCCGGTGGTTAAAATACAGTAATGCGCGTGGTTGCACAGTAGCACACAGTATTGCACAATATTTTTAAATTATTAATTTTTACGTAAGAAGACACTACTCAATAATTGTTGCAGTAATTACTGTTCACTATTTTATTTTATTGATTCAATAATTGCTACGTTGATATTTTATATTATTGTTGTTTCAATAATTATCACTGCACAATATTTTCTATTATCAGATCAATAATTCATATTATTTGAATATTATTATTAGATAACATTATTGGCAATGTCTAAGGAAGTTCTGTCTAGAAAAGGGATTTGGTCACCTAATTGTGCGTTAGTAAGGAGAAATCCTTATCGGAAAGCCCTCTCTTTTCTGGGAATGACTCGGTTGTCATAATTGTGATTATGTAATATTATTTATGAATAATTAATTATTAATTTATATGATAAGGAAATATTTATTTTTATGTGGATATAAATGAAGGAATTAATATTGAGGTATTTTATCAGTATTTTATCGGAATGGAGGTATTAAAAATCATCTGTATGTGGATTTTGGTCATTTTCTATTTGGAATTTAAAAAAACTTTCTTCTACAAAGTTGTAGAGAATTAAATTTCCTATGAAATGGATATAAAATTCGTATTTTTCTGATAAAATGGCTATTTATTATGAATTATTAAAGTTTCAAAAATATATATTTTTATTAAAAATATAGGTGGGCCCCACTTTTGGTTGTTGTGGAAAATTTATTGAATTTCAAGTGTAGTGTGCGTGAATGGTAGTAGGTAAAGCCATCAGGTTACATGTTAAGTCTGCTTTGGCGTTCTAGCATTTTCCTATAAATAGGGTGCTTAGTTAGAATTGAAAATCACACCAGAATCAGAAGTTTTCTTTCTCTATAATATCGAGCGTATTTTTGTGAGTATTTAGATACTTTGAGAGTTGCTATTCAATGTAAGTTTTCTTCAGCATTATATTCGATATTCCAGTCAGAAGTATAGTTCTTTTGAGGTAAGGGATGTTATTTTCTTCGTAAATGATGTTATTTCATTCAATATCATTATACCAAAATATTGGTATGAATTTTATTATTAAATTTTTACCTCTTCATGTCGAGGTTACTATTCACGTATACGATACTATTCACGAATATGGTACTATTCATGAGTATTATTCACGAAGTATGATTTTTATTGTGAAATTGTTACCTTTTCGTGTCGGGGTTACTATTCACGTATACGTCACTATTCACATATACGGCACTATTCACGTATACGACACTATTCACGTATATGACACTATTTACGTATACATCACTATTTACGTATACGATACTATTTATGAATACGGGGTACTATGCACGGGTTACTATTCACGAGGTACTGTTCATGACAAAATTGGTTTCTTTTTCTGACCAAATTATCGTTGATTTATGAATCTTATTCTTGAAATTAAATCCATGTTTTGATCAAATTATTTTTATTATCATATATAACATTTTTATAATCCTAGTGATGAAATTTCTCTTTCACTTGAGTGTAAAGGTGGGTAGATTATTGGTATAATCGTGACTATGGGTTCTCTTTAGCCAGTATTACAAAGTTGAATTGTTGACTGGTATGATCATGACTATTGAATTTACAATTGAATATCTTTAGCTTAAGTGCAAATGTGAATTGATCAACATGGTTATAATTATTATTTATATAAATTCTGAAATGATTATATATTTCTTTGAGATATTAATATCTTTGGCCTGTAGTGCAAAGATGACCTGTTGTTGAATATCTTTGGTCCGTAGTGCAAAGATGAACTGTTGATGAATATCTTTAGCATGTAGTGCAAAGATGACCTGTTGTTGAATATCTTTGGCCCGTAGTGCAAAGATGAATTTATTAGTATGATTATGAACATGAACTGTGATTTGGTATAACCATGATCTTTGATGTTTCAAGTAAAGACAGGTTATGAAAATTATCTTCGTCCTTGGTGCGAAGAGGAATTTAGAACCACAATTATGATTATGAGTTATTCACATGATTGTGGACAAGAACTGTTGATTGATGTTACAAGGATAAAACATTATTGGTGGACTTTTAACATGGAGAAGATAATAGACTTTATGGTCTATTTGACTCTTCTAATGGATTGCTCGTTGCAACTATGGTTGGAAAGTTTTATCATCTACCATATGTTCTAAATCTCTGATTTATTACTGGTGAAGGCTATTGCTAAATTATTTATCTTAGTCATAATATTCTTTACTGGGCTAGTTGTGCTCACCCTTTTGCTTCACAATTCCTTTCAGGTAATAAGAGTGTAGCTGGGTCGAGCGGGGGTAACAGGAAAATAGAATGGTGGTCTATAGCTGTTGAGGTTTCCCCTATAACAGTATAAAAATAATTTTATTGAGAATTTTAGATAAGTGTGTCCTATTTTATATGTCATTTAACCGTTGATTTTGGTGAACCGAATAGGGTGAGGTGAACCCAATGTTACAAATGTGTTTTGTCACTATCATACAAGATGTCTAATGACATACGACTTTGGGTTATCATAAGATAAGGTTGTGCACATTCACTTGCGGATTATATCTATGAGCACTACCTATATAATCTTGGAGTTTGGTTGAAATATAATTCTCAATTGGAGACAATGGAGATAATTATATGTCAAGAGAAGACTCACCATTAGAAAGAACATGATAGTAATCTTCTCAATTTTCTTTGGGGTCTATTGGGTCAACCAAGGATAATTCTCGAGTCATGTGATATCTATTATAACTTAGATGCATGGCCTCTCATGTACGAAGGTTTCCTTGAATATTTTTCAAAGATTTTAATTTCTAAAACAGTTATTCACTGTACCTTATGTAAGGTACCATTGTAAAGTGATGTTGAGGCCCCATGAGAGTTATATGTATTTGTGTTAAAACTCACAGCCTATGTGTTGTCGTATTTTGTACGACAGTACGAAAGTTGTATTAATGAAGTTTTTATTTTGAAATTATGTTGAGTGAATTTTGTGGCGACCCAGAATGGGTTGGGTGGATTGGACCTATTTTGGGGGCGTTACAGGTGTGTTGTGCGCCTCCATCATAATTTTATACTTCAAATCAGAGTCGTTAGGAAAACAAAGTCTAGAGTTGACTCGAAGTATTCCTTCTTCATCGATTCTTACTTCTGGAATAGCACCTTCTTGTACTTTCTTCCTCATACGCATCAGCTCCAGGTTCGTAGCTTGAGCAGCTTTAACTTTATAGATTAAAGTCGGTTCTACTCGTATATTTGACATCATCACGTTGGTCCCTAAAGTCTTTGACTCTATCTTTATCCTTTGTAAGTCATACAAAATGGGCCTTTGCGTTGATAATATCGCACTCGTACCCACATATGATATTCCACTCAATGCGTCAGCTACCACATTCACTTTTCCAGGATGGTATTGAATGGTATGATCGTAATCTTTCAACAGCTCGAGCCAACGTCGTTGTCGCATGTTGAGTTCCTTTTGGGTGAAGAAATATTTGAGGTTTTTATGATCTATATAAATCTCCGCTTTCTCCACATACAGGTAATGTCTCCAGATCTTTAGGTTAAAAACGACAGCTGCCAACTCTAGATCATGAGTAGGATAATTCTTCTCATATTCTTTTAGTTATCGTGAGACATAGGCTATAACTTTCCCATGTTGCATGAGAACACATCTTAACCCTTTGCCTGAAGCATCGCTGTAGATGACAAATCCCTCCGAACCAGATGGTATTATCAGAATAGGTGCTGAAATGAGTCTCCTCTTGAGTTCTTGGAAACTCTTCTCACATTCCTCGCTCCATCTAAATTTTGTATCTTTTTAAATCAGCTGAGTTAATGGAGTAGCGATTCGAGAAAATCCTTCCACGAATCTCCGATAATAATCAGCTAAGCCCAGAAATTTACGTACTTCGGTTACTGACTTAGGTTGCTCCCAGCTTTGAATTGCTTCAATCTTTGATGGGTCAACAGATATTCCGTGATTTGATATCACGTGCCCAAGAAATGGTACTTCCTCAAGCCAGAACTCGTATTTCTTCAACTTGGCATACAACTTATTTTCACGAAGCTTTTGGAGTATCAGCCTCAAGTGTTGCTCATGATATTCATGGCTTTTGGAGTATATGAGGATGTCATCAATAAAGACAACCATAAAATGATCCAAATATTCCTTGAATACTCAGTTCATCATATCCATGAAGGCAGCAGGAGCATTGGTCAATCCAAAAGACATGACTAGGAATTCGTATGGCCCGTACTGAGTTCTGAAAGCAGTCTTTGAGATGTCATCAGTTTTAATCTTTAACTGATGATATCCGGAATGAAGATCGATCTTTGAAAAGAATTTGACACCTTGCAATTGGTCAAACATGTCATCAATGCGAGGCAACGGGTACCTATTTTTTATGGTGACATGATTCAACTCCCAATAGTCAATGCAAAGTCGCATACTCTCATCTTTCTTCTTTACTAATAGAACAGGAGCACCCCAAGGAGACGTACAAGGACGAATGAAACCGATGTCTAATAATTCCTATAGTTGGGTTTTTAACTCCTGAAGTTCAATAGGAGCCATTCGATATGGGGTTTTGGAAATGGGTTTTGTACTGGGTTCAAGATCAATACAAAATTCGATTTCACGCTCTGGGGGTAGGCAAGGAAGTTCTTCAGGGAATACGTCAGGAAATTTATTAACAATAGAAATATCATTCAAATCTGACGTATTTTTGTTTAAATCCGTGACATGGGCTAAGAAAGCTTGACATTCGTTTTTCAATAAACGAATGGCTTTATGGCTTGATATGAAAGTGATTGACTTTAGTGGTTTGGTTGCTTGAATTTGTATAGTAGGTTGGTTAGGAATATGAAAACTAACAACCATACGAAAATAATCAATTTTAGCATGATGAGTAGTTAACTAATCAATCCCTAAAATCACATCAAATGCAAGTATTTTCAAAGAGATAAGATCGACAGGTAATGTGAGGGTGCCGATTTGAATCAAACAAGATTTATAAACAGTGGATGTAATGAAGGTTTCTCCCAATGGAGTTTCAACAGATAAGTCAAAGTCTAATTTCTCTGGAGTCAAATTTAAACGTTGAGCGCAAGTAGGTGAAATAAAAGAATGGGTAGAACTGGTATCAAATAAGATATAGACTTCGCAAGAGTTTATGATTAGCTTACTCGTGATAACTTCATTCGGGTTCCTTACTTTTTGGGAGGTCACGACAAACGCTCTCCCTTGTACTACTAGCTTTGACTTGTTTGTGACAGCCTTTGGTGTCTCCATTCCAGCTGGACTTGACTTCACTACACGATAAAATTGAGCTAGGTGACCTTCTCTTCCACAATTGAAACACACTTTGGGATGCTACGTGCATTTTGGACTGATGTGTCTCTCATCTCCGCATTTGTAGCATACGACTGGTGGTCGTTTTCCTTCCTTAACAACGGGTGCCGGTGCTGCTATCTTTCCATCATTATTGAACCTTCTATTTTTGAAATTTCCACTTCTATTATCTTGGACAAGATTACCACCGAAGTGGTTACCATTTCTGGCATGATGATTTCCTCCACGTTTGTTGTCACCGCTTCGATGACTACTACCACTGGTATTATCATTTTACCGGCTGCTATCTCTTGGTTGGGTTGACTCATTATCACGCTCCAATAACTGAGCTCTATTCAAAACATCTGAATACAATCAAAGTTTATGAGAAATGAGATATTGACGTATTTCGGGTTTCAAACCTCGTAGAAACATTCGTGTCATAGGCTCCTCATTATCTACCAAATGGGATGCAAACCAGGATAACTCGGCAAACTTAGTCTCGTACTGTGATACGGTCATATTGTTTTGCTCCATCTTGATGAATTGTACCTCCTTCATGTGACGAATACTTTCAGAAAAGTACTTGTCGTTGAACAATTATTGGAACTTCTCCCAAGACATCTTTAGTGCGGAAAGCTGAGTACGTTTTATAGATTCCCACCAATAATCTGCCTCTCCTAGAAACATGAAGGTGGCAAATGGAACCTTTTGCTCCTCGGAGCATCCCAAGACATCAAATATCTTGGTGATCTGCTTAATCCACGTCTCTACCTTAAGTGGTTTTGGCTTTCCCAAAAACTTCGATGGCCCCAACTCCTTGAATTACTTAGCGGTGACCAGCCGAGAGTTGCCAGTGTTTCCACCTGTATTTTGAATAGGAGTCTCTCTCGCCTGATGTTGCATGAATTGCAGAAAGCTTCTGAACATCCCATCGTTCATTATTTGGTCGGTGTGGTTGTTTACATGAGGATTATTGTCTTCCTGATGCACATTATCCTGGTTATTGATCAGCGATGACTCAATGGTCTCATGTGCTCCATTGCTTAACTTAAAATTTTTAGATGTCATTTTCAAACACTACCACAAAACAAAGGTTAATTGACATGCCATATATTATTCCTATATTCTGACCGACCAATTAAATAACAAGTAAGCTTAGGTATGTCACACTAGCGAAGGATTTACCCGTCTCTCCCCTCCTAGTTCTAGCCTCAAGTCTCAGCCATGGATCATATCCCTAAGCTTTGATACTAACTGTGACGCCCCAAAAATAGGTAAACACAACTCATTCTGAGTCGCCAAATACATGGTACAGAATTCAAACACAAACTTAATTTACACAATACGACAAACATAAGCTGAGAGTTTTAACACGGATATTGTCTCGTACACAATATCCAAACTCAAATAAAGTCCTCATTGTAATTATTATCTCACTATTTTATAGAATAGTGAGGACTGCTACAACCACCATCTCGGGCCGTCACTCTATTCCCCGACTAGTCCCAGCTATATTCTCATTTTCTAAAGAGAACAATGAAAGAAAATGGTGAGATCAACTAGCCCAGTAAAGAATATTATGACTAAGATAATGCAGAATAAATTATCCTTAGCCTTCAACAGTAATAGACAACAAGTTTAACTGTAGCGGAACAAGCAATCCATTAGAAGAGTCAAGTCGAGCATGATATCTACTATCTTCTATGATTTAAAAGTTCATCATCAATATTTTATCTCTGTAACACATTCCAATAAATAATCCACATCACCGAATTATCCATGCATTACGGACCAAGGATATTTGTTAGTGTCACATCCACGAATTATCCATGCACTACGGGCCAAGGATATTCGTTATTATCACCAATGGTCATGATCATGCCAACAACTTTCCATCAATGAACTACGGGCCAATGAGGACTTTTACTACATCATTTGTAACATTACATGTCATAATTATACCAATCAACAGTCCATCTATGCACTACGGGCCAAAGATGACTTTCATCACAATAAAAGCATGAGGATGATGACAATGATATAAGCATCAATTAAGTGAGAGCAAGGATAAATTTTAAAGATTTATAATTCAATTTATCCAGAGTTCAAGAATGTCCAAATTGTCAATATGATAACTGCTTTGTGGAGTAAAATTCAAGAATATTATTCATGTGTCAAAAATAATTTGGACAGAAAAGAAATTAATTTTTGTCGTGAATAGTGTCTTGGATGAATAGTATCCCGTGAATAGTACTTTGTAAGTAGTATCCCGACATGAAAAGATTAAAATTTAACAAGAATGTTAAAAAAATATTTCTGTGAAACGATACTCTATGAAGCACAAGTTTCAAAGATATTCTACTAATTTCAAGAAGTATAGAATCAATACTTATAAAAATAAGTGTAGAATTAGAAATATAAAACGAAATAATATTACTTACATACTACATAGTATGGAAGAAAATATTATTTCTTACGAATATTGAACAAAAATAATACCCCTTACCTTAAAAGGAGAGTATTTCTGACTGGTATAGCGGGAATATTCTTGAAGAAAACTTATATTGTTTTCTACACTTAAAGCTTCCTTAAACTCAAAAGAAATACGCTCAATATTATAGAAGAAAAATTCTCTGATTCTGGTGTGATTTTCAATTCTAAACTAAGCATCCTATTTGTAGGAAAATGGCAGGGAACTATTTAAGAAAAATAATCACGGTCGCACAGTGCAGGAATCACGGGCGCAATTCACCAGCGAAAAATTTGATTTACTATGCAACACTATGCAATAAAATATTCTAATAAAACGAAAATTTTAAATAAAATATAATATATTCTATTTATAATCTAATAAAACGAATAACTTTATATATAATATAAAAAGTATTCCTTTTTATTACATATATATATCTCACACACCCACCCACACACGCACCCACACTAAGATATATATATATATATATATATATATATATATATATATATATATATATATATATATATATATATATATATATATATATATATATATATATTCAGAGGTGCAAATAATAACAGCTCAATTACTAAAGATATACTTTTATTGATTGAAAATAAAAGTGTTTTACAAATGTACAAACTGATTACAAATTACAAATTGAATTAACTTGACTTACTTAAAATATTAAGAAGAGTAGAAGGTGTAACATTCCAGATTTTTAAATGTAAGTTATAAATATTTATTGGATGTGTTTATTATTGAATAAGTAATTGTTCAATTTGATTGAGTTTATTTAGTTAATTATTTATTTGCTAAATAATTAATGTGATTAGTTAATTATTTATTTGTTAAATAATTAATGTGTTATGTGGATTGAGTTATGTGATTAAGTAATTTATTTAATTGTTATTACATAAAGTGTGACAAATAACTATGTGATAAAAAGTTATTAAAATAAATTAAAGTAATTTTAATTTAGTGTTGCCAAACAAGGTGTAAGTATATTAATCCTTTATTTTATAAATGGTTTGCCAAGTAAGGCCTTATGGCTTTTGAAATTTTTGTTAATTTTAAATTATATTATTAATAGAATAAAACAAATATATAAATAAAATATATTTATATTTATAAGATTATACGTTATATGTTTGGTAACTGATGAGAGTAAATAAGCTTATTATTGCCTTATCAGTTTTGTTTTATTTTGACGCATACTTGTTAAGTGTTACGCTCCAGTTTTGCTTAGTCTAAGAAAAGGTGTTCAGAGAAAAAGAAAAGTTTCAGAGAATTTGAGAGAGAGAAGTAGCAAAAGAAAGTTATCAGTGCTTAACAAAGATTGTCTAAAACAAAAGGTATGTACATAACTTAACCATAGTTATTTTACGCCATATATTTTATGTGAATTTATATTATCTCGGTGTTCTCAATTTGACTGTAAGACGAATTTCTTTACAAACTTTCTAGAGTTCGAATGTTTTACTATTTGATTATGAAATCATGTGTTAGTAGTAGATAACATATATATTGATGATTGTATGTTCAATAATGTATAGGTAAGAGTATGATAAATTACGTATACACGAAAAGAATTATTTTTTTCAGTAAACTTATATGCATGAATATGACTTTTGAAAGTTAATAAAAATTAGTATGTGATTATGTTAATTGAAACTTGTGTGTAATTTGGGTAAGAAATTAAGCAGAGCAAGGAATCAAATTTGGTTGATAACAGTGAAAATTTCGTTCACTGTACTTTAGATATCAACAATGGAGTTTTGAGTTTTAACCAAATATTATTTTAGTGATTCAAGTCTTTTAAATTTGTTGTTTAATTGTTGGAAATTCGTATATGGATAATTGTTAGCAATTATGTGTAGTTTATATTAGTTATACATGTTGTTTGGGCCGAATTGTTGTTACAAATTTAAGACAGTAGCTTTGGCTCTGTTCTTCTTTTTGGTTCTGTGAGTTTCGGCGCCCCAACGTCAAAATTCACGCCCCAGCGTCAAAAATTCACGCCCCAGCGCCAAGGTTCGCGCCCCAGCGCCAAAAATGGGCCAAGGCTCGCGCCCCAGCGCTGTAACTCGCGCCCCGGCGCTGGTACTCGCGCCCCGGCGCCACTGTTCGCGCCCCAGCGCTGGAAAAGTGGCTTTGGTCTGACAGTTTTGACCTCTTGTAGTAAAATGGCCATAACTTTCTCATACGAACTCCGATTGAAGTAATTCAAGATGATCCGGAATGAATACGAATAGACCTATAACTTTCATGCTTTAAGTTCTTTAATTTGAGATCTGTAACAGTAGTCAAAATGGCTATCTTTAGGACTGTTGTGTATTTGGAGCCAATCGGAGGGCGTCGGGATGCACGAATGCAAGTGCAACCCTTTGTGTATTAGTATAACTTAATGATAACATGTTGGACATGTAATAGGATATTGTATCAAGTTATTAATGTGCATATGGTGCAATAACATGATCACTTAAGTAGTTGTAATAAAGCTAAAAAGTAATGTTCATGAAAAGATGTGATGTTGTTTAAACTTAAACTTAGTTAGTAGCTATACTAAGTGTAATAAAGTAACTCATAAAGGTAATGTTAGTGTAACTAATGTGTACTGTCAATACATATGGTATGTGTAGGACTTGGGGTGAACGTTAATAGTAATTGTTTAACTTACGCACGAGGTAAGTTCCCTAACCTTTGCTACTTTATTATTTAGTAAGGTTGCTTTTCACTGTTATGTTATACTTAAACAAGTTTTCTAATTCTAAAGCTTTGTTATGCAAAATTCATATGCTATACTTTATTGAGTAAAGTATTTCCATTAAGCAACTTCATTGTATCCAGTTATTCATGATGATACAAGTTTCTCATCTCTGCACTTTCGTTGAGATAATTATTATGATTATGCAAGTTTTCTTAACTCTAAACTTGTTATATTAGCATGCAAGTACCTTTAGTTTATCGTTCAAGCTATTATTTGTTGTGCATGCTTGATATTAAATTCTAAGATGTAACTTTAGCTTAATGTTATTCAAAGCAAGGTATGATGTGTTATTCAATAGTTATGCTATTAGATTATCCCTAAAGCATGAAATTAGAACGAAATACTTATTCAGTTATGATTATTCAATAACATAGCGTTATTATCTTTTATTCAACTAATCCTTAGTTGATGTCCGTTGAATTCCAAATTACCTTGAAGTGTATCCAAACCAAACTATCTTTGGGGCGGACTTGTACTCAAAATACTGAGATGAACAACCCTATTTATAGGGGTTACGATTAGTTTTGTATTTTGCGCTGAAATGTTTGTATACAATACATGTACGAAGGGTTGATCCCCCTAAGTACCTTAAAGTCATTATGGTCGTATGACCGTAAAAGTTTAAGTTGAAAGATTACTTATAACTGTGGACAAGGTTCGTGGTCATTAGACCCTCAGTGAATGTTTAAAATGTTAATAGAACTCGTTGTTTAGTTCTATTGAGGCCCTGAATGGGCAAGGAATGTTTAAGATGTTAATAGAATCTATTGTTCAGTTCTATTGAGCCCCTGAATGGGCAGAGAATGTAAAAGTTATTCATTGTTATTTCAAGTGAGCCTTGTTTGCTCACTATTGCCCGTAAAATCCTTACAGCTACAGATGGAAAGGGCGACGTACCTAGCACCAGTAAAGGAAAGGGAAAGATGAACAAGTATTGAAGACTTGTAATAGTTTTGATAGTTTTATTATCAGACTTTGGTTTAAGGAATGTAACGAAGTTTATTTAAATTTTCCGCATGAATGATTGTATGTAAAGGTTAGATATTTATGTAATTCTTGTATGGGCAGGTTTATTATTCAATTTTATTTATGATTGGGTAGTTATAAATGAATGTTTTGATTACGTGAACACCAAATCTTGAGGTAATGAAGTACCGAGATTTGGGGTGTCACAGGTTGGTATCAGAGATTTAGGTTATGAACCTTAGGTGGGGGGAAAAGCCTTAGGAAGTAACCTTTGAAAAGATAGTGGAGATAACTCTTATCGAGTTTTTTTAAGGAAGAGGTAATAAAACTCGATAACTCTTATCGAGTTGTGTGCTTATGTGTTTATAACTTTTATGCTCGCGAGTGTCGAGTAGAATGATTAATAACTAAAACTTTAAAATTTTATTGTCAGGATGACTAATGTCGGAGAATCTAGTCAGGCTAGGGAGGAGGGACCTCAAATGCCTATAGAGGAGGAGCCTCGCGACATTCAGGTAGTTTGGGAACAACTACTACTACGGGAGTCAGCCTCGTTGGTCACAGTGGTTGAAGATGAGGATGATGATGTGGAGACGGATGAGGAGGATCCCGTGGAGGTGCAACAGGAGGATGAAGATAACGAGGAAGAGGAGGAGGAGACCCCACTAACCTCAATGGCTGCTCGTATGTATGATGAGGTCTACGACTGTAACGTGGAACTTCAGGACACAGTTGAGGAGTTACAAGAGATAGTAGCTGAATAACAGACTGCCATGACAAAGAAGGACGATGACATCCAGGATCGAGATGAACGTCTAGCTAATGCTGAAGAGAAGCTGATGCAGACTGAAGGAGAGAAGGAACAACTGATCGAGATGGTCGTGGAACTGAAGAAAAAGCTGAATGAAGAAGCTACCAAGAGGGCGAGAGCTGAAGACGCATACGAGAAAGCTTATCAACGTACTGGAAGAGCAGTAAGGGACGCACAAGCAAAGAGAATGAAGATGGAAGAGATGGATAAAGTATTCAATACCGTGATCAATCGAGCTCAAGATCGGGTCATGGGTTATCCAATTCAGTTCGAGACTCTGCCATTATACGTGTTGGACCGCCGAACCATGTTCCGTGTTATGGAAGAAGAGCGTCAAAAGGCTACTGATTATCTTAATAGATCATCGTAGGAAATCTGTCTATTTTGCAAGTAATAAGTGTTAAATAATGTGTAAATCCCGAGTGTTAAGTAACCACGGGATAGGAGAATGATGATGTTGTCCTGTAACTTTTGTAGTTTAGGAAAGGAATGTAAATGGCAGTGATGCTATTATTGTTATGTTTTTCGAAGTTATGATGAATAAATAAAAAGTTATTATTTTATTCAAAAGTGTTATGTGGTTATTTTTTTTATGGAGACAAGTTAATTAGAAAATACTTAAAGAAGTTGGGTAATAGTCTAATAGATATTTTTTTTCTAACAGAAAATGCCTCCCAGACGTGAACCACCCCAACAGAGAACCAATGCGAGAACTAACAATAACGATGTTGAGGATAATCCCGTCCAACAACTAGTGACATTACTAACAGGAGTGTTGTAGAATCAACCTCAAAACCAAGGCACAACGTTTAAGGAGTTTAAGGCGGTCAGACCACCTAAATTTCGTGGGTCAATGAATCCGGTCGAGGCACAGACCTGGATTATGGAGATTGAGAAGATATTTGAAGTTGCTAGGGTAGGGGATGAACAGAAGACTGCTTTTGCAACATTCATGTTGAAAGCAGAAGCTAGTTATTGGTGGCAGGCCAATAAAACCAGGGAAGGACCAGGAGTGATGACTTGGGATAGGTTTAAGGAGTTATTCTTCGAGACCTACTTCCCAGAGAGTTCTAAGAGTCAGTTAGAGGTTCAGTTTTTGGAACTGAAGCAGGGAGCAATGACGGTGTCTGAGTATGTCGTGAAATTCAACGAATTGGCGAGGTTTGCGCCATATCAAGTCAGCACAAACGAGCGTAAGGCAAAGAGGTTCGAACAGGGACTGAAGCCCTGGCTGTACAGTAGGGTTTCCCTGTTCCAGTTGAAGACGTTTACAGCAGTGATGGAGAAGGCTATACTCGCTGAAGGTGGAGGCGAGGCAGTGACAAAATTCAATCAAGAGCAGAAGAAAAAAAAGAATGAGGTGGAAGTGAAGAATGGTAGTGGAGGCAATGGAAATGGCAATAACAACAACAACTTGAAGAGGAAGTGGAACGAAAACGGGGGTACTGGAAACCGGCAGAGTAACCAACAGTTTAGAAAGTTTGAAGCATGTGCTACATGCGGGAGGTTTCATAAGGGTGTGTGCTTGATGGGGAAACGTGCATGTTACAACTGTGGCCAGGAGGGTCACATCGCCTCAAAGTGCACCCAACCCAAGAAGAATGTCTGTTTCACATGTGGATCCAAGGATCATTTTGCTCGTGAATGCCCTCAGAAGAAGGTTGGAGAAACAGTAAGAAGTAAGGGAGACAACAGTGGAGGTACTTGGGCCATTGCTGGACCTACAGCGTCAAACAAATCCACAGCCAGAACTTTCAACATGACTGTGCAAGATGCTGTGCAATCAAAAAAATGTGGTGTCAGGTATTATCCCAATCAACAATATTAATGCTTATGTATTATTTGATTCAGGTGCTACTTGTTCGTTTATATCTGATGAATTTGCTAAAAGGTTAGAATTGCCTAGAGAAGAACTGAATTTCCCTTTGAACATAGAAATTGCGAATAGGGAGGTGATTCCTGTTAGGTTTGTATACAAGAACTGTAGAGTGAACATTAAAGGGAATATCCTGATGGTAGATTTAATTTCGATTAGACTCGGGGAATTTGATGTAATTTTGGGAATGGATTGGTTGTTCAAATATGGAGTAGTAATTGATTGTCACACGAAGTGTGTAAACCTTATGACTCCGTCAAAGGTAGTTTTTCATGGTAGCAAATCGCCTAGACAAATGAAATGTCTGACGATTATGCAGGCCAAGAAGTTGTTGAGTCAAGGTTGTGTGGGTTATTTGGCTTACATAGTCGATACTCAGAAGAAGGTTGTAAAACTAGAGGAGATACCAGTGGTTAGAGAATTCGTAGATGTATTTCCGGAGGATTTGCCAATACTACCGCCTGATAGAGAGATTAAGTTCGTAATCGATTTAGTGCCAGGAACTGCACCGATATCGAAGGCCCCGTACAGAATGGCTCCTGTAGAAATGAAGGAACTCATGGTGCAACTGCAAGAACTGCTGGACAAGAAGTATATTCAACCAAGCGTGTCACCGTGGGGAGCGCCGGTATTATTTGTGAAGAAGAAGGATGGATCAATGCGTCTTTGCGTTGATTATAGGGAGTTAAACAAGGTCACTATTAAGAATAGGTATCCGTTACCTAGAATAGATGACTTGTTTGATCAGTTGAAGGGTGCTAAAAACTTCTCGAAAATAGATTTAAGAAGTGGGTATCACCAATTGAAGGTGAGAAAGGAGGATATACCTAGAACGGCATTCAGAACTCGGTATGGACATTACGAGTTTCTGGTGATGTCTTTTGGTTTAACAAATGCCCCTGCCGCGTTCATGGATTTGATGAACATGGTATTTAAACCATTCTTAGACAAGTTCGTAGTGGTGTTTATCGACGACATTCTGGTGTATTCCAAAACTCAAGAAGAACACGTGGAACATTTACGTCTGACATTGGAGACACTAAGAAAGGAAAAGTTGTAAGCGAAATTCTCTAAGTGTGAATTTTGGCTCGATCGTGTACAATTTTTGGGTCATGTGATTGACAAAGATGGGATTTCAGTAGATCCATCAAAAGTGGAAGCTGTAATCAATTAGGAACAACCAAGGACACCTTCGGAGGTGAGGAGTTTCTTGGGGCTGGCCAGTTATTATAGAAGATTTATACAAGATTTTTCCAAGATAACCACTCCGTTAACAAATTTGACACGGAAAGCTGTGAAATTCGTTTGGACGGAAAAGTGTGAAGAGAGCTTCCAAGATTTGAAGAAGAAGCTAAGTATGGCACATGTGTTAACCCTGCTGGATAATACAGGAAATTTTGTGGTGTATAGTGATGCCTCACACAAAGGATTGGGTTGTGTTCTTATACAAAATGGCAAAGTTATTACCTATGCATCAAGACAACTGAAGGATTATGAGAAAGGTTATCCGACTCATGATTTAGAATTGGCTGCAGTGGTATTTGCTCTCAAGATATGGAGACACTATCTGTATGGAGAGAAATGTGAGATCTACACAGACCACAAAAGTCTGAAATATATTTTCAATCAGAAGGACCTGAACATGCGTCAGAGGAGATGGATGGAATTGATAAAGGATTACGATTGTGAGATCTTTTATCATCTGGGCAAAGCGAATGTGGTTGCAGATGCTTTAAGTAGGAAAGGTCGGGAGAAATTAATGCTGATAACAACTCAGGAGGAGCTCATTTTAGCAATGACAAAGTTAGAACTGGAAATCAAATTTCCACAGGAATCCTACGAACGACTATTTCAGCTAGATGTAGGTTCAACTTTACTGGACAAGGTGAAAAACGCTCAGTTACAAGATGAAGAATGTGGAAAGATAAAAGAGAATATGGTTGATAGTAGCAATACGAAATACAAGGTCGATACCAAAGGATTACTACGGTACGAGGGAAGAATTTGGGATCCAGCAACACCAGAACTGAAAAATGAAATCTTGACCGAAGCTCATAGCTCAAGATATTCGATTCATCCAGGAAGCACGAAGATGTATCAAGATTTACGCCGACATTTTTGGTGGCCGAATATGAAAAGGGATGTTGCAGAATGCGTGGCTAAATGTTTGACATATCAAATAGTAAAAGCCGAACATCAAAGACCCAGCGGATTACTTCAACTGTTGGAAATACCGAAATGGAAATGGGAGCATATCACGATGGATTTTGTGGTGGGTCTTCCAGCTACTCAGAGAGGATGCGATGCAATTTGGGTGATAGTGGACAGACTAACAAAATCAGCGCACTTTTTACCAATAAAGATTAGGTTCAATCTTGATCAGTTGGCAAGATTGTACATCAAAGAGATTGTTTCGAGACATGGAGTGCCAGTGTCAATTGTGTCTGATAGAGACCCGTGATTCACGTCAAACTTCTGGAAGAGACTACAAGAATGCATGGGAACTCAATTACGAATGAGTACGGCTTATCATCCACAAACAGATGGCCAAAGCGAACGAACGATCCAGACATTGGAAGATATACTGAGAGCATGCGTCATGGATTTCAAAGGAAGATGGGAAGAGCAATTACCGTTGGTGGAATTCACCTACAATAATAGTTATCACGCGAGCATCGGCATGCCGCCTTACGAAGAGTTATACGGCAGAAAGTGCAGAACTCCACTGTGCTGGGATGAAGTTGGTGAACGTCAACTACTAGGACCAGAATTAGTACAACAAACTGCTGAGGTTATCAAATTCATCAGGAAAAGATTGGTAGCAGCTCAAGACCGACAGAAGAAGTATGCTGATCAACACAGGCAAGATCGTGCATTTAACATAGGATGCTATGTATTCCTAAAAGTTTCTCCTTGGAAGGGGAAAATTCGTTTCGGTAAGAAGGGAAAACTAAGCCCGAGGTTTATTGGACCCTTTGAAGTGCTGCGAAAAGTTGGAGAGGTAGCTTACGAGGTAGCTCTACCTCCAGAGTTGGAAAATATTCATAATATTTTTCATATTTCGGTGTTACGAGCATATAAACCCGATTACAATCACGTTATCGAGTACGAACCATTGCAGTTCAAGAAAGATTTGTCTTATGAAGAGGTTCCTATCCAGATAGTCGACAGGAAAGAACAAGTGCTCAGGAATAAAGTGATACCTTCTATGAAGGTGATATGGAGAAACCACAATGCTGACGAAGCAACGTGGGAACTCGAAGAGAAAATGATGAAAGAGTACCCTGAGTTATTTGTTTAATCTGTGTCTTCGATTATGGGGACAGAATCTTTATAAGTAGGGAAGAGTGTAACGAAAGTGTTGTTTGAGTTGTGATTCTGGGGACAGAATCCTTATAAGAGGGGAATGATGTAACATTCCAGATTTTTAAATGTAAGTTATAAATATTTATTGGATGTGTTTATTATTGAATAAGTAATTGTTCAATTTGATTGAGTTTATTTAGTTAATTATTTATTTGCTAAATAATTAATGTGATTAGTTAATTATTTATTTGTTAAATAATTAATGTGTTATGTGGATTGAGTTATGTGATTAAGTAATTTATTTAATTGTTATTACATAAAGTGTGACAAATAACTATGTGATAAAGAGTTATTAAAATAAATTAAAGTAATTTTAATTTAGTGTTGCCAAACAAGGTGTAAGTATATTAATCCTTTATTTTATAAATGGTTTGCCAAACAAGGCCTTATTGCTTTTGAAATTCTTGTTAATTTTAAATTATATTATTAATAGAATAAACAAATATATAAATAAAATATATTTATATTTATAAGATTATACGTTATATGTTTGGTAACTGATGAGAGTAAATATGCTTATTATTGCCTTATCAGTTTTGTTTTATTTTGACACATACTTGTTAAGTGTTACGCTCCAGTTTTGCTTAGTCTAAGAAAAGGTGTTCAGAGAAAAAGAAAAGTTTCAGAGAATTTGAGAGAGAGAAGTAGCAAAAGAAAGTTATCAGTGCTTAACAAAGATTGTCTAAAATAAAAGGTATGTACATAACTTAACCATAGCTATTTTACGCCATATATTTTATATGAATTTATATTGTCTCGGTGTTCTCAATTTGACTGTAAGATGAAGTTCTTTACAAACTTTCCAGAGTTCGAATGTTTTACTATTTGATTATGAAATCATGTGTTAGTAGTAGATAACATATATATTGATGATTGTATGTTCAATAATGTATAGGTAAGAGTATGATAAATTACGTATACACGAAAAGAATTATTTTTTTCAGTAAACTTATATGCATGAATATGACTTTTGAAAGTTAATAAAAATTAGTATGTGATTATGTTAATTGAGACTTGTATGTAATTGGGTAAGAAATTAAGCAGAGCAAGGAATCAAATTTGGTTGATAACAGTGAAAATTTCGTTCACTGTACTTTAGATATCAACAATGGAGTTTTGAGTTTTAACCAAATATTATTTTAGTGATTTAAGTCTTTTAAATTTGTTATTTAATTGTTGGAAATTCGTATATGGATAATTGTTAGCAATTATGTGTAGTTTATATTAGTTATACATGTTGTTTGGGGCGAATTGTTGTTACAAATTTAAGACAGTAGCTTTGGCTCTGTTCTTCTTTTTGGTTTTGTGAGTTTCGGCGCCCCAACGTCAAAATTTACGCCCTAGCGCCAAGGTTCGCGCCCCAGCGCCAAAAATGGGCCAAGGCTCACGCCCCAGTGCTATAACTCGCGCCCCGGCGCTGGTACTCACGCCCCGGCGCCACTGTTCGCGCCACAGCGCTGGAAAAGTGGCCTGGGTCGGACAGTTTTGACCTCCTGCAATAAAATAGCCATAACTTTCTCATATGAACTCCGATTGAGGTATTTCAAGATGATCCGGAACGAGGACGAATAGACCTACAACTTTCATGCTTTAAGGTTTTTAATTTGAGGTATGTAACAGTAGTTAAAATGGCCATATTTAGGACTATTATGTATTTGGAGCCAATCGGAGGGCGTCGGGATGCACGAATGCAAGTGCAACCCTTTGTGTATTAGTATAACTTAATGATAATATGTTGGACATGTAATAGGATGTTGTATCAAGTTGTTAATGTGCATATGGTGCAATGACATGATCGCTTAAGTAGTTGTAATAAAGCTAAAAAGTAATGTTCATGAAAAGATGTGATGTTGTTTAAACTTAAACTTAGTTAGTAGCTATACTAAGTGTAATAAAGTAACTCATAAAGGTAATGTTAGTGTAACTAATGTGTATTATCAATACATATGGTATGTGTAGGACTTGGGGTGAACGTGAATAGTAATTGTTTAACCTACGCACGAGGCAAGTTCCCTAACCTTTGCTACTTTATTATTCTGCAAGGTTGCTTTTCACTGTTATGTTATACTTAAGCAAGTTTTCTAATTCTAAAGCTTCGTTATGCAAAATTCATATGCTATACTTTATTGAGTAAAGTATTTCCATTAAGCAACTTCATTGTATCCAGTTATTCATGATGATACAAGTTTCTCATCTCTGCACTTTCGTTGAGATAGTTATTATGATTATGCAAGTTTTCTTAACTCTAAACTTGTTATATTAGCATGCAAGTACCTTTAGTTTATCGTTCAAGCTATTATTTGTTATGCATGCTTGATATTAAATTCTAAGATGTAACCTTAGCTTAATGTTATTCAAAGCAAGGTATGATGTATTATTCAATAGTTATGCTATTAGATTATCCCTAAAGCATGAAATTAGAACGAAATACTTATTCAGTTATGATTATTCAATAACATAATGTTATTATCTTTTATTCAACTAATCCTTAGTTGATGTCCGTTGAATTCCAAATTACCTTGAAGTGTATCCAAACCAAATTATCTTTGGGATGGACTTGTACTCAAAATACTGAGATGAACAACCCTATTTATAGGGGTTACGCTTTGTTTTGTACTTTGCGCTGAAATATTTGTATACAATACATGTACGAAGGGTTGATCCCCCTAAGTACCTTAAAGTCATTATGGTCGTATGACCGTAAAAGTTTAAGTTGAAAGATTACTTATAACTGTGGACAAGGTTCATGGTCATTAGACCCTCAGTGAATGTTTAAAATGTTAATAGAACTCGTTGTTTAGTTCTATTGAGCCCCTGAATGGGCAAGGAATGTTTAAGATGTTAATAGAATCTATTGTTCAGTTCTATTGAGCCCCTGAATGGGCAGAGAATGTAAAAGTTATTCATTGTTATTTCAAGTGAGCCTTGTTTGCTCACTCTTGCCTGTAAAATCCTTATAGCTACAGATGGAAAGGGTGACGTACCTAGCACCAGTAAAGGAAAGGGAAAGATGAACAAGTACTGAAGACTTGTAATAGTTTTGATAGTTTTATTATCAGACTTTGGTTTAAGGAATGTAACGAAGTTTATTTAAATTTTCCGCATGAATGATTGTATGTAAAGGTTAGATAACCTGGGAGATATTATTTTATGTAATTCTTGTATGGGCATGTTTATTATTCAATTTTATTTATGATTGAGTAGTTATAAATGAATGTTTTGATTACGTGAATACCAAATCTTGAGGTAATGAAATACCGAGATTTGGGGTGTCACAGAAGGAGGGGCAAAGAAGGGCTTAACAGCGGTGGAGGCTAAAGATTCATCTGAGAAGGATCTCAGAGTCTTTCAAAGTCTGCCTCAATTACTGAGTTCGGTTTCCCTTTACAGAATAAGGAACGAACTATTACAAAGTAAATGATTACAGACAAAACTTACTATTCATGAACAGTGTTGACTTTTTTACTATTCATTGACGCGTCTGGCCACTTTTGACAAAGTGGCCACAACTTTTGACTTGGGAGATGCTTTCGGTGGAAAAGCTGAAGCTGCTTTCGGCTGCTTTCGGCTGCTTTCGGCTGAAGGCATCTTTTGACTGGCTGTAGGGAGCAGGTACATGTGACTGAGGAGAAATGTCAGGCAAATGGGTCCTGAGCATCCTGTATATAGGTTGATGGTGCCATAAGGGTCATCATCTTCCTTATAGTAACTGTGGGAATCCGATGAAGATCCTGCAGAGGCCTCTTCATGCAATTCATCAATTCTTTTGTTTAATTTCTGGGCAATTAATTTTAACTCTTTTCCAGAACAATCTTTGAAATCGAAAATGCTACGGGAACAAGACGAACCAGTGGGACTGACTCTAGACTCTTTTGATTTTTTACTGACACTTGACTCTTTTGATTTTTGACTAGAAGGTTCTGTAGTTGAGGCTGGGAGAACCTTGACAGAAGAAGCTGGAAATTCTAACTGAACTTGACCTATAATTCTATTGACATCAAATTTGTCCCACCATTTGACAAACCTTTGACGAGTGACTAGTGGAAAAGGATCAGTAGTGGGAGACGAAGGAGACGCATTGTGACTAATTTCACAGTTTGGGGGTTGAATGTGATATTCCCATCGAAGGATCCAGGGAATTTTGTATTTACTAACAAATTGGAGAAGGACTGGGACACCTTCATAGGCTTGATCAATCTTTTTGTGATTACAAAAATGATTGAGTTGGACTCTCAGGGGATCAGGAAGAAGGTCGTAAGTAGAACCAAACCTTGACCACCGATGAGAAAACCAATAAAGGGAAATGACTTTTGAATTTATGATCGAACTGAACAAACCAAGAATGACTGTGTGACTCATTTTGATGGAGGAAAACTTTGTACCAAGCTTTCATGTAATCATAATAACAGAAGGAGTTATCTTGATTAGATAGCTGCATAAGATCAGAGGGATGTTTTTCCCATTCTGACATTAGAAGAAACTGTTTAATATACAATGAATGGTAAAGAACTTTGGCTTTATCATTGTTGGCATAAATGGGTTTAATAAAGATTGACTCTGTTTCAACAAGGATATCCTTATAATACACAAGGGATTTATAAGGAGCAAGGGGCATGAAATGCCATCCAGAAGGAAAAAACTGGGAGGTCAGTTTTACTGGGTCATTTCTGGGTTTCATATGAGGCTCAATATGGAATAAGAAATTGGTCCATCTAAGCATATACACAGAGGGAGGATTACTGGGATTTGTACTAGAGGCTTTGGACTGAAAAGGGTCAATTGGAATTGGGTTACTAGCTAAGGCTGAACTATAGGGCCTGGGCATTGTCCCAAGGACAGTGAACTTGTAACTAGTTTGGTAAATTGGGTTTACTATATAAGCAACCAAAGCTCCTTTTGGCTGATTACTTGGGCCAGTAGGGCGACCCGGACCACGAGAGGTTGATGCACCACGGATACTCATGATGGATGCACGGTACCTGTGTTAATAAATTCTTGAGTGAGAAAATCAGGAATAAAATTGTTACTGCCTTTAATGTATTCTATATCAAAATCAAAGATACTTAAAAGGGCTTGCCATCTAGCAAAGGAGTGTTTAGAAGCTATGTTTTCAACATCTTTCTCTAACACATATTTTGCAGATTTGCAATCAATTCGGACCAAAAATTTTTGATTTAATAAATCAATTTGAAATTTATTAATACATAATACAAGAGAAAGTATTTCTTTTTTAATAGTACTGTAATTTAACTGTGTACTATTCCATGCACCAGAATGGAAACGGACAATTTATTCTGGGGAATCTAGAGTTAACTTTTGCTTAAGAATACCTCCGAATCCAATATCAGAGGCGTCAGTTTCAATAATTTTAAATGTAGAATCGTTGGAAATACCAAGGCAGGGCAATGCCTTGACGTATTTTTTGACTTGTTGGATGACAAAAATATGAATGTCAGTCCATGGGGGAGGATTGTCTTGCAAACGCTGAAAGAGAGGTTTGCAAATTTTCCTGAGGTTTTTATAGAACTTGCCAATATAATTGAGCGAGCCCAGAAACCTTTGCAGTTGGGTTTTATCGATAATTTTATCTGGGAATCTGTTGGCGAATTGAATAGCTCCACCAATTGGCCGTATGAGTCTGTGATATATAATTAATCCAAGAAACCGAACTTTAGCTTGAAACAAGCTACATTTGGAAAGTGAAAGAACAAGTCCATTGTCTTTGACCGTTTTAAAAAACGATTTCAAATGTTTGACGTGTTCTTCAATGGAATTGAAAAAAATAAGAATATCATCAATGTAAACAACAATAAAATGACTGAAAGGATTCAAAATGTCATTGAGTATATTCTAAAATTCACTGGGAGCATTTTTTAAGCCAAATGCTTGAACATTCCATTCGTAATGACCAAATGGAGTGGTAAATGCAGTTTTGTACCTGTCATCTGGGTGAATAGCAATTTGCCAGAAACCACACTTGAGGTCGAATTTACTAAAGATGGTGGCATTACTCAACCGGTTAATGAGGTCATCTTTATTAGGCAGGGGATACCTAATCCATTCTAAGACCTTGTTTAATGGCTTGTAATTGATTACTAACCTGGGAACACCTTTTTCCTTTTCTGCTTCATTGTTAACATAAAAGGCAGGACATGACCAAGGGGATTTACTGGGTCTAATTAATTTTTTACTAAGGAGATCATTAATTTCTTTTTTACATAACTCCATTTGTTCATGATTCATTTGAATAGGCCTGGCCTTAGTAGGAATCAAATGTTCTTTGAATTCCTTAGCGTAAGGGAGCCTTACAACATGTTTCTTCCGATGCCAAAAGGCATTAGGAGAATCAGAACAAAGGTTATCCTTTAAATAATTTTTTAACTCTTCAATTTTTTCAAGAACATCTTTATGTTGAAGCTGCTCTTCAATTCTTTTGTATTTAATTTCTTCTTTTAAGAAATTTAAATGGGTGGATTTACAATTTAATAAATTTACTGATTTGGAGATAGACTCTTCTTGAATGAATTTTAAATATATTTCTTTTGGTTTAATAAGAAATTTAAAAGTTATTCTTTTACCTAAATATTTACAACTTAATCATTCATTACTGGTATTAAATGGGTATAACAAATATATAAATGGTAACCCTAAAATAATTTTATCGGTAAGATTGCGAATTAAAACAAATGATGTTTTAAAACACATATTATCTTGACGGATATGCATTTTAGGCAATTTATATTTTATTTCCATTTGGCTACCATTAGCTGAATTTAATTTTTTATTAGTTTTCTTATAGTATTTGGTTGGGATAAGTGATGATTGGGTAATATACCCATGAATCGGATATACTTGGGTTTAAATTATTGTATTTTCGAGTCATTTAGGAATATTTTTACTGTGTTTATGTGTTGTATTGCAGATTCGGAAGCTGAGGAGACAAATTGGGGATTTAAGCTAATAAATGGCAAAGTTGTAATTTTTCAGAAGATAGCGCCGGGGCGCTGGGAAATGCATTACAAATAGCGCCGGGGCGCTGAGCCGTGGTTGGTTCTGACGCGGATCGCGCACGTGAGGCAGGCTTGGACAACACTTTGACTATTAGTTTGACCTTGTTGGAGGAGTTTATGAGGAGTCTATTTGGATTAGGAGTTGTGGAGTTGGGGGAAGTAAAAAAAACATATATATAAAGTGATTCTTTTTATTGAAGGAGGAGGAGGCTGGACATTGGGGAGATTAACGGAGGAATTGGAGCAGATCTGAAAGCTGAAAAATTGGAGTTCTTCTTCTTCTTTATTCTTTTAAATTGTTAACTCATTAAGGATGATTTATCAATTATTTATAGTTTTTATTTTCGTCATGAACTAATTCCTTTTATTGAGATTCCAATGGAACTTATTATGGTTATGAGTTGATTATTTAATTTATTCCAATTATTTATGTTGAAGTGAATTGTTCATCTTGCTTTGTGTTTATTGATTAATTATCTGGCCAATAATTACCGTGTTACTCTAGAAGAAATTGGGAAAGGAATTCTAGAGTTAGATCTGGGCAGGGTGATATGTGACTTAGTTATTTGCACAGTGAATAATTAGGTTTGTGAATAGAATGAGAATATCTATTTGCCGCATGTAATACATAAGGAATTGGGTTTGTAACGAGTTTAATTCAATTATTTTTCATAGAGATATAGCAAAATTAATCTGGGTTAAATAGAAGGCAATTGATCACTCGAGAGAGGGCTTTTGGCATTTGAGAATTCCTGTTAACAATTCAGTAGATATAATAATTGGGATAATTAGATAATTGATTTAATAATCATAATTGGGGAAATTGGAGTCTTAATTATCATTTATTTGCATTCAAATAATTATTGATTTGTTCTTTGTTTTCTTTTAGAATAATTTCTTGCTTTATTAAAATTAATTTTTTTTTAGTTTTAAAGAATCAAAAATTTCGGTTGTTTAAATAAAATTGAATTGATACAGTACTAGTAGTTGGAGTTTATTAATTGGAATTCTCTGAGGGATCGACACTCTAATTTATCATTATATTACTTGTTGACCGTGTATACTTGCATATATTCATTGATTGCGAAATCAACCAACAAGTTTTTGGCGCCGCTGCTGGGGAACTCTTTGTTAATATTAATTCCATATTAGTTATAATCAATTCGTTCTTAATTTAAACGTTACTTATATTTCTTCTTGTCTTTGCAGGAATTCTTTGGAAGTGTATGCTCACTAGATCAAAGGCGAGAAAGGAACTTTTTCCTTATACAGACGAGATTGAAAGGGAGTTCCGGAAAGCGCAATCGACTAGTGCGGCACCACCCGAGGAAGAAAAACTGGCAGAACAAGAAATTCTAGTGAACATGGCAGGGAACGATCAGAAACCACTTCGGGACTATGCCATGCCGAATGTCACGGACATTCAGTCGAGTATTAGGAGGCCAACAATCAATGCTAACACCTTTGAGATCAAACCGGCAACTATTCAAATGCTTCAGAATCAATGTCAGTTTGGGGGTAGTTCATTAGATGATCCGAATGAGCACATCTTAAGTTTCTTGGAGGTTTACGACACCTTCAAATTCAATAACGTGTCAGAAGATGCTATAAGGTTGAGAATGTTCCCATTTACCCTGAAAGATAAAGCACGAAGTTGGTTACACTCTCAGCCTTCGGACTTAATCCTTACTTGGGACGATTTAGCTCAAAAAATTCTAGCTAAGTTTTTCCCACCAGTAAAGTCAGCAAAACTACGGAATGATATTCATACCTTCACACAGTTTGATTCAGAATCGTTGTATGAGGCGTGGGAAAGGTTTAAGGATATGCTCCGCAAGTGCCCACACCATGGAATTCCACAGTGGATGTAATTAGGGATATTTTGTGATGGTTTACAAGCATCCACGAGGGCAAGTATTAATGCAGCAGCAGGAGGAGCGATTATGTCAAAAAATTTGGACGAGGCATATAAGTTGTTAGAAACGATGGCCACCAACAACTATCAGTGGCCCATGACAAGAAATAATCCTCCGAAAACATCGGGGAAGTATGATGTGGATGCGATAACATCATTATAAGTGCAAATGACCGCAATGGCTAAGCAGATAGAATTATTGCGACCACAATCCACTCAGCAGGTAGCGATGGTTTGTGATATATGTGCTGGGGGTCATACTACGGATCAATGTGCAATAAATGCTGAAGCAGCACAATATGTGGGGAGTTATAATCGATCTACTCAGCCTTATCAAAATCAAAATGCATATAATTCGGGGTGGAGAAATCATCCTGGTTTTTCATGGAGTAACAACCAAGCTGCAGAACAAGTGCCAAAACAACAAAACAATTCCGGGTTTCAAAACCAGACACAACAAACTGTGCGAAAAGCAAGTTGGGAAGAAGCCTTGAAAAGATTTGTGAAAGCAACTGAGAAAAGGAGTGAGGAGAATGATAAGAGATTTAATCAATTGGAGCTAAGTATACAAAGTCAGCATGCATCAATCAAAAATCTAGAAAATCAAATGGGACAAATGGCACATGCATTGAATAACCGACCACTGGGAACACTTCCGAGCGACACTGAGAAAAACCCGGGCAGAGATGAGCATTATAAGGCGGTAACCCTACGAAGTGGAAAAGAACTACCAGAGTCCATCACAGATAAGGAAAAAGAGGACAAGGTATCAATTGAAACCGATGAAGTGGTGGAGACCGAAAAGCGTCAAGATGAGACCTTACAGCAGAAAAATTCGGAACCAACCAATACAATGCCTCCCATACCGTATCCGCAGAGATTTCAGAAATCCAAGTTAGAAAAGCAGTTCTCACGATTTTTGGATATCTTCAAGAAATTGCATATCAACATCCCCTTCGCCGAAGCCTTGGAACAATTGCCGAGTTACGCGAAGTTTATGAAGGAGGTTTTGTCAAAGAAGAGGAAATTGGGTGAATTTGAAACAGTAGCATTGACAAAGGAATGCAATGCTATCATTCAGAATAAATTACCGCCAAAGCTCAAGGATCCAGGTAGCTTTAATATTCCGTGTGAGATTGGAAATCAGTTTTCGGGACGAGCTTTATGCGATTTGGGGGCCAGTATAAATCTAATGCCATTATCCGTCTACAGCCAGTTCGGACTTCAGGCTCCACGCCCAACAAATATCAGTTTACAGTTAGCAGATAGGTCGGTTATATATCCACGAGGTATAGTTGAAGATGTGTTAGTAAAAGTGGATAAATTCATCTTCCCTGTGGATTTCTTTATTCTGGATTGTGAAGTGGACAGTGAAATCCCGATCATTCTTGGGCGTCCATTTTTGGCGACAGGAAGAACATTGATTGATGTTCAAAAAGGTGAATTGACAATGCGAGTTGAAGATCAACAGGTCACCTTTAACGTTTTCAAGTCAATGTCGTACCCAAAAGAAAAAGGTGAATGTATGCGGGTTGATATTATGGAGGAATTGGTGAATCATAAATTCAACATAACTTTTTCGGAGGACCCACTTGAATCAATTTTGCTTGGGGCAGATGACTATGGTATTGAAGAGGATATCGAATACGTCAAATGGCTAGACACACCATCAGTGTTTCGGAAAGGCAATCAATCCTTCGACACCATAGAGAGGCCCGAAGCGGAAGGTAAAAAGTTCAAACCATCAATAGAAGAGCCACCGGTGCTAGAGTTAAAGCCATTACCATCCCATCTGCAATATGCTTACCTGGGCGAAGACGATACCCTACCAGTTATTGTTTCAACAGAATTGAATGATACACAAAAGGAGAAACTGCTGCGTGTCTTGCAAAAATTCAAAACATCAATTGGGTGGACTATAGCGGACATTCGAGGTATTAGCCCATCATTCTGTATGCATAAAATCTTAATGGAAGAAGGGGCAAAACCACCCATCGAGATGCAAAGAAGGCTAAACCCCATCATGAAGGAGGTGGTGAAAAAGGAGATTATAAAGTGGTTGGATGCTGGAATTATTTACCCAATCTCAGATAGTTCATGGGTGAGTCCTGTACAATGCGTACCAAAGAAAGGGGGTATGATAGTGGTGAAGAATGAGGCGAATGAGCTCATCCCTACTCGAACAGTTACAGGATGGAGAGTATGCATGGACTACCGCAAGCTAAATAAAGCCACACGCAAGGATCACTTCCCCTTACCATTCATTGATCAGATGTTGGATAGGTTAGCGGGACATCAGTTCTATTGTCTCTTGGATGGTTATTCCGGATATAATCAAATTGCTATAGCACCGGAGGATCAAGAGAAAACGACCTTCACATGCCCATACGGTACGTTTGCATTTCGGCGAATGTCTTTTGGTTTATGCAATGCACCAGCAACCTTTCAGCGATGCATGATGGCAATCTTCTCCGATATGGTCGAGAAAAATTTGGAGGTATTTATGGAAGATTTTTCTGTGTTCGGTGATAGCTTTGATTTGTGCCTAAAAAAAATCTGAATTTAGTGTTGAAACGGTGCGTGGAGACTAATCTAGTTCTTAATTGGGAAAAATGCCACTTTATGGTGAAGGAAGGGATTATTCTCGGGCATAGGGTTTCTGCAGCAGGATTAAAGGTGGATAAAGCGAAGATTGAGACTATTGAGAAATTACCACCTCCATCATCTTTGAAAGGAATTCGGAGCTTCTTGGGACATGCGGGTTTCTACAAACGTTTCATCAAAGATTTTTTAAAAATTTCAAAACCTTTGTGTTCCCTGTTAGAGAAAGATGTGCCCTTCAAAATAGATCAGTCATGTATCGAGGCATTCGAAATTTTAAAAAAGAAGTTAGTATCTGCTCCAATCATTGTCGCACCCGATTGGTCTATACCATTCGAATTGATGTGCGACGCCAGCGACTATGCAGTGGGAGCAGTTTTGGGTCAACGGCACAACAAAATTTTCCATACAATCTATTACTCAAGCAAGACGTTGACAGATGCTCAGTTGAACTACACAACCACCGAAAAAGAACTACTTGCAGTTGTGTTCGCCTTTGACAAATTCAGAGCATACCTCATCGGAACCAAGGTCATTGTCTATACTGATCATTCTGCAATCAAATATTTGATCGAGAAGAAGGATGCCAAACCAATATTGATACGGTGGGTGTTATTGCTTCAAGAATTTGATTTGGAGATTCGGGATAGAAAGGGTACAGAAAATCAAGTAGCGGATCATCTTTCGCGATTGGAAAATGATGAGGTGCAGAGAAAAGACAATGCATTGATTAACGAGAAATTTTTGGACGAACAACTTCTCCGAGTAACCACAACACTGCCTTGGTATGCTGATTATGTGAACTATGTGGTTGCTAAGGTGTTACCACCGGAGTTGAACTCACAACAACGAAAGAAATTCCTCCATGACGTGAAGCAGTACTATTGGGATGAACCATTCTTGTTTAAAGCCTGCGCGGATCAAATGATTAGACGTTGTGTGCCATATGAAGAGATGGACAGTATCTTGGGTCATTGCCACTCATCCGATTATGGAGGTCATTATTCTGGTGATCGAACTGCGGCGAAGGTGTTACAATAAGGATTCTACTGGCCTTCGTTATTTAAGGATGCATATCTCTATGTGCTAAAGTGTGATCGATGTCAACGCGTAGGTAATATCTCCAAGCGAAATGAAATGCCACTCAACTCTATATTAGAGGTAGAGCTGTTCGACGTCTGGGGAATCGATTTCATGGGACCGTTTCCCTCATCTTTTAATAATCAGTATATTCTGTTGGCGGTGGATTATGTGTCCAAATGGGTAGAAGCCGCAGCTTTGCCCACAAATGATGCCAACGTCGTTCTTCGATTCTTAAAGAAAAATATCTTCACGTGATTTGGAACTCCGCGGGCAATAATAAGTGATGAGGGAACACATTTCTGTAACAAGCAGTTCACCAAATTGTTGGTGAAGTATGGGGTTCATCATAAAATAGCAGCTGTGTATCATCCCCAAACTAATGGCCAATACACGGTTCATCATATCCATGAAAGCCGCAAGAGCATTAGTCAATCCAAAAGACATGACTAGGAATTCATAATGCCCATACCGAGTTCTGAAGGCAGTCTTAGAAATATCCTCAATTTTAATCTTCAGCTGATGATATCCAGAACGAAGATCGATCTTTGAAAAGAATTGTGCTCCTTGCAACTGGTCAAATAGGTCATCAATACGAGGTAGCGAATACCTATTCTTGATGGTGACATGGTTCAATTCCTGATAGTCAATACAAAGTCGCATACTCCCGTCTTTCTTCTTTACGAATAAAACAGGAGCACCCCAAGGAGATGTACTAGGAAAAATGAAATCGATGTTCAACTCCTGTAGTTGGACCTTTAACTCCTGAAGTTCAATAGGAGTCATTCGATATGAGATTTTAGAAATGGGCTTTGTACCAGGTTCAAGATCAATAAAGAATTCAACTTCACGTTCTGGGGGTAGACCGGGAAGTTCTTCAGGAAATACGTTAGGAAATTCAATAACAACAGAAATATTATTCAAATCTGACTTGTTTTTGTTCAAGTCCATGACATGGGCTAAGAAAGCTTGACATCCGTTTTTCAATAAACGAATGGCTTTATGGTTTGATATGACAGTGATTGACTTTAGTGGTTTGGTTGCTTAAATTCGTATAACAGGTTGGTTAGGAATATGAAAACTAACAACCTTAAGAAAATAATCAATTTTGGCATGATGAGTAGTTAACCAATCAATCCCTAAAATCACATCAAAAGCAAGTATCTTTAAAGAGATAAAATCAACAGGTAATGTGATGGTGCCAACTTGGATCAAACAAGACTTATAAATAGTAGATGTAATGAAAGTTTCTCCTAACGGAGTCTCCACGGATAAGTCAAAGTCTAACTTCTCCGGAGTCAAGTTTAAACGTTGAGTACAAGTAGGAGAAATAAATGAATGGGTAGAACCGGTATCTAGTAAGGTATAAACTTCGTAAGAATTTATGATTAGCTTACCCGTGATCACCTCGTTCGGGTTCCTCACATTTTGGCCAGTCATGACAAACGCTCTTCCAGGAACTGCTGACTTTACCTTGTCTGGGACAACCTTTTGAGTTACCATCCCCGCTGGACTTGGTTTCGCTACAGTATAATCTCGGGCGATATGTCCTTCCTTTCCACAATTATAACATACCTTGAACTGTTGTGGACAGTTTGGGCTGATGTGTCCCTCTTTTCCACATTTATAGCATACGACCGATGGTCATTCTCCTCCCTTAAAAACAGTTGATACTGGTGCTGATGTCTTCACATTGTCATTGTTGAATCTCCTCTTTTTGAAATTTTCACTTGACTCAACTCTCCTATTATCATGGCCACGATTACCACCAAAGTGGTTACCGATTTTGTCTACATTTTTTCCTCCCCGTTGGTTATCATTGCTCCTATGAATGCTGTCACCGGTATGACACTAGTTGTGGTCTCTCGGTTGAACATACTTATTATCTCGCTCTAATAATTGAGCCCTGTTGAAAACATATGAATATAGAGAAAATTTATGAGAAGTGAGACATTGACGTATGTCGGGTTTCAAACCTCTCAAAAATATCCGCGTCATACGTTCCTCATTCTCCACCAAATGAGGTGCAAACCTGGATAACTCCACGAACTTCGCCTCATACTAGGACACAGTCATGTTGTTCTATTCCAGTTTAATAAATTCTACCTCCTTCATATGACGGATACTTTTAGGAAAGTAATTGTCATTGAAAAGTTTCTGAAAAGCTTCCCAAGACATATTGAGTGCGGCTGGCTGGGTACGCTTCAAAGATTCCCACCAGTAATCTGCTTCATTACGGAACATAAAGGTGGCGAATGGAACCTTCTGTTCCTCGGTGCATCCCAAGATATCGAATATCTTGGTAATTTGCTTGACCCACGTTTTCGCCTTAATTGGGTCCGGCTTTCCCCAGAATTCAGGTGGTCCCAACTCTTTGAACTGCTTGGCTGTGACAAACTGCGCGTTGCTATCATTTCCACCTGTATTTTGTACATGAGTCTCCCTCGTCTGATTTTGCATGAACTGCAAAAAGATTCTAAACATCCCATCGTTCATCGTCTACTCAGTGGTGTTGTTTACAGGAGGAACATTGGCTTCTTGTTGCACGTTCTCCTGATTGGTGAATAAAGGTGTCTCCACGGTCTCATTTACTCCACTATTAACATTCTCGGTTGCCATTCTCAAATACTGCCACAAAACAAGGGTTAATTAAAAAAATTAACATAACACATAATATCCTTATATTCTGACCAACCAACAAATAAGCTTAGGTAGGACACACTAGCGAAGGATTTACTCGTCTCTCCCCTCCTAGTTCTATTCCCCGATCTCAGCCAGAGACCATATCCCTAAGCTCTGATACCAACTGTAACGCCCCCAAAACAGGTATACATCACCCATTCTGAGCCGCCAAAACATGGTACAGAAACAACTACAACTTTATTAATACTTTTGTCGTGCAAAATACGACAACACACAAACTGTGAGTTAAAATACAAATATTATCTTCTGGACAATATCCACACTCAAATAAGTCCTTATTACAATCATTGATACACAATTTTATAAAATAGTGAGGAATATTATAACAACTGCCTTGGAACATCACTCCATACCCCGACTACTTCCCGCTATATTCTCGTTGCTTGAGAAGAAAAATGGAACAAAAAGGAAAAAAGGGTGAGCTCAACTAGCCCAGTAAAGAATATTATGACTAAGATAATATAGAACAAATTATCGTTAGTCCTCAACAGGGAAAAATCTGATAAAATATAATAGATAACAAATTTTAGATCAACAACTGCAGCGGAAACAACAATCCATTAGAAGAGTTAAGTAGAGAATGAATATTTTATCCCTGTAACATCAATCAATATACATCTTGAATCAAATATTCATCTTTGCACTACATGCCAAATATATTCATTTGTATCACCAGTTGGTCATGTTCATCTAAACACCTGTTCATCTTTGCACTACGGGCCAAAGATATTCATCAGTTAATCTTTCATCTTTGTACTACAGGCCAAAGATATTCAATAATATCATCATTTAGGACTGAAGATGATGAAAAATATTTTAAAGAAAACGAATCTAGTGAGACAAAAGAACAAATATTAGGGATTCGTACTTCGATTTATCCATGTTCAAAAACACCCCATAATATACCATAGTGGAGTAAAATTTAAGAATAAAGATCAAAACATGGATACAATCAAAGATAGTGACAAAAATAGATATCTAGGACAAAGAAGAGAAAATTTCATTTTTCGGTCAATAGTACCGTATTCGTGAATAGTGCCGTATACGTGAATAGTGTTGTATAAGTGAATAATAACTCCGACACAAAAAGACAAGAATTTCACAAGAAAAATCTTACCAATATTCCGGCATAATGATATTGAAAGAAACAATATCATTCAAAAAAATATAACATCCCTTACCTCAAAAAGACAGTACTTCTAACTGGAATACTGGATATAGTGCTGAAGGAACTTGCACCATATAGCAACACTCAAAGTATCAAAATATTCACAAGAATACGCTCGAAAATATAGAGAGAAAAAACTTCAGTTTCTGGTGTGATTTTCAATTCTAACCTAAGCACCCTATTTATAGGAAAATGTTTAAAACACCAAAGCAGAAAATTTAATAAAATATTATTGTTATTTTTTAAATTCCTACACCCACTTTGAAATTCTAAATTCAGCATGCTTAACAACAAGTGGGGCCCACCAATCATAACAAAAACATTTTTCATAAAAAAGTAATTAAAAACTTCAAAAATTAATTATTTTGGAACTTCAATAATTCATAATAAATAGCCCTTTCATCAGAAAAATTTGAATCTTATGTCCATTCCATAGGAAATTCAATTCTCTACAACTTTGTAAGTTTAAATTTTTCTAAATTCCAAGTAGAAATTGACCGAAATTCATATACGGACGATTTTACATGCTATAATCAAATTTCAATCAAAAATTAGGTTCACCAACATGTTTAACATGTTTTAAACATTTATTGTAACAAAAATACTCTTCCTCCTCATTTATTCATATATCACACATTCATTATAAAAATATCATCATTATTATATTATTATTTTATCAGAAAAGATAAAATATCAATTTTTAACAATTGTCACTTTTAAAAAAATTTCTCCATTTATATCCACATAAAATAAATATTTTTTTATCATATAAATCAATAATTAATTATTCACAAATAATATTATAAAATCACAATACTGACAACCAGGTCGTTCCTAAGAAAGAGGAGGCTTTTCAATAAGGATTTCTCCTTACTAGCGCGCAAATAGGTGACCAAACATCTCCTTAGACAAAACTTTTTAGACATTGCCAATAATACTATCTAATAATATTATTAAAACAATATGATTTATTGAGCTGATAATGGAAATACTGTGCAGTGATAATTATTGAAACAATAATAATATAAAATATCAAAGTAGCAATTATTGAAATAATAAAATAAAATATTAAACAGTAATTACTGTAACAATTATTGAGTAGTGCCTTCTTACGTAAGAATCAATAATTGGTACAATACCGTGTGCTATTGTGCAACACCGCGTATTATTGTGTTTTAACCACCGGGTATTCCAACAGTGTCAACGGTAACAACTACGCCGTTATTTATAAAAAAACTCATACTTGTCGTTTTCTTCATCCAATCGCTTTCCGTTATGGGGCTCATACAAGGCTGCGTCGTCGTACGAATATTCCCCGATAGTAAAAATATATCCACGACCAAACGAATATTCCCCGACAACAATGAATATTTTATAATCACTTGCTTATTTAAGATATTTGCGCATTTTACCCATAACTTATCACATTAATCAAATCAACCCTTACTATTTCAAAATAATAAACAGAGGAAATTCAATTTTATTTATAAAAAGTTGGGGTCTTACATACAAAGCTGGGAACAATCTAAGTTAGTAACCGAAGTACGTAGCTTTCTGGGTTTAGCTGGTTATTATCAGAGATTCGTGAAAGGATTTTCTCGAATCGCTACTCCATTAACTCAACTAACTCGAAAAGATACAAAATTCGGTTGGAGCGAGGATTGTGAGAAGAGTTTTCAAGAACTCAAGAGGAGACTCATTTCAGCACCTATTCTGACAATACCATCTAGATCGGAGGGATTTGTCATCTATAGCGATGTTTCAGGCAGAAGTTTAGGATGTGTTCTCATGCAACATGGAAAAGTCATAGCCTATGCCTCGCGATCACAACTCAAATAATACGAGAGGAATTATCCTACTCATAATTTTGAGTTGGCAGCAGTCGTTTTCGAGCTACAGATCTGGAGGCACTACCTGTATGGGGAAAAAGTGGAGATCTATACAGATCATAAAAGCCTTAAATATTTCTTCACCCAAAAGGAACTCAATATGCGGCAACGACGTTGGCTCAACCTGTTCAAAGATTACAACCATACCATTCAATACCATCCTAAAAAAGCGAACGTGGTAGCTGACGCATTGGGTAAAAGATCTTATGCGGGTACGAGTGTGATGTTGTTAACACAAAGTCCCATTTTGTATGACTTGCAAAGGATAAAGATAGAGTTAAAGACTTTAGGGACCCACGTGATGATGGCAAATATACGAGTAGAACCGACTTTAATCGATAAAGTTAAAGCTGCACAAGCTACAGACCTAGAGCTGATGAGTATGAAGAAGAAAGTACGAGAAGGTTTTATTCTAGAAGCAAGAATCGACGAAGAAGGAATACTTCGAGTCAACTCCAGACTTTGTGTTCCTAACGACTCTAATTTGAAGTACAAAATCATGATGAAGGCACACAACACCCCGTTTGCAATCCACCTTGGAAGTAATAAAATGTATCGTGATCTTTGACATACATTTTGGTGGAGCAATATGAAGAGAGAGATTGCAGAGTTTATCTCAAAGTGTTTAACATGTCAACGTGTCAAGGCAGAGCATCAAGTACCAAAAGGTTCATTGCAACCATTTAAAATTCCATAATAGAAGTGGGAGCACATCACCATAGATTTTGTTACCAGTCTTCCCAAGGTTTCTCAAGGTATAAATGTAATTTGGGTCATTTTCGATAGATTAACCAAGTCTGCTCATTTCTTGCCTATACGAGAAACTTATTCACTTGAACGCCTTGCTCGTATGTATATAAATGAGATTGTGAGATTGCATGGTATGCCAGTATCCATAGTTTCTGATCGAGACCCAAGATTCACCTCATAATTTTGGGTTAGCTTGCAGAAAGCTATGGGCACTGATTTACGATTTAGTTCTGCATATCATCCTCAGACAAATGGGCAATCAGAGAGAACTATTCAAACTCTTGAAGATCTATTAAGACTCTGTGTCCTAGACTTTAAAGGAAGTTAGGACAAGTACTTGTCATTGGTGGAATTCTCCTACAACAACAGTTATCAAGCAAGTATAGGCATGCCTCCATTCGAGGCCTTGTATAGACGAAAGTGTCATTCTCCAGTATGCTGGGATGAGGTGGGTGAAGCAATGTTGTTGGGACCAGAAATGGTATGCATGACTACGGAATAGATTCAAATGATCCGGCAACGTATACGAACCTCATAAGATCGACAAAAGAGTTATGCTGATCTTCATCGAAGGGACGTGGAATTAAGCGTCGGAGATCATGTATTATTACGTGTTGCTCCATGGAAAGGGGTTACGAGATTCGGAAAGAGAGGAAAGCTCAACCCTCGATTCATTGGTCTAGTTGAAATCCTCGATCGAGTAGAAACTGTGGCTTATAGGCTCGCTTTACTGCCAAGTATGTCTCGTGTTCATAATGTGTTTCACATATCCATGCTACGTAAATATGTTAAAGGCCCGAACCACATTATTGAATTAGAACCAAACGAGATAGGAGAAGATTTAACGTATGAGGAGGTACCTGTTAAAATCTTGGATAAGAAGGAACATATTCTATGCTCAAAGGTAATACCTCAAGTCAAAGTTTTATGGAGAAATCACGATATTGAAGAAATGACCTGGGAGTTAGAATCTGATATGAAAACAAGGTATCCTCACCTCTTCGACATACCATGTACGTATATCAATTTTGAGGATGAAATTTTATAAGGAGGGAAGGTTGTAAGACCCCAACTTTTTATGAATAAAGATTTAATTTCTTTAATTATTATTTTGAATAATAAAATGTTGATTTGATATAATTTAGTTATGGGTGAAATGTGTAAATTTTACAAAATAAGCAAGTGATTATAAAATATTCATTGTTGTCAGGGAATATTTATTTGGTCGTGGAATATTCTTGTTGTCGGAGAATATTCGTACGACGGCGCAACCATTTGTGGGCCCGATAACGGAAAACTGTCGGATGAGAAAAACGACACGAATGAGTTTTTTTTTTAAAATAACGGCGTAACGGTTACCGTTAAAACTGTTGGAATATCCGGTGGGTAAAGTATAGTAATACGCGTGGTTGCACGGTATTGCACAGTATTTTTGGATAATTGATTCTTACGTAAGAAGTCACTCAACTTAATTTAATAATTATCACTGCACAGTATTTTCCCATTATCAGATCAATAATTTATACTATTTGAATAATATTTTAAGATAGCATTATTGGCAATTTCTTAGGAACTTTTGTCTAGAAAAGGGGTTTGGTCACCTAATTGCGCGCCAGTAAGGAGAAATCCTTATCGAAAAGCCTCATCTTTCTTGGGAACGGCCTGATTGTCAATATTGTAGTTCTGTAATATTATTTGTGAATAATTAATTGTTGATTTATATGATAAGAAAATATTTATTCAATGTGAATATAAATGAACGAATTAGTACTGATGTTTTTCTTAGTATTTTGGTGTGGAAAATCATCTGTATGTGGATTTCGGTCATTATTAGTTCGGAATTTGGAAAAACTTTCTTCTGCAAAGTTGTAGAGAATAAAATTTTCTATGGAATGGACATAAGATTAGAATTTTTCTGATAAAAGGGCTATTTATTATGAATTATTGAAGTTTCAGAAATAAATATTTTTATTAAAAACATGGGTGGGCCCCATTTTTGTTTTTTGTAGAAAAATACTAAAATTTCAAAGTGTGGTGTGCATGAATGGCAAAGGGTGGAAGCCACCGGTAGCAGGTTAGTCAACATTGGTGTTCTGATATTTTCCTATAAATAGGGTGCTTAGTTAGAAATGAAAATTACACCAGAATCAGAAGTTTTCTCTCTCTATAATATCGAGCGTATTTTTGTGAGTATTTAGATACTTTGAGAATTGATAAGCAGTGCAAGTTTTCTTCAGCATTATATTTGATATTTCAGTCAGAAGTTCTTGTCTTTTGAGGTAAGGGATGTTATTTTTCAAGTAAATGATGTTGTTTCTTTTAATATCATTTCACCGAAATATTGGTATGAATTTTATTATGAAATTTTTTACCTTTTTATGTCGAGGTTACTATTCACGTATACGACACTATTCACGTATACGGCACTATTCACAGAAAAATTAAATTTTCTTTTTTTGTCCAAGTTGTCTATTATGGTTACTATCTTTGATTGTATCCATATTTTGATCTTCATTCTTGAATTTTTCTCCACAATTGATTATTATGGAGTATTTTTGAACTTGGATAAACTAAAGTATGAATCCCTAATCTTTGTCCTTTTATCTCACTGAATTCGTTTTCTTTAAAATATTTTTCATCATCCTCAGTCCTAAATGGTGATATAACTTAATATCTTTGGCTTGTAGTGCAAAGATGAGTGATTACTTGATGAATATCTTTGGCCTGTAGTGCAAAGATGAATGATTACCTGATGAATATCTTTGGCCCGTAGTGCAAAGATGGACATGTGTTGAGATGAACATGACCAACTGGTGATACAAAATGAATATCTTTGGCCCGTAGTGCAAAGATGAATATTTGATTCAAGATGTATATTGATTGATGTTACAGGGATAAAGTATTGATAATGAACTTTTAAATCATAAAAGATAGTAGACTTCATTCTCTACTTAACTCTTCTAATGAATTGTTATTTCCGCTGCGAATATTGATCTAAAACTTATTGTCCATTATATTTTATCTGATTTATTGAAGGCTAACGATAATTTGTTATTCATTATCTTAGTCATAATATTCTTTACTAGGCTAATTAAGCTCATCATTTTCCTTTTTGTTCCATTGTTCTTCTCAAGAGGCGAGAATATAGCTGGTACTAGTCGGGGTGTGGAGTGATGGTTCAAGACAATTATTATAGCAGTCCTCACTATTTTGTAAAATAGTGTATCAATAATTGTAATGAAGACTTTCTTTGAGTTTGGATATTGTCTACAAGATAATATTTGTATTAAAACTCACAGCACATGTGTTGTTGTATTTTGCACTACAGTTGTATTAATGAAGTTTGTATTTAGTTTCTGTACGATGTATTTGGCGACTCAGAATAGGTTGTGTGGACCTATTTTGGGGGCGTCACAGTAAGCTCATTGAAACTATGCAAAGTTAAAAATTTGACAAATTTTGAAGAAACTGTAAAGGGTTCAAAGTCGTCTGCGCTGATTATAGGTTAATTTGAGAGCCGCCCGCGCTGGATTCGCAGAAGGTTGGACAGTCTTGACGTTCTTTAGTAAATTGGACACAACTCTTTCGTATGAACTCCGATTGAGATGATTCTAGATGGTCCAGAAAGATAAGGAGTAAAACTACAACTTTCATTCTTTAAGTTTTGAGAGTTGAGGTTGGGATCAAGGTTGAAATTTGTGGTTTTTAGGGCTGATGTGTAATCGGGGGCAAGGCATGGTGGTTTCTTCGGAATGCCCTGATGCCAAGCCATGTTTGAATAGTATTTCTGAATTCTAAACATTGGTCTTTGGAGATATAATTTAGAGGAATGTCGACCAAGAAATGGTAGTGGTATTGGACGTATCAATCGTACACAATAGCGTGACAGTTAAGCTTTTGGGTTAGACAAGTCAGACGTACAACGTACGAACGTCGAAACGCTGAGTCAAATATTAATGAACTTAAATAATATTTCGAGTTTAATGAAACGAACATTATAAAACTTGGAATAGGGTTATAGTACGTCAAAGTATAGAAGACGTTTGAGGCAAGTTTCCTAAACTTACTCAAATTTTATTGAGCAAGTACTCTAACTCCATTCAACTTTCGTTTGAATGTCAGTTTTTGAGTATATATTCTTATGAGTAATTCTTATGTATGCTTCAGTTTACACAATATTTATCAATTGTGCAAGCTTCAAACTTATACAAACTCTCTGTTAGTTGTATAAGTATTCAGCTATGTTATAATGCATAAATTGTTTAAAGTTTTGCTATAATGCATAAATTGTTCAAGTTTTTAAAGTTTAGTATTATATGAACTGTTTGAGATGTACGTCAATGCCATTTTTTTTTCTAGACAAAGATTTAAATATTTTATCGGTTTAAAAATAAATCTTTGAAATATTATTGATGATAGATATAGATGTCCACCCAAATTATTTTGGAGTTCGGACTCTAGTCTGAGATGAACAACACTAATATTGGGGTATTTTTACATCGAAAAAATCCCGACCGACCCCTGAGGTGATCAAACAAACACATTTAGTCGTTTAGCCAGAGTGGTGTACAAACACTGGGCTGATCACCCAATGTGCCCGTAAGCCAGACCGATTCATAGTTGAATTACTGTTGAACCATTGAGAAAACAAAAATGTTCGAGGTCTTTTGACCGCTCAGTATGTCGTTTCAGAAATGTTAGATAAAAAGAAATTTACTATTATTATTTCTATTTATTAGGAATGCTTTCACAACTATTATTCAGTTGTAGAAATAGTAATATGATTCTTGATTTTGTTGTTTATTCAATTGTTTATACGTGTTGAGTTTTGTAGCTCATCCTTGCTTTAAATTAAATATTCTCAGCGAAGCCATAGCAGATTGAATAAAACAAAGGAAAATGAAAGATGAACGAGTAGAAGATAGTTGTAACTACTTATAATAATTAGAAGTATTGTAACAATTACTTAATACTTTATCATGTGTTGAAGACTTAAAAGATTTGAGAACCTGGAATCTAGAGTAAGACATGCATATTGTAATAATTAGTAATTATCTTTATGTCATTATTATTATGTTAAGTGAGAAGCACCGTACTTGGAGCACCATATCCAGAGTTTAAAGGTATTGGAGGGGGGGGGGGGGGGGGTTCACAATCCGTGTATATTACTCAGAAGTTCAAGTCAATTGTGAAATCCTAACAAGCGTAAACTGATGCAATGTATTCAAGTTCGCCATAATAATTTTATTATCATGACTACTAAACGAACATATTCTTTTTTATTCTAAAAGAGTAAACGTGGAATAAAAATATATCCCTCATATTTACAAATTTTGTAAATGAAACTAATTTGAAGAATGAAATAAGTATACTTTAACAATGCAACAATTTACAGCTAATTTTATGCAAAGAGGGTTGTAACTTGTTACTAGTTCCACATAATTAAGATTACATTAATAATGCATGGTAGCTTTTGGGGACCATCTCACAAACGAAAGCATGGGTCAGTTCATGTAATAAGTGTTAGATGGAGTAATAAGAAGACTGAGGGCTTGCATGAAACGTTTGTCTAAGAATCTGTAAAAGAGAAAGTGAAAAATGACTCAAAGACAAGGGACTTTGAATCATCATATATATATATAGAAAGACTGAATGATTGAAGTATAGATAAAGTTAAAGGGATCATAAAGAGTTCAGAGGAGGGTGGTGGTGGTGGTGGTGGAGCTAGGAGAAAAATGGCTCCAGTCGGATTGCCGCCGGGTTTTAGATTTCATCCAACTGATGAAGAGCTTGTGAATTATTATCTTAAGAGGAAAATCCATGGCCTAGAGATTGAACTTGACATTATTCCAGAAGTTGATCTCTACAAGTGTGAGCCATGGGAGCTAGCAGGTCATCTTTCTTTTTCTTAGGCATACAATCGTGTGTAGTCGGATCTAGTTTTGGTGAAATTATCCTTCAGCTGACCATTTGTCAGTAATTTGTGAGGAAGGAATTTTATTTGTATAACAAGAGAGTTGTATTTTTCGAGAGCCAGTGTTAAACAAATGCAATTCGATCTCTTGCATTTTGATGGCCTCTAACAAATGCAACTCCATCTCTTGCATTTTGATGGCCTTTGAAAAATGCAATCTTGCATTTGTATAGCAAGAGAATTGCATTTCAGTGGCCTTCATTAACAAAATGCCACTAATTGATCTCTTGCATTTTGATGGCCTTTGACTATATTGCGTTTCAAATGCCTTATTTATACCAATGTAACTCAATCGATCTCTTGCATTTCGATGGCCTTTGACAAATGCAAATTCTCTTGCTATACAAATTTAACTTCGTTCTATCAAACTTACAAATGGTACAGTTAGAGGTCAACTTCACCAGAATCGGATCCTATATAAATAGTCATGTTCTGAATCTCTCTCTCCCCTTTTCTCTCAAGTTCAAACGGTTACTCACGCATATAATATTTTAGTCCAGATATGTTTTAGGGCAGTTTTCATTCATTTTTCACGCATCTTATTCCAAATCCGTTCTTCTATGTCTATTTGATTGATTTTGATACTAATATTTTGTTGAAACTTGTAACCTGATCACTCATTGCAGAGAAATCATTTTTTCCTAGTAGGGATCCCGAATGGTACTTTTTCGGACCGAGGGACAGAAAATACCCCAATGGATTTAGAACAAATAGAGCAACCAGAGCAGGATACTGGAAATCCACAGGAAAAGATAGAAAGGTTTCGTCTCAAAACCGAGCAATTGGAATGAAGAAAACATTGGTTTACTACAGAGGCCGAGCTCCTCAGGGAATCAGGACTGACTGGGTAATGCATGAATATCGCCTTGATGATAAGGAGTGTGAGGACACATCTGGAATTCAGGTAGTTTTTAATGATGATAATTATATGGAAAAACAAACATTCTTAGAAGAATGTTTGTCTTTGCATATAATTCTGTAAATTTTCTTCAGTAATTCAAAAACATTGTATGCATATTATCAGCTGTCATAAGTTTGTTGATAATGTTAGAGTAATATTTATGTTGTCAGACTAAATATGCATTTAATTAGTTAGCGACACTTTACACTTGTACGTTTTAGTGACAATCCGATATTGCTCTGTCAGCATTTTTATTACAATGACATTATTATCTCGTCTTATTCTTTTTTTGGGCTTTTAAGTTTATGTTTTTTTAACATTTTAATTAAAAATAAATTATGGTTAGGCTTAGCACTTCCACCCTTAACTTTATTGGCACAGATATCACTAGCTAGTAATTTGACTTAGGAAGCATGAAATTCGAGACCATAATAATTAGTTGGAAAAAATTGCCTTATTTTTTTTTCACCTCCTCTTTTCTTTTACTCATCAAAAGAGAAAAGAAGGGTGGTTTGAGCTTTAAGATATGCAACAAGCAAAGCTAGATACTGGATAAATGGGGATAATTACTCTCTCTGCCCCTGGACAACTTTAACTCCTCAAGATCAAAGTTAAATAGGGTTTGTGCATGTGATTTATTACAGTAAAGGGATGGAAGCGTGCATGCAAAGTCTGGGCTTTTCTCACCGTCTTACTTGTCTTTGCTACCCTACTTTTAACTTTATTTCTTAATATATACACACACACAATTATTACATGCAATTATTTTTTATTAGTATCGCATTTCACCGTTTTCAAAGATAGTTGGATTGATATTGCATCATTTTATCAATTAAAACTACGATATATATTAGGTAAAATAATAACATACATAAGTTTGTGTGTTTAAAACGTATACTTGAGATTTTATGTTGGGGTAAATATTAATATATAAATATATATATATATATATATATATATATATATATATATATATATATATATATATATATGTAGACAAAGAGGGTACGTGTCTTAGTCTTAGACACACTTACACTTGTGTGTATTATCTTATTTTAAGAGATTTTATTAATGGCAATTTTGACATTTCACCATTTTTATTAATGGTTGTTTTGATATTTCACTATTTTATTAATCAAAATTGTGTCATATTAGGTGCAAAACACATACAAGCTTGAGTGTGTTTAAAACACATACTCCCTTATATATATATATATATATATATATATATATATATATATATATATATATATATATCATAGCAACCATAGCAACAATTTTTGATCAATAAACGTCCTAGACATGTACTCCCATTAATAATAAACAGTGTAAAATGTAGAAGTTATATAAAATTTTATAACCACCATTCGTTATAGATCAGCTCCCAAATATATATATATATATATATATAGAGAGAGAGAGAGAGAGAGAGAGAGAGGGAGAGAGAAAAGATTTAACAAATTGCTAAATATATTCGTTGCTTGAGCTGGTCTTAGGTCTTGGATCACTTTGTCTTTCTCCTAGATGAGACAAAAGTATTATTCCCCATATTATATTAGTGGATCTCTTAGTAACCCTATCAGCTGTTTGTTTGCTAGAAGTATTTTTATTTTTATTTTTTTGATCTAGAACCCCATATTCTACAACTAAAAGCAGCTAAAACACTTTCATGCTGTAAGATGGTGTCGGCTACTTTAACTTTATTCTAAATGTACACTACAATAAGCCAATGACTATCCAATTCTATATCAATGACTTTAGGTCATTTGCTCCCGTCATAAATTCTCAAGCTTTATAGAATTATGTAATTAATATACATTCGTTATAGGTCATTTCCAACCCATTAAATTTATTACGTCAAGGGGATCTATTCCGGTACTTATTTGATGGATCCTCATTCTAGGTAGTTCCGTTCATTTAAACCGTATGTAGAAATAAATTATATTTTATATTACAAAAAGTCGCATTTTAAATAAAATTTACAACTCTCTTGCTATATACACTACAACTTAATCTATATACTACTCAAATTGATTGTCTATTTGGGTCTTTATTTGATACATTGCACACAATTTTTTATATTATATTTTTTAATATTAGACTTTATAATTTAAAATTTGTTAGTACAAATTATGTTGAAGTGTACTGGATGTAAACCTTAATACACAAAAAAAAAAAAAAAAATTTCATCATCTAGATTTTTGACTTGATTGTAGTTAACCTTTCCTATGCATTTCTCAAATAAAGTTTTAAGTTCTCTCTGCATTTCTCTAAGAAGATAGGGAGAAGAAAGGCAAAGCTTAAAAATGCATTTCTTGTATAAAGGTCTACAAATCTCCATGGATTTTTTTTTTTCAATATACAGAGAAGAATAAAGGTAAAGTTTTGTTGGCCCTGATTACAAGTACATATGATCTTGATTTTGACGTGTATCAATCTCTTTATTAAATCTTTCTTCTTTTCAAGTTCTCGTCTTTTCATTTTTTTTCTTTTCTTTTCTTTTTATCCCTAAATAACATCTATGTATCAAATGCCCTGGCCCCAATTATTGAATGTTAGCAACAACGTCATCCCAATCTCTTTACTTTCAATGATGTGGGATCTTTTGTTGAAAGAATCACTAACCTAGCTAATTTTTTTTTTATTATTATGTGAAGTATTTTTTATTATTATTAAAGATGTTGCAAATTGCAGCATGATCACTCATGACAATCATGCTATGAATGTCGCTAATATAAAAGTAAGAAGCATTGCACAAGCGGTTAAATTATTATCGCAGGATGGATCACATGTACACACGGCAATCATGTCGTGAATGTCGCTAATATAGCACGGCACAAGTGGTAAAAATTAATACAATAAGCTAATATTTCCTATTTTTAATTGCAGGACTCCTATGCATTGTGCCGTGTGTTCAAGAAAAATGGAATATGCGGCTCGGACCTAGAAGACCAAGGGCAACCAAGCATACCATTAATAGAATATTCACAAGGTGTCATCATCAACGAGTACGAAACGATGTCGCCTGCAGACGTTAACTTAGCATCAAGTTCATGCTTGGATGAAGAAGATAAAGATGATTCATGGATGCAGTTCATTACAGATGACGCATGGTGTTCTTCTAATAATCCGATTGGCGGCGAAGAGGGTTCTCAGGTTACAATTACTAACTAACAAATTGAAATTTTTTATTAGAGGATGGGTTGGTATTTGTTAATAATATATGATTTGGGTAAATTATCCTCGATAATAAGACAATACATATATAACATTTTTAAGAAGTTTGTAAAATATTATATACTTCCTAATTTTTATTGTAATTAGTTTTTTTTACCATTGTTGTGGCTGGTTGTATCTGGAAAGCCAGATTATGTTATGGCTCTACAGATTCAGGTTTTGAGTACCTCTGTTAATGAGGCTACTTGGGTGTTACTTGAGAAATAAGTAATGGGCATGCAAGTGTTTTAAATGACATAATTAGTTTTATATATATTCGATCTTTTTCATATATGAATGATTCCTTCTCAAGTACCTTTAATTTTGAATGAAATGAAGAATGATGTGATAACTTGCAGCTGGATTAAGTCCTCTTCTTTTACTCTTATTGCCCGGTAATAATTTTGAAAGAAGGTGATTTTCCGTATCCATTACGTTAACAAAAGTCAGTAATATATAGCTGTTACAAGAGAGAATCTAGGCTCCTAATTAAGACGGTTACAAGAGAGAATCTAGGCTCTAATTAAGGTAACAAATTATACACCTAACATACACAAAAGATAATTAAAGATTATTGCTATATTTACATATATGTTATCACATCCCCACAGTCAAAGCGGGAGGTTTTCGTACGTTGAGACTGTCCCGAAAATCTTCAAATAGAACCAATAGAAGACCTTATGTAAAAATATCAGCAATTTGATAGCGCGACGGGACATGTAAGACACGTACTTGTCCACGAGCAACCTTTTCGTGAACAAAGTGAATATCCATCTCGATATATTTAATGCGTTGATGTTGAACAGGATTCCCAGAGAGATATATTACACTAACATTATCACAGTAGACCAATGTAGCCTTCTGAATAGGACAAGGAAGTTCTAGAAGAAGGTTTCGTAATCAACAAGACTCATAAACCAGATTGGCGACCCCTCGGTATTCGGCCTCTGCACTAGATCGAGACAAAGTAGCCTGCCGTTTTGAGGACCAAGAGATCAAATTATCACCAAGAAATACACAATAACCAGATGTCGAGCGTCTGGTATCTGGACACCCACCCCAATCGGCGTCTGTGTAAGAAACTAGAGTGGTTGTCGAAGATGGATATAGATGCAAGCTATAGTCTAGAGTGCCATGAACATAGCACACAATGCGCTTTAGAGCATGCATGTGTTCCTCCAGCGGGTTATGCATGAATAAACAAATCTGTTGGACAGCATAAGATATGTCGGGTCTCGTGAAAGTGAGATATTGCAGGGCTCCTGCAAGGCTGCGATAATGTGATGGATCATCATATGGTATGCTAGAAGTAGCACTTAGCTTCGGTTTAGTATCAACCGGTGTGGGACTGGGCTTACAAGATGGCATGCCAGCCCATTCTATGATCTCTTTAGCTTACTTCCTTTGAGACAAAAATAGACTACCTGCATGACGAGTTACAGCTATCCCCAAGAAATAACTCAATGGCCCCAAATCTTTCATAGCAAATTCTAGGCCGAGAAGAGTTATGACAGACTTGCGAAGAACATCAGAGGAAGCAGCTAAGATAATATCATCCACATATAGAAGAATGTAAGCCATATCAGTACCTTTACGGTAGATGAAGAAAGAATGATCAGACTTGCTGTGAGCGAATCCAATAATAGAAACATAATCTGCAAACCTTTTATACCAGGCCCGTGGAGCTTGCTTGACCCCATACAAAGACTTCTTCCGCAAACAGACATGGTCAGGATGTGTTGGGTCTCAAAAACCCATTGGCTGATGCATGTATACAGTTTCCTTAAGTTTTCCATGTAAGAAACCATTCTTCACATCAAGCTGGTGAATAGGCCATGCTTTAGAGAGAGCTAAACTGAGAACAGTGTGAATAGTTGCTGATTTGACTATTGGGCTAAAAGTCTCGCCACAATCCACGCCAACCTGTTGAGTTTTGCCATCACCTACAAGTCGGGCTTTATGCCTCTCAAAAGAACCGTCAGATTTTTCTTTATGTCTGAAAATCTACATAGAACGAATCACATTAACATCAGGTGGACGGGGCACCAAATCCCATGCATGTCTTATTTTTAATAAGAGCATTATATTCATCATCCATAACCAATTTCCAATTCGGGTCATGAAGGGCAGACACGGGGTTACGAGGTAGAGATGATTTAGTAACATGGGTAAGAAGACTGTACTTTTTGTTGGGCTTAAAAATCCCATGTTGACTCCTAGTAAATGGTATGTGGCCTGGAATTGGAGGAGGTTGGACTGAGACATGTGGCTCAGGAGCAGGGCTTGGAAAAGAAAGTGGTTCGGTGTGCACTGGGCTGCCAGGTGTTGGGCTCGGAGGACGCGTTAAACGAGATGGGCTGCTAGTGGTTGGGTCAGGGTGAGCAGGAGAAGTAGGCGAGTTGGGTATTGCCTGGCTTGGGCTGGTTGTGAGGCCAAATGATGGACTATATGAGGAGACAAACCATAATCCAAAAAATCGTATGTGTGAGTTGATGGAGTATGCAGTTTAGCAAAAGGGAATTGGGTCTCATCGAAAAATGACGTGGCGACTTATTATGATTTTATTTGAGGATAAATCATAGCATTTGTAGCCACGATGATGAGATGGATAACCCAAAAAGACACACGGGGTAGAGCAGGCTTGTAACTTGTTAATTGTAGTAGATGGGTCTTTATGATGGAGAATTTTGAGAGGGGATTGATAGGCTAATTACTTAGAAGGATGTTGAAAAGGAAGGTTGCCATTTGTAATGCATGATGCCAAAATGATGGTGGTAAAGAAGCATGGGCAAGTAAAGTGCGAACAATGTTGTTAACGATTCGAATTTTTCTTTCAACTTTTCCATTTTGTGAAGAAGTATGAGGACAAGAAAGACGAAAAGACAAACCATTAGCTTTACAAAGTTCCAAAAATGGTCCATTATCAAATTCCCTACCATTATCACATTGAATGTTCTTTATTTCCCGTTCAAATTGAGTGCGGATGAATGCTCTAAATGTTAAGAAAGTGGACAAAGCTTGTGAATTTTAAGACAGGGGAAAAGTTCACAAAAAATTAGACTAATCATCCAATAAGAGGATATAATATATGTGGCCCGAAGAGCTCAAAACGGGAGATGTCCAAATATCACTATGGATAATATCAAATGGCATAAAAGTGCATGAAGTTGACGCAACAAAAGGCAATTTAACATGTTTTCCAAGTGAGCAAGAATGACAAACATGAGAACTACGAGTTCCATTACATTCAATAAATTTATTTAGCCTAAGAGAGTCAAAAACAGGTGTTCCGGGATTACCCAAACGTGCATGCCATAAAGACGGTGCTAAAGCTATAAAAGTTGAAGGTGAGGTGGCTTGATTTGTGGTGATGGTGGTGGTGATGGGATAAAGCTCGCCCCAACTATCACATCTCATTAAACGCATTATGTGAGATTCATTTTTTCAATGTGATGATTGATTTCTTTCTCTTTTTGTGAGAGATTTTCATTATCTTCTCTTGTGAGTTTTATTTTCTCTGTATATTGAAGAATATTTTTCTCGGTTAAGATAATTTTTTCAATGCACAAATTGATGAAGATATATATTATTCAGATTTGAGTGTAGCATTATTATGATGACTTATTATTTTTTTGTTCATATTGAAGAACTGTTCAGATTTGCATATTGAATTCTATTATTATTTTTGGAATATGACTATTTTAAAAGAGTATCCGTGGTATCTACTATATGTTGTTACGATTGACATTTTTTTTATTGTCTACATTTTATTTGAAATGATTAATATTTCAATTATTCTGATTGTAATCATTCATATCTTTTAATTGTAATATATGACTTTGAAATCCTTTGATAAAAAAAAAACTTTCAGTCGAGTTGAAGAGCATGTGGTTTATTTTGCCATTTATTGATTTAAAGTTAAAGTATGGAAATTAAATTAAATTATTAAGGTTAAATTAAATGATTTCATATATTTTAATTAAACTTAAAAATGTATCAAATTAATTTTAAAAAATAAAATAATATATTATATTTTGAGCCGAAGGAATATTATTTCAAATTGGGGACCTTCATTTGACAATTTTACTACTGTTTATGTGTATAGATTTAATATTACCAAGATTAGGTAATGAAGCATTATTATAATAATCATGTAAAATAAGACTTATATTTGTTTATTTTGTCATTACTATAGTCATTGACAAATATCTCCAAATGAAATAAAAAAAATTGTATGCCCTATGTGAGCCCAAGTATAAATTAGGATTCACATTTGGCTTAAACAATTGAATGAAAAATGAAAAAGTCAGAAATAAATGAACAAAGGGAGAACACATAGGGTTTTGGCCCCTTAGGGTTTGGCCAGCCCTAGGTGGTTCCACCTTAAGATAAAATCTGACATCTTCCTCAATTGAACTTGATTTTAACTACCGGAACGAAAAAAGGACAAAACGAGGAAAACGAATAGCTAGAGAATGAACAAAATAAAAAACTAAGGTGCCCCCTAAGCACCCTAGGTGGTACACCGTTTCATGATCCCGAGAATCATGCTGGACAAACTTTGAGCAGTGCAATGATTGAATAACGAGCCCGAACCATCAAAATGAACAAGGGAACTTGTGAGGTTCTAGAAATGGTTTCAGTTGGATCTTCCATGACAAGAGAACCTTCTCACAGGACAAAGAATCAAGATAATAGGATGAAAATGATCAAGAAAAACCAAATCGAATGAAGAGGACCAAAGGAGGCACGAACCTAGGGTTTGATCCCTTAGGGTTCGACCCCATAGGACATGGCCTACCCGATTCTGTGTCGAGTTCCTCTGAAGTTGTCAACGATGATGTTCCAAAGAAGAGCAGAAAAATATGGATTAAACAATAAAAACCTTAGAATACGAGACCTGAGAGATGCCTCCATGAGGTCTGAGGTAGAAGGCTTATGAAGGCAACTCATTTTGGGATTTGGTTGAAGGATTGGATAGGCGACTAAAAGGACAGGACGATTCGGGCATTACTCAGGTAACTAAAGGTATTTCTAGAATTTTCCTTGAGGTCACATGCCAAGCACATGACCCAAACATGTGTCAGATACATGATCACTTTCTAGGAACCTCTATAAATACTTTTTCCAATCCTGAAGAAGGGAATTTGGATTCTCTCTAGACTCGAGACACCCGAGAAGGCTTTAAGACCCCAACTTTAATGAATAAAGATTTTGTTTTCTCTAAATGTTATTTTGAATAATAAGGTGTGGATTTGATATAATGTTATAGTTGTGGGTAATATTTACAAATTTTGCAAAGTAAGCAAGTTGTCATAAAATATTCATTTTGTCGGAGAATATTAGTTTTATCAGGGAATATTCATACGACAACACAATCATTGGTGGACCCCACAATAGAATTACTACCAGATTTAGAAAGTGATAGAAATAACTTTTTATAAAAATAACGACAAAACTTTTACAGTTAACTGTTGAAATATCCGGTGATAAAAGTACAGTAATACGCGTAGTTGCATAGTAGCATATATTATTGTACAATATCTTTGATTATTGATGCTTATGTGAGAAGTCACTCAATTTTACTCAATTATTGCAACAGTAGTTGCTGCATAGTATCTCACATTATTGATTCAATTATTGTCACAGTATCATCTACACAATATTTTCTATTATTAAATCAATAATTGAGACGACAAAGTTATTCATATTATTATTTGCATTATTGACAATGTCTAGAAAATTCTGTCGAGAAAAGGGGTTTGGTCACCTAATTGCACGCCAATAAGGAGAAGTCCTTATCGGAAAGCCCCATCTTTCCTGGGAATGATCTAGTTGTTAATATTGTGAGTTATAATATTAATGATGAATAAATATTATTAAAAATGTGTTTAGTAAAGCCAAGTGAATTGAGATTAATAGAGGGGGGGTTTTATGAAGTATTTATTGTAAATATGACTTATTACATGGACCCCCACTTACTCATTTTTTAAAATCGTGGATAGAAAGTTATCTCAATTTTATTTTATTGTATATATATATATATACCATTTCAGGCGGAAGTAAATGTAGAAGAATTGTTATGATTCAGAGGTGCAAATAATAATAGTTCAATTACTAAAGATATAACAGTTCAATTACTAAAGATATACTTTTATTGATTGAAAATAAAAGTGTTTTACAAATGTACAAACTAATTACAAATTACAAATTGAATTGACTTGTCTTACTTAAAACATTAAGAAGAGTAGAAGAAGGGGCAAAGAAGGGCTTAACAGCGGCGGAGGCTAAAGATTCATCTGAGAAGGATCTCAGAGCCATGTTGTTTAAGTTCTAGTTGCCAGTAAGATTTCTATAACTGTTCATCTGCATCTATTTTCAAAATTTCTCTTTTATTTTTATTCAGAAGTCACCTGATTTACTGTAGTCCACCTTGTTCGTGTCAAACCTTTGTAAGCCTCTTGAGTGAGCAGTGTCAGTTTTTGAACATAGGTATAAGTATACTTAAGGTAATAGGGTATGAATGGAAGAATAATGAATAAAAATTTATTTTGAACTTGGCAAAAATGAATAGATTGTTTAGATCTAACTCCTCAACTAGTAACCAACCAACTTTGCCTCCTGTCCCAGACATAGTTAACCAGGAAACCCACAGTTATGAAAATATTAGTCAAGCCTTGCACAATTGGAATATACCTAGGGTTTCCCTTAAGGAAATTTATCAATCAACATTTTTAGACAATTTTAAAACAGATTATAATGTCAAAACTGTTGAAAAGGTTTATGTCATTAATAAAGAAAACGAAAATTGTAGTCTTTTGGATCCAGGAGTTATCAAAAAACATAGAAAGAAAGGTTACAATTTTATTCACATTGGATTAGTTCAAGTGACAGTTAAACCCTTAAACATTAAAGGAATTAATTCAAGTATTTATCTTTGCCTTAGAGATGCACGATTCTTGAATTATTATCCTAGCATGATTGGCGCAATGGAATCTTAGTCTGCATAATGGACCAATCCATTTTAATTGCTTTCCTGATTTCACATTGAGCCTAAGTGATCAAAATCTATTAAAAGCCTTGACATTAAACAATAAAACTGCTGGAGAAATTACTCAAATGATTGAAGGTTCTCAACCAATAGCTTTGATTTACCGGATTTATTATAAGACCATGAAAACTAACCTAAACGTTCATGCTCTCAATAAAAGTCCAAAAGATCAAACTGTCTTAATTCAAAGTTCAACTAGTGATGCTAATATTCAGATCTCGAGAACCATTCTCTGGAAAGATTTTACTCTCCCTAGTCAATGGACTTTACCCAGTGAAATACCTGAACAACCTGTAGTTAACAATCTAATAAACCTTGAAAATGTTAGACAATTTTTTGATGGAACTATAAAAATAAATTTTGAACACAGTAAAAGACCAGTTATTTTTGAAGATTCTGCTAGTACTATAGCATCTTCAAGAAGAGACACAAAAATTCTTAATAACCCTTCTTTAAGAGATCTTAAATTAAAAGGTATTTTAAATCAAGGTCAAGCTAGTCACCCATGTTACACTCAAAAGGATCTTGTAGAAGAAGAGAGTTCTTCCTCTCCTACTCCTTCTGAGCTTCCCACTCAGTCTGATTTTGAAATTCCTATTAATAATCAGTTAAGAGTTATTAAAAAAGAATTTATTCTTGATTGGGATAATGTTGTAAAAGATTTTAATTCCAAATCCAATAAAGAAAAAAGACATTTATTTCGTTCAAATCACACAACTGATAAGGAGCGTGATAAAATTGTTAATAGATGGAAACGATTCATAAAAAATGAAAAAATAAAGATTACCTTTTATGACTGGTACGATCAATACCAAAGTATGTGTAATGTTATAACCAAAAATCAATGGGTTAAAGAAGACAAGTCTAAAGTCTGTTCTAATCATCCTCCGCTAGAATCTATCCTTATCCCAGTTAAGAACACATCAGTTGTTGCCAGTCCCTTTAAAATTTCAGGTGGCAATAAAGATGATAAAAAATTATTGAACAATTAAATTTTAGTAACCAATATCTAGCAACTGTTGGAAGACAGCTTGATAGAATTGAAGAAAAATTTGAAGAAACAAGTATTAAAAAACCTGATTCGAAAATTGAACATCCTTTGATTAACTTACCTGAAAATAGAAGTAAATTAGGTTTACCCAATGATGATAGCAACCTAATTAAATCTATTGACAAATTATTCAAAAAACTAAAAACTGAACCTGGTCCAAGTGGTACTGTCTCTACTTTGGATCAAGTTGAAAGTGAAGCTGAAAGTGATAGTCAAGCTGACTATTCAGATTCTACTTCAGTCCCAGATATTAATGACCAGTTGAACAAGTTAACAGTCAAAAACACTAGTTTAACTAGGAATTGGTATTCTAGACCTACTCCTCCGGATCTGCAATTCGAAGAGAGAAACCTAGATAAATAATTCTCTGTTTCAGCTAATAAAATTTATGAATAGAACATTGATGGTCTTAGTGAACAAGAAATTTTAAACAAATTAAATTACATGTCTATGGTAGTGAATAACTATATCACTAAATTCAACAATCTGTCACAACCAGAAATTGTTGAGTTAATAGCTAGTGGATTCACTGGTATTCTCAGATCTTGGTGGGAAAGACATCTCAATGAAGATACTAAAGTATCAATAATTCATGGTATCCAGTTAGACGATGACGGCAATCCCATCTTTGATGAAGATGTCGGTGTTGGTCCGCCAGATGGTATAAATACTTTAATTTTTACCATATTAAAACATTTTGTAGGAACCCCTAGTAACATAACCGAACGAATTCATGATCAACTCAGTAATCTCACTTATCCCACTTTAAGCTATTTTAGGTGGTATAAAGATGTATTTACCTCTAGATTTATGCTGTGAAATGATAGCAACAAGCCTTTCTGGAAAGAAAAGTTTGTTAATGGTTTGCCTTCATTATTTGCTCACAAAGTTAGAGAAGAGTTGAGTAAAAACTTAGGATATATTGATTATGATAACCTCACTTATGGTGACATAATCAGTTATATTCAAAAAATTGGTTTAAAAATGTGTATTGATTTTAAATTAGCTAAACAAGCTAGTAAAGATAAGAAAAAAGCTAAATATGAGTTAGGAACACTTTGTGAACAATATGGTCTGCTTCCTATTGCTCCCTCTAGAAGAAAGCATTCACACAGACATATTGATCATCCTAAAACTCATAAACGTCATAAACGTAAACATACTAATAAAAAAGATAACAATCAAAACGATTATTATAATAAACCTAAACCAGTTAATAAAAAACATAATAGAAAGTCTAAAAAATTCGATAAAAGTAAAATTGTTTGCCACAATTGTGGGCTGAAAGGTCACTACAAAAATGAATGTAAAATAAAACAAAAACTATCTCAGTTAAATATTTCTAATGAAGATACAGAACAACTACTAGAATTAATGAGGATCGCTGATAATGATGAAGGATCTGACATCCCCTATTCTTCTAATAGCAGCACTAGTAACAATGAAACAGATAGTAACGAAGAAGAAGTCACTATTTGTGCGGATAACTGTAATGAAAATTGTTGTACTAAAAGATTAAGTGTAATTTCCAAAGAGGATGAAGAAAGCTTTTTGTTAATCGACTTAATTAGTAAAATTTCTGACCCTGAGCTTAAGATTCAATATACTAAGCAATTAAAAGATTTATTAACCAAAGATACTAGAGTTAAGGACATGATTTTTAAAGCTAAAGATAAACCGATATTTAGCCTTAATAAAACTCTAGAAAGATTTAAAACCCCAGTTAAAGAAGTTACCCTTCCAGAATTAAATCACGAAGTTAATAAACTTAAAAAAGAAATCTCTAATTTAAAGATTGAAGTCTCTAATTTATGAAAAGACTTAGAGAGCCAGAAATCTGATCTTCAAATTCATGATTCCTCCTCTAGTGATGAAGATCACGATGAGCAAGAATCTTCAGGAATCAAAGAAGTGCCAGATCTGTTCGTTCAAGATCTTTCTCTTAAAAGAGTTAAAGATATTACCATTCAAAAATGGTATATCTTTATCGATTTGGTTGTTGATAAAACTTTTTCAATACGACTTCCCGCCTTAGTTGATACTGGAGCATATTTAAATTGTATCCAAGAAGGTCTTATCCCAACCAAATACTATAAGAAAACTAATAAAAAATTAAATTCAGCTAATGGTAGTCAAATGGAAATAAAATGTAAATTGCCTAAAGTGCATATCTGTCAAGATAATATGTGTTTTAAAACATCATTTGTTTTAATTCACAATCTTACCGATAAAATTATTTTAGGGTTACCATTTATATATTTGTTATACCCATTTACTACCAGTAATGAAGGATTAAGTTGTAAACATTTAGGTAAAAGAATAACTTTTAAATTTCTTATTAAACCAAAAGAAAGAGATTTAAAATTCATTCAAGAAGAGTCTATCTCCAAATCAGTAAATTTATTAAATTGTAAATCCACCCATTTAAATTTCTTAAAAGAAGAAATTAAATACAAAAAAATTGAAGAACAACTTCAACATAAAGATGTTCTTGAAAAAATTGAAGAGTTAAAAAATTATTTAAAGGATAACCTTTGTTCTGATTCTCCTAATGCCTTTTGGCATCGGAAGAAACATGTTGTAAGGCTCCCTTACGCTAAGGAATTCAAAGAACATTTGATTCCTACTAAGGCCAGGCCTATTCAAATGAATCATGAACAAATGGAGTTATGTAAAAAAGAAATTAATGATCTTCTTAGTAAAAAATTAATTAGACCCAGTAAATCCCCTTGGTCATGTCCTGCCTTTTATGTTAACAATGAAGCAGAAAAGGAAAGAGGTGTTCCCAGGTTAGTAATCAGTTACAAGCCATTAAAATAGGTCTTAGAATGGATTAGGTATCCCCTGCCTAATAAGGATGACCTCATTAACCGGTTGAGTAATGCCACCATCTTTAGTAAATTCGACCTCAAGTGTAGTTTCTGGCAAATTGCTATTTACCCAGATGAGAGGTACAAAACTGTATTTACCACTCTATTTGGTAATTACGAATGGAATGTTCAAGCATTTGGCTTAAAAAATGCTCCCAGTGAATTCCAGAATATACTTAATGACATTTTGAATCCTTTCAGTCATTTTATTGTTGTTTACATTGATGATATTCTCATTTTTTTCAATTCCATTGAAGAACACATCAAACGTTTGAAATCATTTTTTAAAACGGTCAAAGACAATGGACTTGTTCTTTCACTTTCCAAATATAGCTTGTTTCAAGCTAAAGTTCGGTTTATTGGATTAATTATATATCACGGACTCATACGGCCAATTGATGGAGCTATTCAATTCGCCGACAGATTCCCAGATAAAATTACCCATAAAACCCAACTGCAGAGGTTTCTGGGCTCGCTCAATTATATTGGCAAGTTCTATAAAACCCTCAGGAAAATTTGCAAACCTCTCTTTCAGCGTTTGCAAGACAATCCTCCCCCATAGACTGACATTTATATTTCTGTCATCCAACAAGTCAAAAAATACGTCAAGGCATTGCCCTGCTTTGGTATTTCCAACGATTCAACATTTAAAATTGTTAAAATTAACGCCTCTGATATTGGATTCGGAGGTATTCTTAATTAAAAGTTAACTCCAGATTCCCCAGAACAAATTGTCCGTTTCCATTATGGTGCATGGAATAGTACACAGTTAAATTACAGTACTATTAAAATAGAAATACTTTCTCTTGTATTATGTATTAATAAATTTTAAATTGATTTATTAAATCAAAATTTTTTTGTCCGAATTGATTGCAAATCTGCAAAATATGTGTTAGAGAAAGATGTTGAAAACATAGCTTCTAAACACTCCTTTGCTAGATGGCAAGCCCTTTTAAGTATCTTTGATTTTGATATAGAATACATTAAAGGCAGTAACAATTCTATTCCTGATTTTCTCACTCGAGAATTTGTTAACACAGGTACCGTGCATCCATCATGAGTATCCATGGTGCATCAACCTCTCGTGGTCCGGGTCGCCCTACTGGCCCAAGTAATCAGCCAAAAGGAGCTTTGGTTCCTCATCCAGTAAACCCAGTTTACCAAACTAGTAACAAGTTCACTGTCCTTGGGACAATGCCCAAGTCCTATAGTTCAGCCTTAGCTAGTAACCCAATTCCAATTGACCCTTTTCAGTCCAAAGCCTCTAGTCCAAATCCCAGTAATCCTCCCTCTGAGTATATGCTTAGATGGACCAATTTCTTATTCCATATTGAGCCTCATATGAAACCCAGAAATGACCCAGTAAAACTGACCTCCCAGTTCTTTCCTTCTTGATGGCATTTCATGCCCTTTGCTCCTTATAAATCCCTTGTGTATTATAAGGATATCCTTGTTGAAACAGAGTCAATCTTTATTAAACCCATTTATGCCAACAATGATAAAGCCAAAGTTCTTTACCATTCGTTGTATATTAAACAGTTTATTCTAATGTCAGAATGGGGAAAACATCCCTCTGATCTTATGCAGCTTTCTAATCAAGATAACTCCTTCTGTTATTATGAATACATGAAAGCTTGGTACAAAGTTTTCCTCCATCAAAATGAGTCACACAGTCATTCTTGGTTTGTTCAGTTCGATCATAAATTTAAAAGTCATTTCCCTTAATTGGTTTTCTCATTGGTGGTCAAGGTTTGGTTCTACTTACGACCTTCTTCCTGATCCCCTGAGAGTCCAACTCAATCATTTCTGTAATCACAAAAAGATTGATTCAGCCTATGAAGGTGTCCCAGTCCTTCTCCAATTTGTAAGTAAATACAAAATTCCCTGGATCCTTCGATGGGAATATCACATTCAACCCCCAAACTGTGAAATTAGTCACAATGCGTCTCCTTCGTCTCCCACTACTGATCCTTTTCCACCAGTCGCTCGTCAATGGTTTGTCAAATGGTGGGACAAATTTGATGTCAATCGAATTGTAGGTCAAGTTTAGTTAGAATTTCCAGCTTCTTCTCTCAAGGTTCTCCCAGCCTCAACTACAGAACCTTCTAGTCAAAAATCAAAAGAGTCAAGTGTCAGTAAAAAATCAAAAGAGTCTAGAGTCAGTCCCACTGGTTCGTCTTGTTCCCACAGCATTTTTGATTTCAAAGATTGTTCTGGAAAAGAGTTAAAATTAATTGCCCAGGCATTAAACAAAAGAATTGATGAATTGCATGAAGAGGCCTCTGCAGGTTCTTCATCGGATTCCCACAGTTACTATGAGGAAGATGATGACCCTTATGGCACCATCAACCTATATACAGGATGCTCAGGACCCATTTGCCTGACATTTCTCCTCAGTCACATGCACCTGCTCCCTACAGCCAGTCAAAAGATGCCTTCAGCCGAAAGCAGCCGAAAGCAGCTTCAGATTTTCCACCGAAAGCATCTCCCAAGTCAAAAGTTGTGGCCACTTTGTCAAAAGTGGCCAGACGCGTTAATGAATAGTAAAAAAGTCAACATTGTTCATGAATAGTAATTTTTATCTGTAATCATTTACTTTGTAATAGTTCGTTCCTTATTCTATAAAGGGAAACCGAATTCAGTTATTGTGGCAGACTTTGAAAGACTCTGAGATCCTTCTCAGATGAATCTTTAGCCTCCACCGCTGTTAAGCCCTTCTTTTCCCCTCCTTCTACTCTTCTTAATGTTTTAAGTAAGTCAAGTTAATTCAGTTTGTAATTTGTAATCAGTTTGTACATTTGTAAAACACTTTTATTTTCAATCAATAAAAGTATATCTTTAGTAATTGAACTGTTATTATTTGCACCTCTGAATCATAACAATTCTTCTACATTTACTTCCGCCTGAAATGGTATCTGAAATGGTATCAGAGCCATGTTGTTTCAGTTCTAGTTGCCAGTAAGATTTCTACAACTGTTCATCTGCAACTATTTTCAAAATTTCTCTTTTATTCTTATTCAGAAGTCACCTGATTTATTGTAGTCCACCTTGTTAGTGTCAAACCTTTGTAAGCCTCTTGAGTGAGCAGTGTCAGTTTTTGAACATAGGTATGAGTCTGCTTAAGGTAATAGGGTATGAATGGAAGAATAATGAATAAAAAATTATTTTGAACTTGGTAAAAATGAATAGATTGTTTAGATCTAACTCCTCAACTAGTAACCGGTCAACTTTGCCTCCTGTCCCAGACATAGTTAACCAGGAAACCCACATTTATGAAAATATCAGTCAAGCCTTGCACAATTGGAATATACCTAGGGTCTCCCCTAAGGAAATTTATCAGTCAACATTTTTAGACAATTTTAAAACAGATTATAATGTTAAAACTGTTGAAAAGGTTTATGCCATTAATAAAGAATACGAAAATTGTAGTCTTTTGGATCTAGGAGTTATCAAAAAACATAGAAAGAAAGGTTACAATTTTATTCACATTGGATTAGTTCAAGTGGCAGTTAAACCCTTAAACATTAAAGGAATTAATTCAAGTATTTATCTTTGTCTTAGAGATGCACGATTCTTAAATTATTATCCTAGCATGATTGGCGCAATGGAATCTAGTCTGCATAATGGACCAATCCATTTTAATTGCTTTCCTGATTTCATATTGAGCCTAAGTGATCAAAATCTATTAAAAGCCTTGACATTAAACATTAAAACTACTGGAGAAATTACTCAAATGATTAAAGGTTCTCAACCGATAGCTTTGATTTACCGGATTTATTATAAGACCATGAAAACTAACCTAAACGTTCATGCTCTCAATAAAAGTCCAAAAGATCAAACTGTCTTAATTCAAAGTTCAACTAGTGATGCTAATATTCAGATCCTGAGAACCATTCTCTGGAAAGATATTACTCTCCCTAGTCAATGGACTTTACCCAGTGAAATACCTGAACAACCTGTAGTTAACAATCTAATAAACCTTGAAAATGTTAGACAATTTTCTAATGGAACTATAAAAATAAATTTTGAACGCAGTAAAAGACCAGTTATTATTGAAGATTCTGCTAGTACTATAGCGTCTTCAAGAAGAGACACAAAAATTCTTAATAACCCTCCTTTAAGAGATCTTAAATTAAAAGGTATTTTAAATCAAGGTCAAGCTAGTCACCCATGTTACACTCAAAAGGATCTTGTAGAAGAAGAGAGTTCTTCTTCTCCTACTCCTTCTGAGCTTCCCACTCAGTCTGATTTTGAAATTCCTATTAATAATCAGTTAAGAGTTATTAAAAAAGAATTTATTCTTGATTGGGATAATCTTGTAAAAGATTTTAATTCCAAATCCAATAAAGAAAAAAGACATTTATTTCGTTCAAATCACACAACTGATAAGAAGCGTGATAAAATTGTTAATAGATGAAAACGATTCATAAAAAATGAAAAAATAAGCATTACCTTTTATGACTGGTACGATCAATACCAAAGTAAGTGTAATGTTATAACAAAAAATTAATGGGTTAAAGAAGACAAGTCTAAAGTCTATTCTAGTCATCCTCCGCTAGAATCTATCCTTATCCCAGTTAAGAACACATCAGTTGTTGCCAATCCCTTTAAAATATTAGATGGCAATAAGAATGATAAAAAAATTATTGAACAATTAAATTTTAGTAACCAATATCTAGCAACTGTTGGAAGACAGCTTGATAGAATTGAAGAAAAATTTAAAGAAACAAGTATTAAAAAATCTGATTCGAAAATTGAACATCCTTTGATTAACTTGCCTGAAAATAGAAGTAAATTAGGTTTACCCAATGATGATAGCAACCTAATTAAATCTATTGACAAATTATTCAAAAAACTAAAAACTGAACCTGGTCCAAGTGGTACTATCTCTACTTTGGATCAAGTTGAAAGTGAAGCTGAAAGTGATAGTCAAGCTGACTATTCTGATTCTACTTCAGTCCCAGATATTAATGACCAGTTGAACAAGTTAACAGTCAAAAACACTAGTTTAACTAGGAATTGGTATTCTAGACCTACTCCTCCGGATCTGCAATTCGAAGAGAGAAACCTAGATAAATAATTCTCTATTTCAGCTAATAAAATTTATGAATAGAACATTGATGGTCTTAGTGAACAAAAAATTTTAAACAAATTAAATCACATGTCTATGGTAGCGAATAACTATATCACTAAATTCAACAATCTGTCACAACCAGAAATTGTTGAGTTCATAGCTAGTGGATTCACTGGTATTCTCAGATCTTGGTGAGAAAGACATCTCACTGAAGATACTAAAGTATCAATAATTCATGCTATCCAGTTAGACGATGACGGCAATCCCATCTTTGATGAAGATGTCGGTGTTGGTCCGCCAGATGGTGTAAATACTTTAATTTTTACCATATTAAAACATTTTGTAGGAACCCCTAGTAACATAACCGAACGAATTCACGATCAACTCAGTAATCTCACTTGTCCCACTTTAAGCTATTTTAGGTGGTATAAAGATGTGTTTACCTCTAGAGTTATGCTGCGAAATGATAGCAACAAGCCTTTCTGGAAAGAAAAGTTTGTTAATGGTTTGCCTTCATTATTCGCTCACAAAGTTAGAGAAGAGTTGAGTAAAAACATAGGATATATTGATTATGATAACCTCACTTATGGTGACATAATCAGTTATATTCAAAAAATTGGTTTAAAAATTTGTATTGATTTTAAATTAGCTAAACAAGCTAGTAAAGATAAGAAAAAAGCTAAATATGAGTTAGGAACATTTTGTGAACAATATGGTCTGCCTCCTATTGCTCCCTCTAAAAGAAAGCATTCACACAGACATATTGATCATCCTAAAACTCATAAACGTCACAAATGTAAACATACTCATAAAAAAGATAACAATCAAAATGATTATTATAATAAACCTAAACCAGTTAATAAAAAATATAATAGAAAGTCTAAAAAATTCGATAAAAGTAAAATTGTTTGCCACAATTGTGGGCAGAAAGGTCACTACAAAAATGAATGTAAAATAAAACAAAAACTATCTCAGTTAAATATTTCTAATGAAGATACAGAACAACTACTAGAATTAATGAGGATCGCTGATAATGATGAAGGATCTGACATCCCCTATTCTTCTAATAGCAGCACTAGTAACAATGAAACAGATAGTAACGAAGAAGAAGTCACTATTTGTGCGGATAACTGTAATGAAAATTGTTGTACTAAAAGATTAAGTGTAATTACCAAAGAGGATGAACAAAGCTCTTTGTTAATCGACTTAATTAGTAAAATTTCTGACCCTGAGCTGAAGATTCAATATACTAAACAATTAAAAGATTTATTAACCAAAGATACTAGAGTTAAGGACAAGATTTTTAATGCTAAAGATAAACCGATATTTAGCCTTAATAAAACTCTAGAAAGATTTAAAACCCCAGTTAAAGAAGTTACCCTTCCAGAATTAAATCAAGAAGTTAATAAACTTAAAAAAGAAATCTCTAATTTAAATATTGAAGTCTCTAATTTAAGAAAAGACTTAGAGAGCCAGAAATCTGATCTTCAAATTCATGATTCCTCCTCTAGTGATGAAGATCACGATGAGCCAGAATCTTCAGTAATCAAAGAAGAGCCAGATCTGTTCGTTCAAGGTCTTTCTCTTAAAAGAGTTAAAGATATTACCATTCAAAAATGGTATATCTCTATCGATTTTGTTGTTGATAAAACTTTTTCAATACGACTTCCCGCCTTAGTTGATACTCGAGCAGATTTAAATTGTATCCAAGAAGGTCTTATTATTGGTTGATTTCGCAATCAATGAATACATGCAAGTATACACGGTCAACAAGTAATAAAATGATAAATTAGAGTGTCGATCCCTCAGAGAATTCCAATTAATAAACTCCAACTACTAGTACTGTATCAATTCAATTTTATTTAAACAACCGAAAATTTTGATTCTTTAAAACTAAAAAAAAATTAATTTTAATAAAGCAAGAAATTATTCTAAAAGAAAACAAAGAACAAATCAATAATTATTTGAATGCAAATAAATGATAATTAAGACTCCAATTTCCCCAATTATGATTATTAAATCAATTATCTAATTATCCCAATTATTATATTTACTGAATTGTTAACAGGAATTCTTAAATGTCAAAAGCCCTCTCTCGAGTGATCAATTGCCTTCTATTTAACCCAGATTAATTTTGCTATATCTCTTTGCAAAATAATTGAATTAAACTCGTTACAAACCCAATTCCTTATGTGTTACATGCGGCAAATAGATATTCTCATTCTATTCACAAACCTAATTATTCACTGTGCAAATAACTAAGTCACATATCACCCTGCCCAGATCTAACTCTAGAATTCCTTTCCCAATTCCTTCTAGAGTAACACGGTAATTATTGGCCAGATAATTAATCAATAAACACAAAACAAGATGAACAATTCACTTCAACATAAATAATTGGAATAAATTAAATAATCAACTCATAACCATAATAAGTTCCATTGGAATCTTAATAAAAGGAATTAGTTCATGACGAAAATAAAAACTATAAATAATTGATAAATCATCCTTAATGAGTTAACAATTTAAAAGAATAAAGAAGAAGAAGAACTCCAATTTTTCAGCTTTCAGATCTGCTCCTATTCCTCCGTTAATCTCCCCAATGTCCAGCCTCCTCCTCCTTCAATAAAAAGAATCACTTTATATATATGTTTTTTTTACTTCCCCTAACTCCACAACTCCTAATCCAAATAGACTCCTCATAAACTCCTCCAATAAGGTCAAACTAATAGTCAAAGTGTTGTCCAAGCCTGCCTCACGTGTGCGATCCGCGTCAGAACCAGCCACGGCTCAGCGCCCCGGCGCTATTTGTAATGCATTTCCCAGCGCCCCGGCGCTATCTTCTAAAAAATTACAACTTTGCCATTTATTAGCTTAAATCCCCAATTTGTCTCCTTAGCTTCCGAATCTGCAATACAACACATAAACACAGTAAAAATATTCCTAAATGACTCAAAAATACAATAATTTAAACCCAAGTATATCCGATTCATGGGTATATTACCCAATCATCAAATACCCCCAAACTTAAACCGTTGCATGTCCTCAAGCAACAAACACAAAACAATACTAACAATATAAAAACACAACTCATGCAAGTGCAACTAACTGAATGAACATAATTTCAGCATCCAATAGCTTACGTATATCCATAGGCCTCAGAAAAATCACAAAAACATGCTAATACATCTTGTGAACACAGATCAATGATATCCCAACAATCAACCAATCCAAATCTGTTATTACTGATATTGTGAGTGTGTGTTCAACAACCATGCTAACTAATGAAAAGCAAAACGCTAAAAAATAATAAAGTTTATAAAAAGCTTCATACAGTTCTACTCAAGAGTTCATCAAATAAACTAGATTCGACTGAAATTAAACAATCACCAAAATTCAGGGGTCAACATGAAATACTTATGCTTAATATTTTTTTTCAGACGGGGGCATTTTGCACTTTTCCCGCTTTATTATTATTACTAATTTTTTTTTTCACATGACTATGCATTGTCTTATTCCCTTAGGCTTTTGAATGCTACCTTAACGAGCTTTCGACCAACGACTCCCCAGCCATTAAGACCTTAGGGCGCTAGGTGTAAAGACAGTCCCCTCGGGCTTACTTGCTCAAGTAACAAAGGCCACAAAACTAGACAAGCACGCCACGGTATTTTTTTTTTCAAAAGCTTATATATTCCAAATATTTTTCCCCCAAACTCGAGTTTATGTATAAATTCAGTCTTCACTAGCTATTCAACTTGTCTTTTCATTTCACTAGCAATCATCCTTTAGAACTCTATTATCTAACCATTTAAACTATCATAGCCAACATGGTCGTTTTTCAAAGTGCTAACCTATAATATCAGTGTCAAACAGATAGAGATTCAAATCATGTCCAGACAATCATATCACTGACTCAACAATCCTTACTAGACTTGTTCATGCAATTCTAATTTCATCATTGGCCCCCGAATAAACGCATTAGCAAACGCCAGAATTATTATGCAATCCTAAATGCAATAATTACCTAATCAATAACAATCCAAATCCACAAACTAATAACAAACTAGAAATTTGAAAATAAAACTTAACTACCCCAAAACTAATCTAGAGCAATGTCCTCATGCGAAAAATATAACAAAATAAACCAGAGAACTTCCATGACGAGCTTATTCTTCGGGTGGTGTATCATCATCCTCGCTCATCTCTTGATCGGAAGGGGGAAATACAGGGAGAACAGGAGCAGTTGGGAAATGGCTAAGTTGCACGCCTGGATGTGATTGGACGGTCAGTGCATTCTGTGCAGCAAATTGGTCAACTAAAAATTTTAAAATCACGTCTTGAGATTCCGACAAGCGCACATTCTGGGATTCCATGTTGTAAAACCAGCCATCTATCTCCCGCTGGACAGCTTCGGGGACCACACCACGATGAGCTGCTGTAGATGGGCTATAAGTAGGTGGAGCCTGAGGTGGTGGGACTTGTGCAGGTGCAGCTTGGGGAATTATGAAACCCAATCCCCTAGGGTGATTTGCCCCACCTATCCACACTTTGTATCTACTTATCAACTTGTGGTCCAGCACTGGCATGGCCTTTTGAATCATCTCGTCGGACTTCCATTTGACGCCGAACTTGGCACACAAAACGCAGATGAGAGACGGATGTGGTAACCCTCCAGTGGTACTTCCACGAGATGCTCGAAGGACAGATTGCAAAATGAGATGTCCCACATTAATTTTATAGCCTTTGATGATTGAGTAAAGAAGGACTGCACGTTCCCGAGTAACATGACTCACATGTATACATGGCATGAGTTTTGCGCAAATGAATGCATACCATGCCTTCCCATATAAGCTGAGATTCAATAGTGGGAAAGTCATGTTTCCGCGTTCATGCACGGTCCATGTGGTGCCCGGCTGACAAAGTTCACGTATTATCTGCTCATAGTCCGGTCCATCATTAATAAAACCAGCATACTCATCATGAAAATGCTCAACTGACAATTGATAACACTCATTGAAGTCCTCTTCGCCAATTTCCACTGTTTTTCCCCTTACAAATACCGTATAGTGATCATGTTCGGGCACGTTGGCATAAAATTCTTTCACCACTGTTATTACGGCTGGTTCAGGCTGCTCGGTAAGTGTGAACCAGTTCCTCTCAGCTATCATGACTGCCATATCGCCATCTTTTGATTGATCCGGTCTCAACCCACGCTCCGGAACCAATGACCGAGTAGCCATTCGATTGTATCTTTCCTGAGCCGCATGACTGACAAAACGACGGCTGTCAAATCGCGGAGGTGGAGTTGAGGCGGTCCCTGACCCTTCACCACATTGGCGTTTGGATGCCATGCCAAAAATTCTACAATTACAAGCATATTTATGTATTAGCATCGAATAAAATTGGAAATTGGATAATCTTAGGTTTGACTTTACCCCCAAACTTTAAAATATATGTCGAATTTGACTACATTAGTGGGGGATGATACTTGACACAAAAATGCAACAACTTGCACAATAGTATCAATCGGAGTCAGGGATTATTCAGTTTCGAGAATGAACGCAAGCCACACAGGAAATGTCCGCAAGAGTTGCCATGGAGTGCAATAAGAGACATGCATGTATCAAAATAGTGTAATTCCCCCCACTCTAAGTGACTATGTGTAATGATAGCTATGTGCTACAGTAGATTAAAATCATTGTGGTAGCATGAAGGTCCAGAATGATAGTGCAAAACATGGTGATATGTGTGCATGTAGACAAGATTAATGATTCGGGCAAATTATCAAACACCTTGTGGGTGTGCCATGCATCCCTATCAGTCAAACATTTATAATAACATATGCTCCCAATTTAAGAATTAACACATGTGTCGTAAAAATATAATCAAGATCAGGAGAGTGACATTCTTCGATGTTGGTGTAAAAAGATATACATTTAGTAGAATATGTACATACCAACCATATCCGTAGATAGCTTTTTGCCCCAAAGATCAAATATAATTCAAGACATACCTGGTTAGATCTTGTTGCAATTGAATGAGAAAGATGAAATTTATGGAACAAATGAGAACAATGGATCGTATCTATCTGATCTTAATTATGAAATTGGTATTAACACTATTCAACTATCCTGTGAAGGTAAGGAAGGCTTGTGGCATGGAATTAATAGAGAAGAGAAGTTAAAATAGAAAAGAATTATAACCGTCTGGTATTTAAGTTCAATTAGGAGTCTGGGACGCAGCCGTAGCACCGGGGCGCTCAAAATATACTAGGAAACAGAGCCGGGGCGCTATAGGTCAGAAAGGTCATGAAGTGCATAGCGCCGGGGCGCTGTGTTGTAGCACAAATTGAGAGCCGGGGCGCTAATGGTCAGTAGCTCGTGGATGGGGCTAGCGCCGGGGCACTAGAATTGCCCTTAGAGACAGCGCCGGGGCGCTAATGGTCAGTAGCTTCTGAATTGGGCTAAGGCCGGGGCTCTTGTTCCCTACAACGTATAAGTTCAAGAATCAAAATAAAAATAAAAATAAAATTAAAATTAAAAAGGAAAATGATTGGGTTGCCTCCCAATAAGCGCTTGGTTTACTGTCGTCGGCCCGACTTTGCTGGTGTGTTCAATTTTCCACTGAGTCGGAGAGGTTCATGACCGTAATTTGACGTTCAATGGGCCCACTCCAATAATGTTTGAGTCTTTGACCGTTAACCTTGAATGGGCAATTTGAATTTGGTTTTTCGATCTCGATGTTACCGTGTGGTGCAACAGACACGACTGTAAAAGGACTTGACCAACGTGATTTCAGTTTCCCAGGAAATAAACGCAATCTCGAGTTGAAAAGCAAGACTTGTTGGCCCGGTTCAAATGTTTTAGTGAGAATTTTCTTATCATGCCATGCTTTGACCTTCTCCTTGTATAGTTTTGCATTTTCATAAGCGTTGAAACGAAGTTCATCCATCTCATTCAACTGCAGTAACCTTTTCTCACCTGCTGCTTGTTCATCAAAATTTAGCTACCGAATGGCCCAGTGTGCACTATGCTCTAACTCGACTGGGAGGTGGCACGCCTTTCCGTAAACCATTCGATAAGGTGGCATATCGATCGGATTATTGTATGCTGCACGATATGCCCATAGAGCATCGTCAAGACGTAAAGACCAATCTTTTCGTGACGGATTGACCACCTTTTCCAGAATCCTCTTAACCTCCCTATTGGAGACCTCAGCTTTCAAGGAATATTTGAATCAGTTCGTTGTTGTCTTTATTGATGACATCCTTATCTATTCCAAAAGTCGTCAAGATCATGAGCACCATTTGAAGCTGGTACTTCAAAAGCTTCGTGAAAGCAAGCTATATGCCAAGCTGAAGAAATGTGAGTTCTGGCTTGAGGAAGTAGCATTCCTTGGGCACGTGGTGTCAAAATATGGAATATCTATCGACCCGGCGAAGATTGAAGCAATACAAAGTTGGGAGAAACCGAACTCGGTGACCGAAGTACGTAGCTTTCTGGGTTTAGCTGGTTATTATCGGAGATTCGTGGAAGGATTTTCTCGAATCGCTACTCCGTTAACTCAATAGACTAGGAAAGATACAAACTTCATATGGAGCGAGGAATGCGAGAAGAGTTTTTAAGAGCTTAAGAGGAGACTCATTTGGGCATCTGTTCTGACAATACCATCTGGTTCGGATGGATTTGTTATCTATAACGATGCTTCGGGCAAAGGGTTAGGATGTGTTCTCATGTAACATGGGAAGGTCATAGCCTATGCCTCACGACAACTCAAAGAATATGAGAGGAATTACCCTACTCATGATATAGAGTTGGCAGCAGTCGTTTTAACGTTAAAAATCTGGAGGCACTATCTATAGGGAGAAACTGGAGATATATTCGGACCATAAAAGCCTCAAATATTTCTTCACCCAAAAGGAACTCAACGTGCGGCAATGACGTTGGCTCGAGCTGTTGAAAGATTACAACCATAGCATTCAATATCATCCTAGAAAAGCAAATGTGGTAGCTGACGCATTGAGTAGAAAATCATATGCGGGAACGAGTGCGATGTTGTCAACACAAAGGCCCATTTTGTGTGATTTACAAAAGATGAAGATAGAATTCAAGACTCCGGATACCCATGCGATGATGTTAAGTATACGCATAGAACCAACTTTAATCGATAAAGTTAAAGTTGCTCAAGCCACAGACCCGAAGCTGATGTGTATGAAGAAGAAAGTACAAGAAGGTGTTATCCCAGAAGCAAGAATCGATGAAGAAGGAGTACTTAGAGTCAACTCCAGACTTTGTGTTCCTAATGACTCTGATTTGAAGAACAAGATCATGATGAAGGCACATAATACATCGTTTGCAATCCATCCTGGAAGTACCAAAATGTATCGTGATATTCGACATACATTTTGGTGGAACAATATGAAAAGAGAGATCGTGAAGTTTATCTCGAGGTGTTTAACTTGTCAATGTGTAAATGCAGAGCATCAAGTGCCAAAGGGTCCATTGCAACCACTTGAGATTTTAAAATGGAAGTGGAAACACGTTATCATGGATTTCGTTACGGGTCTTCCCACGGTTTCTTAAGGCATAGATGCGATTTGGGTTATTGTTGATAGATTAACTAAGTCTGCTCATTTCTTGCCAATACGGGAGACTTATTCCCTTGAACGTCTTGCTCGTATGTACGTAAATGAGATTGTAAGATTGCATGGCATGCCAGTATCCATAGTTTCGGATCGTGACTGTGACGCCTCCAAAATAGGTATACATCACCCATTCTGAGTCGCCAAATACATGGTACAGAAATAAATAAAACTTCATTAAAATAATTATCGTGCAAAATACGACAACACAAATACTGTGAGTTTAAATACAAATATTGTCTGTCTAGACAATAACCACACTCAATTATGTCCTCATTACAATTATTCAAACACTATTTTACAGAAATAGTGAGGACTGCTAAAATATCTTTCTAGAACCATCACTCCATACCCCGACTAGATTCTGCTATGTTCTCACCTCTTGAGAAAAAAAATGGAACAAAAAAGAAAAAGGGTGAGCTCAACTAACCCAGTAAAGAATATTATGACTAAGATAATATACAACAAATTATCATTAGTCTTCAACAGGGAAAAATCAGATAAAATATAATAGACAACAAGGTTTAGATCAACAACTGCAGCGAAAATAACAATTCATTAGAAGAGTCAAGTAGAGAATGAGTTCTACTATCTTCTAAGACTTAAAAGTCCATCTTCAATATTTTATCCCAGTAACATCAATCAATATACATCTTTAATCAAATATTCATCTTTGCACTACAGGCCAAAGATATTCATTTGTATCACCAGTCGATCATGTTCATCTCAACACCTGTTCATCTTTGCACTACGGGCCAAAGATATTCATCAGATAATAATTCATCTTTGAACTACAGGCCAAAGATATTCAGTAACATCATCATTTAAGACTGAGGATGATGAAAAATATTTTAAAGAAAACGAATCCAGTGAGACAGAAGGACAAATAGTTGGGATTCGTTTAGCAGTTTATCCAAGATCAATAATACTTCATAATAACCAATTGGGAAGCAAAATTCAAAAATAAAGATCAAAACATGGATACAATCAAAGATAGTAACCATAAATGACATTTGGGACAAAAAGAGAAAATTTCATTTTTCGGTGAATAGTGTCGTATTTGTGAATAGTACCGTATACGTGAATAGTGCCGTATACGTGAATAGGAACCCCGACACAAAAAGGTGGAAATTTCTCAATAAAATTCATAACAATAACTCAACATAATGATATTGAAAAAAATAACATCCCTTACCTCAAAATAACGGTACTTCTAACTGAATTTCAGTTATAGTGCTGACAGAAACTTGTACTGAATAACAACTCTCAAAGTATCAAAATACTCACAAAATACGCTCGATAATCTAGAGAGAAAGAAAACTTGTTTCTGGTGTAATTTTCAATTCTAACTTAACCGCCTATTTATAGGAAAATATTAGAACGCTAAAGGAGACTAAAATAATAAAATATTATTATTATTTCTTTTCTTCCTACGCATGCTTCTTGACCAAAATCAGCACCTCAATTCTGAAAAAATATAGCAGCCCATGTGCATTCAACACCAACCAAAAAGTGGGTCCCACCCATAATTTAATAAAAATCATTTTATTTTCTAAAACTTCAGTAATTTATAGAAAATAGTCCGTTTATCAGAAAAATACGAATTATATGTCTATTCCACACGAAATCGAATTCTCTACAACTTTGTAGCTTTGAGTTTTTCTAAATTCTAGACAGAAAATATCCGAAATCCACAAACGGACGATTTTCAACACCTTTTAAAATTCATAACAAATCATACGTTAATTTTTAACGGTTCAAAATTTGTGGATATATACTCAACTTATATATGTATAACATATCCAAAAATCACAACGATCCAACGGTCGGATCAAAATTATAACTCACGCAGTAGAGCTTTAAGAACACCGATTTGATCTTTTAATACCTCCAATCCGACAAAATACTAATAAAATACCTTAACACTAATTCCTTCATTTATAACCACATAAATAAATCTATCATTTATATCCATATCAAATAAATATTTCTTCAATAATTAATTATTTACAAATAATATTACAGAATCACAATTATGACAACCAGGCCGTTCTCAGGAAAGAGGGGCTTTTCAAGAAGGATTTTTCCTTACTGGCGCGAAATTAGATGATCAAACCTCTCCTTAGATAGAACTTTCTAGACATTTCCAATAATGTTATCTAATAATATTATCCAAATAATATGAATTATTGATCTGATAATAAAAAATACTGTGCAGTAACAATTATTGAAACAACAATAATATAAAATATCAAAGTAGCAATTATTGAATCAATAAAATAAAATATTGAACAGTAATTACTGTAATAATTATTGAGTAGTGCCTTCTTACGTAAGAATCAATAATTGGTGCAATACCGTGTGCTACTGTGTTTTAACCACCGGGTATTCCAACAGTATTAACGGTAACAACTACGCCGTTATTTATAAACAACTTATACTTGTCATTTTCTTCATCCAATCACTTTTCGTTATGGGGCCCACACAAGGCTGCGCCGTCGTACGAATATTCCCCGACAACAAAAATATTCCACGACTAAACGAATATTCACTGACCAAAAATGAATATTTTATAACAACTTGCTTATTTGAAATATTTGCGCATTTTACCCATAACTAACCACATTAATCAAATCAACCCTTACTATTTCAAAATAATAAATAGAAAAAATTTAATTTCATTTATTAATAAGTTGGGGTCTTACAACCTCCACTCCTTATGAAATTTCGTCCTCGAAATTGACGTACGTACCTGGTGTTTCGAAAAGGTGAGGATACCTCGCCTTCATTTCCATTTCTAACTCCCAGGTCATTTCTTCAATAGCATGATTTCTCCACAATACCTTTACTTGTGGTATAACCTTTGTGCGTAGGACATGCTCTTTCCTATCCAAGATCTTAACAGGTACCTCCTCGTACGTTAAATCTTCGGCTATCTCGTCCGGTTCTAACTAAATAATGTGGTTCGGGTCCTTCACATATTTACGAAGCATAGATATGTGAAAAATATTATGAACACGAGACATGCTTGGAGGTAATGCGAGTCTATAGGCCACATTTTCTATTCGGTCAAGAATTTCAAATGGACCAATAAATCTTGGATTGAGCTTTCCTCTCTTTTCAAATCTTATAACTCCCTTCCATGGAGCAATACGTAACAATACATGATCCCCAATATTAAATTCTACGTCCTTTCGATGAAGATCCGCATAACTCTTTTGTCTATCCTGTGCCGTTTGTATACGTTGTCGAATCATTTGGATCTTTTCTGTAGTCATGCGTACTAATTCTGGTCCCAACAAAGTTGCTTCACCACCTCGTCGCAACGTACTGGAGAACGACACTTTCGTCCATACAACGCTTTAAATGGAGCCATACCTATACTTGCCTGATAACTGTTGTTGTAGGAGAATTCCACCAGTGGCAAGTACTTATCCCAACTTCTTTTGAAATCTAGAACACAGAGTCTTAATAGATATTCAAGGGTTTGAATAGTCCTTTCCGATTATCCGTCCGTTTGAGGATGGTATGCCGAATTGAATCGTAAATTCGGGCCCATAGCTTTCTGCAAGCTAACCTAAAATCGTGAAGTGAATCTTGGGTCACAATCCGAAACAATGGATATTGGCATGCCATGCAATCCTACAATCTTATTCACGTACATATGAGCAAGACGATCAAGGGAATAAGTCTCACGTATAGGCAAAAAATGGGCAGACTTAGTTAATCTATCAACAATGACCCAAATCGCATCTATGCCTTGAGATACCTTGGGAAGACCCGTAACGAAATCTATGGTAATGTGTTCCCACTTACATTTTAGGATCTCTAGTGGTTGCAATGGACCCTTTGGCACTTGATGTTTCACCTTTACACGTTGACAAGTTAAACACCTTGAGATAAACTCCGCAATCTCTCTCTTCATATTGATCCACCAAAATGTATGTCGAAGATCATGATACATTTTGGTACTTCCAGGATGGATTGCAAACGGTGTGTTGTGTGCCTCCATCATAATTTTATGCTTCAAGTCAGAATCATTAGGAACACAAAGTCTGGAGTTGACTCGAAGTATTCCTTCTTCATCGATTCTTGCTTCTGGAATAGCACCTTCTTGCACTTTCTTCTTCATACGCATCATCTCCATATCCGTAGCTTGAGCAGCTTTAACTTTATCGATTAAAGTCGGTTCTACTTGTATATTTGATATCATCACGTGGGTACTTGGAGCCTTTACCTCTATCTCCATCCTTTGCAAGTCATACAAAATAGGCCTTTGTGTTGACAATATCGCACTCGTACCCGCATATGATCTTCTACTCAATGCGTTAGCTACCATGTTTGGTTTTCCAGGATAATATTGGATGGTATGGTCGTAATCTTTCAACAGCTCGAGCCAACGTCGTTGCCGCATGTTGATTTCCTTTTGGGTGAAGAAATATTTGAGGCTTTTATGATCTGTATAGATCTCTACTTTCTCCCCATACAGGTACTGTCTCCAAATCTTCAACGCGAAAACGACTGCTGCCAACTCCAAATCATGAGTAGGATAATTCCTCTCATATTCTTTGAGTTGTCACGAGGCATAGGCTATGACTTTCCCATGTTGCATGAGAATACATCCTAACCCTTTGCCTGAAGCATCGCTGTAGATAACAAATACATCTGAACCAGATGGTATTATCAGAACAGGTGCCAAAATGAGTCTCCTCTTAAGCTCTTGGAAACTCATCTCACATTCTTCGCTCCATACGAATTTTGTATCTTTCCGAGTCAGCTGAGTTAACGGAGTAGCGATTCGAGAAAATCCTTCCATAAATCTCCGATAATAACCACCTAAGCCCAGAAAACTACGTATTTCGGTCATCGACTTTGGCTGCTCCCAACTTTGGATTGCTTCAATCTTTGCTGGGTAAACAGATACTCCATGTTTTGACACCACGTGCCCAAGGAATGCTACTTCCTCAAGCCAAAACTCGCATTTCTTCAGCTTGACATATAGCTTGTTATCGCGAAGCCTTTGAAGTACCAGTTTCAAATGGTGCTCATGATCATTACGGCTTTTAGAATAGATGAGGATGTCATCAATAAAGACAACAACGAACTGATCTAAATATTCTTTGAACAAACGGTTCATCATATCCATAAAAGCAGCAGGAGCATTTGTCAATCCAAAAGACATGACTAAGAATTCATAATGCCCGTACTGAGTTTTGAAGGCAATTTTTGGAATATCCTCAGTTTTAATCTTCAGCTAATAATATCCAGAATGAAGATCGATCTTTGAAAAGAATTGTGCTACTTGCAACTAGTCGAACAGGTCATCAATACGAGGTAGCGGATACCTATTCTTGATGGTGACATGGTTTAATTCTCGATAGTCAATACAAAGTCGCATACTCCCGTCTTTCTTCTTTACGAATAAAATAGGAGCACCCCAAGGAGACGTACTAGAACGAATGAAACCGATGTCTAACAACTCCAATAATTGGACTTTTAACTCCTGAAGTTCAATAGGAGCCATTCGATATGGGATTTTAGAAATGGGCTTTGTACCAAGTTCAAGGTCAATAAAGAATTCAACTTCATGTTCTGGGGGTAGACCAGGAAGTTCTTCAGGAAATATATTAGGAAATTCACTAACAATAGAAATTTTATTCAAATCTGACGTGTCTTTATTCAAATCCATAACATGGGCTAAGAAAGCTTGACATCCGTTTTTTAATAAACGAATAGTTTTATGGCTTGATATGATAGTGACTGATTTTAGTGGTTTAGTTGTTTGAATTCGTATGTCAGGTTGGTTAGGAATATGAAAACTAACAACCTTACGAAAATAATCAATTTTGACATGATGAGTTGTTAACCAATTAATTCCTAAAATCACATCAAAAGCAAGTATCTTTAAAGAGATAAGATCCACAGGTAATGTGATGGTGCCAACTTGTATTAAGCAAGATTTATAAACAGTGGACGTAACGAAAGTTTCTCCTAACGGAGTCTCCACTGATAAATTAAAGTCTAATTTCTCTGGAGTCAAGTTTAAACATTGAGCACAAGCAGGAGAGATAAATGAATGTGTAGAACCGGTATCTAGTAAGGTATAAACTTCGCAAGAATTCAAGATTAGCTTACCCGTGATCACCTCGTTCGGGTTTCTCGCGTTTTGTCCAGTCACGACAAACACTCTTCCAGGAACCGCTGATTTCGACTTATCCGGGACAGCTTTTGGAGTCACCATCCCCGCTGAACTTGGTTTTTCTACAGAACACTCTCGAGCTATATGACCCTCATTTTAACAGTTATAACATACCTTGGATTATTGTGGGCAGTTTGGGTTGATGTGTCATTCTTTCCCGCATTTGTAACATGCGACCGGTGGTCGTTTTCCTCCCCTAGAAACAGTTGATGTTTGTGGTGTCTTCTTCACGTTATAATTGTTGTACCTTATCTTCTTGAAATCTCCTCCCGACTCGCTTCTTCTATTTTCACGGCCACGATTACCACCAGAGTAATTACCGCTTTTGTCTGTATTCCTTCCTCCCCGCTGGTTATCATTGCTCCGATGACTGCTATCACCGGTCTTACCCTGGTTGTTGTCCCTCAATTGAACATACTCATTATCTCGCTATAATAATTGAGCCCTGTTTACAACATCTGAATATAAAGAAAATTTATGAGAGATAAGATATTGCTGAATCTCGGGTTTTAGACCTCTCAAAAAACATCCTCGTCATACGTTCCTCGTTCTCCACCAAATGAGGTGCAAACCTGGATAACTCCGCGAACTTCGCCTCGTACTGGGACACCGTCATATTATTTTGTTCTAGTCTAATAAACTCTACCTCCTTCACAAAGACTTTCAGGGAAGTACTTGTCATTAAACAGTTTCTAAAACGTTTCCCAAGACATGTTGAGTGCAGTTGGATGGGTACATTTCACAGATTCCCACTAGTAATTTGCCTCATTACAGAACATAAAAGTGGCGAATGGAACCTTCTGTTCCACTGTGCATCCCAAGACATCAAATATCTTGGTAATTTGCTTGACCCACGTCTTCGCCTTAATCGGATCTGGCTTTTCCCAGAATTCTGATGGTCCCAACTCTTTGAACTGCTTGGCCGTGACAAACCGCGCGTTGTTATCATTTCCACCCGTATTATGCACACGAGTCTCCCTCGTCTGATTTTGCATGAACTGCAAAAAGCTCCTAAACATTCCATCATTCATCGTTTGCTCGGTAACGTTGTTTACAGGAGGAATATTGCCTTCCTGTTGCACATTCTCCTGGTTTGTGACTAAAGGTTGTTCCACAGTCTCATATACTCCATTGTTAACGTTCTCGGCTGCCATTCTCAAATACTGCCATAAAACACGGGTTAATTAAACAACTTAACATATCACATAATATCCTTATATTATGACCGACCAACAAATAAGCTTAGGTAGGACACACTAGCGAAGGATTTACTTGTCTCTCCTCTCCTAGTTCTATTCCCCGATCTCCGCCAGAGACCATATCCCTAAGCTCTGATACCAACTGTGACGCCCCCAAAATAGGTATACATCACCCATTCTGAGTCGCCAAATACATGGAACAGAAACAAATACAACTTCATTAAAATAATTGTCGTGCAAAATACGACAACACAAATACTGTGAGTTTAAATACAAATATTGTCTGTCTAGACAATATCCACACTCAAATAAGTTCTCATTATAATTATTCAAACACTATTTTACAGAAATAGTGAGGAATGCTAAAACATCTTTCTAGAATCATCACTCCATACCCCGACTAGATCCTGCTATGTTCTCACCTCCTAAGAAGAAAAATGAAACAAAAAGGAAAAGGGTGAGCTCAACCAGCCCAGTAAAGAATATTAAGACTAAGATAATATACAACAAATTATCATTCGTCATCAACAGGAAAAAATCTGATAAAATATAATAGACAACAAGTTTTAGATCAACAACTGCAGAGAAAACAACAATTCATTAGAAGAGTCAAGTAGAGAATGAGTTCTACTATCTTCTAAGATTTAAAAGTCCATCCTCAATATTTTATCCCTGTAACATCAATCAATATACATCTTTAATCAAATATTCATCTTTGCACTACAGGCCAAATATATTCATTTGTATCACTAGTCGATCATGTTCATCTAAACACCTGTTCATCTTTGCACTACGGGCCAAAGATATTCATCAGATAATAATTCATCTTTGCACTACAAGCCAAAGATATTCAATAACATCATCATTTAAGACTGAGGATGATGAAAAATATTTTAAAGGAAACGAATCCAGTAAGACAGAAGGACAAATAGTAGGGATTCGTATAACAGTTTATCCAAGTTCAATAATACTTCATAATAACTAATTGTGAAGCAGAATTCAAAAATAAAGATCAAAACATGGATACAATCAAAGATAGTAACCATAAAAGACATCTGGGACTAAAAGAGAAAATTTCATTTTTTGGTGAATAGTGTCGTATTTATGAATAGTACCGTATACGTGAATAGTGCCGTATACATGAATAGTAATCCCAACACAAAAAGGTAAAAATTCTACAATAAAATTTATAACAATAACTCAGCATAATGATATTGAAGAAAATAATATCATTTAAGAAGAAAATAACATCCTTACCTCAAAATAACGGTACTTCTGACTGAATTTCGGATATAGTGCTGACAGAAACTTGTATTGAATAGAAACTCTCAAAGTATCAAAATATTCACAAAATACGCTCGATAATCTAGAGAGAAAGAAAACTTATTTCTAGTGTGATTTTTAATTCTAACTTAAGTGTCTATTTATAAGAAAATGCTAGAACGTCAAAGGAGATTAAAATAATTGAAGTTCCAGAATAATTGATTTTTGAAGTTTTAATTATTTTTTTTATGAAAAATGTTTTTGTTATGATTGGTGGGCCCCACTTGTTGTTAAGCATGCTAAATTCAGAATTTCAAAGTGGCCGTAGGAATTTTAAAAATAATAATAATATGTTATTAAATTTTTTTCTTTGGTGTTCTAAGCATTTTTCTATAAACATGGTGCTTAGGTTAGAATTAAAAATCACACCAGAAACTGAAGTATTTTTTTTTCTGTCTCTATATTATTGAGCTTATTCTTGTGGGTATTTTTATACTTTGAGTGTAGCTATACGGTGCAAGTTCTTTCAGCACTATATCCAGTATTCCAGTCAGAAGTACTGTCTTTTTGAGGTAAGGGATGTTATATTTTTTTAAATGATATTATTTCTTTCAATATCATTATGCCGGAATATTGATAAGATTTTTCTTATGAAATTCTTGTCTTTTTGTGTCGGAGTTTACATATACGACACTATTCACGTATACGACACTATTCTCGAATACGGTACTATTCATCGAAAAATGAAATTTTCTCTTCTTTGTCCCAGATGTCTATTTTTGTTACTATCTTTGATTGTATCCATGTTTTGATCTTTATTCTTGAATTTTACTCCACTATGGTATATTATGGGGTATTTTTGAACATGGATAAACCGAAGTTCGAATCTCTAATATTTATTCTTTTGTCTCACTGGATTCATTTTCTTTAAAATATTTTTCATCATCCTCAGTCCTAAATGATGATATTATTGAATATCTTTGGCCTGTAATACAAAGATGAAAGATTAACTGATGAATATCTTTGGCCCGTAGTGCAAAGATGAACAGGTGTTTAGATGAACATGACCAACTGGTGATACAAATGAATATCTTTGGCCTGTAGTGCAAAGATGAATATTTGATTCAAGATATATATTGATTGATGTTACAGGGATAAAATATTGATGATGAAATTTTAAATCTTAGAAGATAGTAGAATTCATTCTCTACTTAACTCTTCTAATGGATTGTTGTTTCCGCTGTAGTTGTTGATCTAAAATTTGTTATCTATTATATTCTATCAAATTTTTCCCTGTTGAGGACTAACGATAATTTGTTCTGTATTATCTTAGTCATAATATTCTTTACTAGGCTAGTTGAGCTCACCCTTTTTTTCCTTTTTGTTCCATTTTTCTTCTCAGGAAGCGAGAATATAGCGGGAAGTAGTCGGGGTGTGGAGTGATGTTCCAAGGCAGTTGTTATAATAGTCCTTACTATTTTGTAAAATAGTGTATCAATGATTGTAATAAGGACTTATTTGAGTGTGGATATTGTCTAGAAGACACTATTTGTATTTTAACTCACAGTTTGTGTGTTGTCGTATTTTGCACGACAATGGTATTAATAAAGTTGTAGTTGTTTCGGTACCATATTTTGGCGACTCAGAATGGGTGATGTATACCTGTTTTGGGGGCATCATATTGTATTGCGACAATCTTTGCTGGGTTCACTGATATTCCATACTTTGATATCACGTGCCCAAGGAATGCTACTTCCTCAAGCCAGAACTCGCATTTCTTCAACTTGGCGTATAACTTGTTTTCGCGAAGCTTTTGGAGTATCAGCTTTATGTGTTGCTCATGATTTTCATGGCTTTTGGAGTAGATGAGGCTGTCATCAATAAAAATAACCACAAAATGATCCAAATATTCCTTGAAAACTCGGTTCATAATATCCATGAAATCCGCAAGAGCATTAGTCAATCCAAAAGACATGACTAGGAATTCGTAATGCCCGTATCGAGTTCTGAAAGCAGTCTTTGGAATGTCCTTAGTTTTAATTTTTAACTGATGATATCCAGAACGAAGATCGATCTTTAAAAAATATTTAGCACCTTACAACTGGTCAAACAGGTCATCAATGCGAGGTAACGGGTACCTATTTTTGATGGTGACATGGTTCAACTCCCGATAGTCAATGCAAAGTCGCATACTCCCATCTTTCTTCTTTACGAATAAAATAGGAGTACCCCAAGGAGATGTACTAGGACGAATGAAACCAATATCTAACAGCTCTTGTAGTTGGGTTTTTAACTCTTGAAGTTCAATAGGAGCCATTCGATATGGGGTTTTGGAAATGGGTTATGTACCAGGTTCAAGGTCAATACAAAATTTGATTTCAGGCTCTAGGGGTAGGCCAGGAAGTTCTTCAGGAAATACGTCAGGAAATTCATTAACAACAGAAATACCATTCAAATATGACGTATTTTTATTTAAATCCATAACATTGGCTAAGAAAGCTTGACATCCGTTTTTCAATAAACGAATGGCTTTATGACTTGATATGACCGTGATTGACTTTAGTGGTTTGGTTGCTTGAATTCATATAACAGGTTGGTTAGGAATATGAAAACTAACATTCTTACGAAAATAATCAATTTTAGCATGATGAGTAGTTAACCAATTAATCCCTAAAATCACATCAAATGCAAATATCTTTAAAGAGATGAGATCAACAGGTAATGTGATGGTGCCAACTTGAATCAAACAAGATTTATAAACAGTGGATGTAATGAAGGTTTCTCCTAACGGAGTTTCAACAGATAAGTCAAAGTCTAATTTCTCAAGGGTCAAGTTTAAACGTTGAGTACAAGCAGAAGAAATAAAAAAATGGGTAGAACCGGTATCTAATAAGGTATAGACTTCGCAAGAGTTTATAATTAGCTTACCCGTGATAACTTCGTTCGGGTTTCTCGCTTTTTGGGACGTCACGATAAACGCTCTCCCTTGAACCACCGACTTTGTTTTGTCCGTAGTAGCCTTTAGTGCCACCATCCCAGCTGGACTTGACTTTGCTACCAAACAAAATCAGGCTATATGACAGTCCTTTCCACAACTGAAACACATCTTGGAAGGCTGTGAACATTTTGGATTTATGTGTCCCTCCTCTCCGCATCTGTAGCGTCAAACTGGCGGTCGTTCTTCTCCCCTAGAATTTGTTACTAGTGCTAGTGCTGCTGCCGATGTCTTCCCGTCATTGTTGAATCTCTTCTTCTTGAAATTTTCCACTTGAATCATTTTTTTTATTATCTTGGCCATGATTACCACCGAAATGGTTACTATGATAACCCGGGATTTTGAATAATCCAAATTTTACGAATAAATTTTTTTTATTTAATATTAATATTGATTGTCAATTTTGTGACGAGTATCTGTGATACGAGTCTCGAGAAGTAGTCAATTTGTGTATTGACTGAGAAAATAAGAGTAGATTTGTGCTTAATATATTTAGAAACCCTAACCCTAAGTCCGGATAGGGATTCGATAGAAATTATAATTTAAATAATTATATTAATGAGTACATGTTTGTACTGTTTAGAATTTTTGATCAATGATTGATCGAGTAGGGTACAAAATTAGTAAACCCTAGTATGAGGTTAGAAGCCCTAATATCAAGATTAGAAACTCTAACGCGTAGTTAGGAACCCTAATCGAATGCCGGAGAATCCTAATTTTAAATTCGAGAATCCTAAACCCTAATTAGGAAACCTTAAAGTGATTAGTAAACTTTATTGTGATTAGTAATCTTTAAAATAATTAGGAAAACCTAATTATATTTTTGAAATCGTAATTTTCTATTTTAAAACCCTAATTAGAAAATTCGAAAAACCTAAGGGTGTAAAACCTAAGGGTTAGAACCTTAGGGTTAAACCCTAATGGTTTGGACAATTGCCTTTATGCTATTAAAATTTCATGTACCTTGACCAAATTACCCTTTTTGGATTTTTATTAAGGTAAATTGTAAGATTAGACAACAACTTTAGTTGTTCACCTACTAAATTGACTTTGTGGCTTAAAATCTCCAGCAATATCAGCCAACACATCAGATCTAATGTATTATATCATCATATATATAGATTTGAGAGAGAGAAAGTCTATTACTTGGCTCATTTTTCACCCAAGCTCTCACCAACTCCTTTTCTCTCTAAACCTCCGAATTTCTCAAGTATTTCAGTCACATTTTAGCCCTCTAAAACATCTAGATCAGATTGATAAAGCAAGGATCAAAGATTAGACTAGAAGGTATAAAACCCTAACTCACTTTTGATCTTGTATGTTTAGTAAAAATTTGTGTTTATGTGTTTATATAAGTGCTAGAATATGTTTTATGATGATCTATGATGATCCATCATAGATCCATAGCATCGAATGGCTTTAAAATGAAGTTTTTCAAAAACTATCCATGAACCCTAAAGTTCTCTAACAAGCAAATGTCGGACGCCACATATCTTTCCCTGTTAATGATTAATGGTATTTTATGTTTTAGATTTGTAGTATGCCAGGAGTATTGTGATCTGGAAGGAGAAACATGTCTATTCCATGTCCAGAGTGAAAGTTATTTAAGGTCAAAGTCGGTTGACCGACCATGACCGAGCAATTTCTGGGTAACCCAGAAATCCTTAGGCAGCGTTTGACAACGATTTCAATCTCCCAGATCTGTCAGGTTTTATGCGTTATGATGTTGTTGTTGTAACCAATGTATAGCCTGGCATATGTACTTTATATTTATGGCTTTAGATCGTGTTAACAATCAACAGATTGGAAGTAATAGAAGGTCAAAGTAGCCATCCGAGCCTGACTTAGCGTTTCTGGAAAACCCAGAAACTGGATGAACTAGCTTTCTGACATCCTTTGACCGAACTGAATCTGGAGACTGTGATGTTGTTGGACTGAAATAGTGTTATGTAGTTGTTCCTTATAATGAGAACTATATGTTTGGACCAAAAACCTAACCATTTGATGATCAGATTATGGAGATAATCGAGCTTGAAAGTGTCTAGTCGACACTGTCTGGGTTTCTGGGTTACCTAGAAAATCCAGATTAAGTCTGACAGCAACTTTGAATGGCCAGATCTTCATAGTGTAAGGCGATAAGACTCTGATGACGATTGGTAATTGTAGTACATGTATACCAGGCTTTAGATTGGACAGAAACAAAATAGGCAGAAGATTAAACGTGATCAAAGTAGTAGCCTTGAACATGGGACTGTCAGTGTTCTTGAGTTCAAGAACACCAACAACGACGCTTAGTGCCGCTATAGCCATTAGCGACGGTTTAATTAATTTTTATTTTCTAATTTTTCGGAAATTAATTAAAAATAAAAAATAAATTCTAAAAATTACAAAAATAGTTTTAAAAATTATTTTAAATTATGAAAAATAATTTTTGACTATTTGGGATATTTTTCATTAATATTTATAATTATTTGAATATTAGTGATATTTAATTTAATTAATTAGTGTATTAAATAAATTGGAGAAAAATGATTTAATATTATGAAAAATCTATTTAAATAAGAATAAAGTATTTAAAAATATTTTGAGTTATAAAATATAACTTTTAGAGAATTTTTATTAATAATTTAATATTAATAATATTAGATTTATTTAATTATTTTATTAAATAAATAAGTTAAAAATGATTTTATTATTTTTAAAATAATTTTAAATGAGAATAAAGTGTTAGAAAATATTTTGAATTATAAAATATAATTTTCAATATTTTTGGAGAATTCTCATTAATAAATTAATATTAGTGATATTAAATTTATTTAATTATTATATTAAATAAATGAATTAAAAATGATTTTATTGATTTAAAAATCATTTAAAAATGAGAAAAATAATTTTAAAATAATTTAATTTATAATTAATGACTTTTAATATTTTGATAATAATTTTATTAAAATTTAAATATTAATGGTGATGGTTTAAAAATAATTTTAATTATTTTAAAAATCATTAAAGTAGAATATTGATGAATTAAAAATATTTTAAGTTATTAAAAATAACTTAAATATTTTGACAAGTATGTCATTAAAATTTTAATATTATTAAATATTAATAATGATGGAATTAATTCGTATTTAAATCATTTAAAAATGATTTCGGTGTTTGAAAAATTATCATAAATTATAATAATTGTTTATAAATTATTAAAAGCTTCCAGAAAATATTATAAATGGTATATGATTTATCTAAAATAATATTGAAGCTTTAAGACTGAGTTTAGGAGACAATAAATGTGTAAATTGTCGGATAAGGTGACCAAGACACCGAAATGAGATCGAAGTCCAACCAGACCAAACTAGTTAGACTTGATAAGTGTTTATATATGTTATAGAAAGACTGATTGTAAATTACAGTGATACGTGTTATAAATTATTGCGCTAATTATGAGACCGATATTGTTGATTATAGGTCTTACGAACGCAGTTAAGCATATTATGTAGCAGTAATCCATGGAGAAGGCACATTTTCTTAACTCAACCTTGAGTTAATATTGTTTAATTAATATGGTGGTTAATTATTGTTAATTAGACCACTTCCAAGAAGTTATTGTAGATTATTCGCAGTTAGTGCATGTTTATTAATTCAAATTGAATCAATGATTCTGAAAATATATATTCATAGAATAACTGTTTTTGGATATTAAATCCGTAGAAGCTATTATTGACAGTACATATAATTCCCGTCTGTTATCGAATTATGTTGAGAAATGTCTTAGCTAATTATTCTGGCTAGACAAATATTTATTAGAACTTGATAGGTTCGAGAAGAGAATTTAATTATTATTGACAGATCGATGCCAATTATTTCAGCTAGATCGAGAAAGTTACTAAATATTGAAATCATAGTATTTCGTTGTTAAATCAAATCTTGATTCTGAGATTGAGAAGAACAACCTTTTATACAAAGGGAACAATTTATTGGTCGTATATTCGGCCTTTGCGCGCGATTAAGTATTATGCATAATATAGGGTACAAGGAGTTGGCCGCTCTAAGTACTTACAGATGGGTATAATTTAATCTTTATGGTTATCTGATACACCTTAGTATATCAAAGTCAAATCTTTGATAGTTACTCGAGAAGAGAAGTTCAAGATCCAATGGATCACTCAGCATAAATCTGGAAAATATTTCACTTTGTTATTGCGTAGAATTGATTCTTTATTATTCATTAGAATATCATAGAAACTTTGAAAGCGTTGTACGCTTTCATTATCAGATTATTATGTTGCATAGAATGCGAAAAGACTTGTTAGTTATTCAAGCTTTGTTTAACTATTTCAAAGTTTCCCGAACTTTGGTATTATTCTATCAAATTAGATAGTCTATTCTTATTGATTCGTATACATTTATTGTATGTCTTAACTTGCGGGGCAAATTTGTTGCTCACCCTTGCTAAATAAAACTTTTCAGCTAGGGACGAAGTGGCAGGAGGTACTGTGAAGGATAAAGGTAAAGGCATAGTAATAAATTAGTTATGAATAACATTATTATTATGTTGTATTTGTGAACCCTTTTTGTATATCTAAATGGTATGTTTGTAATGTTAAGGTTAGAGGACTTGGGACTTATGTATTAACTATATCAGTTAATGATGTGTATGTTCCTATTTATAATTAAATGCGTAGTTAAATGTTATTTATATTATGGATCGTGAGCACCAAACTCGGGGGTCAGGTAATCTGGATTTGGGGGCGTCACAGGTTGGTATTAAAGCTGTAGGTTATAAACCTTAAGTGGGGTGGGGAAAACCCTAGGATTATAACCATAAGTGAAATCTAGAATACTCATTTAGAGTACTTAATGAGGGATTGCCGAAGCGCATCGATAGTGAGATATGTGGACACATAGTGTGAGAAGTTTGTACTCATGAATTACTAATCAAGTTGTTTAAACTGATTGTAGGATGTCCAGAGAAGATAAAATGAGTACGGAGATGCTAGCGGCTGTTGCACCAATGCCAGAAGCCGAGATGCCAGTGCAAAGCGAATCAGTTGAGAAGGTGGGAGAAGATGAACCTATGGTCAATCTGGGGAGCGATCATAACGATTATCCCGAGATGTATTTGAGTGGTGATGAGTAGGCAGAGTCCGAAGAAGCTAAGGTGGAGAAAGAGAATAAGACTAAAGTTAAAGAACAAGATCAACTATCGGCAGAAGTTCAAGAACTCCGTAGTAAAGTATATCTCTTGGAGGAGTTGTGGAAGACGGAGAGAGCATTACTCAAAATGACTGAAGAACGTAACGAGCTGGATGCACTGGTGGAAATGATGAAGACTGAAGGTGGTGGATTGTCTGAAGGAATCGTCAAGAAGTAGAAAGGCAAGAATAAGAGAAAGAGGGACAACGATAGCCCTAATTCTAAAAAGTCAAACTCAAAGAAGAAGCAAGTCTGTAGCAAGTATGGGAAGACACACGCGAGAGAATGCATGATGCGGAAGAACGTGTGTTTCAACTATAAATAGGAAGTACAAATTTTCCTACATTGTCCTAAGCCGAATATGAGGAAGACCGGAGAAGGGAGTGGACGGTAGATATCTTAAGTATAAGTATTAATATCTTTTGGTACTAGGTAATGATATTAATGATTGTAATATCGAGAACAATGTGTAAGCATGTATGAATGAAATCTTTATTTTCTATATGAATATAAGATTAAGATTAATTGATGTGTTCTTAAAACTCATACTTATGGTAAGTTCATGACTCATAATTATATGAAATGTTTTGAACCCCTCAGCGAATGGACGCCAATGGTCTGACTAGGATAAGTTCATACACTTATATAATTGTGGCAAGTTCCTGAACTCATAAGTGTGATAAGTTTGACGAACTAGAAATAGTTATATGTGAATGGAAAATTGCAACTTTTTATGTAAAGTTGTGTTGTTAATCCTAATTTTTATTTAAAAAATAAAAGGGATAGTAATATGTGTTGAGTACTAATTGTACTATGTGCTGTTTGAATAAATATGCGATTATATAAGAAATATATGTTGAATTCTTATTGTGTTAAGAATTTGTGTAAAGAAAGAGAATTAATGTAAGATCTTTATTTAAATCAGATCATGCCGCCTAGACGACAGAATCGAAATCAAAGAGAAGAACAGTCAGTGAATAACGAGGGAGGTCAAGCTGACCCAATGCAAAACTTTGCAAATATGATAGTCGAAGCTATGGAGATTAGAGCTCCAGTAACAAGAGGAAGAGCGAGAGAATAGCCAGCTGACAGATTGGCAAATTTTAAAGACTTTAAAGCGGTAGGACCACCAGAATTCAAGGGACCCACGGATCCGATTGAAGCCCAAACTTGGGTAAAAGAAATGGAGAAAGCATTCATTATCGCGAGGGTTGCGGAAGAGCAAAAGACTGCCTTTGCAACATACCTGATGAAGGGAGAAGCCAATTACTGGTGGGAGACTAATCAGGCGAGAGCTGGTACAACTGTGGTGACTTGGACAAGATTCGAGTATGCAAGCTCGGATGGAAGTTAAGTTCTTAGAACTAAAGTAGGAAAATATGTCGGTGTCTGAGTATGCTGCCAAATTTAACGAGTTAGCAAGATTTGAACCTCATCAGGTGGATACAGAGCTACGGAAGGCAAGAAGGTTTGAGAATGGATTGAAGCCGGGTATATATAACAAAGTAGCCGTCTTGCAGATAAATACGTTCGCGGCTTTGTTGGAGAAAGCGTTAATTACTGAAGGAGGGAGCGAAGCTGTATCTCGATTTTGTCAAGAGAAGAAGAAGAAGATAAATAACGGAGGAAGTAGTGGTGGTAGTAACCCTAATAAAAGAAAGTGGAGCGAGAATACCAAGTCGGGCAACAAGACTGAAGATAATAGGAAAGGGAGGGAACCATGTGCAACTTATGGGAAGAATCATTACGGAGTTTGCCTGAAGAAGAAGGGAGTCTACTACAACTGCGAACAAGAGGGGCACATATCACTCAATTGTCCCAATCTGAAAAAGATACAAGGTTGCTTTGCATACGAATCGACTGATCATTTGGTTTGAAACTGTCCGAAGAGAAATGTAGAGAAGGAAAGTGGCAACAAGGGACTCGATAGCGGAACCTTGGCGATTCGAGGACCTTCACAGCCAGGAAGACCAACAGCTCGTGCATTCAACAAGACGGTGCAAAATGCAGTGGCTGCCCAAGAGGTAGCAGCAGGTAACGATTTTGTTTAGAAATATTATTACGCGAGTATTTGTGGTTAGATATTATTGTGAATATTTTTCTTTTATAAGATTCAAATCACAGGTCAGAATTCGAAACACAAATGAATATTGTGCTGATAAAAATAAATTGATGATACAACTTTAAAAGATTGTAGAGAATAAGAAAGCAGTGATTCCGAGGATGGAATCCTTTGAAGGAGGGGTGAATGTGATAACCCGGGATTTTGAATAATCATAATTTTACGAATAAATTTTTTTTATTTAATATTAATTTTGATTGTCAATTTTGTGACGAGTGTTGATTGATTTCACAATCAATGAATACGTGCAAGTATACACGGTCAACAAGTAATATAAAGATAAATTAGAGTGTCGATCCCTCAGAGAATTCCAATTAATAAACTCCACCTACTAGTACTGTATCAATTCAATTTTATTTAAACAACCGAAAATTTTGATTCTTTAAAACTAAAAGAAAAATTAATTTTAATAAAGCAAGAAATTATTCTAAAAGAAAACAAAGAACAAATCAATAATTATTTGAATGCAAATAAATGATAATTAAGACTCCAATTTCCCCAATTATGATTATTAAATCAATTATCTAATTATCCCAATTATTATATCTACTGAATTGTTAACAGGAATTCTCAAATGCCAAAAGCCCTCTCTCGAGTGATCAATTGCCTTCTATTTAACCCAGATTAATTTTGCTATATCTCTATGCAAAACAATTGAATTAAACTCGTTACAAACCCAATTCCTTTTATGTTACATGCGGCAAATAGATATTCTCATTCTATTCACAAACCTAATTATTCACTATGCAAATAACTAAGTCACATGTCACCCTGCCCAGTTCTAACTCTAGAATTCCTTTCCCAATTCCTTCTAGGGTAACAAGGTAATTATTGGCCAGATAATTAATCAATAAACACAAAGCAAGATGAACAATTCACTTCAACATAAATAATTGGAATAAATTAAATAATTAACTCATAACCATAATAAGTTCCATTGGAATCTTAATAAAAGGAATTAGTTCATGTCGAAAATAAAAGCTATAAATAATTGATAAATCATCCTTAATGAGTTAACAATTTAAAAGAATAAAGAAGAAGAAGAACTCCAAATTTTTAGCTTTCAGATCTGCTCCTCTTCCTCCGTTAATCTCCCCAATGTTCCACCCTCTTCAATAAAAAGAATCACTATATATATATATATATATATATATATATATATATATATATGTTTATTTTTTACTTCCCCCAACTCCACAACTCCTAATCCAAATAGATTCCTCATAAACACCTCCCACAAGATCAAACTAATAGTCAAAATGTTGTCCAATCCTGTCTCACGTGCGTGATCCGCGTCAGAACCAGCCACGTATTAGCGCCCCGACGCTATTTCTAATACATTTCCCAGCGCCCCGGCGCTATTTCTGAAAAAATTACAACTTTGCCATTTATTAGCTTAAATCCCCAATTTGTCTCCTCAGCTTCCGAATCTGCAATACAACACATAAACACAGTAAAAATATTCCTAAATGACTCGAAAATATAATAATTTAAACCCAAGTATATCCGATTCATGGGTATATTACCCAGTCATCAAATACCCCCAAACTTAAACCGTTGCATGTCCTCAAGCAACAAACACAAAACAATACTAACACTATAAAAACACAACTCATGCAAATGCAACTAACTGAATGAACATAATTCCAGCATCCAATAGCTTACGTATATCCATAGGCCTCAGAAAAATCACAAAAACATGCTAATACATCTTGTGAACACAGATCAATGATATCCCAACAACCAACCAATCCAAATATGTTATTACTGATATTGTGAGTGTGTGTTCAACAACCATGCTAACTAATGAAAAGCAAAACACTGAAAAATAATAAAGTTTATAAAAAGCTTCATACAGTTCTACTCAAGAGTTCATCAAATAAACTAGATTCGACTGAAATTAAACAATCACCAAAAATTCAGGGGTCAACATGAAATACTTATGCTTAATATTTTTTGTTTAGACGGGGGCATTTTGCACTTTTCCCGCTTTATTACTATTACTAAATTTTTTTTTTCACATGACTATGCATTGTCTTATTCCCTTAGGCTTTTCAATGCTACCTTAACGAGCTTTCGACCAACGACTCCCCAGCCATTAAGACCTTAGGGCGCTAGGTGTAAAGACAGTCCCCTCGGGCTTACTTGCTCAAGTAACAAAGGCCACAAAACTAGACAAGCACGCCACGGTATTTTTTTTTTGACAGCTTATATATTCCAAATATTTTTCCCCCAAACTCGAGTTTATGTATAAATTCAGTCTTCACTAGCTATTCAACTTGTCTTTTCATTTCACTAGCAATCATCCTTTAGAACTCTATTATCTAACCATTTAAACTATCATAGCCAACATGGTCATTTTTCAAAGTGCTAACCTATAATATCAGTGTCAAACAGATAGAGATTCAAATCATGTCCAGACAATCATATCACTGACTCAACAATCCTTACTAGACTTGTTCATGCAATTCTAATTTCATCATTGGCCCCCGAATAAATGCACTAGCAAACGCCAGATTTATCAATAACAATCCAAATCCACAAACTAATAACAAACTAGAAATTTAAAAATAAAACTTAACTACCCCCAAACTAATCTAGAGCAATGTCCTCATGCGAAAAATATAACAAAATAAAACAGAGAACTTCCCTGACGAGCTTATTCTTCGGGTGGTGCATCATCATCCTCGCTCATCTCTTGATCAGAAGGGGGAAATACAGGAAGAACAGGAGCAGTTGGGAAATGGCTAAGTTGCACGCCCGGATATGATTGGACGGTCAGTGCATTCTGTGCAGCAAATTGGTCAACTAAAAATTTGAAAATCACGTCCTGACGTTCTGACCAGCGCACATTCTGGGATTCCATGTTGTAAAACCAGCCATCTATCTCCCGCTGGACAGCTTCGGGGACCACACCACGATGAGCTGCTGTAGATGGGCTATAAGTAGGTGGAGCCTGAGGTGGTGGGTCTTGTGCAGGTGCAACTTAGGGAATTATGAAACCCAATCCCCTAGGGTGATTTGCCCTACCTATCTGCACTTTGTATCTACTTATCAACTTGTGGTCCAGCACTGGCATGGCCTTTTGAATCATCTCGTCGGACTTCCATTTGACACCGAACTTGGCACACAAAACGCAAATGAGAGACGGATGTGGTAACCCTCCAGTGGTACTTCCACGAGATGCTCGAAGGACAGATTGCAAAATGAGATGTCCCACATTAATTTTATAGCCTTTGATGATTGAGTAAAGAAGGACTGCACGTTCCCGAGTAACATGACTCACATGTGTACATGGCATAAGTTTTGCGCAAATGAACGTATACCATGCCTTCCCATATAAGCTAAGATTCGATAGTGGGAAAGTCATGTTTTCGCGTTCATGCACAGTCCATGTGGTGCCCGGCTGACAAAGTTCACGTATTATCTGCTCATAGTCTGGTCCATCACTAATAAAACCAGCATACTCATCATGAAAATCCTCAACGGGCAATTGATAACACTCATTGAAGTCCTCTTTGCCAATTTCCACTGTTTTGCCCCTTACAAATATCGTATAGTGATCATGTTCGGGCACGTTGGCATAAAATTCTTTCACCACTGTTATTACGGCTGGTTCGGGCTACTCGGTAAGTGTGAACCAGTTCCTCTCAGCTATCATGACTGCCATGTCGCCATCCTTTGATTGATCCGGTCTCAACCCACGCTCCGGAACCAATGACCGAGTAGCCATTCGATTGTATCTTTCCTGAGCCGCATGACTGACAAAAACGGCGGCTGTCAAATCGCAGAGGTGGAGTTGAGGCGGTCCCTGACCCTTCACCACGTTGGCGTTTGGATGCCATGCCAAAAATTCTATAATTACAAGCATATTTATGTATTAGCATTGAATAAAATTGGAAATTGGATAATCTTAGGTTTTACTTTACCCCCAAACTTTAAAATATATGTCGAATTTGACTACATTAGTGGGAGATGATACTTGACACAAAAATGCAACAACATACACAATAGTATCAATCGGAGTCAGGGATTATTCAGTTTCGAGAATGAACGCAAGCCACACATGAAATGTCCGCAAGAGTTGCCATACAGTGCAATAAGAGACATGCATGTATCAAAATAGTGTAATTCCCACCACTCTAAGTGACTATGTGTAATGATAGCTATGTGCTACAGTAGATTGAAATCATTGCGGTAGCATGAAGGTCTAGAATGATAGTGCGAAACATGGTGATATGTGTGCATGTAGACAAGATTAATGATTTGGGTAAATTATCAAACACCTTGTGGGTGTACCATGCATCCCTATCAGTCAAACATTTATAATAACATGTGCTCCCAATTTAAGAATTAACACATGTGTCGTAAAAATATAATCAAGATCATGGGAGTGACATTCTTCGATGTTGGTGTAAAAAGATATACATTTAGTAGAATATGTACATACCAACCATATCCGTAGATAGCTTTTTGCCCCAAAAATCAAATATAATTCAAGACATACCTGGTTAGATCTTGTTGCAATTGATTGAGAAAGATGAAATTTATGGAACAAATGAGAACAATGGATCGTATCTACCTGATCTTAATTATGAAATCCCAAAAGAAAAAGGTGAAGGTAAGGAAGGCTTATGGTATGGAATTAATAGAGAAGAGAAGTTGAAATAGAAAAGAATTGTAACCGTCCGGTATTTTAGTTCAAGTAGGAGTCTGGGACGCAGCCGCAGCGCCGGGGCGCTCCAAAAATACTAGGAAACAGCGCCGGGGCGCTATAGGTCAGAAAGGTCGTGAAGTGCATAGCGTCGGGGCGCTGTGTTGTAGCACAAATTGAGAGCCGGGGCGCTAATGGTCAGTAGCTCTTGGATGGGGATAGCGCCGGGGCGCTATAATTGCCCTTAGAGACAGCGCCGGGGCGCTAATGGTCAGTAGCTTCTGAATTGGGCTTAGGCCGGGGCTTTTGTTTCCTACAACATATAAGTTCAAGAATCAAAATAAAAATAAAAATAAAATTAAAATTAAAAAGAAAAATGATTGGGTTGCCTCCCAATAAGCGCTTAGTTTACTGTCGTCGGCCCGACTTTGCTGGTGTGTTTAATTTTCCACTGAGTCGGAAAGGTTCATGATCGTAATTTGACGTTCAATGGGCCCACTCCAATAATGTTTGAGTCTTTGACCGTTAACCTTGAATGGGCAATTTGAATTTGGTTTTTTGATCTCGATGTTACCGTGTGGTGCAACAGACACGACTGTAAAAAGACCTGACCAACGTGATTTCAGTTTCCCAGGAAATAAACGCAATCTCGAGTTGAAAAGCAAGACTTGTTGGCCCGGTTCAAATGTTTTAGTGAGAATTTTCTTATCATGCCATGCTTTGACCTTCTCCTTGTATAGTTTTGCGTTTTCATAAGCGTTGAAACGAAGTTCATCCATCTCATTTAACTGCAGTAACCTTTTCTCACCTGCTGCTTGTTCATCAAAATTTAGCTTCCGAATGGCCCAGTGTGCACTATGCTCTAACTCGACTGGGAGGTGGCACGCCTTTCCGTAAACCATTCGATAAGGTGACATACCGATCGGATTCTTGTATGCTGTACGATATGCCCATAGAGCATCGTCAAGACGTAAAGACCAATCTTTTCATGACGGATTGACCACCTTTTCCAGAATCCTCTTAACCTCCCTATTGGAGACCTCAGCTTGGCCATTAGTTTGGGGATGATACACAGCTACTATTTTATGATGAACCCCATACTTCACCGACAATTTTGTGAACTGCTTGTTACAGAAATGCGTTCCCTCATCACTTATTATTGCCCGCGGAGTTCTAAATCGCGTGATGATATTTTTCTTTAAGAATCGAAGAACGACGTTGGCATCATTTGTGGGCAAAGCTGCGGCTTCTACCCATTTGGACACATAATCCACCACCAACAGGATATACTGATTATTAAAAGATGAGGGAAACGGTCCCATGAAATCGATTCCCCAGACGTCGAATAGCTCTACCTCTAATATAGAGTTGAGTGGCATTTCATTTCGCTTGGAGATATTACCTACGCGTTGACATCGATCACACTTTAGCACATAGAGATATGCATCCTTGAATAACGAAGGCCAGTAGAATCCTGATTGTAACACCTTCGCCGCAGTTCGATCACCGAAATAATGACCTCCATAATCGGATGAGTGGCAATGACCCAATATACTGTCCATCTCTTCATGTGGCACACAACGTCTAATCATTTGATCCGCGCAGGCTTTAAACAAGAATGGTTCATCCCAATAGTATTGCTTCACGTCATGGAGGAATTTCTTTTGTTGTTCTGAGTTCAACTCCGGTGGTAACACCTTAGCAACCACATAGTTCACATAATCAGCATACCAAGGCAGTGTTATAGTTACTCAGAGAAGTTGTTTGTTCGAAAATTTCTCGTTAATCAATGCATTGTCTTTTCTCTGCACCTCATCATTTTCCAATCGCGAAAGATGATCTGCTACTTGATTTTCTGTACCCTTTTCTATCCCGAATCTCCAAATCAAATTCTTGAAGCAATAACACCCACCGTATCAATCTTGGTTTGGCATCCTTCTTCTCGATCAAATATTTGATTGCAGAATGATCTGTATAGACAATGACCTTGGTTCCGATGAGGTATGCTCTGAATTTGTCAAAGGCGAACACAACTGCAAGTAGTTCTTTTTCGGTGGTTGTGTAGTTCAACTGAGCATCTGTCAATGTCTTGCTTGAGTAATAGATTGTATGGAAAATTTTGTTGTGCCGTTGACCCAAAACTGCTCCCACTGCATAGTCGTTGGCGTCGCACATCAATTCGAATGGTATAGACCAATCGGGTGCGACAATGATTGGGGCAGATACTAACTTCTTTTTTAAAATTTCAAATGCCTCGACACATGACTGATCTATTTTGAAGGGCACATCTTTCTCTAACAGGGAACACAAAGGTATTGAAATTTTTGAAAAATCTTTGATGAAACGTCTGTAGAAACCCGCATGTCCCAAGAAGCTCTGAATTCCTTTCACAGATGATGGAGGTGGTAATTTCTCAATAGTCTCAATCTTCGCTTTATCCACCTCTAATCCTGCTGCAGAAACCCTATGCCCGAGAATAATCCCTTCCTTCACCATAAAGTGGCATTTTTCCCAATTAAGAACTAGATTAGTCTCCACGCACCGTTTCAACACTAAATCCAGATTTTTCAGGCACACATCAAAGCTATCACCGAACACAGAAAAATCGTCCATAAATACCTCCAAATTTTTCTCGACCATATCGGAGAAGATTGCCATCATGCATCGCTGAAAGGTTGCTGGTGCATTGCATAAACCAAAAGACATTCGCCGAAATGCAAACGTACCGTATGGGCATGTGAAGGTCGTTTTCTCTTGATCCTCCGGTGCTATAGCAATTTGATTATATCCGGAATAACCATCCAAGAGACAATAGAACTGATGTCCCGCTAACCTATCCAACATCTGATCAATGAATGGCAAGGGAAAGTGATCCTTGTGTGTGGCTTTATTTAGCTTGCGGTAGTCCATGCATACTCTCCATCCTGTAACTGTTTGAGTAGGGATGAGCTCATTCGCCTCATTCTTCACCACTGTCATACCCCCTTTCTTTGGTACGCATTGTACAGGACTCACCCATGAACTATTTGAGATCGGGTAAATAATGCCAGCATCCAACCACTTTATAATCTCCTTTTTCACCACCTCCTTCATGATGGGGTTTAGCCTTCTTTGCATCTCGATGGTTGGTTTTGCCCCTTCTTCCATTAAGATTTTATGCATACAGAATGATGGGCTAATACCTCGAATGTCCGCTATAGTCCACCCAATTGTTGTTTTGAATTTTTGCAAGACACGCAGCAGTTTCTCCTTTTGCGTATCATTCAATTCTGTTGAAACAATAACTGGTAAGGTATCGTCTTTGCCCAGGTAAGCATATTGCAGATGGGATGGTAATGGCTTTAACTCTAGCACCGGTGGCTCTTCTATTGATGGTTTGAACTTTTTACCTTCCGGTTCGGGCCTCTCTATGGTGTCGAAGGATTGATTGCCTTTCTGAAACACTGATGGTGTGTCTAGCCATTTGACATATTCGATATCCTCTTCAATACCATAGTCATCTGCCCCGAGCAAAATTGTTTCAAGTGGGTCCTCCGAAAAAGTTATGTTGAATTTATGATTCACCAATTCCTCCATAATATCAACCCGCATACATTCACCTTTTTCTTTTGGGTAAGACATTGACTTGAAAACGTTAAAGGTGACTTGTTGATCTTCAACTCGCATTGTCAATTCACCTTTTTGAACATCAATTAATGTTCTTCTTGTCGCCAAAAATGGACGCCCAAGAATGATCGGGATTTCACTGTCCACTTCACAATCCAGAATAAAGAAATCCGCAGGGAAGATGAATTTATCCACTTTTACTAACACATCTTCAACTATACCTCATGGATATGTAACCGACCTATCTGCTAACTGTAAACTGATATTTGTTGGGCGTGGAGCCTGAAGTCCGAACTGGCTGTAGACGGATAATGGCATTAGATTTATACTGGCCCCCAAATCGCATAATGCTCGTCCCGAAAACTGATTTCCAATCTCGCACGGAATATTAAAGCTACCTGGATCCTTGAGCTTTGGCGGTAATTTATTCTGAATGATAGCACTGCATTCCTCTGTCAATGCTACTGTTTCAAATTCACCCAATTTCCTCTTCTTTGACAAAACCTCCATCATAAACTTCGCGTAACTCGGCAGTTGTTCCAAGGCTTCGACGAAGGGGATGTTAATATGCAATTTCTTGAAGATATCCAAAAATCGTGAGAACTGCTTATCTAACTTGGATTTCTGAAATCTCTGCGGATACGGTATGGGAGGCATTGTATTGGTTGGTTCCGAATTTTTCTGCTGTAAGGTCTCATCTTAACACTTTTCGGTCTCCACCACTTCATCGGTTTCAATTGATACCTTGTCCTCTTTTTCCTTATCTGTGATGGACTCTGGTAGTTCTTTTCCACTTCGTAGGGTTACCGCCTTACAATGCTCATCTCTGCCCGGATTTTTCTCAGTGTCGCTCGGAAGTGTTCCCAGTGGTCGGTTATTCAATGCCTGTGCCATTTGGTCCATTTGATTTTCTAGATTTTTGATTGATGCATGCTGACTTTGTATACTTAGCTTAAATTGATTAAATCTCTTATCACTCTCCTCACTCCTTTTCTCAGTTGCTTTCACAAACCTTTCCAAGGCTTCTTCCCAACTTGATTTCCACACAGTTTGTTGTGTCTGGTTTTGAAACCCGGAATTGTTTTGTTGTTTTGGCACTTGTTCTGCAGCTTGGTTGTTACTCCATGAAAAACCCAGATGATTTCTCCACCCCGGATTATATGCATTTTTATTCTGATAAGGCTGAGTAGATCGATTATAACTCCCCACATATTGTGCTGCTTCAGCATTTATGGCACATTGATCCGTAGTATGACCCCCGACACATATATCATAAACCATCGCTACCTGCTGAGTGGATTGTGGTCGCAATAATTCTATCTGCTTAGCCATTGCGGTCATTTGCACTTGTAATGATGTTATCGCATCCACATCATACTTTCCCGATGTTTTCGGAGGGTAATTTCTTATCATGGGCCACTGATAGTTGTTGGTGGCCATCGTTTCTAACAACTTATATGCCTCGTCCAGATTTTTTGACATAATCGCTCCTCCTGCTGCTGCATCAATACTTGCCCTCGTGGATGCTTGTAAACCATCACAAAATATCCCCAATTGCATCCACTGTGGAATTCTATGGTGTGGGCACTTGCAGAGCATATCCTTAAACCTTTCCCACGCCTCATACAACGATTCTGAATCAAACTGTGCGAAGGTATGAATATCATTATGTAGTTTTCCTGACTTTGCTGGTGGGAAAAACTTAGCTAGAAATTTTTGAGCTAAATCGTCCCAAGTAAGGATTGAGTCCGAAGGCTGAGAGTGTATCCAACTTCGTGCTTTATCTTTCAGGGTAAATAGGAACATTCTCAAGCTTATAGCATCTTCTGACATGTTATTAAATTTGAAGGTGTCGCAAACCTCCAAGAAACTTAAGATGTGCTCATTCGGATCATCTAATGAACTTCCCCCAAACTGACATTGATTCTGAAGCATTTGAATGGTTGTCAGTTTGATCTCAGAGGTGTTAGCATTGATTGTCGGCCTCCTAATACTCGACTGAATGTCCGTGACATTCGGCATGGCATAGTCCCGAAGTGGTTTCTGATCATTCCCTGCCATGTTCACTAGAATTTCTTGTTCTGCCAGTTTTTCTTCCTCGGGTGGTGCCGCACTAGTCGATTGCGCTTTCCGGAACTCCCTTTCAATCTCGTCTGTATAAGGAAAAAGTTCATTTCTCGCCTTTGATCCAGTAAGCATACACTTCCAAAGAATTCCTGCAAAGACAAGAAGAAAAATAAGTAACGTTTAAATTAAGAACGAATTGATTATAACTAATATGGAATTAATATTAACAAAGAATTCCTCGACAACGGCGCCAAAAACTTGTTGATTGATTTCTCAATCAATGAATACGTGCAAGTATACACGGTCAACAAGTAATATAAAGATAAATTAGAGTGTCGATCCCTCAGAGAATTCCAATTAATAAACTCCACCTACTAGTACTGTATCAATTCAATTTTATTTAAACAACCGAAAATTTTGATTCTTTAAAACTAAAAGAAAAATTAATTTTAATAAAGCAAGAAATTATTCTAAAAGAAAACAAAGAACAAATCAATAATTATTTGAATGCAAATAAATGATAATTAAGACTCCAATTTCCCCAATTATGATTATTAAATCAATTATCTAATTATCCCAATTATTATATCTACTGAATTGTTAACAGGAATTCTCAAATGCCAAAAGCCCTCTCTCGAGTGATCAATTGCCTTCTATTTAACCCAGATTAATTTTGCTATATCTCTATGCAAAATAATTGAATTAAACTCGTTACAAACCCAATTCCTTTTATGTTACATGCGACAAATAGATATTCTCATTCTATTCACAAACCTAATTATTCACTATGCAAATAACTAAGTCACATGTCACCCTGCCCAGTTCTAACTCTTGAATTCCTTTCCCAATTCCTTCTAGAGTAACAAGGTAATTATTGGCCAGATAATTAATCAATAAACATAAAGCAAGATGAACAATTCACTTCAACATAAATAATTAGAACAAATTAAATAATTAACTCATAACCATAATAAGTTCCATTGGAATCTTAATAAAAGGAATTAGTTCATGCCGAAAATAAAAGCTATAAATAATTGATAAATCATCCTTAATGAGTTAACAATTTAAAAGAATAAAGAAGAAGAAGAACTCCAAATTTTTAACTTTCAGATCTGCTCCTCTTCCTCCGTTAATCTCCCCAATGTTCCACCCTCTTCAATAAAAAGAATCACTATATATATATATATATATATATATATATATATATATATATATATATATATATATATATGTTTATTTTTTACTTCCCCCAACTCCACAACTCCTAATCCAAATAGACTCCTCATAAACTCCTCCCACAAGATCAAACTAATAGTCAAAATGTTGTCCAATCCTGCCTCACGTACGCGATCCGCGTCAGAACCAGCCACGTATTAGCGCCCCGACACTATTTCTAATACATTTCCCAGCGCCCCGGCGCTATTTCTGAAAAAATTACAACTTTGCCATTTATTAGCTTAAATCCCCAGTTTGTCTCCTCAGCTTCCGAATCTGCAATACAACACATAAACACAGTAAAAATATTCCTAAATGACTCGAAAATATAATAATTTAAACCCAAGTATATCCGATTCATGGGTATATTACCCAATCATCAACGAGTATCTGTGATACGAGTCTTGAGAAGTAGTCAATTTGTGTATTTACTGAGAAAATAAGAGTAGAGTTGTGCTTAATATATTTAGAAACCCTAACCCTAAGTCTGGATAGGGATTCGATAGAAATTATAATTAAAATAATTATATTAATGAGTACGTGTTTGTACTGTTTAGAATTTTTGATCAATGATTGATCGAGTAGGGTAAAAAATTAGTAAACCCTAGTATGAGGTTAGAAACCCTAATCTCAAGATTAAAAACCCTAACGCGTAGTTAGGAACCCTAATCGAATGCCAAGAAATCCTAATTTTAAATTCGGGAGTCCTAAACCCTAAATAGGAAACCCTAATCCTAATTAGTAAGCCTTAAAGTGATTGGTAAACTTTATTGTGATTAGTAATCTTTAAAATAATTAGGAAAACCTAATTATATTTTTGAAATCGTAATTTTCTATTTTAAAGACCACATCTGTGAAGCTTGCGAATTAGGTAAACAAATTCATGCATCCCATAAACCTAAACTCACTGTGTCAACCTCTCGACCCTTAGAATTGATACACATAGACCTTGTTAGACCCATCCCTAAACATAGCATGGGTGGTGCTGTATATATTCTAGTTTTGGTTGATGATTATTCACGATTTACATGGGTTGATTTTCTAAAAGTTAAGAATGAGGCTATTAATTCTTTTTCTACTCTGTGTAAAAAGATTCAAAATCAACAGGGGAGTTCTATTGTTTATATTCGATCTGATCACAGAAGAGAATTTGACAATTATGATTTCATTATGTTCTGTGATGAGAACGGTATAAGTCATAACTTCTCTACTCCTTATACACCTTAGTCAAATGGTGTAGTTGAAAGAAAAAATCGTTCTTTGCAAGAAATGGCGAATACCATGTTAAATGAATACCGTCTTCTAAAGTATTTCTGCGCTGAAGAAGTGGCAACATCATGTTACATATTAAACAGAGTTTTATTAAGATCCGTTTTCCTCAAAACTCCCTATGAGCTCTACTATAAAAGAATTCCAAAAACAAACTATTTTCGTGTTTTTGAGAGTAAATGTTTTATTCTAAACACCAAAGGACACTTGTTGAAATTTGATCCTAAATCTGATGAAGGAATATTTCTTGGATACTCTCCTAATAGTAAAGCATATAGAGTTTTCAACAAAAGAAGTCTAGTTGTGGAAGAATCAATAAATGTAACTTTTGATGAAACTCAGCCTCCTCCAAAATATAAAGAACTGACTAATAATGATGTTGTCATTGAAGATATTCTCAGAAATATGGAAAAACCAAAAGTAGATAATGCATCTCCACCTATTGTTTAGAATCCTCTTGAAAATCCAAACCCTCAGTTGAATGATTTGCCCAAGGAGTCTCATGTTATTAAAAATCATCCTATAAAAAATTTTATCGGTAATATTAAAAAAGGAGTTATGACTAGATCACAAGCACATAATCTAGCTGGTCATTTATCTTTCTTGTCTCAAATTGAACCTAAATTGATAAAAGATGCCTTACTAAATGAAGACTGGATAATGGCTATGCAAGACGAACTTGAACAATTCACTAGAAACAAAATATGGGAATTAGTCCCACAACCCGAGGATGTTTCAATCATTGGAACTCGATGGGTATTTCGTAATAAACTTGATGAAAATGGAACTATTATTCATCATAAAGCAAGATTAGTTGCACAAGGATATAATAAAATGGAAGGAATTGACTATGATGAAACATATGCTCATGTTGCTAGAATTGAATCTATTCGTATGTTATTAGCATTTGCATGTCATAAGAATTTTAAACTGTTTCAAATGGATGTGAAATCTGCATTCTTAAGTGGTGTTATAGAAGAAGAAGTTTATGTCAAACAACCTCCTGGATTTGAAGATTTTAGTCATCCTGGATATGTTTATAAATTACATAAAGCTCTATATGGTTTGAAACAGGCTCCCAGAGCTTGGTATGAAAGGTTGAGTAAATTCTTGGTGAAAAAAGGCTTTAAACGAGGAACTATTGATACTACCTTATTCACTAAAAATAAAAATGATGATATTTTGGTAATTCAAATATATGTTGATTATATTATTTTTGGTTCTACTGATATTACTATGTGCAATGATTTTTCTGAAAGTATGAGTAAAGAATTTGAAATGAGTATGATGGGATAATTAAGCTTCTTCCCCGGACTGCAAATCAAACAAGGAGAAAAAGGTATTCATATATCTCAGTCTAAATACTGTAAAGAAATGATCAAGAAATTTGGCTTAGAATCAGCAAAACCTCTTAACACTCCTATGTCAACAACGGATAAATTAATTACTGACAAAAATGGAAAATCCGTTGACTCAAAGAAATATAGAGGAATGATAGGAAGTCTATTATATATAATTTCTAGTAGACCTGACATCATGTTTAGTGTTTGTAAATGTGTCAGGTTTCAAGCTGATCCTAAAGAATCTCACCTGACCGCAGTAAAAAGGATTTTTCGATATCTTAAAAGAACCACTGAATTGGGTCTATGGTATCCTAAGGATCAACCATTTAATCTAGTATATTTTTCAGACTCTGACTATGCAGGTCATCATGTCGATCGAAAAAGTACCAGTGGGACCTGCCAATTCTTGGGGGGATGCTTGGTTTTCCAAGAAACAGAATTCGGTATCCATTTCAACCACCGAAGCTGAATATGTTGCAGCTGCATGATGCTATGCTCAAATACTGTGGATGAAACAAACCCTTGCTGATAATAACCTAAAATTTGACTGTGTGTCGATTTTATGTGATAACATTAGTACTATAAATCTAAGTAAAAATACTGTCTTGCATGCTAAATCAAAACATATAGACATTAGGCATCATTTCTTACGTGATCATGTTAATAATGGAAGTATTAAGCTAGAACACATTGATACTGAATTAAATATAACCAATATATTTACTAAACCACTAAGTTCGGACAGATTCTACAAATTAAGAATTGAGTTAGGAATGCTAGATAGTTCTTCTTAATTGTTTCCAATTAACTATTTATATATATACATATATAAATATAGTATTTTTTAAATTATTTTATAATTTTTCTTACTTAACCAATTTTTTAGTTTCTCTTCCTTATAATTGTATGTATTAAACTAGATATATATATATATATATATATATATATATATTATATATATTATATATATATATATATATATATATATATATATATATATATATATATATATATATGTACACACAATTATTTTAAATTATTTATTAAACTAAATTATGAATATAAATAATTTTTAATACATACATACATATATATTTTCAAAAAATAAATCTACACCATCAATCCTTTTGCATATCCAAGAGCCAAAATTGATCAATCCACGTCTCTCTCATCAAACCAATCGGACTCCACCATCATGAAGCACACGGATTATGAATCAGAATCGTTGGATCAACACTAAACATTAATCTCAGCCTTTGGATCATGTTTTAAAAAGAAACACAACTCAGACTTAATTATGGTCGTTGATCTTAATCTGCGCAAACTTCTCCACCGTTGGATCTATCCGGTGAGACAAACTATAAATACACTATTTTTATTTTTATTCATTTTTCTTCACTTCTCTTTCTCTCTCTTCTCAGTTCTCTCGTCCGTTTCTTTCTCTCTCATCTCTCTAGATGTCTTCTCCGGCTTACCCTCTATCATCTCCGATCTCTCTTCGGTGTCATTCTGTCTTCTATATCAATCCAATCGTCCTCCTAATAATGATTTTCTACTAAAAATTTTCAAGTCTCAAGATTGTTAGGGTTTTTGTCAAAATGATTTTCTGTCTAGATCTAAGAATACTTATTCAATTTTTCTTGCATGTGTTCTACTGTTAAGAATATTAAGTTTTGATAAAATACTCAAAATCTTCTCTGATTTAGTTTTTCAAAATCTATATTTTTATGATCAACAATTTTTTTCGTCTCTGTATTAGCTTTCAAAAGTTATATTTTTGTTTGGTCAGTAAACCCTCTAATTTTTTTCAATCAATCAATTTTTAAGTCTTAAGTCAGTTAGGGTTTCGGTAAAATTTCTGTCTATTTTTGTTGAGATCTGAAAATTCTTGTTCTACGATTTTCGAACACTTGCATGCGTTCTTCTAAGATTCTTAAACTTTTTCCCACAAATCATTTCTATAGTCTTAAAATTTTTAAGGTTCCAGTTATGTTTTAAAATATGTTTTTGGGCACAAAATTTTTGAGTTCTATCTATCTGAAATTTTTTAGGGTTCATGGGTTCAAAATATTTTTTAAGGCTTTGGTCAATAAACATTCTGTCATAATTTTTTTTGTAAACACAAATATGATCTTAGGATGTCTTTTAAATCTTCTGACAATCACACCCTTCTTAAATTATGTTCGTTTCTAGTCTGTCTCAAAAAGTTCTGGTTAGGGTTTCTCTGATATCGTCTTACAAGTCATCTTCATCTACCTCATCAAATCCCCTGAAGTTTATGGTATGTTCCGTATGCATTTTTTTACTTCTATTTTTAACAAATCCATTTTTTTTCAATTTTTATGTTTTCTAAAAAAATTTTTGACCGTTATTCATTCCGTCACAATAAAAAATTATATATATAATTTTTAACCAATCTCACATTTTTATATATATTTACATATTACTTCTCATGTATCTATATATATATATATATATATATATATATATATATATATATATATATATATATATCCTATCTATAACTGTATATCTATATGTCTCTGCATTTTTGTTGGACTCGCTGCTGCTTTCCCTAAGAAATATGTACGAAGAAAAGCTTAGCATCCTGAAACTGGTATATTATTGATACCACCTCATGTATAACTTCTCTATCTCTCTGTATATTATTTGTGTGGATACTGATGTCCACTAGATTAATTATTGTGTCTTATATAATGTGTGAATGGTGATATTCACCGGGTTGTTCATCGCATTAACTGCTCTGTGATATCTCTATCTACGATGTGCTATAAATGTTGCAATCTTGCATTTTACCTGCTTCTTTGAAAAATTGGTGTTTGAAATAATACTTTCTTGCCGTGTTTATAATTTTTTTTAATCATTCTTATATTTGACTAAAAGTTTTAGTCTCAGAGTTCTTCAAATGACATGTGGAGATTTTTTTTACTGATCACTGTTTCTTCTTAAATGACATTTTTCAAAACAGTGTTTACCCTACTGCTTCTCTTAAATATTTTCTGCCCCTTGTTATTGCATAATCGTGTTACTTGCTCCTACACTAACTTATTAATTGTTGCTTTTGCTTGCTTACTTGGAGTGCATATTACCTGCCGCATATCATATTTCTTTTCCCTTTCTCTCTATATATATATTAGTCATTTCAAAAATTATGCATTTCTCTGTGTAATATTTCCTCAGTCTGATACTTTCCCTTATCCTTCCTGCATTAATACTTATCATGACTAACTTATTTTCTTCCAAAAGGAAAGCTTTACCTCTTAATTCTGAACTACATTTTTCAAATGTTGTTCCTCATCTTACCACTCCATCTGCCCAGTCAAAATATCGGTCTATGAGACACAACCTGTGTCCGGGAAATGTAATTACATTTCACAGCTTTCCAAAACTATTTGAGATTTTCAAAAATATTGGGTGGGAATGTTTAATCTCCTTTAATGATAAGTCTATCTTTCCCAGTCTTGTGGCCAAATTTTATGCTCACATGGAAGTTTTCACATGACTCGTCTAGCTTATTAAAGAAAATTACTACATGTATTCAAGGACAAACCTACATCATATGTGACAACTCCAAAATATGTCCATTTCACCCAACTTATTCTAAGTCGCCAAATACATGGTACAGAAAATAAATACAATTTTATTACAACAATTGTCGTGCAAAATATAACAACACATATGCTGTAAGTTTTGATACAAATATATACCAACTGTGACTCTCATCCCAACCTTGGATAGCATATCCCAATGGCACCTTACATAAAGGTATAGTCAAAAATTGTTTTAGAAATTAAAATTTTTGGGAAGTGCTCAAGGAAACCTTCGTACATGGGAGGCCATGCATCTAGGTTATGATAGATATCATAAGTCCAGAAAATTATCCTTGGTTGGCCCAATAGATCCCAAAGAAAAACAAGAAGATTACTATCATATTCTTTCCAATGGTAAGTCTTCTCTTGACATATTATTATCTCCACTGTCTCTAATTGAGAATTATACTTCAAACAAACACCAAGATTATATAGGTAGTGCTCGTAGATATACTCAGCAAGTGGATGTGCACAACCGTGTCTTATGATGACACGAGGTTATATGTTATTAGACATCTTGTATGATAGTGACAAAACACCCTTCCAACGTTGGGTTCACCTCACCCTATTTGATTCACCAAATATAACTACTAAATGATGACCACCGTTTTATTCCCCTGTTACCCCCCTCGACCCAGCTACACTCTTATTACCTGAAAGGAATTGTGAAACAGAAGGGTGAGCACAACTAGCCCAGTAAAGAATATCATGACTAAAGGTAAATAAATTATCAATAGCCTTTAACAGTAATAAATCAGAGATTTAGAACATATGGTAGATGATAAAAAATTTCAACCATAGTTGCAGCGGAATGAGCAATCCATTAGAAGAGTCAAATAGACCATAAAATCTATTATCTTATTCATGTTAAAAATCCATCAACAATATTTTATCCCTGTAACATCAATCAACAGTTCTGGTCCACAATCATATAAATAACTCATAATCATAATTGTGATTCTAAATTTCTCTTCGCATCCAGGACGAAGATAATTTTCATCACATGTCTTTACCTGAAACATCAAAGATCATGGTTATACCAAATCACAGTTCCTGTTCATAATCATACTAATAAATTCATCTTTGCACTATGGGCCAACGATAGTAATCAACAGTTCATCTTTGCACTACTGGCCAAAGATATTCAATAACAGGTCATCTTTGCACTACGGGCCAAAGATAATCATCAACAATTCATCTTTGCACTACAGGCCAAAGATATTCCTCAACAGTTCATATTTGCACTACAGGCCAAATATATTCATATTTCAAATAAATATATAATCATTTCAGAATTTATATAAACAATAATTATAACCATGTTAATCAATTCATCTTTACACTTAAGCTAAAGATATTCAATTATAAATTCAATGGTTATGATCATTCCAGTTAACAATTCATTTTTGCACTACAGGCCAAAGCTATTCCTCAGTCACGATCATACTAATAATTTACCCATCTTTAAACTCAAGTGAAAGAGAAATTCAACATCAAGGTTATAAAAATGTTATATATGATAATAAAAATAATATGATCAACAACTGCATTTATTTTCAAGAGCAGCAATCATAAATCAACGATAATTTGGTCAGAAAAAGAAACCAATTTTTGTCGTGAATAGTAACTCGTGAATAGTACTCCGTATTCGTATATAGTACCGTATACGTAAATAATGTCATATACGTAAATAGTGTCATATACTGAATAGTGCCGTATACGTGAATAGTGCCGTATACGTGAATAGTAATTCCGACTCAAAAAGGTAAAAATTCTACAATAAATTCATACCAATATTTCAGTATAATGATATTGAAAGAATAACATCATTATGAAGAATATAGCATCCCTTAATATCCCTTACTATCCCTTACCTCAAAAGAGTAGTACTTCTGACTGGATATCGGATATGACGCTGAAGGAAACTTGCACTGATAAATAGTAACTCACCAAGTATCTAAATACTCACAAAATACACTCGATAATATAGAGAGAAAAAGAGAGAAAACTTATGAATTCTAGTGTGATTTTCAATTCTAACTTAGCCCTCTATTTATAGGAAAATGTTAGCACGCCGAAGTAGACTTGACCTGCTACCTGATGGCTTTACCTGCTACTATTCCACCCACCAAAAATTAGCCATCTTCCCCAACAACCAAAAGTGGGGCCCACCCATTTTTAGAATTTTTTCACTAAAATCATTTATAAACCTAATTTCCGAATCAGTTACCTCTTAAAATTCATAACAAATCATTCGTTCATTTTTAACGGTTCAAAATTTGTGAACATATACTCAACTTATACATGTATAACATATCCAAAAATCACAACGATCCAACGGTCAGATTAAAAATTATAACTCACACAATAAAGCTGTAAGAACACTGATTTGATCTTTTAATACCTCCAATCCGACAAAATACTGATAAAATACCTCAATATTAATTCCTTTATTTATAACCACATAAATAAATCCATCATCTATATCCACATCAAATAAATATTTCATTATCATATAGATCAATAATTAATTATTCACAAGTAATATTACAGAATCACAATAATGACAACCAGGCAGTTCCCAGGAAAGAGGGGGCTTTCCGATAAGGATTTCTCCTTACTGGCGCGCAATTAGGTGACCAAACCTCTCCTTGAAAGAACTTTCTAGATATTGCCAATAATACTATCTAATAATATTATTCAAATAATATTAATTATTGATCTGATAATGGAGATACTGTGCAGTGACAATTATTGAAACAACAATAATATAAAATATCAACGCAGCAATTATTGATTCAATAAAATAAAATATTGAATAGAAATTACTGTAACAATTATTGAGTAGTACCTTATCACGTAAGAATCAATAATTAAAAAAATACTGTGCAATACCGTGTGCTACTGTGCAACTACGCGTATTACTGTATTTTAACCACCAAGTATTCCAACAGTGTTAACGGTAACAACTACGCCGTTATTTATAAAAACTCAAATTTATCGTTTTCTTCATCAGACAGTTATTCTGTTATGGGGCCCACAAACGACTGCGCCGTCGTACGAATATTCCCCGACAGAAAGAATATTCCACGACTAAACGAATATTTCCCAACAACAATGAATATTTTATAACCACTTGCGTATTTTGAAAAAAAATTTATATATCACCCTTAACTTTAACTTTTATCAATTTAACCATTTACTGAATAGTAATTATAAGAAAAATTGAATACTTTTATTTCATAAAATTCGGGGTCTTACAATCTCCCCTCCTTATGAAATTTTGTCCCCAAAATTTACGTACCTGGTATTTCGAAAAGTTGAGAATACCTTGCTTTCATTCCAGATTCTATCTCCCCGGTCACTATGATTTCTCCATTACTCATCTCCCGTGATAACTTTATTTGGGTTCCTTACTTGTTGGGAAGTCATGACAACCGCTATCCCTTGAACTACTCGGCTTTGACTTGTCTGGGGCAGCATTTGGTGTCATCACTACCGTTGGAATATACTTTTCTATAGGGCATATTCCACCCTCAACTGCTTCGTCGTACTCTTGATTCATGATCTGAATCATCAATCTTCGATCCATATTGAATTCAGGTTGACCGCTCTTTACAGGGTAATTCAAAACTCAATGTTGGGTTCTCCCAATTGCTGTCCAAAAAGAGAAATACATATCATCTATTTTAGCCTTCTTAGATCGGACATCTCTTTCCACAATATCAATGCGTCGTGCGGCTTTTTCCCATGCATCACTCACTCTTACTCGTTCAATTTTTCTTCTTTCAGCTCAGATTCCAGCTTTATCATCTTATACTCTGCCAAGGAATGCTTCCGTTCAAGCATCACATATCGGGTAACACAAGCTTGAATTGTTGCATCCTTTTGCTCCACGACCGCCTGTCGTTCTTCAGCCTGCTCTTCTAACTCATGAATATGATTTTCCAATTCTACATTTTGATCATATAATACCTCTAATAAATTCTCCTCAGGTACCTCTTCTTCCTCTTCTTCCTCACTCTCAGCTGTTACCTCTGCCACCATATTGGGTGCAACTATCAATTCTTCACTCACCACATGGATTTCTCTAATTCCTTCTTCGCCTGACATCACATTATCCTGGTTGGTGATTAGAGGTATCCCCACGGTCTCATTCACTCCATTGTTAACATTCTCAGCAGCCATTCTCAAATACTGCCATAAAACAAGGGTTAACTAAACAAATTAACATATCACATAATATCCTGATATTATGACTGACCAACAAATAAGCTTAGGTATGACACACTAGCGAAAGATTTACTTATCTTTCCCTCCTAGTTATATTCCCTGATCCCGCCAGAGACCATATTCCTAAGCTCTGATACCAAATGTGACAACCCCAAAATAGGTCCATTTCACCCAACCTATTCTGAGTCGCCAAATACATGGTACAGAAAATAACTACAACTTTATTACAACAATTGTCGTGCAAAATACAATAACACATATACTGTGAGTTTTGATACAAATATATACCAACTGTGACTCTCATCCCAACCTTGGATAGCACGTCCCAATGGCACCTTACATAAAGGTATAGTCAAAAATTATTTTAGAAATTAAAATTTTTGGGAAGTGCTCAAGGAAACCTTCGTACATGGGAGGCCATACATCTAGGTTATGATAGATATCATATGTCCACAGAATTATCTTTGGCTGGCCCAATAGACCCCAAAGAAAAACAAGAAGATTACTATCATATTCTTTTTAATGGTAAATCTTCTCTTGACATATCATTATCTCCACTGTCTCTAATTGAGAATTATACTTCAAACAAACACCAAGATTATATAGATAGTGCTCGTAGATATACTCAGCAAGTGGATGTGCGCAACCGTGTCTTATGATAGTGACAAAACACCCTTCCAACGTTGGGTTTGCCTAACCCTATTTGATTCACCAAATATAACTACTAAATGATGACCACCGTTTTATTCCCCTATTACCCCCGCTCGACCCAGCTATACTCTTATTACCTGAAAGGAATTGTGAAACAGAAGGGTGAGCACAACTAGCCCAGTAAAGAATATCATGACTAAAGGTAAATAAATTATCAATAGCCTTCAACAGTAATAAATCAGAGATTTAGAACGTATGGTAGATGATAAAAATTTTCAACCATAGTTGCAGCGGAACGAGCAATCCATTAGAAAAGTCAAATAGACCATAAAATCTATTATCTTCTTTATATTAAAAATCCATCAACAATGTTTTATCCCTGTAACATCAATCAACAGTTCTGGTCCACAATCATATAAATAACTCATAATCATAATTGTGATTCTAAATTCCTTTTCGCATCCAGGACGAAGATAATTTTCATCACATGTCTTTATCTGAAACATCAAAGATTATGGTTATACCAAATCACAGTTCATGTTCATAATCATACTAATAAATTCATCTTTGCACTACGGGCCAACGATATTAATCAATAGTTCATCTTTGCACTACTAACCAAAGATATTTAATAACAGGTCATCTTTGCACTACGGGCCAAAGATAATCATCAACAATTCATCTTTGCACTACATGCCAAAGATATTCCTCAACAATTCATATTTGCACTACAGGCCAAATATATTCACATCTCAAAGAAATATATAATCATTTCAGAATTTATATAAACAATAATGGTAACCATGTTAATCAATTTATCTTTACACTTAAGCTAAAGATATTCAATTATAAATTCAATGGTCATGATCATACCAGTTAACAATTCATCTTTGCACTACAGGCCAAAGATATTCCTCAGTCACGATCATACCAATAATTTACCCATCTTTACACTCAAGTGAAAGAGAAATTCAACATCAGGATTATAAAAATATTATATATGATAATAAAAATAATATGATCCACATCTGCATTTATTTTTAAGAGCAACAATCATAAATCAACGATAATTTGGTCAGAAAAAGAAACTAATTTTTGTCGTGAATAGTACCCATGAATAGTAACTCGTGAATAGTAACTCATGAATAGTAACTCATGAATAGTAACTCGTGAATAGTACTCCGTATTCGTACATAGCACAGTATACGTAAATAATGTCATATACGTAAATAGTGCCATATACATGAATAGTGCCGTATACGTGAATAGTGCCGTATACGTGAATAGTAATCCCGACTCAAAGAGGTAAAAATTTCACAATAAAATCCATACCAATATTTCAGTATAATGATATTGAAAGAATAACATCATTATGAAGAATATAGCATCTCTTAATATCCCTTACTATCCCTTACCTCAAAAGAGCAGTACTTCTGACTGGATATCGGATATGACGCTGAAGGAAACTTGCACTGATGAATAGCAAATCACCAAGTATTTAAATACTCACAAAATACACTCGATAATCTAGAGAGAAAAAGAGAGAAAACTTATGAATTCTGGTGTGATTTTCAATTCTAACTTAGCCCTCTATTTATAGAAAAATGTTAGCACGCCGAAGTAGACTTGACCTGCTACCTGATAGCTTTACCTGTTACTATTCCACCCACCAAAAATCAGCCATCTTCTCCAACAACCAAAAGTGGGGCCCACCCATTTCTAGAATTTTTCCACCAAAATCATTTATAAGCCTAATTTTCGAATCAGTTACCTCTTAAAATTCATAACAAATCATTCGTTCATTTTTAACGGTTCAAAATTTGTGAACATATACTCAACTTATATATGTATAACATATCCAAAAATCACAACGATCCAACGGTCAGATTAAAATTATAACTCACACAATAAAGCTGTAAGAACACTGATTTGATCTTTTAATACCTCCAATCTGACAAAATACTGATAAAATACCTCAACATTAATTCCTTCATTTATAACCACATAAATAAATCCATCATTTATATCCACATCAAATAAATATTTCATTATCAAATAGATCAATAATTAATTATTCATAAATAATATTACAGAATCACAATAATGACAATCAGGTAGTTTTCAGGAAAGAGGGGGCTTTCCGATAAGGATTTCTCCTTACTGACGCGTAATTAGGTGACCAAACCTCTCCTTGACAGAACTTTTTAGACATTGCCAATAATGCAATTTAATAATATTATTCAAATAAGTTGAATTATTGAACTGATAATGGAGATACTGTGCAGTAACAATTATTGAAACAACAATAATATAAAATATCAACGCAACAATTATTGATTCAATAAAATAAAATATTGAACAGAAATTACTGTAACAATTATTGAGTAGTGTCTTCTCACGTAAGAATCAATAATTAAAAAAATACTGTGCAATACCGTGTGCTACTGTGCAACTACGCGTATTACTGTATTTTAACTACCAGGTATTCCAATAGTGTTAACGGTAACAACTATGCCGTTATTTATAAAAACTCAAATTTGTCGTTTTCTTCATCCGGCAGTTATTCTGTTATGGGGCCCATAAATGGCTGCGCCGTCGTACGAATATTCCCCGACAGAAAGAATATTTCACGACTAAACGAATATTCCCGGACAACAATGAATATTTTATAACTACTTGTGTATTTTGAAAAAAAATTCATATATCACCCTTAACTTTAACTTTTATCAATTTAACCATTTACTGAATAGTAATTATAAGAAAAATTGAATACTTTTATTTCATAAAATTCGGGGTCTTACATCATAGATGAATTATTTCTTGTTCATGCTTTTCAGTTGCATCCATCTACTCTTGAATTACGTCGAATTAATTCATATCTTCATCCATCTAGCATATTTGTCGACGAATGCATGTTATTCAAGTTTAATTTGTCTATGGTAACTGATCAACTAGTACTAGCTCTGTTATTTGACTATCCATGCAAAGTTGGTTTGGAGTTTTTAACTGCTGAGTGTCAATTTCTAGGCAAAATCTTAAGAAATAATTTTATGCCTGTTCGGGATGATAGAAAAATGTTACCTTTTGACTTGGAGCTCATCAAAAATCTGTTAAATGAGTGTATGCCATATAATCTGGCCTACTTCTTGTTGTCTTCATTTGAATACTATTTTCAAAACAATTGCCTTGGTTTTGGTCTACTCCTTACCTATATCTTCCACTATCTAAATATTCCTTTGTCCAATCTTCACTCTCAACTAGTTCCTACCACCAACATTGTAGCTCATCTAAACTTACCACCACAACCTTTCATCATCTTTAAACCACTTGATCATGAAATCGTTGAAGCAAACATCAACATGGCCACCAAAATCGATTCCTTAAATAGTATGAATCAACTTTTGCTGCAAAATCAGTCTCTCATGTTGGAAAAACTAGAAGATGTCCACTTCTCTTTACACACAATTAAATTCGTGGTTTGCTTACTCTAGGAACATAACAACTTGTTGATGGATCCTTTCAACGTCAGTACCACTATTGACTTCACAGTTCCAGCTGATCCTGTTTTTGTTCCCCCACTAGCTGATCCTGAAGGAAATATTCCTGATTTGTCTCATTTCTCTCCTCTTGATCTTGAGGAAATCTGACTTTATACTAACTCCACTAACTATTTGGCTGCATGTAATCCTTAATCCCTCTCCCCTCTACTACTGCTGCTAACTATTACTACTACTACTACTTACTCTTACTCGGCTTATATAAATTTTAACTAACTCTCTTTGCAGGATTTCTAACATTTTTTTCTTCAGGACCACTCTTTTCTTTTACCCTGTCACTTTTTATGATGACAAAGGGGGAGAAGAAAAATATAATTGCTATAAACTGCCATGAATTGATTTTATATAACTGCTATGAATGAATTGCTATAAACTGCCATGAATGGATTTTATATAACTGCTATGAATGAATTACTATAAACTGCCATGAATAGATTTTATTGACTGCTATGATTAAATCTAAATTGAATCTAAACTATTTTAAAGGGTTTATAATTTAAGGGGGAGCTGTCTTAAAAACTAAAAATATTTTTATAATTGTCATCATCAAAAAGGGGGAGATTGATAGGTATAATTTTATTTTATATTTTGATGATAACAATTATGTTTTAAATAAATATATAATTATTTATTTATTCTATTAATTTATATTTTTACTTGAATTAATTTTTATTGACCTTGATAAAATTATATGTTAAGTGTTAAATAAATTAATTCATATAATATTCAAGGCAAGGAAACCCTATTTCTTTTTCTAAACTAAAGTTGGGCAAAATATTTTTTATACTTCATATATACTAAAACATAATATACTTATAAATACCGAATATATATATACATTACAATTTGTATACTGCATATATATAAGCCTAAAAGGTGAGTTTAATGCATGCATGTGTTAACTCTAAAAAATCGTGTGTGTGCATAATTAATTTATAAATATTAACATACATGAGCTGGCAACCTCTTTTCGTCCAAACCCGAGACATGCTTTTTAGTACAAACGTGTGAGTAGCGGGCTTTAATGTTTTTGTCTGATAAACAAGAAGTCAGTGTGTATAATAAATACAAAGTTGATGATGTGTAGCCTAGGCAAAAATTAACCTTCTACCGCGTAAAGAATTGCTTTAATCCGGATAATTCAATTCAAAAATACTTCATCTATACCATGCATTTGAAAATCAATTCTCCTAAATTGCTTTTTTGCCCCGACCTCAAAAATTCTATAAATAGGGAGTATTTCATTCATTTAGTTTTTACCAATTTAGTGAAAAGAAAATCATACTCTCCTTGCCTACATTCTCTCAAAATTTTATATCTCGTCTTACAAAAGTTTTGATTCTTTTTGAAGAGAAAAATTGGTCTAAGTATTGAGATAAGTTTAATTTCTGTTGAATTATTTCTTACTTGCATTATATCTATAGATATACAAATGCATATTGTTTTACACAAATTTATATATTCATATTTCATCTATTTGTCAAATAAAAGGATACTTGGGCGCTGCAAGGCTATAGAGATACACCTCTACGGAGAGAAATTCGAACCGTACTATTCCTTATAGTCTGCAATAACCTTTTATCGACATTATTTATATAAATATCCTAAAATAGACACGACACTTGATAGCTGAAAACAACACTGAGATACTGCTCCAAAAAGAGTAGTCATTCGAACCAGATTTGAGAATCGTAGTGGTCTATTGAAAATATTTATATAAATATCAATTGTGAAAATTATAAATTTTGTCATACTTAGACGCCGCAAGGCTACGGAGATACACCTCTACCAAGAGGAATTCGAACCATACGATTCCTTATAGTACTAAGTGACATTATCTATAAAAGTTCACATAATAGATAAAATATTCTTATATATTATTTGAGTTAAACAAGTAATATTTGTTATATCAGTTTATGCTTAACTGAGATTATACTTGATAAATATTGTTTAAATTGATTTGTTCTTTTCTACAAGTATTGATAATTTATAAAGACTAACTAAGGAACAATTCTATGTTGTCCATAGAAAAACACTATTTATTTTATAGAATTGCTAATTCTTTATAAAGTGCCTTAAAATCTTATATTTGCTTAATCAGAAGCATCAGTGGATCTAAACAAAAGTTATATCTACCTCAAAAAGGTTTATTGTTGAATATAAAAGTCCTTGTACATTTTTACTGATTTATTTGCTCTTAATTTTCTATCTACTTATTTGGGAAGCATTAATTGTACTTAACTCTTATCAGCTTATTGAAGAAGCACTTTGTTGTAAACTCATTTGTAAACAGAGAAAGAATTAGAGTTAGTTTATTTTATGTATTTGTGAGAAAGATATGTAATTTTTTGACCAAGACCAGAGTCTTAAAGAGGTCAGCTAGAAGTTGGGTCTCTAGTGTACTTGTGAGATAAGGAAGAGACTGTTGTTTCAAGACCAAATCATAAAATAAAACTGAACTCAAAAGGTGGTACAACTAGACTTGAGGAAGGAGCAGGGAGCTTGCTGTCCAAGATAGATTAGTTGGGAATAATTGGAAGTTTGTCTATAAAACTTTGTAAAGGCTTCTCCGCCTGTTGAAGGAGTTTTTATTACTGATAGTAATAGGATCTCAAGTTTCAAGTAGGGACTTGAGACTGGACGTAGCAGCATACCAAGGAGTGTATGTTGTGAACCAGATAAATCTCTGTGCATTGTGATTGAATTTTTATTATCTTGTATGCTAATTACTAAAATTGTTAATTAATTTCTAACACTGCAAATTAATTATTCAAAAATTTAAAAAGGCCTTAGATAATTTTTAAATCTGTAATAATCTATTCAACCGCCCCTTCTAGATTATTATTGGACTTTCAAAATTTAATGTACATTAACCAAATTGCCCTTTTTGGATTTTTATTAAGGTAACTTGTAAGATTAGACAACAAATTTAGTTGTTCACCTACTAAATTGACTTTGTGGCTTAAAATCTCCAGCAATATCAACCAATACATCAAATCTAATGTATTATATCATCATATATATAGATTTAAGAGAGAGAAAGTCCATTACTTGGCTCATTTTTCACCTAAGCTCTCACCAACTCCTTCTCTCTCTAAACCTCCGAATTTCTCAAGTATTTCAGTCACATTTTAGCCCTCTAAAACATCTAGATCAAATTGATAAAGCAAGGATCAAAGATTAGACTAGAAGGTATAAAACCTTAACTCACTTTTGATCTTGTATGCTTAGTAAAAATTTGTGTTTATGTGTTTATATAAGTGCTAGAATATGTTTTATGATGATCTATGATGATCCATCATAGATCCATAGAATCAAATGGCTTTAAAATGAAGTTTTTCAAAAATTGTCCATGAACCCTAAAGTTCTCTGACAAGCAAATGTCAGATGCCACAGATCTTTCCCTGTTAATGATTTATGGTAGTTTATGTTTTGGATTTGTAGTAAGCCAAGAGTACTGTGATCTGGAAGTAGAATCATGTCTATTCCATGTCAGAGTGAAAGTTATTTAAGGTTAAAGTCGTTGACCGACCATGACCGAGCGATTTCTGGGTAACCCAGAAATCCTTAGGTAACGTCTGACAACGATTTCAATCTCCCAGATCTGTCAGGTTTTATGCGTTATGATGTTGTTGTTGTAACCAATGTGTAGCCTGGCATATGTACTTTATATTTATGGCTTTAGACCGTGTTAACAGTCAACAGATTGAAAGTAATAGAAGGTCAAAGTAGCCATCCGAGCCTGACTTAGCGTTTCTGAAAAACCCAGAAACTGGATGAACTAGCTTTCTGACATCCTTTGACCGGACTGAATCTGGAGACTGTGATGTTGTTGGAATGAAATAGTGTTATGTAGTTGTTCCTTATAATGAGAACTATATGTTTGGACCAAAAACCTAACCATTTGATGATCAGATTATGGAGATAATCAAACTTGAAAGTTTCTAGTCGACACTGTCTGGGTTTCTGGGTTACCTATAAAACCTAGATTAAGTCTGACAACAACTTTGAATGGCCAGATCTTCATAGTGTAAGGCGATAAGACTCTGATGATGATTGGTAATTGTAGTACTACATGTATACTACAAGATCTGAGCTTTAGATTGGACAGAAACAAAATAGGCAGAAGATTAAACGTAGTCAAAGTAGTAGCCTTGAACACGGGACTGTCAGTGTTCTTGAGCTCAAGAACACCAACAGCGATGCTTAGTGTCGCTATAGCCATTAGCGACGGTTTAATTAATTTCTATTTTCTAATTTTTTGGAAATTAATTAAAAATATAAATTAAATTTTAAAAATTACAAAAATGGTTTTAAAAATTATTTTAAATTATGAAAAATAATTTTTGACTATTTGGGATATTTTTCATTAATATTTATAATTATTTAAATATTAATGATATTTAATTTATTTAATTAGTGTATTAAATAAATTAGAGAAAAATAATTTAATATTATGAAAAATCTATTTAAATAAGAATAAAGTATTTAAAAATATTTTGAGTTTTAAAATGTAACTTTTAGAGAATTTTCATTAATAATTTAATATTAATGATATTAGATTTATTTAATTATTATATGAAATAAATTAGTTAAAAATGATTTTATTGATTTAAAAATCATTTTAAATGAGAATAAAGTGTTAGAAAATATTTTGAATTATAAAATATAATTTTTAATATTTTTGGAGAATTCTCATTAATAAACTAATATTAATAATATTAGATTTATTTGATTATTATATTAAATAAATGAATTTAAAATGATTTTATTGATTTAAAAATAATTTTAAAATGTGAAAAATAATTTAAAAATATTTTAAGTTATAATTAATGACTTTTAATATTTTGATAATAATTTTATTAATATTTAAATATTAATGGTGATGATTTAAAATTAATTTTACTTATTTTAAAAATCATTTAAGTAGAATATTGATGAATTAAAAATATTTTAAGTTATTAAAATTAATTTTAATATTTTGACAAGTATGTCATTAATATTTTAATATTGTTAAATATTAATGATGATAGAATTAATTAGTATTTAAATCATTTAAAAATGATTATTATTAAAAGCTTCCGAAAAATATTATAAATGATATATGATTTATCTAAAATAATATTTAAACTTTGAGACTGAGACCGATATTATTGATTATAGGTCTTACGAACGCAGTTAAGTATATTGTGTAGTAGTAATCCATGGAGAAGGTAAGTTTCCTTAACTCAACCTTGAGTTAATATTGTTTAATTAATATGGTGGTTAATTATTGTTAATTAGACCACGTCTAAGAAGTTATTGTTGATTATTCACAGTTAGTGCATGTTTATTAATTCAAATTGAATCAATGATTCTGAAAATATATATTCATAGAATAACTGTTATTGGATATTAAATCCGTAGAAGCTATTATTGACAGTACAGATAATTCCTGTCTATTATCAAATTGTGTTGAGAAATGTCTTAGCTAATTATTCTGGCTAGACGAATATTTATTAGAACTTGATAGGTTTGAGAAGAGAATTCAATTATTATTGACAGATCGATGCCAATTATTTTGGCTAGATCGAGAAAGTTACTAAATATTGAAATCATAGTATTTCGTTGTTAAATCAAATCTTGATTCTGAGACTGAGAAGAACAACCTTTTATACAAAGGGAATATTTTATTGGTCGTATATCCGCCTTTGCGCGCGATTAAGTATTATGAATAATATAGGGTACAAGGAGTTGGCCGCTCTAAGTACTTGTAGAGGGGTATAATTTAATCTTTATGGTTATCTGATACACCTGGGTATATCAAAGTCAAATCTTTGATAGTTACTCGAGAAGAGAAGTTCAATATCCAATGGATCACTCCGCATAAATCTGGAAAATATTCCACTTTGTTATTACGTAGAATTGATTCTTGATTATTCATTAGAATATCGTAGAAACTTTGAAAGCGTTGTACTATTTCATTATCAGATTATTATGTTGCATAGAATGCGAGAAGACTTGTTAGTTATTCAAGCTTTGTTCAGCTATTTCAAAGTTCCCCAAACTTTGGTATTATTTTATCAAATTAGATAGTCTGTTCTTTTTGATTCGTATACATTTATTGTATGTCTTAACTTGCGGGGCAAATTTGTTGCTCACCGTTACTAAATAAAACTTTTCAGCTAGGGACAAAGTGGCAAGAGGTACTGTGAAGGACAAAGGCAAAGGCATAGTGATAAATTAGTTAAGAATAACATTATTATTATGTTGTATTTGTGAACCCTTTTTGTATATCTAAAGCGTATGTTTGTAATGTTAAGGTTAGAGAACCTAGGACTTATGTATTAACTATATCAGTTAATCATGTGTATGTTCCTATTTATAATTAAATGGGTGTCGACATCGGGTTTTTTATTTATCCCTTTTCGTTACCTGTTTTTTTGTGTTCTCATTTTATGTGAGATTTGTTTGAAAAAACACGTGGAAAAAGGTTCGACATGTGTAATGTCGACGATTGGACTATAAGAGTCGCCAGTTAGTTTTTTAATTGGTTGTACCAACACAACCGAGAAAAGGTTTGCACATTGACCCAGTGATGTGACATTGCTAAACGGGTCGGTGAAACCGAGATTCATTTAGGGTTTGGGGACTTGCTTATGCGGAGGGAAGGTGTTAGGCACCCCCCCGACATCCGTGTTACCACGGTGATTGCCACTTTTCAAGAAACTGTTATATGAATGTGTGTGTCTGTGTGTGGGCCAATGTGCTGTTATTTGGAAGTAGTGTTATGCCTCGTTTGTACCAATATACAAAGGGTTTAAATTTATGTAACAAATTCAGTTTTAAACAAGATATAGCAGTGATGTTTTAGAAAAGAGGTTTTTCAAACCCTTGTGCTCAATAGTAATTGATGCTTTTGATACTTCCATTTTATTCTGTATTCGGCTTGATTGATTTTATTTTACAGATGCGAGGCATCTGTATGAAAATAATGTACCATAAAGATGCCGAATTCCTCGTGGGTATGAAAACCATCTGAGGAAATCCAAACATCACAGATAAATTTACAAGCTGCTTACAACTAAAAAGGTCCATCATGGGAACCGAATCTAGATTCAGTGGACTGAATCTGTGATCACATGATTCCAAGGCTCACATGATGTCGCAATTAATAAAAAAGCAGTAAGCAGGTATATATAAAAGCTTTAAATATATATATACAGACATGATCACCGACCACGAAGCACCTCCATGCGGGATCAAAAATATAAACAATGCAGTAAAAGCTATCAACCACCACGGAGGAAACTCCAGGCGGGACAAAATGTATAGAAAGCTGTAAAAACGGTCAACAACCACGAAATAAACTCCAGGTAGGACGAAATTTATATATATATATATATATATATATATATATATATATATATAAAGCGATAAACGCACCGGATACAAAATCCAGGCTCATCGGACCAAGTCCGGCAACAGTTAATATAAATAAGTATATATATATATATATATATATATATATATATATATATATATATATATATTAAAGTAGTAAATGCACCGGATGTAAAATCCAGGCTCATCGAACAAAGTCCGACAACAGTTAATATATATATATATATAGGCGGGCAGGTGTACCAGAGGCTGCCCGGGTGCCCCGGGCATCGCGGGTCCCGCCGTCTCGAAGTACGTACATGTAGGCAACGTGATGTCCGCTCGAACTTTCAAAATTGCAATCCGGGCATCTGACTGAGGTATATAGGACCTATTTCAGACCACCGTTGTCAAGAGTTACGCAATGACATGGGATTAGAGGTTGTACGAAGTCATGAAGATGGGACGATGCCCTCCGGTCTTTAACTTCAAATTCTATTCGTTATCCTGAGCAATAGTCACTCAGGATTGGTTCTTCTGAGCTTTTATGGGACATTGATGTGTAGAAATGTATGTCTGAAATGTTGAGACGGCGTGATATGGCGTCAAGTTGGCAAGATGACGACTTTTCCCCTTACCGGGGTTATCTCCGGTTTGGGCTGATAAAGTAGACGTTGCTCAGGGTTATCATTGAGATTGGACTACTGCAATGGTGGAAGGTCCTCAATGTTATCTCTGAGGTGTGCCTGTCTTGTACTGAGTGCCTTGGTGTGAGCGCCAAGGTTAAAGCTGATAATATACATTTGAAATAAACATTTCTGGGGATATATCCAAGGTTGGAATATGCTATTCCTAGTGTTGGGACTGAGATGGAACATCTCGGGGTTATCTCCGGGATGAAACGGTCTTCTCCGGTTTGTGTTTTGGTATTATAACTGCAGGCCTCGGGGTTATCTCCGAGGTTGGAATTGTTACTCCCGGTGTGTGTTTCGGGGTTGGAGCTGTTACTCCCAGTGGTATCTGGGGTCAAGCTATTCCTCCTGGTGGTATCTGGAATGGATATAAACCGTCTTCCAGGGTTTCCTCTTAAAAGACGAATCTGCACTCCTGTGATGTCAGTAACAGATATGCAGAAAATTTCGAGTGTCTACAGATGCCTCTCTTTATCATATTCATACAAGGCAATGCATGGATAGGATAAAGAATCCTAGACACTTAAAATATAACATGAAGCATCTAGGTGATGCAGGTGTATGGGGTTGTCGCCCAACATATTGAGGATGATTGCTATCTCCCTGTAGCTTCTAATGGGATTTGGCAATGATGACCAAATTGGATGTGCGATCCAACTCTTTGAGGATGTTGACGTTGGGGTTATCACCAAAGTCCTGAGTCCTTGATACATACTTGATTCCAAAGAAGTGCCTCTTATGTGTAAGAGATCTGTGGGGATAAAGCTTTGTCTGTTTGAGGATGTGTATAACACATTCCATCCTCAATCCTCCTTGATGACGTTGACCTTTCCTGGTTTGTATCGCCAGAGTATGTCAATGTTCTGTTGGTTTTACTGCCAATAACAAATGTTGTCAGGGCTGCCTGACCTTCGTTGATGTGTGAACCAACAGTTTACCATGCGTTGTAACCCCCGCCGGGGATACATTTGATCCTCTGTTGATGTGTAGATCAACGGATGAACTCCCTACTGGGGATAAATGCCAAGGCTGCTTGGACTTTGTTGATATGTGTGTCAACTGATGAAATCACCGGATGGTTTCTGATGCGACGTTGGGTTTACTTGCCAATGACTGAACTGATGTCAAGGTTGCTTGACCTTCATTGATACGTACATCAATGGATGACAATGCATTGTGATCCCCGCTGGGGTTGTTGTATTATCATTGATGTGTGTGTCAACGGAACATGCGTTGTTACCCCCGCTGGGGATACGTGTTTGATCATCGTTGATGTGTGTGTCAATGGAACATGCGTTGTAACCCCCATCGGGGATACGTGTTGGATCATCGTTGATGTGTGTGTCAACGAAACATGCATTGTAACCCCCACCGGGAATATATGTTGGATCATCGTTGATGTGTGTGTCAACGGAGCATGCGTTGTAACCCCCGCCGGGGATACGCTAGGGAATATGAGTGCCCGAGTATGAAATCCTCGAATTGCTCTTGATGCTTCGATGGGTTTACTTGCCATCGGCTGAAATAACGTCAAGGCTGCTTGACCTTCATTGATGTGTACATCAATGGTGACAATGCGTTGTGACCCCCGCCGGGGTTATGTACTTCGACATATGTACCGCGTTGTGACCCCTACCGGGGTTGTTGTGGCAAAGTAGGATGACAATCCTGGATGAGAGAAATTGGACCTGTGCGAGGTATTGCTGAGCCTGACTTGTATCGTCTGAGATCACCGACATAGTGTACCCTGTGGTTGGACAAATACCAATGAATGATGTGAAGAACCACGGTTCAACCAGGATTGTAAGCTATTCTGCTCAATCGCATAGCGTTTTTTTTCTTGATTTGGCCTTTTTAGCTTGCGAGAACTCCTTTGCAACTCGAACTGGACCAAGCTAGAGGGGTGGGACACATATAGGGGTACCGGACGTACACTTGTTGCAGTCGCAGATGGACCTGCGGCCAACCGTAGATCATAAATACCAGCATGTTGCTTTCATAAGTCATTTTTAACTTACACCGTGAAGAAAATTTGAGAGCTCTTCTTCAGATCTGCTGAGTTCAGATGTCTTTCTGCTAATTCTATCACCGTACACGTGTTCTACACTGTCCTGGTAACGTATGCATGTACTTTTTTCCAGTTTTTATCCGTTGGAAAATGACTTATCACATGAAATGCATCTAAACACATAGTAGTGATTATGTATGCACAAATGATTTAATAAAAAATATTCAACATAATAAATGTTAGTATTAAATCATGCTGAACATAATGATGTAAAAAAATTAGACAGTCAAATTGGCACGTTTTCTGCTATTCTTATCCTATCTGAGGATATTTGAGCACAAGGTAAGAAGGCAAAGTACTTCTAGCATTGAGGTTAACCTTATGTGTTGATGATTTTGCACATAATATGTATATGACCGTGGGCAGGTGTGCTACTGAATGGCCACCTAGTCATGCCTATGTGCATGTGGATAGTTCTATTTTCAAAGGGGACTTTAGCAAAAATTTTCTAAAATGTCGGAATTGTGTAGTCATGTATTTTTAACTCTACTGTGGATGTATGTTAAAATGATGTATGCATGCATATAGTCATTAAATGCATTTTGAAAAGCTCCAGGTTAGAAGATACCACACCCTTTCTGAGGTGATTTGGAGACTTGTTGTCCAGATATTATGGATCCGGATCAGCCAAGTAGTTCCTGTAGGACCACTTCTGGTGTACGGAGGAGGGCTTCTGAAGTGCCTCGACCCCGTTCTGTTAGATAGCCTCACAGGTTGGTGGAGGCGGTAATACATCTAGTCCAGGTTGATGTGTCGGACGTCGAGGACGAGGAGGAGGATGTTCTGGTTGCGGACCCCGCTCCTACTGCGTATGTTCCCCGTAGGGAGCTCCCGAGTATTTAGGTAGCAAACCCAGAGCTTCTGAGTGACTTGAGTCGACATCCCTCGATGTATTTGCATGCTAACGAGGTATGACGTTTGAACTTGATCTTCCTTCTTTCCTATTTGTGAGGAGTAAAGGATTCTGACGTTGATTTACATCTTGCAGGTTCCTGGCTTTACACAGCCTCGAGGGAACTGGTTCAGCATACACTCCATGTACCAGGCTCTTCATCCTGATTATAGAGCGATTGTGCATAACTGCGGTTTTGGAGAATTCTTTTCCATCCTTCCTCGTCACTATCCCTGGGGTTACCTCAGGGCATTGTCTGAGCGGTGGTTTAACCAAACTCAGTCACTCCATTTGCTGGACTGTGAGGTGATGATGACGCCGATGGATTGGTAGTTTATCACAGGTATGGAGTTTAGAGGGGCACCAGTGCCTTTCACGACGGATATTACCCCTACTGCCGTCAGATCCTTGTTAGGAGTTCCGGCAGAGGCACTCAAAGGCCGGACTATCTGCGTAGGTCCTTTGAGCGTAGATGCTATGAGTGGGCTATTAAGCGAGCCCATGCCAGATGATGTCAGAGTCAGGGATCACATTCTTCGGTGATTGCTCCTGATGATCATTAGGGGCTGCTTTATAGCAGATAACTCCTCTACGGTGTCATTCACTTTGATCAGAGCCACACATCATGTGGACCATATTGGAGAGTATAATTGGGGTTCCTACACCTTTGCCTATTTTCTCAAGGGCATGCGTATGCGCTCACAGGGCTTGACCGAGGCTTGGCTAGGATTTTACCCATTTCTGCATGTAAGTATTTCTCTTGTCATTTACCATGTATAGGTTAAGAGTGTTAACTGGCAGCAAATGTTTGCCTTTGTTGGCAGTTTTGGGCCTATGAGAGGCTCCCATGTTTACGTCTAGTGAGTGTGCTAGGATTGGATACCTACCCACGAGGACGGCGATGACATCATTCCATACTGGCGGAGGTCCCTATAGCTGAGGGTTTCACTCACTGCCGCTTGCAGCTAGAGTTATTGACAGCTGACATTATCATATGGATTCCCTATTCTGGGGAGCATTTGGCCATCGGATTTGAGGATGGGTACCCGACTGGTGTCGAGTACTTGATTTCCACCCAGAGAATTCCTCTCTTCACGGATGGAGGATGGGAGCTCTATCTAGGAGAGCATGCTATTTGGAGCACCACAAGGGAGATCCGTATACCGATCTTGCCTCCTGCCAGGCATTATTAGGCTGTATCGCAGTCACCCGTCATGTTGATGGTTTTGCATTATTAAAGGGTCCTTGCACTCAGGATGTATTCCAGCGCTGGTGGATCCCTCGTACTATTGGAGCCCAGACCTGCGCCACTCAGTTCATATGGGATATGGTTCCAGCATCCGTGATGATGACAGATTGGTTAGCCTGTGTTCGAGATTCGACCCATGTAACACAGATTGACAGTTTGACCCGGCAGTTGGACCAGACACATATCTTTATCCGGCATTTGGGTAGAGATCCGGCAGAGGCAGATTCGTTTGATCCTTCCAGCACAGGAGCTGGCCCCTCGGGTGGCCCATTTGGTTTTGCTAGCGCAGATCCTCCTTTGTATCGGCCTGATATCCCTGTTGATAAAGATCCAGTGACTCAGGAGGAGTTACATCAGGTGGACAGGATTGATGATGTGGACATCAACACCATTGTCTTCTTCTGATGTGTATTCGCGTTTACCTCTTTTAATAGGCCTCTATTAGCTATTGGGTGGCTGTGCCCCATTCTCGCTTTATCTTTGGATAGGCCTCTGTTAGTAGTAGGACGTCTGTGCCCCATTTCCCTGTATTTGTAGCTGTACAGAGATGATGATATACTTAGGAATGTATGCACAGTTTTCTATTCCCTATATCATATTGCCATCTATTATCTATTATGCATGTATCATGTTATACATATGTATGTATGTCCAGAGATATTACGCATTGACCCCTGCATGGTCTTATGACACGGCCCGTGCAGATGTCTTCTTCGACAGTTAGCCGTATTGATCATACCCCACCATTATTGGTGGCATCTAGTATGCGATCGTGGTATGATAGCATGTCACCATCTGACAGGGTGACCGTAGATCATTTATTGCAGCATACTATGACCCTGTTGATGTTTTAGGTTCCCACAGGATTCATGGATGGCATACTAGAGCACTGGGTATCGGAGAGGCAGGTCTTCCGATTTGGGACCCAGGAGTTGACTCCTACTTTGGAGGAGTATGCACGATTGACGATGCTGCCACTGGACAGACCTTGCATGCATATGTCTTTGGGGGACATGAGTCGATGGTTCATGACCCTCACTAGATTGAGGCATAGAGTGGTGCAAGATGAGCTTACATCTGGCCACGTTATATCCCATCGTTTTCTGTTTGACAGATTTGGCTCTGAGGATAGTTATAGACGATATTCCGGGGATTTCACCACACCAGAGGATCATTGGCGCCTGGCCAGGGTGGATGTATTGCTATTGTGCATACTGTCATATGTCTACATGCCACTGTATATATGGACGAGTTGGACATAGGAGTTATCATGGTGGTGAGAGCTCTCAGGGAGGGTCGTACCGTCATACCTATGATTATAGCCGAGACATTGACATCAGCTACATACTGCTGCACTTATCCGACAGAAGTATTTACGAGCAGTTCGGTCACGCTATACGTGTAGTTTATGTCACACCTGAGACCGATTGGCACTTTCAGACGGCATGGGTATTGCTTCACCCATGATATATCTATATCGTATTCATTTCAGCCTGCGGAGTGTACAGATACTGCATCTTGGTCCGCTTTTTTAGCTGATATTGTAGACCCGTTTGGTATTCTATCGTGCACAGGGCTTAGTTCACCCTACAACTTCATTACTCATGCTCAGGGCATGGATTATCTCCGTCTGGCTGGTTTGAAGGGCATGACTACTTACCATCCACTGACCGTGATGTCACAGTTTGACCAGTTTCAAGATTTTCATCCTTTTGAGGGAGCGCTGGGCCAACGTTTAGCTTCTCACTATCTTTCAGCAGAGGACCGATCCCGTGTGTATGCATGTTGGGATCAGCGCGAGATAGCCTCTTTCTTTATTAGTCATCCAGGTTGTTCTACAGTGTATTCCGCATGGATGGAGACGGAGACTGTACCGGCTAAGGTTGTATCCACATTGCCGAGTATTAATTTAGATGGTGGAGAGCCTATGGAGGACATTGATTCTCACACCGAAGAGGAGCCATCTACTGGGTTGCCAGTATTTCCTTTAGATTCTCCCAGTACTAGCACTGTCGTGATTCATCATTCAGCACAGTACCTTGAGTAGAGTCTTCATCTGATGACCTTTAAGAGAGATCAGGCTAGATACCTGATGTTGACAGCTCTTGATGGGAGAGACGCAACCCTATTAGAGAGGGATGAGGTATTGGCTCATAGAGATGCCGCTGTTATTGAGCGGGATGAGGCCAAATCCGCCAGAAATATAGTGATAGTTAAGCGGGACAGCGCCATATCTGCCCGGGATGTAGCCATCACAGATAGTACTGCAGTGAGGTCCCTTACCACTGGCATGATCACAGAGATGAGCACATATATTGATGAGCATATGGTCAGCATGCAGATGGCTGCAGATCTGTTGGGTCGTGTGGATATCCTTGTACAGAAGATCACAGCTTCGCCTTATTCTTCGGAGAGGGATGCCATGTTAGGCTTGTTAGCTAGCATATACACCGATTTGTAGATGGGCTTCTATTTTCCTGCACAGACTAGCTTAGCCATTTTGTCATGTACAGTTTACATTATGTATATCAAACAACATTATATATATAGCAGGGAAATATATTTTTGATCACTTCCCTTTTAGATATGCTTGAATACTTGCTTGATATTTGCTTGCTGCTTCAGGACTTGTGATCTTGATGTATTCTGAATTCCTCCTTGCTGGATGGACAATGAGTTGTCTCTGGATAGTTCAGAATAGATCATGGATCTGTGTGTATCCCTACAATCTTTAGGTGTCTCGGGACTGGTTTCTATATGGAAATGTGGAGAAGATTATGGCTTTCCTCTCTAAGATTGACCGCACCACAAATGGTCACCAGTACCCCTATTTAGTAGGACCCTAGTTAATTCCATCTCTTATGGATTGGTGTTGCTCTTCAAGGTACAACTGCAGCTTAGATGGTCGCCGAATCTCTTATTTGCGAGGAAAGGCTGGGTAATTCCATCCCTTTGGTTTGAAGCCAATGAAATGTGGTGAATTGAAGTTTGATCCCAGTACCAGTTGACAAGTATTTGTGTTTTGGTAGGGGGTGAGACCGAACCATAAATGGCTGCCTATGTACTCCTATTAAAAAGGAGATCAGGTCTGCATAGTTCGAACCTGGTATAAGTGGTTCAACGCTGTCTATGAAAAGCAGATAGTAGAAGCTTTATTGAAGAAGGTTGTAGAAATGTTTTTGTGGTTTTTGTATTTTGTAGACAAGGGTAGAAATGTTTTTGTTGTTTTTTATTTATTGCGACCGGGCCATATAGAATATGGTTGCCTACGTACTTCCGTGTATCAAGGAGATCAGGTCGACATAGTTTACCCCTCAAGGTGAGTTGAAAAGCGTGATCCCATGTGCAGGATAAACTGCGGGGAAGAAAGATTAATCCCATGTACAGGTCAAATTATGGGGAAGAAAGTTTGATCTTTAGTTGAGGACAAACTGCAGGTATGATGAGTTTGATCCCATGTTTGGGTAGCCAAACTACAAACGTGAGAGGTTCAATCCGTAGTGGGATGACCTAAGTTGGATGAGCGCAGTAAAGCCAGGTTACTGGCTTGAAGAGTGTGTTTCCCTGAGGGGCAAGGTGTGGAAAAGAGTTGTATGTGGTAAAGGGTTAAAGAACCGGAATGACCGGTGATCTGATGATCCGACACCAGGATGTTTACCTGTTGGTAACTTCAGACGTAGTACCGCTTCACGGTGTCTGAGTTAATGAGCTGTGGAAATTTATCGCCGTCCATTTCCTGCAGTCTGAGAGCGCCTCCTGTCAATACTTCCTTAACAACAAATGGGCCTTCCCAGTTAGGAGCTAATTTTCCCTTAGACTGATCTTGGTTGTCAATGATCTTCTTCAAAACTAAGTCATGTTGTTTAAACTGTCATAACCGAACTTTTCTGTTGTAGGATGTGGCAATCCTTTGTTGATATAATTGACCATGGAAGATAGCCGCGGTTCGCCTTTCATCTATTAGAGACAATTGGTGATACCTGTCTTGTACCCATTAATCTTCATCCAGCTGAGTGTCCATCACCACTCTGATGGATTCTATTTCTACTTCTATGGGGAGTACTGCTTCCATCCCATAGGTTGATGCGTAGGGGGTTGCCCCAGTTGAAGTGCGCATTGGTGTTCTGTAGGCTAATAGAGTAAGAGGTAATAGGTCAGGCCATCCTTTGTGATTGGTGGACATCTTTTGCATAATCTTCTTGATGTTTTTGTTAGCCGCTTCAACAGCACCATTCATCTTTGGACGGTAGATGACGGAGTTAAGGTGTTTGATGTGGAATTTATTGCATAGTTCCTCCATCATTTTGTTATTGAGGTTCTTAGCATTGTCTGATACAATTACCTCTGGTTGTCCGTATCGACAAATGACATTGTTTCTGATGAAAGCAATGATGACTTCTTTGGTAACCCTGGGGAAGGAGGCCGCTTCTACCCACTTAGTAAAGTAGTCGATCATGGTGAAGATGAATTGATGTCCGTTACTAGCTTTAGGCTCGATGGGCCCGATCACGTCCATTCCCCACATTGAGAAGGGTCAAGGTGAACTCATGTTGTGGAGCTCCCGTGGAGGGGTGTGGATAACATTCCCATGAATTTGGCATTGATAACATCTCCTGATGTGGTCATAGCAATCAACCTTGAGAGATAGCCAATAATGTCCTGTCCTAAGGATCTTCTTGATAAGGAGGGGGCCACTCATGTGTGGGCCACAGACTCCACCATGGATCTCATCCATGAGTCTCTGAGCTTGGACTTTGTCAAAACATCTGAGAAGACCTAGTCCTGCATCTCTCTTGTAGAGTGCATCTCCGCTCAGGAAGAATTTCATAGCAAGTCGATGAATCTGCCTTTGTTCAGTCAGGCTCACCTCAGTGGGTGTAGATCCATCTCGTAGGTACTTCTTGATATGCTGATACCAAGGTTGTTGGATGGGAGGTAGCTCATCCGATACTTCTCCAACATTGTTCCCATAGGCTGGTGCCTTTTACAGGGCTAATGTGACGCTTGGCATATGTTCCTTGTTAGGTATGTGCATCAAGGAGGCCAAAGTTGCTAATGCGTCCGCAAAGTCATTTCTATTACAAGGAATGTGCATAAAGGAGATTTCTTCGAACTCCGAAGCCATCTGTATAACCTGCCGATGGTAAGGCAGTAAACGTAGCTCTTTGGTTTGATAGATTCTCGTGGATTATTTGATTACCAACTCTGAATCCCCAAAGACAGTTAACCGTCTGATACCCAATGAACGGGCTAGTTTTAGTCCCATGATACAGCCTTCATACTCAGCTAACTGCAATTTGACGGCGACGGGATACTACTCCCCCTTATCGGATACTAGAACTGCTCCAGTTCCAGAACCTTTCGTATTAACAGCTCCATCAAAATACATCTTCTATGCTTGGCGTGTATCGTACTGATGTTGTGGCTGAATTGCCATTACCCCTTCATCGGGGAAGTACGTTTCCAAGGGTTTGAAATCCCCTGAAGGTGCGGTGGCCAGTTGATCCGCAATTCCTTGACCTTTAATGGACTTTTGAGTCACGTAGACAATGTCAAATTGTTGTAGGATCAACTGCCATCTGGTCAGCCGACAATTTAGTATGGGTTTTCTGAACACATACGTGAGAGGATCTACGTGGGATATGAGATGGGTTGTGTGCCCATGGAGGTAATGTTGTAACCTCATGGCAGCCCATGCTAAAGCACAACAAGTCCTCTCAATCAGAGTGTACTTGTGTTCACTGCTACTGAATCTTTTGTTGAGGTAATAGATAGCTCGCGCTCGGCCTCTATCGTCTTTCTGTCCCAGCATGCAGCCCATGGCATTGTCACTGACGGACAGGTACATGAACAGGGGAACATCATCCCTGGGTGTTACCAAAATAGGAGCTTTGACTAGCTGCTCTTTGATGGTAAGGAATGCATTCTGGCACTCATCATTCCATTTCATGGAGGAGTTCTTCCTTAATAGCTTGAAGATAGGCTCACAGGTTGCTGTGAGTTGAGAAATGAATCGGCTAATGAAGTTGATTCTTCCCAAAAATCTCCGTATTTCCTTATCTGTCTGAGGAATGGGCATTTCCGTAATGGCCTGGATTTTAGTAGGATCCAGCTCAATTCCTTTGTGGCTGACTAGAAATCCTAGCAACTTACCAGATTTAATGCCAAAGGCACACTTGGCTGGATTCAACTTCAACTTGTACTTGGGCAACCTGTTGAATAGCTTTCTGAGATAGTCTAAGTGGTCCTCCTCCTTCCGGGACTTGACAATGATGTCATTCACGTAGATCTCAATCTCTTTATGTATCATGTCATGGAAAAGAGCCATCATAGCTCTCTGATAGGTAGCTCCGGCATTGATGAGGCCGAATGACAACCGTCTGTAGCAAAAGGTTCTCCAAGGAGTGATGAAAGCAGTTTTCTCACGATCTTCCTCAGCAACCATGATTTGATGGTACCCCACAAAGCAATCAACAAAGGAGTACATGCCGTATGGCGCAGTATTGTCAATGAGAATGTGGATAAAGGGCACGGGAAAGCTATCTTTAAGGTAAGCTTTATTCAGATCCCGATAATCCATGCAGCCTCGTACATTTCCTCTAGGCTTAGGTACGGGAACGATGTTAGATATCCATTCAGGATATATGGACACCATGATAATGCCAGCTTGAAATTGTTTCACAATTTCTTCTTTCACCTTTAAACTCCATTCAGGTTTTAATTGCCTGAGCTTCTGCTTGACTGGCTTGAATCCCTCTTTAATGGGAAGGCGATGGAGAACAATGTCAGTAAACAAATCCACCATGTCTTCATGAGACCATGCAAACACATCCTGGAATTAGGTTAGTAACGTAACCATGTCATTCCGTTGATTTGGGGTAAGGTCTGAACCAATCTGGATTAACTTAGGGTTTTCTAAGGTTCCAAGATTGAAGGAGGTGGTTTGATCAAGGTTGGGTTTAGGCTTGTCTTCGATCCATTCTTTGATCTCTGAAGGCACCTCAATGTCCTCTTGTATTTCCAGCAAGTCTGAGTTCAACTTTCCATCAAAGTTACAATCCTTGTGGAGAAGAGGCAACTTGTCAGCAAGTACAGACACCTCTAAGTTCAGAGTCCTGAAACAAAATATGCTTTCACTTAATATATATGAAACTGTTTAATCATACATAATGTTAGCATATACGGACAAAACAACTGCTAATACTGTACAGAAAAGTAAGCAGTTATTGTGTCTACAGGGCAGAAAGAAGTCCTGCCCATTTTACCCTTGTCGACCAATGCAAGGAGTGCTGCTCCAATTGGCAAGGATAAAGTCCTGGTGGACTGCATTGATGGAGGGGTTGTCATCGTCCTCCTTTTCCCGAATGATGACCATGACGTCTGGGAAATCATCGTCTGGGGTATATCTGCTTGTATGTTCATCATGAACAATGATGCGCATGCCCGACATTATCTGGACGACGTTTTGTTTGATTCTTTATTTCTCTTCCTCCACTCTGGGATCTAAGACTTCTTTTGCTTTGAATGACACTAGCTTGGGAAATAGCATAGCCATCACATTGGTTGGCACCTTTACAGGAGGTTATGCGAACTCAGCGTTTGAAGGCGAAGATAAACGCCGCGTGGTTGAAGTTGAAGGAATTTGCTGATGCTTATGAGGATTCCTCAGACTATAACTGGCAGAATAGCCTAGTCTAGCTGTCCCAGTTTGACTGGCTATTTGGATAGGGTACTTGATACCTTGGTGATCTTTACCCAACCCTTTTCTTGGCTGATGACCCAAAGACATCATTTCTTGAGTAGCCGACATTACTTCGGCAGAGATCTTGGGTACGAGCAATGGCATTCCCAAGGCATGAAATTGAGGGTTGCTTACTTCCAAAGTTTGGAAACTGACCAGCTCAATATCATAATTAAAACTGATGAACGGTATGTCACCTTGTTGAGGGCATTCCGGTTCAGCGTTGACTGTAACTAGGCTATTGTTGATAATGTATTTCAGTTGCTGATGAAGGGTGGAGGGGACTACCCCAGCCATATTAATCCACGGTCTTCCCAAGAGCAGGTTGTATCCCGAATCTATATTGAGTATGTGGAAAGACACACAGAATGTATGGGGACCAATCTCAACTGGCAGCTCAATCTCTCCGATCGAATTGCGGCGGGATCCATCAAAAGCTTTGATGATGGTATGGCTAACTCGAATTCGATTGAGATTGATGTTCATCTTCAACAATGTAGCGTATGGACAGATATTCAAAGATGAGCCTCCGTCTACTAAGACTCCAGCTAGCATATATCTAGAGGACAAGACCGCGATGTGTAACGTCTTGCAATGACCGGTCCCTTCGGGCGGTATGTCATCATCAGTGAAGGATATCACATTGTTGTTGAAAATGTGATCAACCAAATGTTAAAACTTTTCCACATCCACTGATGTTGGTAAGTAGGCTTCTTCCAAAACCTTAAGTAGAATCTTCCTGTAATCCTCGAAAGTTAAAAGCAAGTCTAGTATTGAAATTTGATGTGGAGCTTCTCTTAAGCTTAAAACCACCTTGGCTTCATTATGAACCATGGCACGGAGGTATTTTTCAATCTTCTCTATTAGAATCTTCCCCTTTGATTTGATTGTAGACTTCATCACCCGTGGGGGAAGATACAGTGGATTCTCCTTCGACACTGCAGCAATTGTATGCGAAGTGGATCCTTTAGCTTCTCCATAATTCCAAGGAACTTTCTGTAAGCTGACGATAGGATATTATGGTCGAAAGGGTAAGTTGATTGGCTCTAGAGTAGCCACTTTCAAAGGATTGTTGCTTCCTCTGAGTTGAATGGTAGATACAGGGCGTGGCTTGACAATGCCATCAGCCTCAGTGGAGATAACTGCTACCAATCCTTTCCATTTAGTAGGACATGTATTTTCACTTCCCCGTAGCATAGTATCATCGTCTGCTAGTTGTAGGACACCGCTATCAATGAGATTCTGGATAAGGTGGCAGAGTGCCGAACATTCTTCTGTGCTGTGACCGCGAGAATGGGAGTGATATTGACATACTCCATCCGCATTAAACCATCCTGAATGGGGATTAATTGGAGGTAGGAGGGAAGTAATCCTTCCTTCATTGATTATCATTTGAAGGATTTCCTCCATAGGTTTTCCCAAATATGTAAATTCCCTTCTGTTGGCAAAATCTGACGAGCTTTGGCATTCGCTCTCTTTGCCACTTTGTGCTCCATTGTTCCACTTTCTGGAGGTGAAGAGGGAATGTTCATGACAAGATGAAGGAAACTAGCATGCTCCTGGCTGATTAATTGGCGTGTGACTTGATGCTAGTAGGTCACCAGTTCTGCCAATTGCTCAATTTGTTTGGAAAGAGCTTTTATCTTTCGTTCCATTGAGAACTAGAACTTGGCATAATCCCATTTATCAACACCGTCTTTGATGATCTGGGATGCTTCACCATTAAAATTAGAAATTTGTCCAGTGCTCCAATTAATCATGTTGACTTCTTCCTCTTTATGTGGAGGAAGAGGGTTGTCTTGAACGTGAGGTTGATCGGGTTTGGTGACCACGATCGCACCGTTGTCTATCAGGTCTTGGATCTTATGCTTCAAGGCCCAACAATCTTGAGTATCATGTCCAGGTGCCCCGGCATGATAAGAACATTTTTGAGCAGCATTAAAACCCCTACCATTAGGGCTGGCTGGTGGAAGAAGATGCGTGATTTTCTTTTGCGTGGTCAAAAGAGTGAGAATATTCTCGAGAGAGTCCCCTAAGGGTGTGAACACTCGAGGGCGTTTGACTTCTCCACCTTTTGGTACTGGAGGGTTTGAAGACTGTGCTTGAAATGGAGTGTAATTTCTACTCTGGATAGGCATGTTCTGATTGCCTTTTTGACCCTGCAGTATCAGGAAAACATCCTCTTCTTTCTTTTTATGGACCCTCCGGGGGTTGTTTCCATAATTTTCGGATTTGATGTGTTCAGCAACAGCTTTAAGGGCAGCTAGGTCTTGAATCTTTCCTAACTTCAATCCCATCTCAGCCATCTCCCCATGTTTGATCATTTCAGAAAATGGTTTACCGATGCCAGCTAAGACTCTCTCATAGAAAGGAGCTTCTTGTATGTCGATAAAGGTCATAACCATCTTTGACTCTGTCATAGAAGGAATAACTTGAGCAGCAATGTGCCTCCACCTTTGAGCATACTCTCTAAAAGACTCGTTGAACTGTTTCTTGACCTTGGTAATCTGGTACCGGTCAGTAGCCATCTGAGACTGAAAACTGTATTGTGTAAGGAAGGCGTGAGCTAGCTCTTCCCAACTATGGATCTTTGAGTTGTCTAATCTGGTATACCATGAACGGGCTTCTCTAGTCAGACTTTTTTGGAATAGCTGCATTTTGAGCTTCTCATCCTCTGCATAGGATCCAAGTTCTCCAATGAATACCTTCAAATGTGTGTAAGGATCTCCTAACCCATCATACTTTTCAAAGTCAGGAGTTTTAAATTTTTCTGGATAATGAACATCAGGGAATATATAAAGGTCGGCGTATGAAACACTCCCGTGTGCTCCAATTCCTTTGATAGAACGCAGGGTTTCTTCCATTTGAAGAACTTTCTTTCTGATGTCACCGGTGTCTGGATCTTTTGTAAGATGGGCGGCATCATGACTTTTGTTGGTTGTATCCAACTGCAATTCAGGTACTGTAATAACTTTAACAGGACCTTGGGTTCCTCCTTGTGTGGAGGATTCAGAATGAATGGGTATTTTTGGACCCTATGTAGATTGATGTAGTTCTTTAAGCAAAACAGCCAATCTTGTAATTTGTTTAGTTAATCCGTCGAATTCTTCGTGAGAAACTGGATTAGACTGGTCAGATGAAGACATGATTGGCTGTAGGCCTGTGGCCTTTTTGGACTTTGACCGGGTAACAGGTCCGAATGCTTCCCTGTAACAAAATTGGCATAGTTTAGTTTTAGGGATGGTGTAAATGTTAACATACTATGTGATGTGTCTGTTTTAGGAATTTTGTCCTACAAAACGGATGTTAGTTGTTCGAAGTACAGGATAACATGTTAATGTAAATATGTACATGCACATATTTCTTCAAATTTCTCATTACATGGAGATGAATATGGAATGTAAATTACAAGTAATTGACTTTACAAGTAATTTAAAATGAGAAAGCATGAAGATACTTTCCTCTGCGTTTGGTTTATCAGAGGCTGACCTATCTTAGGTTACTCTCGCGGCTTTTCGGCATGAAGGTTCCCAAATCATCGCAATTTACTCAATGGGAAGTTAATCTGGTCGTTTAACTGGAGCAAATTTGGGTGGTGCCTTTCCTGAGCCTCGGGGAATTAGTCTTCCCACGAGTCCAGTAATCAAACACCGACAAGATAGCCTCCTGGTGGAGGGACCACACAACATACATTCACATACATCGTGTCTCACCGTATATGAAATTAATAACATGTGCGTAGCACTAATATCACAGGCAGATATAGTGTAAAGCATTAATCGCAGTAAAGATATGCATTCGTACACATTCATCATAAATGTAAATGGAACATCCACACACAATCATATAACAGTTTTGAAAAGCTTGTAATAGCGGCTTAAGTCCTCTTACTGGAATCCCCAGCAGAGTCGCCACCTATCGACGTCGGGTATTTTATTTGTCCCTTTTCGTTACCTATTTTTTATGTTCTCATTTTATGTGAGATTTATTTGAAAAAATACGTGAAAAAGGTCTGACATGTGTAATGTCGACGATTGGACTATAAGAGTCGCCAGTTAGTTTTTTAACTGGTTGTACCAACACAACCGAGAAAAGGTTTGCACATTGACCCAGTGATGTGACACTGCTAAACGGGTCGGTGAAACCGAGATTCATTTAGGGTCCGGGGACTTGCTTATGCGGAGGGAAGGTGTTAGGCACCCCCCGACATCCGTGTTACCACGGTGACTGCCACTTTTTAAGAAACTGTTATATGAATGCGTGTGTCTGTGTGTGGGCCAACGTGCTGTTATTTGGAAGTAGTGTTATGCCTCGTTTGCACCTATATACAAAGGGTTTGAATTTATGTAACAAATTCAGCTTTAAACAAGATATAGCAGTGATGTTTTAGAAAGGAGGTTTTTCAAACCCTTGTGCTCAATAGTAATTGAGGACTTTGATACTTCCATTTTATTCCGTATTCGGCTTGATTGATTTTATTTTACAGATGCGAGGCATCTGTATGAAAATAATGTACCAAAATGATATCGAATTCCTCGTGAGTATGAAAACCATCTGAGGAAATCCAAACATCACAAATAAATTTACAAGCTGTTTACAGCTGAAAAGGTCCATCACGGGATCCGAATCTAGATTCAGTGGACTGAATTTGTGATCACATGATTCCTAAGCTCACATGATGCCGCAATTAATAAAAATGCAGTAAGCAGGTATATATAAAAGCTGTAAATATATATATATATACAGACATGATCACCAACCATGAATCACCTCCATGGGGGATCAGAAATGTAAATAAAGTTGTAAAAGCTATCAACCACCACGGAGGAAACTCTAGGCGGGACGAAATGTACAGAAAGCTGTAAAAATGGTCAACCACCACGAAGTAAACTCCAGGTGGGACAAAATTTATATATATATATATATATATATATATATATATATATATATATATATATATATATATATATAAAAGCGATAAATGCATCGGATATAAAATCCAGGCTCATCAAACAAAGTCCGACAACAGTTAATATATATATATATATATATATATATATATATATATATATATATATATATATATATATATATATATATATATTAAAGCAGTAAACGCTCCAGACCGAATTCTAGGCTCATCGAACAGAGTTCGACATGCAGTTCATATATATAAATGTATACATATATACAAAAGCAAGTAAACGCTCCAGATCGAAGTCTAGGCTCAATTGAGGCATAACTCGATAATGTTAGTCCATATATATAAATATATATGTATATACAAACTGAAATAAAACTACGGACCGAAGTTCGGGCAAACACACGCAACACGACTCTCGACATGAAGAACAGTGTGTGCAAAGATGAAGAGAATGACTTTAAAGTGTGTGAGAAGGCTTACAGTGGGCTACCAAAGAAGACTTCTATATCTTTAAAGTAGATGAACACTGGCTTCTGCCGGTACAAAAGTAGCTATATATGAGCTCACAAGTGTTTAAAATGAGAAAGCACTCAGTTTGGGGGGTGTACAGAGCAAATTGGGTAGGGCTTCCTTGTCGTTTTCTCTTATAAAATGGCCACCCCAAGCCCTCTATTTATAGAGGGTGGACCGCAGGTGTACCAGAGGCTGCCCGGGGTGCCCCGAGCATCGCGTGTCCCGCTGTCTCAAAGTACATGCATGTAGGCAACGTGATGTTCGCTCGAACTTTTAGAATTGCAATTCGGGCATCCGACTGAGGTATATAGGACCTATTTCGGACCGCCATTGTCGAGAGTTACGCAATGACATGGGATTAGAGGTTGTACGAAGTCATGAAGATCGGACGATGCCCTCCGGTCTTCAGCTTCAAATTTTATCCGTTATCCTACGCAATAGTCACTCGGGATTGGTTTTTCTGAGCTTTTGTGGGACATTGAGGTGTAGAAATGTATGTCTGAAATGTTGAGACGGCGTGATGTGGCATCAAGTTGGCAAGATGATGACTTTGCCCCTCACCGGGGTTATCTCCGGTTTGGGCTAATAAAGTAGACGTTGCTCAGGGTTATCGCTGAGATTGGAATGCTGCAATGGTGGAAGGTCCTCAGTGTCATCTCTGAGGTGTGCCTGTCTTGTACTGAGTCCCTCGGTGTAAGCGTCAAGGTTGAAGCTGATGGCATGCCTTTGAAACAAACATTTCTGGGGTTATCTCTGGAACTGCCACTGCCTTCCTTGGGGTTATATCCAAGGTTGGAATCTGCTATTCCCAGTGTTGGGACTGAGACGGAACATCTCGGGGTTATCTCCGGGATAAAATGGTCTTCTCTGGTTTGTGTTTCGGTATTATAACTGCAGGCCTCGGGGTTATCTCCGAGGTTGGAATTGTTACTCCCGGTGTGTGTTCCGGGGTTGAGGCTGTTACTCCCAGTGGTATCTGGGGTCAAGTTGTTCCTCCCGGTGGTATTCGGAATGGATATGAACCGTCTTCTAGGGTTTCCGTTTAAAAGAAGAATTTGCGCTCCTGTGATGTCAGTAACAGATATGCAAAAAATTTTGAGTGTCTACAATGGGTAGTTAAATGTTATTTATATTGTAGATCGTGAGCACCAAACTCGGGGGTTAGGTAAACCGGATTTGGGGGTGTCACAGTTACCATTTCTGGCACGTTGGCTATCACTGCTTTGATGATTGTTGCCACTGGTATGACTATTCTCGTGCTGTCGGTTGCTATCTTTTGGTTGATCTGACTCATAATCCTGCTCCAATAACTGAGCACTATTCACTACATCTGAATATAAGCAAATTTTATGAGAGATAAAATGTTTACGAATTTTGGGTTTTAAACCTCTTAGAAACATTTGCGTCATCCACTCCTCATTGTCTACTAAATGAGATGCAAACCAGGATAACTCCGTAAACTTTACCTCGTATTGCGATACAATCATATTATTCTACTCTAGTTTTATGAATTCCACATCCTTCATGTGATGAATACTTTCTGGAAAGTACTTGTCATTGAATAATTCTTGGAACCTGTCCCAAGGCATCTTAAGTGCGGACAGATGAGTACGTTTTACAGATTCTCATCAATAATCTGCCTCTCCGCGCAACATGAAAGTGGCAAAGGGAACCTTTTGCTCTTCAATGCATCCCAAGACATTAGATATCTTGGTAATCTGCTTAATCTATGTCTCTACCTTTAGTGGTGCTGGCTTTCCCAAAAACTCTGGCGGTCCCAACTCCTTGAATTGCTTAGCCGTGAGTTACCATTGTTTCCACCTGTATTTTGAACATGAGTCTCTCTCGTCTGGTTTTGCATGAATTATAAAAAGTTCCTAAACATCCCATCATTCATCATTTGGTTGGTGTTGTTGTTTACAGGAGGATTATTGCCTTCTTGATGCACATTATCCTGGTTGTTGATTGTCGGTGTCTTAATGGTCTCATGTGCACCATTTCTCATCTCAAAATTTTCAGATGCCATTCTAAAACACTGCCACAAAATAAAGGTTAATTAAATAAATTCACATGCCACATATTATCCCAACCAATAACAAATAAGCTTAGGTAGGACACACTAGCGAAGGATTTACACGTCACTCCCTTCCTAGTTCTAACCCCTGATCTCCATTAGAGATCATATCCCTAAGCTGTGATACCAATTGTGACGCCCCCAAAATAGGTTCACACACCCCATTCTGAGTTGCCAAATACATGGTACAGAAACCAAATACAAACTTCATTAATACAACTTTCGTGCAAAATATGACAACACATGTGTTGTGAGTTTTAATACAAATATTGTCTTGTAGACAATATCCAAACTCAAAGAAAGTCCTCATTACAATTATTGATACACTATTTTACAAAATAGTGAGGACTGCTATTATAACTGTCTTGAGCCATCACTCCACACCCCGACTAGTACCAGCTATATTCTCGCCTCCTTAGAAGAATAATAGAACAAAAAGGAAAAAGGTGAGCTCAACTAGCTCAGTAAAGAATATTATGACTAAGATAATAAAAAACAAATTATCATTAGCCTTCAATAAATCAGATAAAATATAATGGACAACAAGTTTTAGATCAATATTCGCATCGAAAATAACAATTCATTAGAAGAGTTAAGTAGAGAATGAAGTCTACTATCTTCTATGATTTAAAAGTCCATCATCAATATTTTATCCCTGTAACATCAATCAATATACATCTTGAATCAAATATTCATCTTTGCACTACGGGCCAAAGATATTCATTTGTATCACCAGTTGTTCATGTTCATCTCAACACCTGTCCATCTTTGCACTACGGGCCAAAGATATTCATCAGGTAATCATTCATCTTTGCACTACAGGCCAAAGATATTCATCAAGTAATCATTAATCTTTGCATTATACAAGGCAAAGATATTTAGTTATATCACCATTTAGGACTGAGGATGATGAAAAATATTTTAAAGGAAACGAATCCAGTGAGATAAAAGGACAAAGATTAGGGATTCGTACTTTAGTTTATCCAAGTTCAAAAATACTCCATAATAATCAATTGTGGAGCAAAATTCAAGAATGAAAATCAAAACATGGATACAAATAAAAATAGTAACCATAATAGATAACTTGGACAAAGAGAAAAAAATTTAATTTTTCTGTGAATAGTGCCGTATTTGTGAATAGTGCCGTATATGTGAATAGTAATCTCAACATGAAAAAGTAAAAAAATTTATAATAAAATTCATACCAATATTTCGGTGAAATGTTATTAAAAGAAACAACATCATTTACTTGAAAAATAACATCCCTTACCTCAAAAGACAAGTACTTTTGACTAAAATATCGGATATAATTTTGAAGAAAACTTGCACTACTTATCAACTCTCAAAGTATCTAAATACTCACAAAAATACGCTCGATATTATAGAGAGAAAACTTTTTGATTCTAGTGTAATTTTCATTTCTAACTAAGCACCCTATTTATAGAAAAATGTCAGAATACCAATGTTGACTAACCTACTACCGGTGGCTTCCACCCTTTGCCATTCACGCACAACACACTTTGAAATTTCAGCATTTATCCACAAAAAATAAAAGTGGGGCCCACCCATGTTTTTAATAAAAATATTTATATCTGAAACTTCAATAATTCATAAGAAATAGCCCTTTTATCAGAAAAATTCAAATCTTATGTCCATTCCATAGGAAATTTAATTCTCTACAACTTTGTAGAAGAAAGTTTTTCCAAATTTCGAACTAAAAATGACCGAAATCCACATACGAATGATTTTCCACACCAAAATACTAATAAAAACATCAGTACTAATTCCTTCATTTATATCTACATTAAATAAATATTTCTTTATCATATAAATCAATAATTAATTATTCATAAATAATATTACAGAACTACAATATTGATAACCAGGTCGTTTTCAAGAAAGTTGGGGTTTTTTGATAAGGATTTCTCCTTACTGGCGTGCAATTAGGTGATCAAATCCCTTTCCTAAACAGAAGTTCCTTAGAAATTGCCAATAATGCTATCTAATAATATTATTCAAATAGTATGAATTATTGATTTGATAATGGGAAATACTGTGTCGTGATAATTATTGAATTAAACCGAGTGCCTTCTTACGTAAGAATCAATTATCCAAAAATACTGTGCAATACCGTGTGTTACTGTGCAACCACGCGTATTACTGTACTTTACCCACCGGGTATTCCAACAGTTTTAACGGTAACCGTTACGCCGTTATTATTAAAAAAACTCATTCGTGTCGTTTTCTGCATCCGACAATTTTTTGTTATGGGGCCCACAAATGGCTGCGCCATCGTACGAATATTCCTCGACAACAAGAATATTCCACGACCAAACGAATATTCTCCGACAACAATAAATATTTTATAACCACTTGCTTATTTTGTAAAATTTACACATTTCACCCATAACTAAAGCATTATATCAAATCAACACTTTATTTTTCAAAATAATAATTAAAGAAATTAAATCTTAATTCATAAAAAGTTTGGGTCTTACAACCTCCCCTCCTTATGAAATTTCGTCCTCGAAATTGATATACGTACCTGGTATGTCGAAGAGGTAAGGATACCTTGTTTTCATATCAGATTCTAACTCCCATGTCATTTCTTCAATATCGTGATTTCTCCATAAAACTTTGACTTGAGGTATTACCTTTGAGTGTAGAATATGTTCTTTCTTATCCAAACTTTTAATAGGTACCTCCTCATACGTTAAATCTTCTGCTATCTCGTCTGGTTCTAATTCAATAATGTGGTTTGGGTCTTTCACATATTTACGTAGCATGGATATGTGAAACACGTTATGAACACGAGACATACTTGGTGGTAAAGCGAATCTATAGGCCACAGTTCCTACTCGATCGAGGATTTCAAATGGACCAATGAATCGAGGGTTGAGCTTTCCTCTCTTTTCGAATCTCGTAACCCCTTTCTATGGAGCAACACGTAATAATATATGATCTCCAACACTGAATTCCACGTCCATTCGATAAAGATCAGCATAACTCTTTTGTCGATCTTGTGAGGTTGGTATACGTTGCTGGATCATTTGAATCTTTTTCGTAGTCATGCGCACCATTTTTGGTCCCAACAATGCTGCTTCACCCACCTCGTCCCAGCATACTAGAGAATGACACTTTCGTCCATACAATGCCTCAAATGGAGGCATTCCTATACTTACTTGATAACTGTTGTTGTAGGTGAATTCGACCAATGACAAGTACTTTTCCTAGCTTCTTTTGAAGTCTAGGACACAGATTCTTAATAGATCTTCAAGATTTTGAATAGTCCTCTCTGATTTCTCATCTATCTGAGGATGATATACACAACTGAATCGTAAATCAGTGCCCATAGCTTTCTGCAAGCTAACCCAAAATTGTGAGGTGAATCTTGGGTCTCGATCAAAAACTATGGATACTGGCATACCATGCAATCTCACAATCTCATTTATATACATACGAGCAAGACGTTCAAGTGAATAAGTTTCTCGTATAGGCAAGAAATGAGCAGCCTAGGTTAATCTATCGACAATTACCCAAATTGCATCTATGCCTTGAGAAATCTTGGGAAAACCGGTAACAAAATCCATGGTGATGTGCTCTCACTTCCATTCTAGAATTTAAAGTGGTTGCAATGAACCTTTTGATACTTGATGCTCCGCCTTGACATGTTGAAATGTTAAACACCTTAAGATAAACTCTACAATCTCTCTCTTCATATTGCTCCACCAAAATGTATGTCGAAGATCACGATACATTTTAGTACATCCAAGATGGATTGCAAACAGGGTGTTGTGTGCCTCCATCATGATTTTGTACATCAAATTATAGTCGTTAGGAATACAAAGTATGGAGTTGACTCGAAGTATTCCTTCTTCGTCGATTCTTGCTTATGGAATAGCACCTTCTTGTACTTTCTTCTTCATATTCATCAGCTCCAGGTCTATAGCTTGAGCAACTTTAACTTTATCAATTAAAGTCGGTTCTACTCGTATATTTGCCATCATCACATGGGTCCCTGGAGTCTTTAACAATCTTATTCATTTATTAATAAAAAATATTAATTTATTAAAGGCTTTTAATTATTTACATGATGCTGTTTTATAATATGTGATAAACCCATAGTTTTAAGCAATGCTTTTAGAATAATGATTATGATCATTCAAATGAGATCTAAATTCTTAAAAACCTTAAAACTAAAATAGTTCCCAATCGTTGGATTACTAAATTGGGGATTAGTGAATTCGGATATATTGGTACATACGTTATTTGCTCATTGGATGAGGATGATTGATCTCATGATCATCTGTGTGGAGACACTAAAGTAAGTATGTAGGTGCTTATTAGAGAATAAGTTTACTGAACGTGGCTCGCTAAGGAATACCTAATGGAGTTTTATTTTCCTGTCAATAGGAATTCTTGTAGTGATAGTAGTACAAGTGATCCTTGGACTTGAGATCATCATAGTTTCTTGTGCATGATGAGTTATACTTTGACTTATTTCTTAAGACCCTTAGGGTATATCAAAGAGTATGGTTGGGTACAATAAGTTGTACATGGAGATAATGTATGATCAATAAAGAATCTACCGCTTCTAGTAAAAGAAGAAAAATGTCCTATGTTATTCGATAAATGATAACCCAGTAGTCTTTGGCCAAGGCAGAATGAAATTAGAAATGAGTTTCTAATTTGCATTATTTGGAGTTGTGGATTTAAGAGTCAAAATACATATAATTAAATAAAATAAGACTTGATAGTAATTTCATGTCTTATATTTAATTGGGACATTGTATGGTGGAAGGATTGAATTATACGGTAACTATTTACTCAAACGTTCTTTTATGATTAATGTTGAAATTTATATTATCTAGAAAGTCGTTAATCGTTAGGGAGGCTTATCCCTATTGTAGAATAAATATTATTTATTTAAATAAATTAATAGTTTAATTTATTTATTTAAATAAGATTAGAATTGTTCTAATTGATTTATTCAAAATCGGTTTAATATGGAGAACCTAAAGGGTCACACCACAAAAGGAAAAATAATTATTTAAGAAGTTAATGGCATAATCGTAATAATAAGTTAAGTATATTTAATTTAATATATGTTGAATAATAAATTAAATAGCTTAATATTTATTATTTAATATTTTGGAAATATTAAATATAAATTAATAAGAGGAGTCTTATTATTATTATTATTATTATTATTATTATTATTATTATTATTATTATTATTATTATTATTATTATTATTATTATTATTATTATTATTATTATTTAATTCCTAAAGGAGTTTGAGAATTAATTATTAAAAGTACTCTCATATATCCTAATAAGATTAGGATGTTAATTAATTAAAATAGTTTAATTAATTATTTCTAATAAGATTCGGAGCCTAATTAATTAGAGGAATTTAATTAATTAAAATAAAATACAATTCCTTAATTGTTAAGGAGGGTTGTCCACATCTATAAATAAGAGGAGTCTTATTATGGGTGTTGTGGGTTGTTGATTTTTTTTACAACATACGTAATTCCAATTGTTGGAGAGTACGCTCTTTTTTTATAGACATAAAAAACTAGGGTTTAGCCAACCACCCATCTTCTTGAGTCTTTCTTCTTCCTTGGTGGATCACCTCTAGAGGCCAAACACTTGGGTGACTAACATTAATCAAAGGAAGGAACCAAACCCGGTGCATTCAAGTTGAACGCGAAAAAGATTGGAGGTGAACTTATACCTGAGGAAGCTCGAATCTTCAAGGGTATGATTCTTGTTCTTCGTATTTTTCGTTTAATTAATAATTGTGCATAAAGGGTGATCCAGGTATATGGTTTGTAAAAATTTAAAACTTTGATTTTTCCACGTTTCCGCTTATTTTGTGCAATTTGATTGCGTTCATGAATATTACAAACCTATCAGTGGCATCAGAGCCAAACCTTTATGCAAATCATTAATTATTTTAATTTGATATGTATATTGATATGTGTTTAGAATAATTTAATTGGACATAATTTTGTTGTATAAAATTTATTTAAAATAATAATAAAAAAAATTGCAAAACTGTTTTTTTTTAATATCGTGATTCGCGTGGCTGATGGATGTTGGCGTGAATCACTTTTGTTTTGCGAAACTATTTTTTTTAATACCGAATTCGCGTGGTTGATGGATGTTGGCCTGAATAACTTTTATTACTTTATATCATATATATATATATATATATATATATATATATATATATATATGTTTAAATATGAATTAGTACCCTAAACTATAGGTCATATTCCACTTCGGTGATCCACCTTTCAATTTTGTCAATTAGGTGTTTAAACTATCAATTTTTTTAATTACACAAAATTAAACACGCCACGTCAGAAATTGCTGACGTGGCCAATTTTGTGGGGTCATAGGAAGCTTATGTGTCAAAAATAATAATTTTTTAATCCAAAATTAAACAAATATGATTTTATAAAGGGTAAATTGGTCAAATAACAATTAAAATAAAACAAACATTAAATTAAAATATTATATCCTATATCAGATTATCAATCAAACAATTCCATATTCCATATCCCAAACATTAAATTCCTTTTTCTTCTTCACCAGAAAAAAAATCTTCACCGGAGGGAGAGAACGCTGGCCGAGTTCATCATCTCTTCTTTGAAGCTTTTAATCATCGAGTCTAGATCTTCAATCTCCGGCTCACTATCCGGGTCACCGAGTCTAGATCTTCAATCTCGGACTCACTACCGCTGTTATCAGATCTAGGGTTGACAGAGAAATCGATCTGCCGAGATTTGCAGAGATTTGAGAGTTTAATGGCAGACCCACCACATAGTTTCCTCTATTTCTCTCCTTCCAGAAGAGATTTTCAGTCGATGGTGGATTTGATCTGCCGAGATTTGCGGAGATTCGCCGGTGGATTTGCGAGTTTAATGGCAGAAGAGATTTTCAGTCGTTGGATTTGCCGAGGCCAGATTTCTCCTCGATTTCTAGGGTTAGGAGTTTGGGTCCAGATTGAGGTCTAAGGTTTTGTTATCAATCGATTTTAGGAATAACATGATGATAAATTTTAGGGTTTTGTTATGTTTATGCTGGTGTTGGGGTTTTGAAGGATGGATTTCGCCGGAATCTGGGTCGGAATTATTGTTCGTTGTTTGTTCTTTATTTTTTATTTTTGTTCGCCGGAATCTATGTTTGAATTATGGATCTCGCCGGAATCTGTGTTTGAATCTGTGTGTTTTTCTCTTGAACAAGAACTTTTGATGTGTTTGATCCATTTTACCCAACACGGAGCTTGAACCAAATGCTAAATTTGGTGTATGAACTCATGGAGCTTGATTCAGATTGGATTTTTTTTCTTTTGATTAATTAATTAATTTTGTTTAGTTAGACTAAATGCGTGAGAAATTGATTTGGTTTGATTTTATTAAATTATTATAATGTTTTATTATGTTTTTGACATATTTACCCTTGATGGTTAGAAGAGATAACTAAAATAATATTTTTTTATTACACATAAGCATTAATTTATCTAGTCAGCGGGCCACGTCAGCAATTTCTGACGTGGCAGCCTCAATTGAATTAAATTAAAAAAATTGATAGTTTAATCACCTAATTGACAAAATTGAAAGGTGGATCACCGAAGTGGAATATGGTCTATAGTTTGGGGTACTAAATCATATTTAAGCCATATATATATATATATATATATATATATATATATATATATATATATATATATATATATATATATATATATATATATAGGAAATGGGTTTGATAAAATATATATTTATGTGTTCAAATCCATTAAAAATTGAATGAGAAAATTGACGGGCCGGGTCGGGGTCGGGGTCGGGGTCGGGGTCGGGTTCGTGGGTCGTGGGCAGTTGACGCTTCCTAACGGTAATAAACTGCCTAATTATTCTATAAATAAACTATGTGGGATTATATTTTCTGCATAAGTTTGATTATACCATTCTGTTTCTACGTCCCATTTCGTTCCTTTCCTTCTGAAAAATCCCGTTCCTTCCCTTCTGCAAAAATCTCGTTTCTGCAGAAAGTTCTCGTTTCCCGTTTCCCGTTTCCCGTTTCTGTCAAACAAAGTCCTGTTCTGGCAAACTCCCGTTCTGCAGTAATTCTGTTCCCGTTCTACACTTCAAAATCCCGTTTTGCACTGCAAAATCCCGTTTTCTGCAATAAAATTGTACAGTAAGTTGTCTTCAGTTTTCTTCATGCATCATTATTATTAATAGTAAAGTTCGAGTACATAACATAGAATTTGCGTTCAACGAAATCTTAATTTTGTAGTGCTACTAATTAAGAATTGAAATCCGTTTTATCTTTGGAGGTAATTATTCAATTAACCCTTAGCATCTGTTGGGGAATAAATTTACTTTAAGGAGACTTTGTGAATTCAAAGGACTCGGATTTATTTATTAATATTTTCTGTGTTATATTTATATAAAATCATGTTCTGTTTTTATCATAAATATATATATATATATATATATATATATATATATATATATATATATATATATATATATATATATATATATATATATTAAATAATACTATATATTCGACACTTATTCACCTGTTACAAGAACCAAAACTGATGAATTTAATAACAAGGCTCAAAGCCACAAAAGAATGGTCTTAATAACTAATAAATACCACAAGTCAACCATAATAAATCTCAAACCGTCTCAAACCACAATCTAAAATAATTATTACAAACTAGAATAAAGTCTAGTTATATTTAAATAATAATTCTTGCACCCCTAGGGTTTGACCTCTTGGTTCACTTGGTGACTCTAGTGAACCAAACTAGAATAAAGTCTATAATCAATCCGGGTAGAATATAGTATTCTATATGTGCATGCTTATACTATATATATATATATATATATATATATATATATATATATATATATATATATATATATTATTCAAACATACTTCACATATTAATTAATATGACGCGTATTTTATATATATATGTGCATGCGCGCTAAACAAGATGAAACAAATTAATAACAAACTCCTCAAAGATTTTATATTAAGTCCTAAGCGTTCAAAGATATTTGGATTATCGAACGTCGCCTTCTAGCATGATAAAAATAATAGAGTATCAATTAATTATTATAAGTTTGTTGTGTCACCACAAGGCTTATCTTAATTCTTTGAGATGTTAATTTTATCACATTTGATGCTTATAAAGAAAATTAAACAATGTTATTTTGTTGTGTCACCACAAGGATAATATATTTCTTTTTTGAATATATGAAATGCTAGGTTAGACTTAACTTGGATAATTTTGATTCGGATGTGCTACCACTTGATCAAAATAATTTAAGAGGCAAAATACAAGGAGTTGCTTAGTTGATGTAATTGACAAGAGCTGTCTACCTATTTATTTATATATAGTTTGTTGTGTCACCACAAGACTATATACATTTAAAATGGGATCCTTATTCTCACCAGCATATCTTTAATTAGATATTGCCAAACTATATATATTGAGGGTAATATAGTTTGAAGAAAATAATGGGAGATATTAATTTAAAACAAGACCTAATTTATTTTGATAATTAATAAAAAAATGTATGCTAAAATATTGTTAATTACAAATTCATTTACAGAGTTTTTACAATGTCTAAATTACTATCACTGCGAAGCATATTAGATGCTAATTAACCGGACCGAATTAAACGGACTGGTTAAGGAAATTGAGAATAGTTCTCATGGCTGAAAAGCTATCTTATGTCCTTAATACGCCTATCCCTGCAATGGTTGTAGAAAATGCCTCTGAGGAAGAGATTGCTATTTTGAGAAAGTGGAAATATGATGCACAATTGGCTCAATGCATCATGCTCGCATCCATGAGTAACGAGCTTTAGCATCAGCATGAAACTATGGATGCTCCTACTATACCCCTGCACGTCAAGTAGTTGATGGTGAGGAAAGTAGGACTAATAGATATCAGATATCTAAGGAGCTCTCCCGATCTAGAATGGTCGATGACACTATAGTACAGATAAAATTCCTTAACATAATCAATTTGATTGATCAATTAGGACAACAGGTTTTGTCATGGATGGATAGTTGAGCCAAGATTTGATCTTGCACTCACTCCCAGACTCCTATCATAATTGTTGTGAATTTTTCATATGAACAAGCTAGATATCAGCTTCGCTAATTTGCTTAACATGTTAAAAAATGATGAGAGTCACTTTCCAACCAAGAAAGACCAAGTCTTACTGGTAGGGGTCAAATGATCTTCTAAAAAGAAGAACGATTCAAAGAAGGTAAATAGAAAGGCAAAAATAAAGGATAATAAGAAAAAAACTTATACGGATAGCAAAGGAGTTTGCTTCCACTGCAATAAGCCAGGACACTGGAAAAGAAACTGCGAGAAGCATCTTGTAGAGCTAACCAGAAGAAGTTTAGTGAAGTTTCGGTTACAAATATAGTTTTTGTTCATGATTTAAATAATTTTTTTAAGTCAAGGTTCTACTTGGGTATTGGATACCGGCTTTGGTTATCATAAATATAAATTTATGAAGGGACCAAGCAGAAGTTGAAAGCTAAACAAAGATAGGTAATCCAATGTATGGGAAATGAAGCAAAGGTTGCTACATTAGCCATATAAACTTATAGTTTAGCAATGCCTACGGGTAAATCTATTAAGTCAAAAAGTTGTTATTGTATTCCAGTTCTTTTTAGAAATATTATTTCCATTTTATTTTTGGACAATGAAATCTTTGGTATTATATTTAAGAACAATTGTTGTTCTATTTATAATAATAATATTTTTTATATAACTGGAATATTACTTAATGGATTTTGTATACTTGACTTACGTGAAAAATTATTTTGCATATTGAACAAATTAGTATAAGAAAAGGAGATGATCATTCAAAGAGTTGAAAGTGTGTATTTGCTAAAATACAAGTGTAAATTATTTGAAAGGTTCAAAGAATTCAGAAGTGAAACAAATTGGCAAAGTATTAAGATTCTTTGATTAGATCAAGGAATAAATACTGTCCATAATGATTTTACCAATATTTCAGTATCCTTCTAGGGTCATGCCCTAGAAATGGCTACATATCTATGAAACGGTAACTTCAAAATCCAGCCCTAAGACTCCATAAAAGTTATGGACATGGAGGATTCATAATCTTAAGTATGTTAAGATAAGGAGTTGTCCAGCTTATGTGAAAAGATTTCAATGGATAAACTTGGGACAAGATTTGAAAAGTACATATTTGTGGGACATCCTAAAGTAAGTTTAGGGTATATGTTCTACAATCTTACTTAGCAAAAAGGAGTCTGTTGCGAAACACGCTGCCTTTTAAGATAAAGGTGTTTATCATTGAAGAGGCTAGTGGGAGGATAATAGATCTTGAAGAGTTCAAGAACCACAAAACACTATAAGTCAAATAAGAGGAATCTGTAGATAGACCTATTGTACCACAACCGTATCGTAAATCTGGAATAGTACCAAAGATACCTAGGAGGTATGGATTTATCATAGATGATGATAAGGTACACATCATAGAAGATGATGATCCAGAGTTACATACGATGAGGTAAAAGTTCTAGTGTGTACAAAAGGGTCAGTGGGAGCGCCGTGACATTCCTAATATTATATGTTGATATATTATAGATAAGGAATGACATACTAATGCTACAATCAGTAAAGATAAAGTTGTCTAAATATTAATCCATGAATAATTCGGAAAGAGTATGTTAATTGGGGATACAAATCTATATAGATAGATTCAAGAGGATGCTCGACTTAACCCAAGGAACGTATATTGATTTGATGCTAAAGTCGTTTAGCATGACAAACTCCAAGAATTGTCTCATATTGATGAGCCATGGAGTGTATCTCTCTTAATAGTCCCCATAAACTCATAAAAGAGAGATCGCATGAGTAACAATCATGTATATAATAAAATATACAAGACCTGATGTTGATCATTCATATTCTGGGGAAGTTCACTATGAGTCAGTAAAAAATATCTTAAAGTACCTAACCGACACTAAGGATGTGATCATATTCATGGTGGGTCTAAATTAAAACTAGAGGGCTTAACAGACTCAAGTTTTTTAGACAGACCAAGACGATAGAAAATTCACTTAGGTAAAGCGTTACCTTGAACGGTGGTGTAGTGAATTAAAAAAGTTTCAAATAGCAAAGAGTTTCTAGTTTAGTGATAAAGACAAAGTATATAGCTATAAATGAAGCTACAAGTTGATTGTTCAAATGAAAAGTTCATTACAGAACTAGGAATAGTTCCTAAGTCTCATCTTGGATCTAAACATGTGTTGTGACACTTTCATTTGATTATAGGAATCATTGAAAGATGGAAAATCACTATTGAGATAGTGAACTCTCAAGAACAACATTACATATCCATTAACTAAAGCTTATCCAACAGCAAGATAATTGTCACTTAGAGAAGAAGGGCATGAGATACCATGGCGATTGGCTTTAGTGCAAGTTGGAGATTAAAAGTAGTTTGCACACCAGCCAATCATGTTTGATGATAAAACATATACTTTGTAACAATCTTATTCATTTATTAATAAAAAGTATTAATTTATTAAAAGCTTTTAATTATCTACATGATGTTGTTTTATAATATGTGATAAACCCATTGTTTTAAGCAACGCTTTTAGAATAATGATGATGATCATTCTAATGAGATCTAAATTCTTAGAAACCTTAAAACTAAAATAGTTCCCAATCGTTGGATTACTAAATTAGGGATTAGTGAATCCGGATAGATTGGTACATACGTTGCTTGCTCAATAGATGAGGATGATTGATCTCATGATCATTTATGTAGAGACACAAAAGCAAGTATGTAGGTGCTTATCAGAGAATAAGTTTACTGAACGTGGCTCGCTAAGGAATATGTAACAACCCGATATTTTCTATATAAAAAAATCAGAAATTTTGCGTAAAATATTTTTTTTTATTTTAAAGATGAGGATTTGTACAAGATAATGTGTAAATGTATTTATGTGGTAAATAAAAATATATTTATTTCATAAATGTTTACAAATAATTTTATTTTAGAATTATTGATTTTTATAAAGTATATTCTTATAATAATTACTTTTATAGCAGAAATATTTGTATTAATTATTTTCCATGAAAATATAATCATATATTATTTAAATAATATATAGAGTGATTTTTAGAATAATTATAATAATTATTTTATTATATAAATTTTAGTACAGATTATTAAGTTAATTATTTTACCTTAATTATTAAGGTTAAATATGGAAGAATAAATCAGATATGGAATCCAAACCCTAATTTTGAATTTTTATCAAGGAATGAGAATAATAATATAATATTAATTATATTTTAATTTTTTAGTGCTATAAATATGTACTGTATGTACGTATTGATAATGGTTGGTCAATTATGGTGTATAATTTCAAAACCCTAATATTAATGGGTTAAACCCTAGTTTTACAATGGAAAACCCTAATTTAAAAATTAATTGTGAGTTTAAGACTGTTATATAACTGTGTTACATAATTTATGATATGTATTATATAATGATTTGATTAATTAGGTAAACCCTAATTAAAAATATAGAAACCCTAAATAATTTTTAGAAAACCCTAAGTTATTAAAAATCCTAATTTTAAAATGCTAAACCCTAATTTGAAACTCAAATTAGAGTTCGAGATTGGTTGTAATCGTGATAAAGTGATTAATTTACAAGTGTTAGAATTATAATTGTTAATTAGGAAAACCCTAATAAATTTTGAAAATCCTAATTAACTAGAGACCCTAATTCTTAAATTAGTAACCCTAATTTGCTAATTTGGTAATCCTAATTTGTTAATTGTAAGCTAAATGCTAATTAGTAGACACTAAAACACTAATGTTCATGTATAGTGTAATTAGAAAATTAATCATAATTAGGAAACCCTAATTTCTAAATTTTAGAAACTAAAATTTATTTAATTTTATTTTTTGTGCAAACCCTAAATTGGCAATCCTACAATTGATTTGTGCTAAACCTTAGGGTTAAACCTTAAGGGTTAAATCCTAAGGGCCAAACCCTAAGGGTTTGCAAGATTACAAAATGGTCATTAAATTTCCAAGCCAAATGACTATTATACCCTTTGTATTATTTGAAGCTAGTTATAGGTTTTGACATTAGGTTTAGTTGGTGGACCGCTTCAACCACTCCATGTGACTTAAAATGACAGCAACAAGTCTCAATTATCAGCCATACATGCACCATACACTTCTATAAATAGATTTGGAGAGAGAGAAATTCATTTGCTAGTTCATTTTGTGCACAACACTTAACCTAATTCTCTCAAGCGTCACACCTCCGAAAATTTCAAGGTAGATCAGTCCCATAACCAAGCCCTACGAACACCATAACCAAATCAGAAGCTTAGAATCAAAAATCGTTCATAGAAGGTATAAACCCTAGCCATGATTTATGTCCATAAATTTGTTATTTGATATTTTGTTTGTGTTAAACATGTTAGATATAGTGTATAATGATGATCTGGGTTGCTAGATGTTAGATCCATAACATCTAGAGGCTCGGATTTGACATTTTACAAAATCTGGAAAAAGGTTCAACAGTCGTCTGACAATGAATGTTAGTGGCCATAGATCTCGGTATGGTATGTGTTTTTGTTGTTTTAATGTTTGATCGTGTAGTATGCCATGAGATCTTTATTCTAGCACTTGAATCAAAGTCAGAACATGAATCGATTGCAAGTTATTCAAGGTCAAAGTGCGTTGACCAGCCATGATCGGGCGTTTCTTGGTAACCCAGAAACAACCCAGAACCGGCCTGACAACATTTTAAACCAGCTAGATCTTTCAGTGTATTTTTGTTTTGTTGTTGTTGTTGTTGTAATAGGTTTGTACTATGATATATGGATTACAAGATTAAGCTTTTAGATAGCCTAAATATCAATCTGATCGAAGTCAGTGGAAGGTCAAACCAGGCTAGAAGATCACGAACTTAGTTTTCTGGGTAACCCAGAAAACTTAAGAGTGTGATCTTTGACAAGGTTTGACCGGTCCGGATCTGACGATTTGGTTATAATTTTGTTGATGTTGTGTGATAGATCTTTTGTCCTACATGTTGTTTATATACTGAAACTTTTATATTACACAAACATTACATTTATTGCAAGTTGTAGAAGCCCAATAGTGGACAGTCGAACTGTTCTTCATTTCTGGGTAACCCAGAAATGAAGAACAGGTCTGACAGCCACTTTAGAGGCTCGGATCTCTTTGGTTATGCATGTTATGATGATGTTTATTGTTGGATCGTGTAGTCTTGTATTTGTACTACATGATCTGATCAACATCTAGCCCAGAAACACGTTACACTGTGCACAATTGTTGGTCAAACCAGCTACCTCGTCAACTGATATAGTTTTCTAGGTTTGGCCAAGAACAGCTCAAGAACACCTATAGCGACAGTTTCGTCGCTATAGGGCCCTTTGGAGACAGATATTTTTTGAAATTAATTAATTTAATTAAATAAATAGAAAAAAAATAGTTTTTAATTATTAAAAACACCAAATAAATTATTAAAAATTATTTTAAATTCTGAAAATTAGTTTTTAATAATTTTTAATATATTTCATAAATATTTAATAATTTTGAAATATTAGAGGTATTTAATTTATTTAATTATTATATTAAATAAATTATTTAAAAATAATTTTAATACTTGAAAAATTATTTAAAATTATATTATGATATAAGAAAATATTTTAAGTTATTTTTAATGACTTTTAATATTTTGTAATGAAATTCATTAATAAATTAATATTAATGACATTTAAGTTATTTAATAAATGAATTAAATAAATTAATAAAAAATTATTTTATTATATTAAAAATTATTTTAAATAATAATAAGGTATTAAAAAATATTTTAAGTTATAAAAGATAACTTTTAATATTTAAAGATAAATTTCATCAATTAATTATGATTAATGATATTAAAGTTATTTAATAATTATATTAAATAATTTAGTTTAAAAATAATTTTAATATTAGAAAAATCATTTTAAATAAAAATAAAGTGTTTAAAGATATTTTAAGTTATAAAATATAACTTTTAATATTTAAAGAATAATTTCATTAATAATTTAATATTAATGATATTAATATTAAATTTATTTAATAAGTATATTAAATAAATAGTTTAAAAATTATTTTATTAATTTAAAAATCATTTAAAAATGATATAAATGAATTAAAAATATTTTTAGTTATAATGACTTTTAATAATTTGATAAATAATACATTAATATTTAAATATTAATGATAATTATTTAAAAATGATTTTAAATGTTATTAAAATCATTTAAGTGTAATATAAATACTTTAAAAATATTCTAGGTTATTATAAATAACTTTAATATCTTGGCAATAGTTTCATTAATAGTTTAATATTAATTAAATATTAATGATGATAGAATTGTTTAATATTTAAATTATTTAATAATGATTCCGATGTTCGAAAATTCATGATAAATTATAATAAATGTTTTAAAAATTATTTTAAGTCATTTAAAAATAATACGACTGATACTTACAGATATTGAGTTACAGAATAGAGTCTTAGACTCGATAATTACCGATAAAGCTCTCGGAACACCAACATATTTCAGAAATTGATCTGGACTTAGATATTTTGACTGTATATATGTTTATTTGTGACTCAATGGTTGTTGAACATCTGTGATAATGTGATTAGGTTATATGTTGACTGCGAAATGCAGTAATAAGTGTTATAGTATATTGTTCTAATCGAACGAATGATCTGATTAATGATAGGTCGTGATATAAAAGATAAAACTAAGTTGCAAATTGTAAGTAGCGCATCAGGCAAGTATCTTACCTTTGCATTTTCTTTATACAATGGACATGAGTAAGAATGTTACTAAATAATATTATTATTGTACAGATTATTAACCCTATATTATATACGCTCATTGCTTATCAACATGTTAGTATATGGTAATTCAGATATATATTATGTTCGTTAATTTCTATAAATGGTTATACAAGTGTCCCCACTTGGATAATCATTGTATTTAATCACATGTTGATACACCTTTGTCAATTACCCGTATATATATATATATATATATATATATATATATATATATATATATATATATTAAATTATAGATTATTGTTGAACAAGATAAAACATTTGATTTGGAACCCAAACAAGTATGAACATCCCTATAAGGGAATATTTTTATGCGCCCAAGGCGGACAGAGTGAACGATATCCTTGTTCTTGCATGTAGTATTGATCAATACAGGGTACAACGGGCTGATCACCCCCGTGCCCATAAGTTATGACGGTTTGCAGATGAATTTCTGTTTAACCTTTTCGAAAATGAAAATAATGTGCATAGTATGTCACCTTAACCCTATATATAGTCATTACGTAGTTTCAAAAATTTGAAAGAGGGTTGTTATGCTATTATTATTGGTTCAAATTACTTCATAACTATTGACTTGTTGTAGAAGGATAGAATAAAGAAAATATTTAAATCCTTTCAGCTTATATATATATAATTGCTATTACTTGCTGGGTACTCAAATGCTCATCCTTGCTTAATTTAAATGTTTTCAGCTAAGTGTGAAGAACTAGAAAGCTCATGCAGAAAAAAAGGAAAAGGAAAGCTAACCAAATAAGATTTGTGGTATTCTGTGTAATAGTTTGAGACTATTAAGACAATGTTATATATATTATCTATCATGATATGTAATGAATGTAATAAAGGTTACGTACTTGGGAGCTAGACTCTGATAAATATGTAAATTATGTTGATCTTTATATTATTGTTATTATTATTAGTATTATTCCGCTCATAGAAATGGTATCGTAAAGTACTGAGTTCGGGTTTCAAGTACCCGAATTTGGAGGCTTTACAGGTTGGTATCAGAGCTTTAGGATTAGAAACCTTAGTTGGGATATACCTTAGGCTATAACCTTAGAACAGAGGAAAACGTTGAAAATATAAATAACTCATATAGAGTTTAAAAAGAGATGAATTGAATAAATTCATCGTCAAACAAAATAAAAGATAACTTATATAAAACTCTTATTTGCTGTGTGTATATACTATATACTAATCAGGATAATTTATGTGTGTAGATGTCTGGTGGAAAAGGCTTGTTATATGCATATAGCATGAAGAAGGATCAAATCCATACACCCGAGCTGATATTGAAGCCAATAGCTGAAATAGAGGCTCGCAATGAAAACAACTCGGACGATGTGGTTATTGTAGAAAATATAATACCAGATCCGGAGATGGTGGAGCTGACAGATAGTGATTCGGACACTAAAGTTGAAGCTGATCAAGCATCAATGGAGGTGCAGGATCTGAGGAACAAGGTTTCTTCTCTGGAAAGGCTGTGGGAGATAGAAAAATTATTAAATAATCAACTGCGTCAAGCGTTAATAGAAACAATGGAAGAACAAGATAAGCTTAAAATCTAAATTGATCATATGGGAGCCTCAAGCAACACATTGTGTGTAGCTCCGAGCAATAAGGGAAAAAGAAAGATAGAAGACCAGGACTTAGGAAAATCTGACAAGAAGAAAGGGAAAAGAATATGTTATCTTTGCGGTTATGAGGGACATACCACTCTGTATTGTCCTGACTATAAACCAGGAGCATGTTTTATCTGTGGGATAGAAGGTCATCAGGCAAAATGTTGTCCAAGAAAAAGGGCGTAGCGAATAGGTAGTATAGGTTCTATGGTGTAGGTGTGTTTAATGTAACATATAGGATAAGTATATCTGTGTAATGTAATATTCTAAAATTTTTGTAATGATCAATTTTGTAAATCCCGACTTTTGTAGTCACAAATGGATAGCTGATGTTTAAAGTATTATGTGCTATACTATGTAAAATATTCGTTGAATGAATATAAATCTATGTTTGAGTAATGAAACAAGTTTAAAATATTAAACTTATGCGATAAGGTTTAGAATGTAAGTTAAATTTATGATTTTATCTAATCAGATAATACCGCCAAGACGTCGAACTCGAAATCAAAGGGCAGAAGAATCTGTCAATAACGTTGAGGGACAACAACAAGCAGACCCGATGCAACACTTTGCGAATATGGTAGCTCAGGCTATGCAACAGGGAATACCAGTCGCTGGGAATCAGCCGGATAATCGCTTAGCGAACTTCAAAGACTTTAAGGCTGTAGGACCGCCGAAATTTAAAGGTACAATTGACCCTGTTGAAGCCCAAACTTGGGTCAAAGAGATGGAAAAAGCAATCATGATAGCTAGGGTAGCTGAGGGCCAGAAGACTTCTTTTGCCACCTACATGATGAAGGGTGAGGCAAATTTCTGGTGGGAAGCAAATCAGGCGAGGGTAGGAGAAGGTGTGATAACTTGGGATAGGTTCAAAACTTTGTTTTTTGAAAACTATTTTTTATCTAGTATACAGGCTAGGATGGAGGTGAAATTTTTAGAGTTGAAGCAAGAGAATATGACGGTATGCCGCCAAATTTAATGAGTTAGCTAGGTTTGCCCCGCATCACGTTGATACGGAGGCTAGAAAAGTGAGAAGGTTTGAACTGGGATTAAAACTCTGGCTCTACAATAAGGTGGCAGTGTTGCAGATCCCTACATTTGCAGCACTCATGGAGAAGGCGATTATTGCTGAGAAGGGAAGTGAGGCCATGAGCCTTTACAACAAGGAGAGGAAGAATAAGGGTAAGGCCGAAGGAGCTGGGAAGGTAGGAATTAATAGTGGGAGCAGGAGTGGAGATGGAAAAAGGAAGGTGAATAACTTTGGGATTGTTCAGATTAAGCAGGAAGGAGTTAAGAAGCCAGCCGTACAATGTAAGACTTGTGGAAAGAACCACTCTGGGGAATGTTTAAAGAGGAAGTTTGTTTGCTATAAATGCGGGCAGGAGGGCCATATCTCTCCCAACTGCCCCAATCCTAGGATGAACAGTGGATGTTTTCTGTGCGAATCGACTGAGCACAAGGTGAAAGATTGTCCGAAGAGGAGGGCGGACGCAGGGAGTGTGACTACTGGCAAGGGCAGCGGAACTCTGGCAATCACGGGATCTACGTCGTCAGACAAGCCAACAAAATCAACAGCAAGGGTCTACAACATGACTGTCCAGGACGCGATGACAGCTGGCAATGGGATTCCAGGTATTATTCGTAAAACTTTTATCTTCTTTTACATGATTTTCATATATATAGTAAATTATTTTATAAAAAAAATTTGAGGGAGGAATTTGAGTTCTTTTAGAAATCAAATTTCCGTTTAATCAGAAAGACAAGCTTTATGTGAATAGTTAAAGATCAGTTCGATCAAAATATGATCGAGATCTACTTGCGAATATTGTGTGTGCTATGTACCCATGTATGTATAGGTTTTAAAACGGTGATTCCGAGGACGGAATCTTTATAAGGGAGAGTGAATGTAACAACCCGATATTTTCTATATAAATAAATCAGAAATTTTGCGTAAATTTTTTATTATTATTTTAAAGATGAGGATTTATACAAGATAATGTGTAAATGTATTTATGTGGTAAATAAAAATATATTTATTTCATAAATGTTTACAGATAATTTTATTTTAGAATTATTGATTTTTATAAAGAATATTCTTATAATAATTACTTTTATAGCAAAAATGTTTGTATTAATTATTTTCTATGAAAATATAATCATATATTATTTAAATAATATATAGAGTGATTTTTAGAATAATTATAATAATTATTTCACTATATGAATTTTAGTACAGATTATTAACTTAATTATTTTATCTTAATTATTAAGGTTAAATATGAAAGAATAAATCAGATATGGAATCCAAACCCTAATTTTGGATTTTTATCAAGGAATGAGAATAATAATATAATATTAATTATATTTTGATTTTTCAGTATTATAAATATGTACTGTATGTACGTATTGATAATAGCTAGTCAATTATGGTGTATAATTTCAAAACCCTAATATTAATTGGTTAAACCCTAGTTTTACTATGGGAAACCCTAATTTGAAAATCAATTGTGACTTTAAGACTGTTATATAACTGTGTTATATGATTTATGATGTGTATTATATAATGATTTGATTAATTAGGTAAACCCTAATTAAAAATTTAGAAACCCTAAATAATTTTTAGAAAATCCTAAGTTATTAAAAACCCTAATTTTAAAATGCTAAACCCTAATTTGAAACTCAAATTAGAGTTCGAGATTGGTTGTAATCGTGATAAGGTGATTAATTTACAAGTGTTAGAATTATAATTGTTAATTAGGAAAACCCTAATAAATTTTGAAAATCCTAATTAAGTAGAAACCCTAATTCTTAAATTAGTAACCCTAATTTGTTAATTGTAAGCTAAATGCTAATTGGTGGACACTAAAACACTAATCTTCATGTATAGTATAATTAGAAAATTAATCATAATTAGAAAACCCTAATTTCAAAATTTTAGAAACTAAAATTTATTTAATTTTATTTTTTATGCAAACCCTAAATTGGAAATCCTATAATTAATTTGTGCTAAACCTTAGGGTTAAACCCTAAGGGTCAAACCTTAAGGGTTTGCAAGATTACAAAATGGCCATTAAATTTCCAAGCCAAATGACCATTATACCCTTTGTATTATTTGAAGCTAGTTATAGGTTTTGACATTAGGTTTAGTTGGTGAACCACTTCAACCACTCCATATGACTTAAAATGACAGTAACAAGTCTCAATTATCAGCCATACATGCACCATACACTTCTATAAATAGATTTGGAGAGAGAGAAATTCATTTGCTAGTTCATTTTGTGCACAACACTTAACTTAATTCTCTCAAGCCCCACACCTCCGAAAATTTCAAGGTGGATCGGTCCCATAACCAAGCCCTACGAATACCATGACCAAATCAGAAGCTTAGAATCAAAAATCTTTCATAGAAGGTATAAACCCTAGCCATGATTTTTGTCCATAAATCTGTTATTTGATGTTATTTTTTTGTGTTAAACATGTTAGATATAGTGTATAATGATGATATGGGTTGCTAGATGTTAGATCCATAACATCTAGAGGCTCGGATTTGACATTTTACAAAATCTGGAAAAAGGTTCAACAGTCGTCTGACAATGAATGTTAGTGGCCATAGATCTTGGTATGATATGTGTTTTTGTTGTTTTAATGTTTGATCGTGTAGTATGCCATGAGATCTTTATTCTAGCACTTGAATCAAAGTCAGAACATGAATCGATTGCAAGTTATTCAAGGTCAAAGTGCGTTGATCAGACATGATCGGGCGTTTCTGGGTAACCCAGAAACAGTCCAGAACCGGCCTGACAACATTTTAAACCGGCTAGATCTTTCAGTGTATTTTTGTTTTGTTGTTCTTGTTGTAATAGGTTTGTACTATGATATATGGATTACAAGATTAAGCTTTTAGATAGCCTAAATATCAATCTGATCGAAGTCAGTGGAAGGTCAAACCAGGCCAGAAGATCACAAACTTAGTTTTCTTGGTAACCCAGAAAACTTAAGAGCGTGATCTCTAACAAGGTTTGACCGGTCCGGATCTGACGATTTGGTTGTACGATTTTGTTGATGTTGTGTGATAGATCTCTTGTCCTACATGTTGTTTACATACTGAAACTTTTATATTACACAAACATTACATTTATTGCAAGTTATAGAAGTCCAAAAGTGGACAGTCGAACTGTTCTTCATTTCTGGGTAACCGAGAAATGAAGAACAGGTCTGACAACCACTTTAGAGGCTCAGATCTCTTTGGTTATGCATGTTATGATGATGTTTATTGTTGGATCGTGTAGTCTTTTATTTGTACTACATGATCTGATCAACATCTAGCCCAGAAACACGTTACAATGTGCACAATTGTTGGTCAAACCAGCTATCTCGTTAACTGACATGGGTTTTTGGGTTTGCCCAAGTACAGCTCAAGAACACCTATAACGACTGATACTTACAGATATTGAGTTACAGAATAGAGTCTTAGACTCGATAATTACCGATAAAGCTCTCGGAACACCAACATATTTCAGAAATTGATCTGGACTAAGATATTTTGACTGTATATGTGTTTATTTGTGATTCAATAGTTGTTGAACATGTGTGATAATGTGATTAGGTTATGTGCTGACTGCGAAATGCAGTACTAAGTGCTATAGTATATTGTTCTAATCGAACGAATGATCTGATTAATGATAGGTCGTAATATAAAAGATAAAACTAAGTTGCAAATTGTAAGTAGCGCATCAAGCAAGTATCTTACCTTTGTATTTTCTTTATGCAATGGACATGAGTAAGAATGTTTCTAAATTATATTATTATTGTACAGATTATTAACCCTATATTATATATGCTCATTGCTTATCAACATGTTAGTATATGGTAATTCAGATATATATTCTATTCATAAATTTCTATAAATGGTTATACAAGTGTCCCCACTTGGATAATCATTGTATTTAATCACATGTTTATACACCTTTGTCAATTACCCGTATATATATATATATATATATATATATATATATATATATATATATATATATATATATATATATATATATATATGTTGAATTATAGATTATTGTTGAACAAGATAAAACCTTTGATTTGGAATCCAGATAAGTATGAACATCCCTACACGGGAAAACTTTTATGCGCCCAATGCAGACAGAGTGAACGATACCCTCGTTCTTGCATGTAATATTGATCAATGCAGGGTATAACGGGCTGATCACCCCCGTGCCTGTAAGTTATGACGGTTTACAGATGAATTTCTGTTTAACCTTTTCGAAAATGAAAACAATGTTCATAGTATGTTACCTTAACCCTATATCACTACAAGAAAAATGCTTAACAGCGACCAATACTATCAGCGACCGCACCATCGGTCGCTGATATTATTAACAGCGACCGCCATCTGTGACCAATATTTAATATGGTCGCTATATTTTAACAGCGACCGCACGCGGTCGCTAGTCAGTCGCTAGTACAAATTTGCCTCCCAAAATTTGGCTGGAAATGTTGGCGCCAATGTTTTATGCGACCACTTAATATCTGCGACCGCATGCGGTCGCAGATAAGTCCATGTCATTAAAATCAGCGACCGCATATGGTCGCAGATAGCGGTCGCTGATCAAACTTAATATTAACAGATTCAGTCACTCGCTCGACACAGCAGAGGCGGAGAAAAAGAAGAGGGAGACAGAGAGAAGAGGGAGAAAGGGGGGAGAAGAGAAGAAGAGGAAGAGAGACTCCGGCCACCGCCACCGGGACACCGGTCCACCGCCATCAGGAGGTACCACCGCCGCACCACCGCTGCACCACGCCGGTAACCCCTTAATCCCTAAATCTCTAAATTAGACCCCTTAATCCCTTAATACCTTAAACAGAATGTTAATCTTGTGATTATTATACTTTAATCGATTTGTTTTTAGTTGAATATTGCAATAAGGTAGTACTATTAGAGTAAACATTGTCATTAGAGGAACTCAATGTTAAATGAGTTGTGTGAGGGCATATATGTTGTTTATATATTTTTTCAGTAATATTTTCAAAAATATTTGACGAGTCACCAACTCATCAACACAAATTACCAGCAACTTAATGAGGACCATAATATATTTAATTGATGAGTAATATTGTAGTACTAATTTATAATTGATTGATACATAATACTTCCTCCATTTCAAAATATAAAACAATGATAATTATTTTTTTGAAGTCAATACATGAATTTTCTTCATTTTTAGTTAAAAAAAATGATAAATATTGTAAAATATTTAAAATTATACTCATTGTAAAATTTATAATTGGAAATATATATGACGATATTTATTTATGTTTTAGATCTAAGTTGCATATCTTTTAATATTTACAGGGTTACTAATTGATCACGTGTTATTACTTTTTTGAATGTTTCATGCTATAATCTCAGTTTCTATCTAGTTTTCAACTGATATTGGATGGAGATTTTGTTTCTTTTGGATACAGTACTAGTACTGATTCCTGGTTTATGTCTTGGGTGCCTAGAAATGACCTTATATACATGCCGTCGTGCATGTGGCTAGTCTATATTACAGGGGAGACTCTGGCCAAATTTTTTTATTGGTCGGGTAGTTGCAAACATTTATACTATTAACGAGCCTATTGGTGATCCAGTAGAGCCTATTAAGGGGATGTTGGAGCTGATGGGCTGGGCTTAGGTCCGCGAGTCCATACGAGGCCACGCCAAGCTTAGCCAAGCCTCACGGGGTCAAGCCAAGCTTGGTTGTTAATTAGGGTGCTGTTAAGCCAAAATAGACAGTGCTAGGGAACTGCTAGTGCAACAGAGAAGATAAATAGACACACTTGGTCAATAAATATATTGTTTTGGCTATAACAGAAAAACAAGGGTATTTAACACTTATGTATACAAGAATAAAGCTACAAAATGTTATAAAAGCTATAAATTGCTCAACCAAGTTGTGACTATCCCAAAACATAAAAGATTATAGAAAGGGACTGTGAGGGGTATAATCTTAAAACATGTTAGGCGCCTTAGCACACTAGTTGATATGAATGAATCTCCAATATACTCAAAAGTTGTATAAATGAGTTAGCAAACTTTGATATAAAGCTAGCATGAATGAAATACCTTACGTATTCACTTACGATAAACAATAAAAATAAATTTAAAACAAATTAAAATAAAATAACATGATATAATATAACTATTAAACTAAGTAGCATTTACTTAGTTTCTCATACTAAATTTAATAACATTTAAAGTTTCCCATACTGCTTTAATTTGCATTCATTCGTTAACATCCGGAATGCTTAAATGTTAATCATATGCTTACAAGTATACTCAAGTCATATGATTACAAGTATGCTCTCAAGTCATATGCTTACAAGTATGCTTAAATGTTAATCATATGCATGCTTATATGTATGCTCAAGTCATATGGTTACAAGTATGCTCAAGTCATATGTTAACATTTATAATGTTGTCTGTAGTAGGTACCGTGCAATCATGGACCTCTATTTAGACCGTAGTTGGATGGCACGACGAAAGTCAAGTGCCCAGATAGGTGCTACAGCTGAATTTAGAGCTGGTTGCCAAGTATTTTTGGAGTATGCGTATAGTCACCCGGAATGTATGAATGGTAAGTCACAGATACGATGTCCATGTTTGAAGTGTAAGAATGTAAATTATATGGATAGAGACATGATAAACTATCATTTACTTGTTTCTGGGTTCATGAGAAATTACGAAGAATGCTGGTGGGCACATGGGCAGAGAAGAGATGGTGGCATCACACAAGTACATAATTCTGGCAGTAGTACTCATCGTATGAATGAAATGGTTCATGATATTGCATGGCCAGATTTTGATTGGGAGCAAGGCAGAGAACAACCTATGAATTCTGATGCCAAAGAATTCTTTAAGTTGTTAAACGAGGGTAGCGAGCCATTGTGGCATGGTTGCACCAAACACACTACATTGTCTGCAGTGGCGACATTACTTAACATCAAGGCTGATCACAACATGAGCCATGAGTGTTTTGAGTCGCTCTTGAAGGCCATTAAGAGTATGTTGCCTGACGGTGAGAAATTACCTGGTAACTATTACTTTTATAAGAAAATGGTGAAGAAGTTGGATCTTGGATACCAAAAGATCGATGCATGTCCCAACGATTGCATGTTGTTTTATAAGGAAAATGAACAGATGACAAGGTGCACGTTTTGCAGTCATGATCGGTTTAGGCCTAATAAAGAGGGTGTGACTACAAAAAAATCAAGTATACCGTTTAAGATTCTAAGGTATTTTCCAATAACACATCGGCTAAAAAGATTGTACATGTCTTCAAGAACAGCTGAACATATGAGTTGGCATGCGAAATCTCCAGCTAAAGATGGAGAACTAAATCATCCCGCAGATGGGAAGGCTTGGAAAGATTTCAACTTAGCACATCCTGGATTTGCATTGGAACCTAGAAATGTGAGGCTTGGATTGTCCACCGATGGTTTCAATCCGTTTGGCCACTCAGCTGTTCCGTACTCATGTTGGCCTGTGATTGTTACTCCGTACAACTTGCCACCTTGGATGTGTATGAAACAGCCATACTTATTTCTTTCACTCTTGGTTCCTGGTCCTAAGAGTCCTGGAAAGAACTTAGATGTTTACTTGAGACCTCTTATAGACGAGTTGAAGGTATTGTGGGAGGATGGAGTACAGACTTGGGATGTTGCAACGAAAACAAATTTCAACCTTAGGGCAGCGGTTATGTGGACTATAAGTGACTTCCCAGCTTATGGTATGTTAGCTGGATGGAGTACACACGGGAAGTTGGCTTGTCCGTATTGTATGGAGCATACAAAGTCGTTTAATCTATCAAAAGGTCGAAAGCCTTGTTGGTTTGACTGTCATCGTCGGTTCTTACCGGTAGATCACCCATTTCGAAGAAATAGAGAACACTTCAGGAAAGGGAAAGTAGACAATGATATACCTGCACCGCGATTTTCGGGAACGGAGATGCGAGATCGTGTGATGAGATTGCCGGTTATCCCATTTGGTAAGGTTGATGCCACAAATATAATCAATGGGTTTGGCGAATCTCATAACTGGGTTCGGAGAAGCATCTTTTGGGAACTGCCTTATTGGTCTACAAATTTGATTCGTCATAATCTAGATGTGATGCATATTGAGAAGAATGTGTTTGACAATGTGTTTAACACTGTGATGAATGTTACGGGGAAGACAAAAGATAACGATAAGGCACGTTTGGACATGAAAGATATTTGTAAGCGTCCCGGATTAGAACTTTACGAATCTCCTAATGGTAAGATTGTCAAACCGCATGCAAAGTACACATTGTCCAAAAAGCAAGTTGAAGATGTATGCACATGGGTTAAGTCTCTGAAACTACCAGATGGATATGCATCAAACATTGCAAGGTGTGTTACGGGTGGGAAATTGCAAGGGATGAAGAGTCATGACTGTCATGTGTTCATGGAGAGGCTCATGCCTATATCATTTCGGGATCTGCTTGATAAACCAATATGGGATGCTTTGACGGATCTTAGTCGTTTCTTCAAAGACTTATGTTCAAAATCATTAAATGAGAAGGACATGTCTGTACTTGAGAAGAACATCATAGAGATCACGTGTAAACTGGAAAAAATATTCCCACCTGGTTTTTTTGACTCCATGGAGCATTTGCAAATCCATCTTCCCTATGAAGCTCGTGTTGGGGGTCCAGTTCAATATAGATGGATGTACCCTTTCGAAAGGGTGATGGGAAACCTTAAGAGAAAGGTTAAGAATAGAGCTTATATCGAGGGGTCGATATGCGAGGCATACAGTTTCGATGAGATATCTACGTTTGTCTCAGACTATTTTCCGGACGAAGTCTTGACAAAGGCCAATCGAGTATCGAGACATGATGATGGGGGAAATGTTGAACTAAATGGTCGACTATCTGTATTTGGTCTATCGGGCCGCGCTTATGGAAAAGGGAAGCGCATATTCCTCTCTGAGCAAGAATTACATGCTGCACATACTTACATTCTTCTCAATTGCGAGGAGATTGACGAATTTATGAGGTACACATGTAAACTTGATAATTTATCTTTTAAGTTGACAATTTATTCCAATATGTTAATGTTTATAACATGGTATAGATTGTACGATGACGAGTTAAAAGTGAAGCATCCCGGCATAACTGATAAAGATGTTCAAATCAATCGGGATAAAAACTTTGCACTTTGGCTAAAGGACAAAGTAAGTTTAATTTTTAAGCACGTAATATATATATATATACTCCATGTTAACTATGACTTCATTTAATAAGATGGAGTTTTTGTAGGCTTTGACTAAGGGATCAACGATTCCGGCTAATGTACAAGTCCTAGCTATGGGACCAGACAGGGACCAAGTCACCCGCAATGGTTACAAAATAAATGGTTGTGAATTTCACACAAAGGCATATGAGCACGGTAAAAGAACAACGAACTCTGGAGTGTGTGTCCAAGGAGATTGTTACAATGAGCTTGGTCGTGCCTTTTATGGGGAGTTGGAGGAAATCGTAGAGTTGTCGTACAAGGGCACGTACGGTGGTCATATTCACTTGTTCAAGTGCCATTGGTTTGATTCAGAAAAAGGGATACGTGTTGACAGACATGGAATCGTCGATATTGACCTCCATAGGTCTGCGTACTCCAACGAACCGTTTGTATTACCAACTCAAACAATACAAGTATACTATACTCCTAGTCCAGTTAGGAAAAGGGATAGACCGCCTACAGATTGGCAAGTTGTAATTCATACTCCCGCGCGTAGTCGTGTCCAAGTAATAGACGGGGATTTCTACCAAGAGGAAATGCTTCAGAGACCTCCTATAATAAATATAGAGGACAACAATGATGTAATCCAGTTAGAGGGTGGAGATGAACCTGATGAATTGGATCCCGAGACAGTTATTGTGCAGGATGACAGTGATATTGAGAAAGAGTTATTGACTGACACTGACACAGAATCTGAAGATGGTTATGAATCTCCGATACTTGTACAAAATGATTCTGACTCATCAGACAATGATTTTCATTAAAATGTATGTTTAGTTTTAATTGTACAAAATGTATGTTTATGTTCATGTTCATGTTTAGTTCATAATTATGTACCTTTCATTTATGTTCTCTATATAGGAATGTTCTCTATATCCTTAACTATATCATTTATAGTTGTTGTAGTTAACTATTTTGCAGTCATGTTTATGTACCTTTCACTTATGGTAATCGTAGTTAACTATTTCATACAATTAATTGTCATTCATAATTTCATACTAACATCCTAATTTTTTTTATTTATAGATGTCTTCTGAACCTGTTGCACGAAAGCGCGGGTTGGGTCGGGGCCCTAATCATGTGCCGAAGGCCCCGGCTAATCCGGATGATCGCATTCTTATACAGATCCGTCCTCCTCCAGAAAGCACGTAAGTTAAACATCGTGTATATATAAGGGTTTAATATTTCCATTGTTATAAATATATTTTAATGTAAATTATTGTATATTGTAGTGATTTTCAAGATAGTAAAATTGTGAAGTGCATTTCACAATTATGCTTACAGAACTGGCCTACGCCAGTGATTACATGGGCGAGCACACCTCTCGCCCATAAGGATGCAGTTTGGGCTGAATTTCAGGTATATTTATTTAATCACTCTGATAGATAATACATAGTTAATCAACTAATAGTTTAGTAATGTTGGATTATGGTATTATAGTAGTTTTAATATTATTATTGTTGTTTTATTTGCAGAAGCGGTATAGATGGGACGACGCACATGCATCAGTTATTCAAGCACTGTTCTGGCAGAAGTGCGCCGTCCGGACTAAAGATAATCTAAACAAAGAACGACAGAAAGCCCTGCACAATGCTGAGATTGACCATCCAGGACAGGGTGAGCAGTATATGCATGAGCATTGCCCCTGGTGGTGCGCACATCCCATATGGGTGCAGATGTGTGAGCAGTGGAGAGCTGAGAGCTGGGTCAAGAGACGTAAGACTGCCGCCTCGAACAGATCCTCAGGTGTATCTGAAGGCGAAAAGGCAAAAGGCACGTACAAGGGCGGCAGTATATCTCAGCTGCAACATATTGCTGCTAGGGTACGTATGTATAACAAGCTTATTGGCTTAGTTATTTGTCTTTATGTTTACAGTCATGTTTTGTAGCTAAAATATCATATGTTTACATATTAATATGAGAACATGAACTGTAGGAGTCTGAGTCTCAAGGTCAACCTATCAATTGGTTAGATGTGTATGTGGCCACCCGTGATGGTCTGCCTGATGCTGTTCAGATAGCGGTAATAAGTTAACTTTAAATATATTATAGTCATGTTTTTTAGCATTTCGTATTTATTTTTAACTATTTATTTGTTGACCTTCTGACAGGACACTTATAAGGGCTTAATGAACGAGCGCTATCCTGAAGGCACCCCGCGTCCTGCGATTGATCAAGAATTGTGGGAGAGGGCGTCCGTCGTGAAGAAAAATTATGTTAAAGGTCAAGGACAAAGACGACGCCCGACCATCAGTGGCACAGGCAGCTCTGCTACCCAGTCTACACAGTCTACACAGTCATCAGGTCATCCAGCCTATCATACTCCTGCTGACTGTGTGAGAGCGATCTGTCAAAATCGTGATCTTCTTCTTATACTGGGCGGGCATCTGCATTCTCTGAATCCTGATGACTTGGCAAAGGCAGTGGCGGAAGCAGCAGCATCACAGCATCAGGGTGGCGACCAGGTACTTTTAATGTTTCATTACGTACATTGTCTATTATTTAGCTTTCCCCAAGTCATAGCAGTATCAACACATGTAACATATATGTTTTATTCTTTTGTTAATTACAGGGTACTAATTTGAATGATCCATGAAGAGCTAGACCAGTCATGCATGTTAGATTTGTAAAGCCTTGTTAGACTTGTTTTTTAGATTTTTAAAGCCTTGTAATCTTTTAAACTACTTATCTTTGGACTGTATTGGTTTACGATTCTATTATATGGATGTTTACGATTGTATTGTGTTGTGTTGATTTAGATTCATTCTTTGGACTGTATGTATGGATGGATGTTTATCATATAGTAGTTATCATGGATGGATGCTTATATATACTGCTGTGTGTTGGGATAAAAAGCAGGTACAAAGCAGGTTATTTTTGGGAAATCAATAAAACAGGAAAAATATTTAAAAAAAAAACAAAGTCAGCGACCGCGTGCGGTCGCTGATACAGTATTAGCGACCCAGTAAGGTTCGTCTACTTCAGCGACCGCATGCGGTCGCTATTACCAGTCGCTGACACGTGTACCACATCACGTCTGACGCATGACTCAGCATGAGTCAGAATAGCGACAGCTGAGGTCGCTGATTGCGGTCGCTAATAATGCGGTCGCTATTGTTGGTCGCTGATGTCTTTTTAGCGACAAGATTTTCTGCGACTACTATTAGCGACTGCATCCGGTCGCTGATTGCATGTAGTATTGATCAATACAGGGTACAACGGGCTGATCACCCCCGTGCCCATAAGTTATGACGGTTTGCAGATGAATTTCTGTTTAACCTTTTCGAAAATGAAAATAATGTGCATAGTATGTCACCTTAACCCTATATATAGTCATTACGTAGTTTCAAAAATTTGAAAGAGGGTTGTTATGTTATTATTATTGGTTCAAATTACTTCACAACTATTGACTTGTTGTAGAAGGATAGAATAAAGAAAATATTTAAATCCTTTCAGCTTATATATATATAATTGCTATTACTTGCTGGGTACTCAAATGCTCATCCTTGCTTAATTTAAATGTTTTCAGCTAAGTGTGAAGAACTAGAAAGCTCATGCAGAAAAAAAGGAAAAGGAAAGCTAACCAAATAAGATTTGTGGTATTCTGTGTAATAGTTTGAGACTATTAAGACAATGTTATATATATTATCTATCATGATATGTAATGAATGTAATAAAGGTTACGTACTTGGGAGCTAGACTCTGATAAATATGTAAATTATGTTGATCTTTATATTATTGTTATTATTATTAGTATTATTCCGCTCATAGAAATGGTATCGTAAAGTACTGAGTTCGGGTTTCAAGTACCCGAATTTGGAGGCTTTACAGGTTGGTATCAGAGCTTTAGGATTAGAAACCTTAGTTGGGATATACCTTAGGCTATAACCTTAGAACAGAGGAAAACGTTGAAAATATAAATAACTCATATAGAGTTTAAAAAGAGATGAATTGAATAAATTCATCGTCAAACAAAATAAAAGATAACTTATATAAAACTCTTATTTGCTGTGTGTATATACTATATACTAATCAGGATAATTTATGTGTGTAGATGTCTGGTGGAAAAGGCTTGTTATATGCATATAGCATGAAGAAGGATCAAATCCATACACCCGAGCTGATATTGAAGCCAATAGCTGAAATAGAGGCTCGCAATGAAAACAACTCGGACGATGTGGTTATTGTAGAAAATATAATACCAGATCCGGAGATGGTGGAGCTGACAGATAGTGATTCGGACACTAAAGTTGAAGCTGATCAAGCATCAATGGAGGTGCAGGTTCTGAGGAACAAGGTTTCTTCTCTGGAAAGGCTGTGGGAGATAGAAAAATTATTAAATAATCAACTGCGTCAAGCGTTAATAGAAACAATGGAAGAACAAGATAAGCTTAAAATCTAAATTGATCATATGGGAGCCTCAAGCAACACATTGTGTGTAGCTCCGAGCAATAAGGGAAAAAGAAAGATAGAAGACCAGGACTTAGGAAAATCTGACAAGAAGAAAGGGAAAAGAATATGTTATCTTTGCGGTTATGAGGGACATACCACTCTGTATTGTCCTGACTATAAACCAGGAGCATGTTTTATCTGTGGGATAGAAGGTCATCAGGCAAAATGTTGTCCAAGAAAAAGGGCGTAGCGAATAGGTAGTATAGGTTCTATGGTGTAGGTGTGTTTAATGTAACATATAGGATAAGTATATCTGTGTAATGTAATATTCTAAAATTTTTGTAATGATCAATTTTGTAAATCCCGACTTTTGTAGTCACAAATGGATAGCTGATGTTTAAAGTATTATGTGCTATACTATGTAAAATATTCGTTGAATGAATATAAATCTATGTTTGAGTAATGAAACAAGTTTAAAATATTAAACTTATGCGATAAGGTTTAGAATGTAAGTTAAATTTATGATTTTATCTAATCAGATAATACCGCCAAGACGTCGAACTCGAAATCAAAGGGCAGAAGAATCTGTCAATAACGTTGAGGGACAACAACAAGCAGACCCGATGCAACACTTTGCGAATATGGTAGCTCAGGCTATGCAACAGGGAATACCAGTCGCTGGGAATCAGCCGGATAATCGCTTAGCGAACTTCAAAGACTTTAAGGCTGTAGGACCGCCGAAATTTAAAGGTACAATTGACCCTGTTGAAGCCCAAACTTGGGTCAAAGAGATGGAAAAAGCAATCATGATAGCTAGGGTAGCTGAGGGCCAGAAGACTTCTTTTGCCACCTACATGATGAAGGGTGAGGCAAATTTCTGGTGGGAAGCGAATCAGGCGAGGGTAGGAGAAGGTGTGATAACTTGGGATAGGTTCAAAACTTTGTTTTTTGAAAACTATTTTTTATCTAGTATACAGGCTAGGATGGAGGTGAAATTTTTAGAGTTGAAGCAAGAGAATATGACGGTATGCCGCCAAATTTAATGAGTTAGCTAGGTTTGCCCCGCATCACGTTGATACGGAGGCTAGAAAAGTGAGAAGGTTTGAACTGGGATTAAAACTCTGGCTCTACAATAAGGTGGCAGTGTTGCAGATCCCTACATTTGCAGCACTCATGGAGAAGGCGATTATTGCTGAGAAGGGAAGTGAGGCCATGAGCCTTTACAACAAGGAGAGGAAGAATAAGGGTAAGGCCGAAGGAGCTGGGAAGGTAGGAATTAATAGTGGGAGCAGGAGTGGAGATGGAAAAAGGAAGGTGAATAACTTTGGGATTGTTCAGATTAAGCAGGAAGGAGTTAAGAAGCCAGCCGTACAATGTAAGACTTGTGGAAAGAACCACTCTGGGGAATGTTTAAAGAGGAAGTTTGTTTGCTATAAATGCGGGCAGGAGGGCCATATCTCTCCCAACTGCCCCAATCCTAGGATGAACAGTGGATGTTTTCTGTGCGAATCGACTGAGCACAAGGTGAAAGATTGTCCGAAGAGGAGGGCGGAGGCAGGGAGTGTGACTACTGGCAAGGGCAGCGGAACTCTGGCAATCACGGGATCTACGTCGTCAGACAAGCCAACAAAATCAACAGCAAGGGTCTACAACATGACTGTCCAGGACGCGATGACAGCTGGCAATGGGATTCCAGGTATTATTCGTAAAACTTTTATCTTCTTTTACATGATTTTCATATATATAGTAAATTATTTTATAAAAAAAATTTGAGGGAGGAATTTGAGTTCTTTTAGAAATCAAATTTCCGTTTAATCAGAAAGACAAGCTTTATGTGAATAGTTAAAGATCAGTTCGATCAAAATATGATCGAGATCTACTTGCGAATATTGTGTGTGCTATGTACCCATGTATGTATAGGTTTTAAAACGGTGATTCCGAGGACGGAATCTTTATAAGGGAGAGTGAATGTAACAACCCGATATTTTCTATATAAATAAATCAGAAATTTTGCGTAAATTTTTTATTATTATTTTAAAGATGAGGATTTATACAAGATAATGTGTAAATGTATTTATGTGGTAAATAAAAATATATTTATTTCATAAATGTTTACAGATAATTTTATTTTAGAATTATTGATTTTTATAAAGAATATTCTTATAATAATTACTTTTATAGCAAAAATGTTTGTATTAATTATTTTCTATGAAAATATAATCATATATTATTTAAATAATATATAGAGTGATTTTTAGAATAATTATAATAATTATTTCACTATATGAATTTTAGTACAGATTATTAACTTAATTATTTTATCTTAATTATTAAGGTTAAATATGAAAGAATAAATCAGATATGGAATCCAAACCCTAATTTTGGATTTTTATCAAGAACTGAGAATAATAATATAATATTAATTATATTTTGATTTTTCAGTATTATAAATATGTACTGTATGTACGTATTGATAATAGCTAGTCAATTATGGTGTATAATTTCAAAACCCTAATATTAATTGGTTAAACCCTAGTTTTACTATGGGAAACCCTAATTTGAAAATCAATTGTGACTTTAAGACTGTTATATAACTGTGTTATATGATTTATGATGTGTATTATATAATGATTTGATTAATTAGGTAAACCCTAATTAAAAATTTAGAAACCCTAAATAATTTTTAGAAAATCCTAAGTTATTAAAAACCCTAATTTTAAAATGCTAAACCCTAATTTGAAACTCAAATTAGAGTTCGAGATTGGTTGTAATCGTGATAAGGTGATTAATTTACAAGTGTTAGAATTATAATTATTAATTAGGAAAACCCTAATAAATTTTGAAAATCCTAATTAAGTAGAAACCCTAATTCTTAAATTAGTAACCCTAATTTGTTAATTGTAAGCTAAATGCTAATTGGTGGACACTAAAACACTAATCTTCATGTATAGTATAATTAGAAAATTAATCATAATTAGAAAACCCTAATTTCAAAATTTTAGAAACTAAAATTTATTTAATTTTATTTTTTATGCAAACCCTAAATTGGAAATCCTATAATTAATTTGTGCTAAACCTTAGGGTTAAACCCTAAGGGTCAAACCTTAAGGGTTTGCAAGATTACAAAATGGCCATTAAATTTCCAAGCCAAATGACCATTATACCCTTTGTATTATTTGAAGCTAGTTATAGGTTTTGACATTAGGTTTAGTTGGTGAACCACTTCAACCACTCCATATGACTTAAAATGACAGCAACAAGTCTCAATTATCAGCCATACATGCACCATACACTTCTATAAATAGATTTGGAGAGAGAGAAATTCATTTGCTAGTTCATTTTGTGCACAACACTTAACTTAATTCTCTCAAGCCCCACACCTCCGAAAATTTCAAGGTGGATCGGTCCCATAACCAAGCCCTACGAATACCATGACCAAATCAGAAGCTTAGAATCAAAAATCTTTCATAGAAGGTATAAACCCTAGCCATGATTTTTGTCCATAAATCTGTTATTTGATGTTATTTTTTTGTGTTAAACATGTTAGATATAGTGTATAATGATGATATGGGTTGCTAGATGTTAGATCCATAACATCTAGAGGCTCGGATTTGACATTTTACAAAATCTGGAAAAAGGTTCAACAGTCGTCTGACAATGAATGTTAGTGGCCATAGATCTTGGTATGATATGTGTTTTTGTTGTTTTAATGTTTGATCGTGTAGTATGCCATGGGATCTTTATTCTAGCACTTGAATCAAAGTCAGAACATGAATCGATTGCAAGTTATTCAAGGTCAAAGTGCGTTGATCAGACATGATCGGGCGTTTCTGGGTAACCCAGAAACAGTCCAGAACCGGCCTGACAACATTTTAAACCGGCTAGATCTTTCAGTGTATTTTTGTTTTGTTGTTCTTGTTGTAATAGGTTTGTACTATGATATATGGATTACAAGATTAAGCTTTTAGATAGCCTAAATATCAAATCTGATCGAAGTCAGTGGAAGGTCAAACCAGGCCAGAAGATCACAAACTTAGTTTTCTTGGTAACCCAGAAAACTTAAGAGCGTGATCTCTAACAAGGTTTGACCGGTCCGGATCTGACGATTTGGTTGTACGATTTTGTTGATGTTGTGTGATAGATCTCTTGTCCTACATGTTGTTTACATACTGAAACTTTTATATTACACAAACATTACATTTATTGCAAGTTATAGAAGTCCAAAAGTGGACAGTCGAACTGTTCTTCATTTCTGGGTAACCGAGAAATGAAGAACAGGTCTGACAACCACTTTAGAGGCTCAGATCTCTTTGGTTATGCATGTTATGATGATGTTTATTGTTGGATCGTGTAGTCTTTTATTTGTACTACATGATCTGATCAACATCTAGCCCAGAAACACGTTACAATGTGCACAATTGTTGGTCAAACCAGCTATCTCGTTAACTGACATGGGTTTTTGGGTTTGCCCAAGTACAGCTCAAGAACACCTATAACGACTGATACTTACAGATATTGAGTTACAGAATAGAGTCTTAGACTCGATAATTACTGATAAAGCTCTCGGAACACCAACATATTTCAGAAATTGATCTGGACTAAGATATTTTGACTGTATATGTGTTTATTTGTGATTCAATAGTTGTTGAACATGTGTGATAATGTGATTAGGTTATGTGCTGACTGCGAAATGCAGTACTAAGTGCTATAGTATATTGTTCTAATCGAACGAATGATCTGATTAATGATAGGTCGTAATATAAAAGATAAAACTAAGTTGCAAATTGTAAGTAGCGCATCAAGCAAGTATCTTACCTTTGTATTTTCTTTATGCAATGGACATGAGTAAGAATGTTTCTAAATTATATTATTATTGTACAGATTATTAACCCTATATTATATACGCTCATTGCTTATCAACATGTTAGTATATGGTAATTCAGATATATATTCTATTCATAAATTTCTATAAATGGTTATACAAGTGTCCCCACTTGGATAATCATTGTATTTAATCACATGTTTATACACCTTTGTCAATTACCCGTATATATATATATATATATATATATATATATATATATATATATATATATATGTTGAATTATAGATTATTGTTGAACAAGTTAAAACCTTTGATTTGGAATCCAGATAAGTATGAACATCCCTACACGGGAAAACTTTTATGCGCCCAAGGCAGACAGAGTGAACGATACCCTCGTTCTTGCATGTAATATTGATCAATGCAGGGTATAACGGGCTGATCACCCCCGTGCCTGTAAGTTATGACGGTTTACAGATGAATTTCTGTTTAACCTTTTCGAAAATGAAAACAATGTTCATAGTATGTTACCTTAACCCTATATATAGTCATTACGTAGTTTTAAAAATTTGAAAGAGGGTTGTTATGTTATTATTATTGGTTCAGATTACTTCACAACTATTGACTTGTTGTAGAAGGATAGAATAAAGAAAACATTTAAATCCTTTCAGCTTATATATATAATTGTTATTACTTGCTGGGCACTCAAATGCTCATCCTTGCTTAATTTAAATGTTTTCAGCTAAGTGTGAAGAACCAGAAAGCTCATGCAGAAACAAAGGAAAAGGAAAGCTAACCAAATAAGATTTGTGGTATTCTATGTAATAGTTTGAGACTATTAAAACAATATTATATATATTATCTATCATGATATGTAATGAATGTAATAAAGGTTACGTACTTAGGAGTTAGACTCTAATAAATATGTAAATTAAGTTGATCTTTATATTATTGTTATTATTATTATTATTATTATTATTATTATTATTATTCCGCTCATAGAAATGGTATCGTGAAGCACTGAGTTCGGGTTTCAAGTACCCAGATTTGGGGGCTTTACAGAATACCTAATGGAGTTTTACTTGTCTGTCAATAAAAATTCCTGTAGTGATAGTAGTACAAGTGATCCTTAGACTTCAGATCATCATAGTATCTTGTGCATGATGAGTTATACTTTGACTTATTCCTTAAGACCCTTAGGATATATCAAAGGGTATGCTTGGGTATAATAAGTTGTACATGGAGATAATGTATGATCAATAAAGAATATATCGCTTCTAGTAAAAGAAGAGAAATGTCCTATGTGATTCGATAAATGACAACCCAGTAGTCCTTGGCCAAGGCAGAATGAAATTAGAAAGGAGTTTCTAATTTGTATTATTTGTAGTTGTGCATTTAAGAGTCGAAATACATATAATTAAATAAAATAAGACTTAATAGTAATTCCATGTCTTATATTTAATTGGGACATTGTATGGTGGAAGGATTGAATTATACGGTAACTATTTACTCAAAGGTTCTTTTATGATTAATGTTGAAATCTATATTATCTGGAAAGTCATTAATCGCTAGGGAGGCTTATCCCTATTGTAGAATAAATATTATTTATTTAAATAAATTAATAGTTTAATTTATTTATTTAAATAAGATTAGAATTGTTCTAATTGATTTATTCACAATCGGTTTAGTATGAAAAACCTAAAGGATCACACCACAAAAGGAAGAATAATTATTTAAAAAATTAATGGCATAATCATAATAATAAGTTAAGTATATTTAATTTAATCTATGGTAAAAAATAAATTAAATAGCTTAATATTTATTATTTAATATTTTAGAAAAATTAAATATAAATTAATAAGAGGAGTCTTATTATTATTATTATTATTATTATTATTTAATTCCTAAAGGAGTTTAGAAATTAATTAATAAAAGTACTCTCATATATCCTAATAAGATTAGAAGGCTAATTAATTAAAAGAGTTTAATTAATTATTCCTAATAAGATTGGGAGCTTAATTAATTAGAGGAATTTAATTAATTAAAATAAAACATAATTCCTTAATTGTTAAGGAGGGCTGCCCACATCTATAAATAAGAGGAGTCTTCTTATGGGTGTTGTGGGTTGTTGACTTTTTCACAACATACGTGATTTCAATTGTTGGAGAGTACGCTCTTTTTCTATAGACATAGAAAAATTAGGGTTTAGCCAACCACCCATCTTTTTGAATCTTTCTTCTTCCTTGGTGGATCACCTCTGGAGGCCAAACACTTGGGTGGCTAACATTGATCAAAGGAAGGAACCAAACCCGGTGGATTTAAGTTGAACGCGAAAAAGATTGGAGGTGAACTTGTACCTGAGAAAGCTCGAATCTTCAAGGGTATGATTCTTGTTCTTCATATTTTTCGTTTAATTAATAATTGTGCATAAAGGGTGATCCGGGTATATGGTTTGTAAAAATTTAAAACTCTGATTTTTCCACGTTTCTGCTTATTTTGTGCAATTTAATTGCGTTCATGAATATTACAAACTTAACATTTGTGTTAACAACATCGCACTCGTACCCGCATAAAATCTTCTACTCAACGTGTGAAGCCCCCAAAATAGGTCCATACAATCCATTTTGAGTTGCCAAATACATGGTATAGAAACAACTATAACTTCGTTATTACAATTGTCGTGTAAAATACGACAACATATATGCTATGAGTTTAAATACAAATATTGTCATCTACACAGTATTCAAACTCAAATAAGTCCTCATTACAATTGTTGATACACTATTTTACAAAATAGTGAGGACTGCTAAAACAAATATCTGGACCCATCACTCCACACCCCGACTAGTTCCTGCTATAATCTTGTCTCCTGAGAAGAAAAATGAAACAAAAAGGAAAAGGGTGAGCTCAACTAGCCAAGTAAAGGATATTATGACTAAGATAATATAGAACAAATTATCGTTAGCCTTAAACAAATCAGATAAAATATAATGGATAACAAGTTTTGGATCAATATTCGCAACGGAAATAACAATTCATTAGAAGAGTTAAGTAGAGAACGAAATCTACTATCATCTATGAATTTAAAAGTCCATCATCAATAATTTATCCCTGTAACATCAATCAATATATATCTTGAATCAAATATTTATCTTTGCACTACAGGCCAAAGATATTCATTTGTATCACCAGTTGGTCATGTTCATCTCAACACATGTTCATCTTTACACTACGGGCCAAAGATATTTATCAGATAATCATTCATCTTTGCACTACAGGCCAAAGATATTTAGTTATATCACCATTTAGGACTAAGGATGATAAAAAATATTCTAAAGAAAACGAATTTAGTGAGATAAAAGATCAAAGATTAGGTATTCGTACTTTGATTTATCCAAGTTTAAAAATACTCCATAATAAACCATAGTTGAATAAAATTCAAGAATGAAGATCAAAACATAGATATAATCAAAGATAGTAACCATAATATACATCTTGGACAAAGAAGAGAAAATTTTATTTTTTTGTGAATAGTGTCGTATACGTGAATAGTGTTATATACGTTAATAGTAACCTTAACATGAAAAGGTAAAAAAATCATACCAATATTTTAGTATAATGATATTGAAAGAAATGACCTCATTTACGAAGAAAATAACATCCCTTACAAATATTGAAAGAAAATAACTCTCTTCATGAATACGAAAGAAATAATACCCCTTACCTCAAAAGAACATTATTTCTGTCTGAAATATCGGATAAAAAGCTGAAGGAAACTTGCACTGGATAACAACTCTCAATGTATCTAAATACTAATAAAAATACGCTGGATATTATAGAGAGAGAAATCTTCTGATTCTGGTGTGATTTTCAATTCTAACTAAGCACCCTATTTATAGAAAAATGCTAAAACGCCAAAGCAGACTAACCTGCTACCTGATGGCTTTACCTGCTACTATTTACGCACACCACTTTTGAAATTAAATTTCAGCACATTTCTCACCAACCAAAAGTGGGGTCCACCTATTCTAGAAAATATCCAAAATATTTTAAATTTAAACAATAATCAGCAACTTTAATAATTCATAATAAATAGTTCTTTTATCAGAAAAATTTGAATCTCATATCGATTTTATAGGAAATTTAATTCTCAACAACTTTGTAGAAGAAATTTTTTCCAAATTCCAAATAAAAAATTTTCGAAATTCACATACGGATGATTTTTAATACATCCATTCTGATAAAATACTAATAAAACACCCCCATTCTGATAAAATACTGATATAATATCTCAGCATTAATTCATTTATATCCACATAAAATAAATATTTTCTTATCATATAAATTAATAATTAATTATTTACAAATACTATTATAGAATCACAATACTGACAACCAAGTCGTTCCCAAGAAAGAGGGGGCTTTCCGATAAAAATTTTTCCTTAATGGCGCTTAATTAGGTGACCAAACTGTCAAGTTTATAATATTCATGAACGCAATCAAATTGCACAAAATAATCAAAAACGTGAAAAATAAGAGTTTTAAAATTTTACAAACCATATACCCAGATCATCCTTTATGCACAATTATTAATTAAACGAAAAGATAAAGAATAAGAATCATACCCTTGAAGATTTGAGCTTCCTTAGGTACAAGTTCACCTCCAAATCCTTTCGCGTTCAACTTGAATCTACCGAGTTTGATTCCTTCCTTTGATCAACGTTAGCCACCCAAGTGTTTGGACTCTAGAGGTGATCCACCAAGGAAGAAGAAAGATTCAAGAAGATGGGTATTTCGCAAAATCCTAGTTTTTTTATCTCTCATAAAAAAGGTGTACTCTCCCAACTATTGAAATTACGTATTCACGCGTGTTGTGAAAGTGTCAACCACCTCATCCATAATAATACTCCTCTTATTTATAGATGTAGGCAACCCTCCTTAACAATTAGGGAATTAGGTTTTATTTTAATTAATTAGGCTCCTAATCTTATTAAGAATAATTAATTAAACTCTTCTAATTAATTAGTCTCCTAATATTATTAGGAATATATGAGAGTACTTTTATTAATTAATTTTCAAACTGCTTTAGGAATTAAATAATAATAATAGTAATAATAATAATAAGACTCCTCTTATTAATTTATATTTAATATTTCCAAAATATTAAATAATAAATATTAAACTATTTAATTTATTCTATCACCATAGATTAAATTAAATATACTTAACTTATTATTACGATTATGTCATTAACTTCTTAAATAATTATTCTTCCTTTTATGGTATGACCATTTAGGTTCTCCATATTAAACCGGTTGTGAATAAATTAATTAGAACAATTCTAATCTTATTTAAATAAATAAATTAAATAATTAATTTATTTAAATAAATAATATTTATTCTACAATAGGGATAAGCCTCCCTAGCGATTAACGACTTTCCAGATAATAAAGATTTCAACATTAATCATAAAAGAACCTTTAAGTAAATAGTTACTGTACAATTCAATCCTTCCACCATACAATGTCCCAATTAAATATAAGACATAGAATTACTGTCAAGTCTTATTTTATTTAATTATATATATTTCGACTCTTAAATGCACAACTTCAAATAATACAAATTAGAAACTCCTTTCTAATTTCATTATACCTTGGCCAAGGACTACTAAGTTGTCATTTATCGAATCGCATAGGACATTTCTCTTCTTTTACTAGAAGTGGGAGATTCTTTATTGATCATATATTATCTCTATATACAATTTATTATACCCAAGCATACCCTTTGATATACCCTAAGGGTCTTAAGGAATAAGTCAAATTATAATTCATTATACACAAGATACTATAATGATCTCAAGTCCAAGGATTACTTGTCTACTATTACTACAGGAATTCCTATTGACAGACAAGTAAAACACCATTAGGTATTCCTTAGTGAGTCACGTTCAGTGAACTTATTCTCTAATAAGCACCTACATTCTTATTTTAATGTCTCTATACAAATGATCATGAGATCAATCATCCTCATCTAATGAGTAAGCAATGTATGTACCAATCTATCTGGATTCACTAATCTCCAATTTAGTAATCCAACGATTGGAAACTATTTTAGTTTTAAGCTTTCTAAGAATTTAGATCTCATTAGAATGATCATCATCATTATTCTAAAAGCATTGCTTAAAACTATAGGTTTATCACATATTATAAAGCAGCATCATGTAGATAATTTAAAAGCCTTTAATAAATTAATACTTTTTATTAATAAATGAATAAGATTGTTACAAAGTATATGTTTTATCATCAAATACGATTGACTTGTGTGCATACAACTTTCAATCTCCCACTTGCACTAAAGTCAATCGCTATGGTATCTCATACCCTTCTTCTCTAAGTGACGATTATCCTGCTATTGGATAAGCTTTAGTTAATAGATATGTAATATTGTTCTTGAGAGTCCACTATCTCTATAGTGATTTCTCATCTTTCAATGATTCCTATAATCAAATGAAAGTGCTACAACACATGTTTAGATCCAAGATGAGACTTAGGAACTATTCCTAGTTCTGTAATAAACTTTTCATCCAAACAATCAACTTACAGCTTCATTTACAGCTATATACTTTGTCTTTATCACTAAACCAGCAACTCTTTGCTATTTGAAACCTTTCCAATACACTGCACCACCATTCAAGGTAACACTTTACCTTAAAGTGAATTTTCTGTCGTCTTGGTTTGTCTGAAAAAACTTTAGTCTGTTAAGCCCTCTAGTTTTAATTCAGACCCACCATAAATTTGATCACATCCTTAGTGCCGGTAAAGTACTTTAAGATATTTTTCACTGTTTTACAGTGATCTTCTCCAGAATATAACCGATCAACATTAGGTCTCATATATTTCATTATATACATGATTTCACTCATGTGATCTCTCTTTTCAGGAGTCTATGGGAACTATTAAGAGAGATACACTCCATGGCTCATCAATATGAGACATCTCTTGGAGTTTGACATGCTAAACAAATTTAGCATCAAATGAATATACATTCCTTGGGTTAAGTCGAGTATCCTATTAAATCTATCTATATAGATTTTTATCCCCAACAACGATACTCTTTCCAAATCATTCGTGGTGGAATGTTTAGACAACTTTATCTTTACTAATTGTAGCATTGGTATGTCATTCGTTATCCGTAGTATATCAACATATAATACTAGAAATGTCACGACGCTCCCACTGACCCTTTTGTACACACTAGGTTCATTCTTATTTTTGATAAAATCAAACTCTTTTGATTATTTCATCAAAACGAATGTTCCATTTTTGAGAAACTTGCTTTAATTCATTTCTTTGAGTGTCTACAACTCTTACCTCATCGTATGTAACTGGCTCATCATCTTCTATGATGTGTACCTCATCATCATCATCTATGATGAATCCATACCTCCTAGGTATCTTCGGTACTATTCTAGATTTACGATTTGATTGTGGAACAATAAGTCTATCTACAGGTTCCTCTTATTTGACTTATAGTTTTTTGTGGTTCTCGAAATCTTCAAGATGTATTATCCTCCCACTAGCCCCTTCAATGATAAACATCTTTATCCTATAAGGCAGCGTGTTTCGCAACAAACACCTTTTGCTAAGTAGGATTATAGAACATATACCCTAAACTTACTTTAGGATGTTCCACAAATCTACACTTGTTAAATCTTGTCCCATGCTTATCCTTTGAAACCTTTTCACATAAGTTGGACAACCCCTTACCTTAATATACTTAAGATTAGGAATCATCCCTGTCCATAACTCTTATAGAGTCTTGGGGCTGAAATTTGAGGTTACCTTTTCGTAGATATATAACTATTTCTAGGGTATGACCCCAGAGGGATACTAAAATGTTGGTAAAATCATTATGGACCGTACCATGTCCAACAATGTATAATTTTTCCTTTCAGGTACATCAATCAATTATTGTGTATTAGGAGGCGTCCATTGTGAGAAAGCCATTTGAGATGATCTAGAAACTTATTACACAAGTATTTATTCCTTGATATAATCAAAGAATCTTAATACTTTGCCAATTTGTTTCACTTCTGAATTCTTTAAACCTTTCAAATAATTCGCACTTGTATTTCAACAAATACACACATTCAACTCTTTGAATGATCATCTCCTTTTCTTATACTAATTTGTTCACTATGCAAAATTATTTTTACATAAGTCAAGTATACAAAATCCATTAAGTAATATTCCAGTTCTATACAAAATATTATTATTATAAATAGAACAACAATTGTTCTTAAATATAATACCAAAGATTTCATTGTCCAACAACAAAATGGAAATAATATTTCTAACAAGAACTGGAATGCAATAAACACTTATTGACTTAATTAATAGATTTGCCCGTAGGCATTGCTAAACTATAAGTTTCTATGACTAATGTAGCAACCTTTGCTTTATTTTCCACACATAGGATTACTTATCTTTGTTTAGCTTTCTACTTCTGCTTGGTCCCTTCATAAATCTATATTTATGATAACTAAAGCCGATATCTTATACCCAAGTAGAACCTTGACTTAAAAAAAATTTATTTCAATCATGAACAAAACTGTATTTGTAACCGAAGCTTCACTAAGCTTCTTTTGGTTAGCCTCTGCAAGATGCTTCTTGCAGTTTCTTTTAAGTGTCCAAGCTTATTGCAGTGGAAGCAAACTCCTTTGCTAGTCGTATCAGTTTTGTTCTTATTATCCTTTATTTTTGCCTTTCTATTTACCTTCTTTGAATCGTTTTTCTTTTCAGAAGATCCTTTGGCCCCTACCAGTAAGACTTGGTCTTTCTTGGTTAGAAAGTGACTCAACATTTTTCAACATGTTAAGCAAATCAGCGAAGCTGATATCTAGCTTGTTCATATGAAAAATTCACAATAATTGTGAGAAGGAGTCTGGGAGTAACTGCAAGATCAAATCTTGGCTCAACTCTCCATCCATGACAAAACATGTTGTCCTAATTGTTCAATCAAATTGATCATGTTAAGGACTTTTGTCTGTACTATAGTGTCATCGTTCATTCTAGATCAGAAGAGCTCCTTAGATATCTATTATCTATCAGTCCTACTTTCCTCACCATCAACTACTGTTGCCTAATTTTTTAATAGCACTTTAACACGCAAGTATACGCGTTCAATTGTAATATTCAGCAAGCAAGGATATCGTTCCCACGAGGAAATAGACTAATATTTATCAATTACTAATTTCAATGCAATTAATCCTATTTTAAACTACGAAATATTGTTTATGATTTGAAAATTAAACTTAACAAAACTAATAATTAAAATAAGAATTTCACAAGAATAACTGCAGATTTAACAGATTAAGATTACAACTTCCCTTAGTATTTCATTTAAACCAATTTACTTCCCATTTAAATCAATTAATTAATATGAATCATTATCCAAGAATGCTTTATAGAACTAATTCACACACTTTTTCCAAAACACGTGAACAAATCCTCCTAACTCCAATCCTTAAGACACAGAATTACAAGGAACACCCCAGTTAATCAACTCACTATATTCCTATGTGAATCAAGTTAATTAGGGTTTTATGCACAAATTCTTTCAATGGATACAAAAGACACATAGGTATATTGCTATCCTACATGCTAATCATATTAACCCTAATCAGATTATATGAACAGATGTTATCATATCCAGATCTCAATCTATACTCCATCTTCCAATTTTATATAGATTATCACAGTAATTGTTGGCCAAACAATTAATCAATAAGCAAAAGATATAATAAATAATTCAATAAAAATCAACTTTCATTCAATGAGAAGATTTAATTTAAACTACATACCAAGTTTCGTTGCAATCTTAATAAAAATTTAGTTCATGATAATAATAAAGAAAAACATCATCCAGATGAATAATCCAAACATCCCAGATAATTACAAAAGATAAAACTAAAGAAGAGAAGAAGAAACTCTGAATTTGTTCCAATACTCTCTCTTTGATCTTCAACCCTTGCAATTCTCCTTCGTGTTTTCCTTCGTTGTTCTCTCTGCAAATCTCTTGAGAAATTGAGTTGTACGTCTTTTCCCAAGTCTTCTCCTATTTGTATTGGTCTCCACCCTCTTTTAGATTCCTTTTTGGCTTCAAAAACCCATTTAGCAGTAGAAAAATCCTTCTTCAGCCGCACATGAGCGCCTAGGCGCTCAACCCAGGCCATTTCCAAGCGCCTAGGCGCTTGACCAGGACCATATAATTACAAAAATGCCACTCAGCTTTAATTTTAATAATTTTTGACCTTTTTCTTCTCTCAAATGACCAATTTGTCCCTCCAGCTCCCACCTAAAAGAAATAAACACAAAACACATAAAAAGATACTAAAAACAATTAAAGATAGCAATAATTAAGTTTAATAATATCATATTCATAGGTATAAAACCTACTCATCAAATACCCCCAAACTTAACCAATTGCTTGTCCCCAAGCAACAAAACACAATGCAATAACTAAATATGCAATGCAAATGCAAATGCAAATATCTACATGCCTAAAATTCCAGCAGTCAAACAGAACAAAATCTATTCATCAAGCCTCAGAGAAATCACAACAAACATGTTCGTACATTATACCAAGACAGATCAATAATTTCCTAGTCAATCATCAAATCTTACCCTGTCATTACTGATATAGTGCGTGTGTGCTCAACAACAATGCAAACTAATATAATGCTAAATACAACACATAATAGATCTCTTTAAAGGCATCATACAGTGTAAACTCACAAAATTCGCAAACAAGCTAGATCTAACTAAAGTCAAACATCCACCAAATTCAAGAGTCCAATTTGGGATACTTATGCTTTACTTATCATTACCGGGGCTTTTTGCTCTTTTCCCGCTTTTTTTTGCTTTTTTTTAATTTAAATGATGGATAGTGAGTGCGTTTTACGCTCCATCTCACGCCTGTGTTTCTGGGGAGTGTATTTCACGCTTCTTCTCGACCCACCACAGGACTCAATTTATTCAACTCAATATCTTTTTTTTTTCATTTCATCATTTTTTTATTTTATTTTTTTTAGCTTATGTACCCCAAATATTCCCCCAAACTTAAGTTTTTGTCTAAATTCAGTCATCTCCGCCTATTCATGTCTTTCATTCATTCAAACTTGTATTATTCTCAAGAAGTCCATTACGTGTCAATTTAGACTCAATCAGTCAACATAGTTATTTTTACTGTGCTATCCTTATTATATCAGTTTCAAACAGGTAAAGATTCAAATCATGACAAGAAATCACATCAAAGTCTTAACAGTCAATACTATACTTGTCTACTCAATTCCAATATCATCATTGGCCAAAATAGACTTAAACTATCTAACAGCTGGAAACATGCAAATACTTGAATTTTTCTTTTCTTTTTCTTTTTTTTTTTAAATAAATTCGAATGAAAACTACATGAAAAACTATAAAATGAATACTAAATGAATGCAACTGGAACTGGAAGAATGCACCCCCAAACTTGACATATGCAATGTCCTCATTGTATATAAAAAAACATAAGAAATTAGGCACTGAGGACTTCCCTGAAAGATTGAAGCTTTACTCTAAATCAGCATCATCTACTTCTTCTGTATTAGCACCATCCTCAGGAGCTAAGTCAGTCGGGAGGGTACACGGACAAGGGTGGAGGTGGTGGGAACTGTTATGGAGCGCCAATCACTTGCAGGCTTAGACCCCTATGTGAACCTCCCCCAAACTTGGTTTAGAGAAAATCTTGAAGCTTGAACTTTGATTTGAATTGTTGCAGTTGGAATCCAAGTAGGAGATAAAGAAGTTGACTTTAGCTTGCTTTTTTCTTGATTGTGGTTTGGAGAAGATGAATTAGATTTTGATTGGGAGAGTGCAAGAGTTGGTGTTATTGTGGTGCAAGGGCTTGGAAGGAGTTACTTTTGAATTAGGAGTGAAAGGAATTGGGTTTGAATTAGAATTGCCTTACTTAGAGCTTTATTTTTTTTCAAGTGCACAGGTAGAGCGCCTAGGCGCTTGAAATTGTGAAGGTTGGAGCGCCTAGGCGCTTGGGACCAGAATCTGATGGTGATGGTGAGCGCCTAGGCGCTTGAAAATAGCTTGGAATGGGCGCCTAGGCGCTTGGGCTTGTCTGGGCATTCTGCAGTTAAGCGCCTAGGCGCTTGGAATAGGCTTGTTTTGGGCGCCTAGGCGCTTGGGCCAGCCTTAGCCAAAATTTGTGCTCTTTTATCCTTCTAACCTGCAAGCCATGAACCCAATTCTCAATTATCATTTGCAAGGAGATTACAACTGAACATACAACCCTAAACTAAGACAAAATATATAGCTAAATGAAATAAAATACTAAAATAAAATTAATGAACTAAAATTTAAGGAGATAAAATGTAAGTCTAGGTTGCCTCCCAGTGAGCGCTTAGTTTAACATCCTCAGCCCGACTGCTTCAACTTTCTCTATCCAATTCCCCTTCGAAAATTGTGAAACCCTTCATCCATTAGTAATAACGTAACTTCCGAGAGTTTCCCATCAATAAGGGTTATTGATTCAAATTCACCTAGCTTGTTCTTTTTAGGTAGATTCTCTTTTACAACCCTCAAATAACTAGGAATTTTTCGAATTGTATCTGTGAACAAATTTTTGTGTTGAAGCTTTTCCAGAACAACTGGTTCTTCTTCTCTCTTCCCATTCTCTTCACACCATGACACCAATTTTAAGCTAGCATCCATGTCATATATAGCTTTATCAAAAAAATGACTACCAATTGGGCACAAGATTGCAAATCTAGTCGGATCCTTAAACTTTGCTGGAGAAGATATATGGGGCACTATCAAAATCGATTCATCTATGTCGGAACTCAAGGCTAGATCTTTGGCGACCTTCTTTTCCTGCTCCCCACTTGTCTCCTCCCTTTCCACGTCCTTTTCTTTTGGCACATTCGGTTCCAGATTTAGCAAGGGCAATCCATCAGTCTCGGGAACCATGTTGCTTGACACTTCACCTTGAGGGCGATTGATAATGGCATTGAAAAGTTGTCCCACCTGGTTCTCAAGATTTTGAATCGACATCTCCTGACTATTCGTCTGCTCCTCAATCAAAACCATGAACTTGGAAATAAGTCCCTCCAAGTTTAAAATCCTTTCTTCTTCATAATTAGAAGCTTGAACTGGTAATTTAGGAGTGTATGATTGGCTTGGAGAAAAGGGTTGGGCCAGATTGTCATCGCTCCATGAAAACTTTAGCGGATTCCCCCAGTCATGATGATAATTACTGGAATATTCATAATTATTAGGGTAATCGTCGAAGTTGCAACTATATTGCACAGACTCGAAACTGATGGCACATTGATGACTCGGATGGGTTCCACCACAATACTCACATATTACCGCTACACTTTGAATAAGTTGTGCTGATGAAGCGTTAATATTCCTCGAAAGTGTCCCAAATTGTGCTGACAATTCATTGAGTCCATAATTCTCTGCCTCCCTTGGCCGAGTCATTCTCGAATATGGCCAATGATAGTCATAGTTGTCCATGGTACCTGAAAAAGAATTAGACTAGAGAGAAAAATAAAATAAAATAAAATAAATATTTAAATTAAGATTAATTTGATTGAAATTAATAATGACAAAATATTAAACTAATTTCCCCGGCAGCGGCGCCAAAAACTTGTTGCCTAATTTTTTAATAGCACTTCAACACGCAAGTATACGCGTTCAATTGTAATATTCAGCAAGCAAGGATATCGTTCCCACGAGGAAATAGACTAATATTTATCAATTACTAATTTTAATGCAATTAATCCTATTTTAAACTACAAAATATTGTTTATGATTTGAAAATTAAACTTAACAAAACTAATAATTAAAATAAGAATTTCACAAGAATAACTGCAGATTTAACAGATTAAGATTACAACTTCCCTTAGTATTTCATTTAAACCAATTTACTTCCCATTTAAATCAATTAATTAATATGAATCATTATCCAAGAATGCTTTATAGAACTAATTCACACACTTTTTCCAAAACACGTAAACAAATCCTCCTAACTCCAATCCTTAATACACAGAATTACAAGGAACACCCCAGTTAATCAACTCACTATATTCCTATGTGAATCAAGTTAATTAGGGTTTTATGCACAAATTCTTTCAATGGATACAAAAGACACATAGGTATATTGCTATCCTACATGCTAATCATATTAACCCTAATCAGATTATATGAATAGATGTTATCATATCCAGATCTCAATTTATACTCCATCTTCCAATTTTATATATATTATCACAGTAATTGTTGGCCAAATAATTAATCAATAAGCAAAAGATATAATAAATAATTCAATAAAAATCAACTTTCATTCAATGGGAAGATTTAATTTAAACTACATACCAAGTTTCGTTGCAATCTTAATAAAAATTTAGTTCATGATAATAATAAAGAAAAACATCATCCAGATGAATAATCCAAACATCCCAGATAATTACAAAAGATAAAACTAAAGAAGAGAAGAAGAAACTCTGAATTTGCTCCAATACTCTCTCTTTGATCTTCAACCCTTGCAATTCTCCTTCGTGTTTTCCTTCGTTGTTCTCTCTACAAATCTCTTGAGAAATTGAGTTGTACGTCTTTTCCCAAGTCTTCTCCTATTTGTAATGTCTCCACCCTCTTTTAGATTCCTTTTTGGCTTCAAAAACCCATTTAGCAGTAGAAAAATCCTTCTTCAGCCGCACATGAGCGCTTAGGCGCTCAACCCAGGCCATTTCCATACGCCTAGGCGCTTGACCAGGACCACATAATTACAAAAATGCCACTCAGCTTTAATTTTAATGATTTTTGACCTTTTTCTTTTCTCAAATGACCAATTTGTCCCTCCAGCTCCCACCTAAAAGAAATAAACACAAAACACATAAAAAGATACTAAAAAACAATTAAAGATAGCAATAATTAAGTTTAATAATATCAGATTCATAGGTATAAAACCTACTCATCAACTACTTGACGTGCAGAAGTATAGTAGGAGTATCCAAGTTTCATGCTGACGCTGAAGCTCGTTACTCATGGATGCGAGCATGATGCATTGAGCCAACTGTGCATTATCTTGTCACTTTCTAAAAGTAGCATTCTCTTTCTCGGAGGCATTATCTGCAACCATTGCAAGGATATGCGTATTAAGGACATAAGATAGCTTTTCAGTCGTGAGAACTATTCTCAATTTCCTTAGCCAATACGTTTAATTCGGTCTGGTTAATTTAGCATCTAATATGCTACACAGTGTTAGTAATTTAGACATTGTAAAATTCTGTAAATGAATTTGTAATTAACAACATTTTAGCATACATTCTTTTATTAATTACCAAAATAATTTAGGTCTTATTTTAAATTGGTAACTCCCACTATTTTCATCAAACTATATTACCCTCAATTTATATAGTTCGGCAATATCTAATTAAAGATATGCTAGTGAGAATAAGGATCCCATTTCAAATGTATATAGCCTTGTGTGTGCACAACAAACTATGTATAAATAAATAGGTAGACAACTCTTGTCAATTACATCAACTATGCAACTCCTTGTATTTTGCCTCTTAGATCATAATGGCCAAGTGTGTGCACATCCGAACTAAAATGATTTAAGTTAAGTCAAACCCAATATTTCCATATAAGTAAAGAGAAAACTACAGCCCTTGTGTGTGCACAACAAAGCAGTATGTTCAATTCCTTATAAACATCATATGTAATAAAAATAACATCTTTAATATTTAATACTTGCCTTGTGTGTGCACAACAAACTCATATTAAATATTCAATACTCTATTGTTTTTATCATGCTAGAAGGCGATGTTCGATATTCCAAATATCTTTGAACGTTACAACATAATATAAAATATTTGAGGGGTTTGTTATTAATTTGTCTCATCCTGTTTAGTGCGCATGCACACACACACACATGCACACACACACACACACACACACACACACACACACACACACATATATATATATATATATATATATATATAGTATAAGTATGCACATATAGAATACTATTTCTACCCGGATTGATTATGGACTTTTATTCTAGTTTGGTTCACTAGAGCTACCAAGTGAATCAAAAGGTCAAACCCTAGGGGTGCAATAATTAATATTTAAATATAACTATTATATTTAAACTCGGGCTCCATTATAAACGGGTCTTCAAGCGCTCCTTGCTCCTTGATCTCTAATTCTTCAAAATTAATTCTAAATATTCCTATTACAAAACTATTTAAAATAAATAGAAACCTTGATCAGCAGTCAAGGGGAAGTACATAGGAGGGAGTTAGAATTTACATTAGGAAAAAATTATAGAAGACGAGGTACGCAGACCCCATTTAATAAAACCCATACATTCAAGCATCCAACTAAAATAAAATCTAATCACATTGGTCAATAGTCCATAATCAATCTCATTTATTATCATACACATCACCATATGCATCAATAAATAACATTCATCTCATGAATAATAAACATTCAATATATATATTGATATCATTTAATGGGCAAATTTAGTTAGCATAAAATCTAATTTTGAATCAAAATAAGCTCCTTTATTTTAATCCAAATTTAAATAAAAATAAACCTCTTTTATTTTAATTTATTCAATTTTGAATAAAATAAACTATTTTATTTTAATCAAAAACTTTAATCAAAATAAACTCATTTATTTTAATTAATTATGGAATCTAATTCCAAGAAAAAAAAAACTCCTTTATTAAAGGAAACACCTATTCACAAATAAACTCTTTTATTTTGAAAAATATGAAATCTTATTTTATATCTAAATAAACTCCTTTATTTAAGAAAATACGGATACCCTTTCCTATTCACAAATAAACTCCTTTATTTAAGGAAACATGAAATCCAATTTCAACTCCAATTAGTTATCACGGAATCTAATTCCAACTCTAATTAGTTAGTATGAAATCTAATTTTAAAATTAAAATAAACCTTTATTTTAATTATTAAATTATTAAGAATAATATATATATATATATATATATATATATATATATATATATATATATATATATATATATATATATATATATATATATACGAAATCATGCTCCCTTGCAGTGATTCACATGAATCAAACATATATTACTACAGTATATATATAAACTAACCACGTAGGAATACTAGAAACTGTTATTTAATAATATATATAATAAATGATTAAGCTGCAGATTCGAGAGTTATAGGATTTCGTGAATATGATTTTCGTTTTTTTAAATTTTATACAACAAAATTATACCCAATTAAATTGTTCTAAACACATATCAAATTAAAATAATTAATAATTCACATAAATGCTTGGCTTTGATATCATTGTCAAGTTTGTAATATTCATGAACGCAATCAAATTGCACAAAATAAGCGAAAACGTGAAAAATAAGAGTTTTAAAATTTTACAAACCATATACCCGGATCATCCTTTATACACAATTATTAATTAAACAAAAAGATAAAGAATAAGGATCATACTCTTGAAGATTTGAGCTTCCTCATGTATAAGTTCACCTCCAAATCCTTTCGCGTTCAACTTGAATCCACCGGGTTTGGTTCATTCCTTTGATCAACATTAGCCACCCAAGTGTTTGGCCTCTTGAGATGATCCACTAAGGAAGAAGAAAGATTCGAGAAGATGAGTATTTGACAAAACCTTAATTTTTCTATCTCTCATAGAGAAGGTGTACTCTCCCAACTATTGAAATTACGTATTCACGTGTGTTGTGAAAGTGTCAACCACCTCATCCATAATAAGACTCCTCTTATTTATAGATGTAGGCAACTCTAATTAACAATTAAGGAATTGAGTTTTATTTTAATTAATTAAACTCCTTTAATTAATTAAGCTCCTAATCTTATTAGGAATAATTAATTAAACTCTTTTAATTAATTAGTCTCCTAATATTATTAGGAATATATGAGAGTACTTTTATTAATTAATTCCCAAACTACTTTAGGAATTAAATAATAATAATAATAATAATAATAATAATAATAATAATAATAATAATAATAATAATAATAAGACTCCTCTTATTAATTTATATTTAATATTTTTAAAATATTAAATAATAAATATTAAGCTATTTAATTTATTCTATCACCATAGATTAAATTAAATATACTTAACTTATTATTGTGATTATGCCATTAACTTCTTAAATAATTATTCTTCCTTTTATGGTGTGACCCTTTAGGTTCTCCATATTAAACCGGTTGTGAATAAATCAGTTAGAACAATTCTAATCTTATTTAAATAAATAAATTAAACAATTAATTTATTTAAATAAATAATATTTATTCTACAATAGGGATAAGCCTCCCTAGCGATTAACGATTTTCTAGATAATATAGATTTTAACATTAATCATAAAAGAACCTTTGAGTAAATAGTTACCGTATAATTCAATCCTTCCATCATACAATGTCCCAATTAAATATAAGACATGAAATTATTGTCAAGTCTTTTTTTATTTAATTATATGTATTTCGACTCTTAAATGCACAACTCCAAATAATATAAATTAGAAATTCTTTTCTAATTTCATTCTGCCTTGGCCAAGGACTACTGGGTTGCCATTTATCGAATCACATAGGACATTTCTCTTCTTTTACTAGAAGTGGTAGATTATTTATTGATCATACATTATCTCTATGTACAATTTATTATAACCAAGCATACCATTTGATATACCCTAAGGGTCTTAAGGAATAAGTCAAAGTATAATTTATCATACACAAGATACTATGATGATCTCAAGTCTAAGGATCACTTGTACTACTATCACTAAAGGAATTTCTATTGACAGACAAGTAAAATTCGATTAGGTATTCCTTAGCGAGCCACGTTCAGTGAACTTATTCTCTAATAAGCACCTACATGCTTGCTTTAGTGTCTCCACACAAATGATAATGAGATCAATCATCCTCATCCAATGAGTAAGCAACGTATGTACCAATCTATCCAGATTCACTAATTCCCAATTTAGTAATCCAATGATTGGGAACTATTTTAATTTTAAGCTTTCTAAGAATTTAGATCTCATTAGAATGATCATCATCATTATTCTAAAAATATTGCTTAAAACTATGGGTTTATCACATATTATAAAGCAGCATCATGTAGATAATTTAAAGGCCTATAATAAATTAATACTTTTTATTAATAAATGAATAATATTGTTACAAAGTATACGCTTTATCATCAAACATGATTGACTTGTGTGCATACTACTTTCACAAACCACTTTCCTAGACAGAATTTTCTTAGACATTGCCAATAATGCTACCTAATAATATTATTCAAATAATATGAATTATTGATCTGATAATGGAAAATACTGTGCAGTGACAATTATTGAATCAACAATAATATAAAATATTAATGTAACAATTATTGAATCAACAAAATAAAATATTGAATAGTAATTACTGAAACAATAACTGAGTAGTGCCTTCTTACGTAAGAATCAATAATCTAAAAATACTATTTAATACTGTGTGCTACTGTGCAACCACCCGTATTACTGTATTTTAACCATCGGGTATTCTAACAGTGCTAACGGTAACAACTACGCCGTTATTTATAAAAAATCAAACTTGTTATTTTCTTCATCCGATCGTTTTTCGTTATGGGGCCCATAATTGGTTGCGCCGTCGTACGAATATTTCCCGACAACAATAATATTCCACGACAACAATGAATATTTTATAACCACTTGCTTATTTTGCAAAATTTACGCATTTCACCCATAACTAAAGTATTATATCAAATTAACACCTTATTATTCAAAATAATAATTAGAGGAAATTCAATTTTATTTTTAAAAAGTTGGGGACTTACAACCTCCCCTCCTTATAAAATTTCATCCTCGAAATTGACGTATGTACCTGGTGTTTCGAAAAGGCGAGGATAACTCGTTTTCATTTTCGATTTCAACTCCCAGGTCATTTCCTCAATAGCATGGTTCCTCTATAAAATCTTGACTTGTGGTATAGCCTTTGTGCATAGGACATGCTCCTTCCTATTCAAGACCTTGACAGGTATATCCTCGTACGTTAAATCTTCGACTATCTCGTCTGGTTCTAACTCAATAATGTGGTTCGGGTCTTTCACATATCTACGAAGCATAGATATGTGAAAAACATTATGAACACGAGACATGCTTGGAGGTAATGCGAGTCTATAGGCCACATTTCCTATTCGGTCAAGAATTTCAAATGGACCAATAAATCGTGGATTGAGCTTTCCTCTCTTTCCAAATCTTGTAACTCCCTTCCATGGAGCAATACGTAATAATACATGATCCCCAATATTAAATTCTACGTCCTTCCGATGAAGATATGCATAACTCTTTTGTCGATCCTGTGCTGTTTGTATACGTTGTCGGATCATTTGGATCTTTTATGTAGTCATGCGTACTAATTCTGATCCCAACAATGTTGCTTCTCCCACCTCGTCCTAGCATACTGGAGAATCACACTTTCGTCCATACAACGCCTCGAATGGAGCCATGCTTATACTTGCTTGATAACTATTAATGTAGGAGAATTTTACCAATGGCAAGTACTTATCCCAACTTCCTTTGAAATCTAGGACACAAAGTCTTAATAAATCTTCAAGAGTTTGAATAGTCCTTTCTAATTGACCGTCCATTTGAGGATGGTATGCCGAACTGAATCGTAGATCTGTGCTAATAGCTTTCTGCAAACTAACCCAAAATCGTGAAGTAAATCTTGGGTCACGATCCGAAACTATGGATACTAGCATGCCATGCAATCTCACAATCTCATTCACGTCCATACGAGCAAGACGTTCAAGGGAATAAGTGTGACGCCCCCAAAATACCTATACATCACCCATCTTGGGTCGCCAAATACATGGTACATAATACAACTACAAACTTCTTTTATATAACTGTCGTGTAAAATACGACAAAACATAGCTGAGAGTTTTAACACGAATATTGTCTTCTAGACAATATCCACACTCAATGGAGTCCTCATTAAAATTATTATCACACTATTTCATAGAATAGTGAGGACTACTATAGTCACTTATCCTGGACCATCACTTCATTTCCCCGACTCATCCCAGCTACGTTCTCATTTCCTGAAGAGAATAATGAAAGCAAAAGGGTGAGCTCAACTAGCCTAGTAAGAAATATTATGACTAAGATAATCTATAATAAATTATCATTAGGCTTCAACAGTGTTAAACTGATAAAATACAATAAATATCAAGTTTAACTAAAGCAGAACAAGTAATCCATTAGAAGGGTCAAGTAGAGCATATTATCTACTATCTTCTATGATTTAAAAAGTTTTTCATCCACTTTATCGTTGAGAAACAGCTTAATATATAAACCACATCATCGAATCATCCCTGCACTACGGGCCAAGGATATTCATGTAATCATCAATGGTCATGATTATACTGAATAATCCCTGATCATAATCATACCAATAACTGCCCATTAATGCATTACGGGCCAATGAGGACTTTTACAACATCATTTGTAACATTACGGGTCATGATTATACCGAATGATCCCTGGTCATAATCATACCAATCAACAGTCCATCTATGCACGTAAGCTAAAGATGTCTTTCATCACAATATAAGCATGATGATGATGACAATGATTTAAACATTAATCAAACGAAATCAAGGATAAATATTAAAGACTTTAAATTTTCCAGAGTTTAAAAATATCTAAATTGTGAACATGATACTTCTTTGTGGAGTAAAATTCAAGAATATTATTCATGTATCAAAAATGATTTGGATAGAAAAGAAATATATTTTTTGGGTGAATAGTACCCCGATATGAAAAGTACCCCAAATACCCGAGCGAATAATATTTGAGTGAATAGTAACTCGTGAATAGTACTTCGACATGAAAAGTGCCCCAAATACTCGAGTGAATAGTTACTGAGTGAATAGTAACCTGTAAATAGTAACTCATAAATAGTATTCCGGTATGAAAAGATCAATAATTATCAAGAAAGCTTAGAATAATATTTCCATAAAAAGATACTGGATAATGCGCAAATATTAAGGATATTCTACTAATTTTACGGAGTATAGAAGTAATACTTTAACAGAATGAGGGTATAATCAGGAATATGAGACGAAATAATATTACTCACATACTACAGAGTATGGAAGAAAATATTATTCCTTATGAATACTGAATAATAATAATATCCCTTAACGAATATGGAAGAAATAATACCCCTTACTATTGTTGAACAAAAATAATATTCCAACGAATATTGAACGAAGATAATATTCCTTACAAATATTGAACGAAAATAATATTCATATGAATACGAAAAATAATATCTCTTCTGAATATGAAATAAATAATACCCCTTACCTCAGAAGAAGACTGGATACTGGAATAATGAAGTAGCAGAATACTCTTCTGCTTTTTCTCTATAGCTTCTCTCTCTATAATTGCTCTTGTGAGTCTTAGTGAACCGGTGAGAATGAAGGAAGTATGAGATTCTATTTATAGAAAAATATAGTTTCGATAATTGCACGTTTTGGGGCTCTAAATATTACAGTATAATGCCTTCATCTTTTCTTTTATTTTTAATTTAGTCTTGCAAGTATTATCAAACTTGCATCACCTCCCCTAATAGTATATCATGTGAATCAATAGTACAATTATGTGAATCAATAGTTCTATACATGTGAAAAAACTAATTACAGTATAGTACCTTCATTTATACCTCCATTTTTAATTTAGTCATGCAAGTATTATCAATCTTGCGCCACCTCCCCTAATAGTATATGCATGTGAATCAATAGTACACAAATGTGAACAAATAGTTATAAGCATGTGAATTAATAGCAAGTAATTGCTCATTTATCCAATTAATTACCCGATTGGTCAATATAACCTCTAGACATCAATTATTATAGAAATAGATGTCGATTTACACTAACACTAATAATCCCAACATAATGAAAATATCAATTTCTTCTTTAATCAATACGAACTTATTCATCATTAATATTATGACTCACAATATTTAACAACCAGATCATTCCCAGGAAAGAGAGGGCTTTCTATTAAGGATATCTCACTATTGGCGCGTAATTAAGTGATCAAACCTCTCATCGACAGAACTTTCTAGACATCGTCAATATTGCAAATAATAATATGAATAACTTTTTCGTCTCAATTATTAATTTAATAATATAAAATATTGTTACTGCGACAATCATTAATATGATATATATTATGCAACAATTACTGTAGCAATAATTGAGTATAACTGGGTGATTTCTTACGTAAACATCAATAATCAATACCGTGTGCTACTATGCAACCACGCATATTGCTGTACTTTTACCACCGGGTAGTTCAACAGTTTAACGGTAAAACTTTCGCCGTTATTTTTATAAAAAGATAATTCTATCGTTTTCTAACTACGACAATACTTTCGTTGTGGGGTCCACCAATGATTGTGTCGTCGTACGAATATTCCCGACCAATCGAATATTTTATAACAACTTGCTTACTTTGCAAAATTTATAAATATTACCCACAACTATAATAATATAACAAAACCACACCGTAATATTCAAAAATATATTTTGAGAAAAAAAATTAATCTTTATTCATAAAAGTTAGGGTCTTACAACCTCCCTTTCTTATGAAATTTTGTCTTCGAAATTAGGGTACATACCTGGTATGTCGAAGAAGTGAGAATACCTTGACTTTATTTCAGATTCTAACTCCCAGGTCATTTCCTCAACATCGTGGTTTCTCCACAAAACTTTGACTTGAGGTATAACCTTGGAGCGTAGTGTCGACGTTGGGATTTTTATTTGTCCCTTTTCTATTCTTATTATTTTGTGTTCTCATGTTAGGTGAGATTTGTTTGAAAAAATAAGTGAAAAAGGTCCGACATGTATATGTCGACGATTGGACTATAAGAGTCGCCAGATAGTTTTTTAACTGGTTGTACCAACATAACCGAGAAAAGGTTTGCACATTGACCCAGTGATGTGACACTGCTAAATGGGTCTGTGAAACTGAGATTTATTAGGGTTCGGGGACTTGCTTATGCGGAGGAAAGGTGTTAGGCACCCTCCGACATCCGTGTTGTCACGGTGACCGCCACTTTTCAAGAAACTATTATATGAATATATGTGTGTGTGGGTCAATGTGCTGTTATTTGGAAGTAGTGATATGCCTCGTTCGCACCTATATACAAAAGGTTTGAATTTATATAAAAATTCAATTTTAAACAAGATATAGCAGTGATGTTTTATAAAAAAAGTTTTTTAAACCATGTGCTCAATAGTAATTGAGGCCTTTGATACTTCTATTTTATTAAATGTTTGGCTTGATTGCTTTTATTTTTGAGATGCGAAGCATCTTCGAGAAAATAATGTACAAACCAATGCCGAATTCCTCGTGGGTATGAAAACCATCTGAGGAAATCCAACCACCGTGAATAAATTTATAAGCTGCTTACAGCTGGAAATGTCCATCACGGGAACCGAATCTAGATTCAATATTATGAATCTGTGATCACATGATTCCTAGGGTCACATGATACCGCAGTTTATATGAAAGATGTAAGTAGTTATATATATAAAAGCTATAAATATATATATATATATATATATATACAGACATGATCAACCACCACAAAGCACCTCCATGGGAGATCAAAAATGTAAATATATAGAAGCGGTATATATATATATATATATATATATATATATATATATATTAACATGATCAACCACCACGAAGCACCTCCATTGGGGATCAGAAATGTAAATAAAGCTGTAAAAGCGATCACCCGCCACGGAGGAAACTCCAGGCGGGACGAAATGTACCGAAAGCAATAAAAAGGGTCAACCGCCACGAAGTAAACTCCGGACGAGACGAAATGTAAATATATATATATATATATATATATATATATATATATATATATATTAAAGCAGTAAACGCACCGGATATATATATATATATATATATATATATATATATATATATATATATATATATACGAAAGCAATTAAACGCTCCAGACGTAAGTCTATGCTCAATTGAGGCATAACTCGATAATGTTAGTCCATATATAAAAATATATATAAGTATATATATATATATATATATATATATATATATATATATATATATATATATATATATACAAACTGAAATGAAACCACGGAACGAAGTCCGGGTATACACACACAACACGACTCTCAACGTGAAGAATAGTGTGTGCAAAGATGAAGACAAAGGCTTTAAAGTGTGAAAGAAGGCTTATAGTGGGTTGCCAAAGAAGACTTCTATAGCTTTAAGTGGATGAACACTCAGCTCCCGCCGGTACAAAAGTAGCTATATATGAGCTTACAAGTGTTTAAAATGAGAAAGCACTCAGTTTAGGGTGTGTACAGAGCAAATTAGACAGGGCTTCCTCGCCTTTTTTCTTTTACAAAATGGCCACCCCAAGCCCTCTATTTATAGAGGGGAGAGCCGCAGACGGTTAGCCGCAGATGTACTTGCAGCTTCCCGGGGTGCCCCGGGCTTCGCGGGTCCTGTCGTCTCGAAGTACGTGCATACATGCAACGTGATGTCTGCTCGAACTTTCAGAACTTTAATTCGGGTATCTGACTGAGGTGTATAAGACCTATTTCGGACCGTCATTGTTGAGAGTTACGCAATGACATGGGATTAGAGGTTGTACGAAGTCAGGAAGAGGGACCATGCCCTCCGGTCTTCAAGCTTCAAATTCTATCCGTTATCCTGCGTAATAGTCACTCGGGATTGAATTTCCTTGGTTCTTATGGGACATTGCTGTGTAGAAATGCATGTCTGAAATGTTAAGACGGTGCGATGTGGCGTCAAGGTGGCAAGATGATGACTTTGCCTCTCACCAGGGTTATCTCCGACTTGGGCTGATAAAGCAGATGCTACTTAGGGTTATCTCCAAGATTGGACTGCTGTATGTGTTGAAGGTCCTCAGTGTCATCTTTGAGGTGTGCCTGTCTTCCCAGTGTTATCTCCGGGCCTTAAATTGAGTTCCTCGGTGTAAGTGCCGAGTGTTCTGAAGCTATTTGCATGGCTTTGAAACAAGCATTTTTGGGGTTATCTCCGGAACTGCAACTACATTACTTGGGGTTATCTCCAAGGTTATTGCTGCTATTCCAGGTATCGGGACTGAGATTGAATATCTCGGGGTTATCTCTAAGATGAATCGGCCTTCTCCTGTGGAATTTTTGGTATTGGAACTACATGCCTTGGGGTTATCTCTGAGGTTAGAACTGATACTCCCAATGTGTGTTCTGGGATTGAAACTGAACTTCCGGTAGTATCCGAACTGAATATGAGCTGTCTTCTAGGGTTATCTCTGAAAGACGAATCTGCCCTCCTGCAATGTCAATAATAGGTGTGTAGAAAATTTTGAGTGTCTACACGTAGAATATGATCCTTTTTATCCAAGATTGTAACAGGTACCTCTTCATACATTAAATCTTCCACTATCTCGTCCGGTTCTAATTCAATAATGTGGTTTGGGTCTTTTACATATTTACGTAACATAGATATATGAAAAATGTTATGAACACGAGACATACTTGGCGGTAAAGCAAGTCTATAGGCCACAGTTCCTACTCGATCGAGGATTTTGAATGGCCTAATGAATCGAGGATTGAGATTTCCTCTCTTTTCAAATCTTATAACTCCTTTCCATGGAGCAACACATAACAACACATACTCTCCAACATTGAATTCCACGTCTCTTCGATGAAGATCAGGATAACTCTTTTATCGATCTTGTGAGGTCTTTATTCGTTGCCTGATCATTTGAATCTTTTCTGTTGTCATGCGTACCAATTTTGATCCCGAGAACGTTGTTTCACCCACCTCATCTCAGCATACTGGAGAACAACACTTGTGTCCATACAATGCCTCGAATAGAGCCATGCCAATACTTGCTTGATAACTATTGTTGTAGGAGAATTCCACTAATGGCAAGAACTTGTCCTAACTTTTTTTGAAGTCAAGGACATAGAGTCTTAATAAATCCTCAAGAGTTTGAATAGTCCTCTCCGACTGCCCGTTCGTTTGAGGATGATATGCCGAACTAAATCGTAAATTCGTGCCCATAGCTTTTTGCAAACTAACACAAAATTGTGAAGTGAATCTTGGGTCTCGATCAAAAACTATGGATACTGGCATACCATGCAGTCTTACAATCTCATTTATGTATAAGCGAGCAAGACGTTCAAGTGAATAAGTTTCTCGTATAGGTAAGAAATGAGCAGACTTGGTCAATCTATTAACAATGACCCAAATCGCATCTATACCTTAAGAAAACTTGGGAAGACCAGTAACGAAGTCCATGGTAATGTGCTCCCACTTCCATTCTAGAATTTCAAGTGGTTGCAATAGACCTTTTGGCACTTGATGCTCCGCCTTGACTCGTTGACAAGTTAAACACCTTGAGATAAACTCTGTGATCTCTCTCTTTATATTGCTCCACCAAAATGTATGTCGAAGATCACGATACATTTTGGTACTCCCAGGATGGATTGCAAACGGTGTGTTGTGCACCTCTATCATGATTTTATACTTCAAGATAGAGTCGTTAGGAACACAAAGTTTGGAGTTGACTCGAAGTATTCCTTCTTCATCGATTATTACTTCCAGAATAGCAACTTCTTGCACTTTCTTCTTCATAAGCATCAGCTCTGAGTCCGTAGCTTGAGCGGCTTTAAATTTATTGATTAAAGTCGATTCTAATCGTATATTCGCTATCTTCACGTAGGTTCTTGGATTCTTTAACTCTATCTCCATCCTTCTTAAATTATACAAAATGGGTCTTTGTGTTAACGATGTCGCACTCGTAACCGCATACGATCTTCTACTCAATGCGTCAGCTACCAAGTTCTCTTTTTCCATGATGGTATTGAATGGTATGGTTGTAATCTTCAACAGCTTGAGCCAACATGTTTGGCGCATGATACGTTCGTTTTGGGTGAAGAAATATTTTAGGGTTTTAGAAATGGGTTTTGTACTAGGGTCAATACAAAATTTGAATTCACGCTCTGGGGTAGGCCAGGAAGTTCTCCGAGAATATGTCAGCAAATTTATTAACAATAGATATATCATTTAAAAATTGTGACTCTCATCCAAGACTTGGATAACACATGTAATAAAGGTTTCTCCTAACGGAGTTTCAACAGGTAAGTCAAAGTTTAATTTCTCCGGAGTTAAATTTAAACGTTGAATTCAAGTATGAGAAATAAAAGAATTGGGTAGAACCGGTATCAAATAAGGTATAGACTTCGCTATAGTTTATGATTAACTAACCCGTGATAACTTTGTTTTGTCCGTATCCGTCTTTGGTGCCACTGTCCCAGCTGGATTTGATTTCGTTATAGGACAAAATCGAGCTATATGACCGTCTTTTCCATAACTAAGACATACCTTGGAAGGCTGTGAATAATTTGGACTTATGTGTCCCTCCTCTCCGCATCTGTAGCATTTAACTGGTGGTCGTTCTCCTCCCCTAGAATTTGTTGCTGGTGTTGGTGCTGCTGCCGACGTCTTCCCACCATTGTTAAATCTTCTCTTCTTAAATTTACCACTTGAATCATTTCTTCTATTATCTTGGCCATGATTGCCACCGAAGTTTTTACCATTTCTGGCATGATAATTTCCTCCACGATGGTTATCATTATTCCGATGGCCGTTTCCACCGGTACGATTATTATCGTGTTGTTGCTCGTTGTAACGACCCCAAAATTCATACAATTTAATTCTCGACTTCAGTCGTTAATAATACATTCAACCTCTAATTTTACATCATTAAACGATAATACAACCATTAAAATTTGTGGAATAATTAAAATTTTCTATTACAAACTATCCTCGTTCCCAAAACCTTCAACCTTTACGTCTAAATATCTCAGAATCATTTTAATACTACAATAGTTTACATTCGTAAAACAATATTAAAATTCAACATTAATACATTATTCGAAACATTAGACATGGTTTACAAGAATAACAACTTAGCTAGGATATTAAATCTTGATATATCACTTTTGATCCATAACAATCAAGTAGCACGTTACCTTCAATTCTTGAATCTGCAAAAATGGTTATTTGCAAGAATGAGCTCGACAGCTCAGCAAAATCTAACAATTTTCATGCATCACGTAGCACATAATAACATGCTCAACATACAAGAATAATCATAAACAAACATAGCATACATGTTTAGTTCATATAACAACTATAAAGATTGAGTTCCTTACTCAATCAACATTCATAGTTCAATCATCATAGTCATAGATTGACTTTCACATTTCATACTTTTGACATATACAATACATCATACACTAAAATTTTAAAGCAGTTCATCATCAAGTTCACATAGCAAAAAGGAACTGAAAGACTTGCCTTAACTGGCGTTTTACCAACACGCTAATACTTCACGTCCTTGCACAACCTACACTGTATGCGAGATTGATAATAAATAAAATCAATACTCAATCTCATGGTCAAATTTATTCTTACTTTATCTTATTATCCTTTATAATATCTTTATAGACATCTAATTATATTTTATATGCAACTCGGTTTTATTTTCGTTTTCATCACCACACATGCTAGACTATCTCACTTGTAGTTTAATATGCATATACCACACCATTTTATTTTACCAATTTGGTTTCAAAAATGCATATTCAACACATTGTTTACATGTTTAATTTTCCTTCATAAATCAAAAATTTCCCCTTTTCGATTTTTTTTCATTATTATTCTTGTATTATCATCTTTTCATACTTAGATATCCAATATTAGCCATTAGTTAGGCACTTTGTATACCAAAGTTTAGAAACACTATTACTTTTAGGCATTTTATCGAGCACGCTATGTGCACACATTAACTTATCTAAACTCTTGATCTTAAATGGTTAATTATGCGTAGAATATAATAACACATATCTATATTCATTACATACGTCAAAACATATTTTTAATCATCAAAATATACCATTACCCAAAATCTTAATTCAAACATAATTATAAAACTCATCTTCACAATTTCTTTAACAAAACGTTGTTTTCGTTTTTAACGTATCTCCTTCGTTACATGTCCGTTTTTGTTCCTTTTTATATAGAATTAACCCTTACTCAGTGTACTACAATCTCATCTAGGCCTTAAAGTCAGACCCTTATCCATCTAAACCAGATTCTGCAATTCATCAACTAGTGTAGAAAAATTTCATTTTCTGGACATCCTTGCTAAACAATTTATTTCGGACATGATCCGGTCCATAAAATGGCTCAACCTCGCGAGTCTAGCTAGTAAACATCCATATCTACAACTTTGCAGTTTTAAGTTTCTTCATATTCAAAACACACGAATTTATATGAATTTTTCAAAGTCAGAAACCGTAACAGTTTTGATTTTCTAGACAGATTATTTTCCCTTCGGACCAGCCTTACTAAAACAGAGATTGCGAGAAATCTACAAGGAGTTTTCATGTGATTCTACTTTCAGAATATAGCTTACTTCCATATCTTCGATTTGATATAAGGCTCATTTTCTAACTCATTATACCCAAAGAGATATGAATTTCACAAGATATGTCCACAATTACTCAAAACCTACGAATTTTGTTCTTCAAATTTTCTTTCCATTTCATTTTCTTTCTTGAATCCTCTTGTTTGATTCTTGATAGTCCAAGATTAAACCAATACAAACAGATTAAGCATGATCTATTATCCTAGAACATAAATCTACCCAAAAAAAATTAAGGATTAAATAAGAGTTTAGAAGTTACCTTCTTCTAACTTTTTCTTCTTCTTCTTCTAGCTCATCTCAATTCCTCTATCTCTCTAGATTTCTCAATACAACTTTTATATAACCATTATCCTACATTTGAAGAACATAAAATATAATTAAAATAAAGAATTTAGATTATAGTCTTATTAGTATGAATTTAAGAGAGAGATGAAGATGATGATGATGGGGCTTGTTTTGTCTTCTCAAAGCTTTCCCTTCTTCTTCTTTTTCTTCCTATTCTTCTTCTCCTACAACTCTTTCTAACTCTCTTCTTCTTTCTTTGGTTTATTTTCTAAAAATAACATACTAACTTGTAGTATATACATATAATATACAATACTAGTAATATATAATATATGTAACTCCTAGTAATTATTAGATATACTAATTACTAGTTAATACATAGGTTACACCAATTTGAACTTGAAAAACCTAAGACCATGTTTGGCAAATACTCATTATTTTAATTAATCAATAGCTTAACATCAATCAATCTCATCAAATTGTCACATAATTATATTTACTTGTTAATTATAATTTTGTGTAACAATCACCACATAACTCATCTAATTTAATTACCTCAATTAAATTAGAACTATAACATAAAATTATAATATTAATTAAATTAAATACTAAATATTCATTTAATTAATCTGCTACACTTAATTACCTTACTCTATAATCAAAATAAAATTTATTTATTTAACTCAATAAATAATTCAATTAAATATTTATATATATTAAAATTAATATATAACATTCTCTTCACATCAATTCACATATTCTACAATATATGACATACACATACTCACACCCACACCCACATATCTCATAAATAATACTTTTATTTATAAAATTCTCATTTATAATTTCTAAAAATTTGGGATGTCACATCCTTCCCTCCTTATAAGGATTCCGTCCTCGGAATCACAGAAACCCTACCTTACTCGGGTTTTCCTCAAATCTATTCATTGAATAACTTCAACACATTACCTTAATATAGGTTTTATATTTTCTACTCTCACCATTCTTGATAATAAATTCTTATAAGTTTTATTTCATAACATTTACTTAGACTCAATTATATTTGAGTATTACATATTCTTTGACCCGTTCATTATCTTTCTCTAAGGATCATTATCATATACTATATGATCAAACTCTCACGACATTACATTCACCCTTTCTTCTAAGAATTTCGTCCTCGAAATTTTTATTTATTAAACTTTATTCATTCAATCTATCAAAAATAGATTTTTACGTCACTACTTCATTCATTCATTGGTTTCTATAACCACTTTCTTTCCACAAACATCATTATACAATTATTAAACTTTTCCATTAAAAGTTTTACAATATTCTTTGATAACTCACATCCTTCTCACTTCAAAAAAAATAAAAATAAATAAATTTCTCACTTATTCAGCACATTCATCATTCAGTGTCGTATTCTACGACTTACTTCTTTCTAAAAAATATCATCCTTACCATATTCACCTTTTAGAATAGTAAGAATCTTCCATAATTGCTCAATAATTAGGAAGTAGTATGAATAACTCAGGAATTTAAAAGATTCCAAATCATGCTGAGGGGTCATAAGACCGTGAACTCTATTCTCGGTTTACTAGTGCTTCAACTCAATCCTTCACACTGCAAACCAGAGTGTTTATCAATCACAAAGACTGAAAACACCCTCCTTACGTACACTAGGTGGCCAGCCTATTGTACCACTATGTTGGGCCGCAACGTAGTGTTTTGTAACGATTATATGTGTTACGCTCGGAACCATTGTCCCCGAAAACATGTCCCCTTATAGGGTTGTTCACCTCAGCTTTTCAACATCTGAATCCGCACCAAAATAATTTGGTTTGGCATAACTTTTCAATAAACGCTTAGGTTTCATGAACATCTTTCAATATTCGTCTAGCTGAATCAAATAGCATAGACCTCTACAACAATTCGGACATCAACCGAAATATACATATATATACATAGATATGAATTCTCATATCTTAAAGAAATCTCAAAAATCTTTTTATGACGTCATGATACCGCACTGTATTTACAATCCGTTGATGATTCCGTCTTTTGGTGATTTTATCATAATACATCATACCATAGTGGGCTGACGATCCTTAGATCACATCCAACACTAGGTAATACTGCATTGATGACTCCATCATTTTTTTTTCATCATTGCACCAGGTTACATGATGCATTAATTATATAAAATACATTTTGATATATTGTAAATCATTTTTGTCTAGCCGAAGCAATTAGAATAGACATACGAATAACATTATTGTTGTTAAAACTCATTGGTTCCATCATTTGATGCAATGCTTTTCAAGAAAATAGAAGTGTAAACATCAGCACGAAGTCAATAAATTTCGAAAGTCTAGCATAGCTAGTAGATTTAGAATACCTATGCTTCCACCATCAACTCTACTTTCTATAATGATCCATTGCTTAATAGGTCTATCTATTCCTATCATCCTCAATACTCCATTTACACTTATCTATACCCAGTTCGTCAAACTTACCACACGTTATGAGTTCAGGAACTTGCCACAATCATATGAGTTTAAGAACTTATCCTAGTCAGACCATAGGCGTCCATTCGCTGAGGGGTTCAAAAACATACCATATAATTATGAGTCACGAACCTACCATAAGTATGAGTTTTAAGAACTCGCACTTAATCTTATAATATTCTCTAACTATACTCTACATATCTGTTATACACATGAGAAAAGAATCACCTTCTCAACAGGAATATATCAAATAGCGCGACACAAACATTCCAATGATTATCAATGTGATAAACTGAGTGCAAGCACAAAACCCTCGCCCATACAAAGGTTTGTACAACTCAGTCATCACATGAGTCCTCAATTAAAATCCCACCTAACTCTATCTTGCTTATAACTTGCTCTTTACTCGATACGAATTCCTCGTATCATATCATCTATAACTCCTCATGAGTTATCTCGTACTTTTTCATAGTACTCCATCTTCATGGCATTAAGCTATAATTATTCAAACATTATAGACCATCTTTCTTTTATAACTTAAACAGATCACGTCGTGATCTTATTCTATAATCATCTCCCTTAAAATTCTTTTCTTAACTCGTGATCGTTTTGTTTTACGATCCTCTTTCTTTCTCTTTTTCATCATTTACGACATTATTCGCTATCTTGGCTTTTTGGAGTTAGGAAACTCCCATATTTTTTTCTTTATATCTCTTCAAGATTCTTCTTTGAATCTTCTTATTTATATAACAATTCTTCCTTTAAGAATTTCTAACTTCGTTTACATTGCTCAACATTTCATTTAAGTTCTACACTTTCATCATACTTATCCACTTTCTACACTTGGTACACATCGAGTCTCTAACAGTTTCAATATGGTACGCTGAGTGGTTTCCCACAAACAACCAACAAACTAGGTTCCGAGTTGCTAGTTCGTATATACCTCCGCTCTATGAAGGAATCGTTTAGCCCAGATACCATACATCAACTACTAAAGAGTACAATTGCACCATACTTAAATATAACTATCTATTCTTAACTTCTTTATCATTCTCTTTTTTATAGACATTATCTATTTATTATCACCTTACATCCTTATTATTGGAGTTAGGTAACCCCACATTCACATTCCTTATAACTCTGTGAGATTCTTCTTTGAATCATTTCACCCAAGTTTTAATCCCTTATTGTTCAAACTCTATTTGAGCTTATTCGTTCCTTATTTTCACCTATTTTCTCTAAGGTTATAGCCTAAAGTACTCTTACCTAAGGTTCCTAACCTATCAGCTTTGATACCAACTGTAACGACCCCAAAATTCATACAATTTAATTCTCGACTTCGGTCGTTAATAATACATTCAACCTCTAATTTTACATCATTAAACGATAATACAACCATTAAAATTTGTGGAATAATTAAAATTTTCTATTACAAACTATCCTCGTTCCCAAAACCTTCAACCTTTACGTCTAAATATCTCAGAATCATTTTAATACTACAATAGTTGACATTCGTAAAACAATATTAAAATTCAACATTAATACATTATTCGAAACATTAGACATGGTTTACAAGAATAACAACTTAGCTAGGATATTAAATCTTGATATATCACTTTTGATCCATAACAATCAAGTAGCACGTTACCTTCAATTCTTGAATCTGCAAAAATGGTTATTTGCAAGAATGAGCTCGACAGCTCAGCAAAATCTAACAATTTTCATGCATCACGTAGCACATAATAAGATGCTCAACATACAAGAATAATCATAAACAAACATAGCATACATGTTTAGTTCATATAACAACTATAAAGATTGAGTTCCTTACTCAATCAACATTCATAGTTCAATCATCATAGTCATAGATTGACTTTCACATTTCATACTTTTGACATATACAATACATCATACACTAAAATTTTAAAGCAGTTCATCATCAAGTTCACATAGCAAAAAGGAACTGAAAGACTTGCCTTAACTGGCGTTTTACCAACACGCTAATACTTCACGTCCTTGCACAACCTACACTGTATGCGAGATTGATAATAAATAAAATCAATACTCAATCTCATGGTCAAATTTATTCTTACTTTATCTTATTATCCTTTATAATATCTTTATAGACATCTAATTGTATTTTATATGCAACTCGATTTTATTTTCATTTTCATCACCACACATGCTAGACTATCTCACTTGTAGTTTAATGTGCATATACCACACCATTTTATTTTACCAATTTGGTTTCAAAAATGCATATTCAACACATTGTTTACATGTTTAATTTTCCTTCATAAATCAAAAATTTCCCCTTTTCGATTTCTTTCCATTAATATTCTTGTATTATCATCTTTTCATACTTAGATATCCAATATTAGCCATTAGTTAGGCACTTTGTATACCAAAGTTTAGAAATACTATTACTTTTAGGCATTTTATCGAGCACGTTATGTGCACACATTAACTTATCTAAACTCTTGATCTTAAATGGTTAATTATGCATAGAATATGATAACACATATCTATATTCATTACATACGTCAAAACATATTTTTAATCATCAAAATATACCATTACCCAAAATCTTAATTCAAACATAATTATAAAACTCATCTTCACAATTTCTTTAACAAAACGTTGTTTTCGTTTTTAACGTATCTCCTTCGTTACATGTCCGTTTTTGTTCCTTTTTATATAGAATTAACCCTTACTGAGTGTACTACAATCTCATCTAGGCCTTAAAGTCAGATCCTTATCCATCTAAACCAGATTCTGCAATTCATCAACTAGTGTAGAAAAATTTCATTTTCTGGACATCCTTGCTAAACAATTTATTTCGGACATGATCCGGTCCATAAAATGGCTCAATCTCGCGAGTCTAGCTAGTAAACATCCATATCTACAACTTTGCAGTTTTAAGTTTCTTCATATTCAAAACACACGAATTTATATGAATTTTTCAAAGTCAGAAACCGTAACAGTTTTGATTTTCTAGACAGATTATTTTCCCTTCGGACCAGCCTTACTAAAATAGAGATTGCGAGAAATCTACAAGGAGTTTTCATGTGATTCTACTTTCAGAATATAGCTTACTTCCATATCTTCGATTTGATCTCATTTTCTAACTCATTATACCCAAAGAGATATGAATTTCACAAGATATGTCCACAATTACTCAAAACCTACGAATTTTGTTCTTCAAATTTTCTTTCCATTTCATTTTCTTTCTTGAATCCTCTTGTTTGATTCTTGATAGTCCAAGATTAAACCAATACAAACAGATTAAGCATGATCTATTATCCTAGAACATAAATCTACCCAAAAAAAAATCAAGGATTAAATAAGAGTTTAGAAGTTACGTTCTTCTAACTTTTTCTTCTTCTTCTTCTTCTAGCTCATCTCAATTCCTCTATCTCTCTAGATTTCTCAATACAACTTTTATATAACCATTATCCTACATTTGAAGAACATAAAATATAATTAAAATAAAGAATTCAGATTATAGTCTTATTAGTATGAATTTAAGAGAGAGATGAAGATGATGATGATGGGGCTTGTTTTGTCTTCTCAAAGCTTTCCATTCTTCTTCTTTTTCTTCCTATTCTTCTTCTCCTACAACTCTTTCTAACTCTCTTCTTCTTTCTTTGGTTTATTTTCTAAAACTAACATACTAACTTGTAGTATATACATATAATATACAATACTAGTAATATATAATATATGTAACTCCTAGTAATTATTAGATATACTAATTACTAGTTAATACATAGGTTACACCAATTTGAACTTGAAAAACCTAAGACCATGTTTGGCAAATACTCATTATTTTAATTAATCAATAGCTTAACATCAATCAGTCTCATCAAATTGTCACATAATTATATTTACTTGTTAATTATAATTTTGTGTAACAATCACCACATAACTCATCTAATTTAATTACCTCAATTAAATTAGAACTATAACATAAAATTATAATATTAATTAAATTAAATACTAAATATTCATTTAATTAATCTGCTACACTTAATTACCTTACTCTATAATCAAAATAAAATTTATTTATTTAACTCAATAAATAATTCAATTAAATATTTATATATATTAAAATTAATATATAACATTCTCTTCACATCAATTCACATATTCTACAATATATGACATACACATACTCACACCCACACCCACATATCTCATAAATAATACTTTTATTTATAAAATTCTCATTTATAATTTCTAAAAATTTGGGATGTCACATCCTTCCCTCCTTATAAGGATTCCGTCCTCGGAATCACAGAAACCCTACCTTACTCGGGTTTTCCTCAAATCTATTCATTGAATAACTTCAACACATTACCTTAATATAGGTTTTATATTTTCTACTCTCACCATTCTTGATAATAAATTCTTATAAGTTTTATTTCATAACATTTACTTAGACTCAATTATATTTGAGTATTACATATTCTTTGACCCGTTCATTATCTTTCTCTAAGGATCATTATCATATACTATATGATCAAACTCTCACGACATTACATTCACCCTTTCTTCTAAGAATTTCGTCCTCGAAATTTTTATTTATTAAACTTTATTCATTCAATCTATCAAAAATAGATTTTTACGTCACTACTTCATTCATTCATTGGTTTCTACAACCACTTTCTTTCCACAAACATCATTATACAATTATTAAACTTTTCCATTAAAAGTTTTACAATATTCTTTGATAACTCACATCCTTCTCACTTCAAAAAAAATAAAAATAAATAAATTTCTCACTTATTCAGCACATTCATCATTCAGTGTCGTATTCTACGACTTACTTCTTTCTAAAAAATATCATCCTTACCATATTCGCCTTTTAGAATAGTAAGAATCTTCCATAATTGCTCAATAATTAGGAAGTAGTATGAATAACTCAGGAATTTAAAAGATTCCAAATCATGCTGAGGGGTCATAAGACCGTGAACTCTATTCTCGGTTTACTAGTGCTTCAACTCAATCCTTCACACTGCAAACCAGAGTGTTTATCAATCACAAAGACTGAAAACACCCTCCTTACGTACACTAGGTGGCCAGCCTATTGTACCACTATGTTGGGCCGCAACGTAGTGTTTTGTAACGATTATATGTGTTACGCTCGGAACCATTGTCCCCGAAAACATGTCCCCTTATAGGGTTGTTCACCTCAGCTTTTCAACATCTGAATCCGCACCAAAATAATTTGGTTTGGCATAACTTTTCAATAAACGCTTAGGTTTCATGAACATCTTTCAATATTCGTCTAGCTGAATCAAATAGCATAGACCTCTACAACAATTCGGACATCAACCGAAATATACATATATATACATAGATATGAATTCTCATATCTTAAAGAAATCTCAAAAATCTTTTTATGACGTCATGATACCGCACTGTATTTACAATCCGTTGATGATTCCGTCTTTTGGTGATTTTATCATAATACATCATACCATAGTGGGCTGACGATCCTTAGATCACATCCAACACTAGGTAATACTGCATTGATGACTCCATCGTTTTTTTTCATCTTTGCACCAGGTTACATGATGCATTAATTATATAAAATACATTTTGATATATTGTAAATCATTTTTGTCTAGCCGAAGCAATTAGAATAGACATACGAATAACATTATTGTTGTTAAAACTCATTGGTTCCATCATTTGATGCAATGCTTTTCAAGAAAATAGAAGTGTAAACATCAGCACGAAGTCAATAAATTTCGAAAATCTAGCATAGCTAGTAGATTTAGAATACCTATGCTTCCACCATCAACTCTACTTTCTATAATGATCCATTGCTTAATAGGTCTATCTATTCCTATCATCCTCAATACTCCATTTACACTTATCTATACCCAGTTCGTCAAACTTACCACACGTTATGAGTTCAGGAACTTGCCACAATCATATGAGTTTAAGAACTTATCCTAGTCAGACCATAGGCGTCCATTCGCTGAGGGGTTCAAAAACATACCATATAATTATGAGTCACGAACCTACCATAAGTATGAGTTTTAAGAACTCGCACTTAATCTTATAATATTCTCTAACTATACTCTACCTATCTGTTATACACATGAGAAAAGAATCACCTTCTCAACAGGAATATATCAAATAGCGCGACACAAACATTCCAATGATTATCAATGTGATAAACTGAGTGCAAGCACAAAACCCTCGCCCATAAAAAGGTTTGTACAACTCAGTCATCACATGAGTCCTCAATTGAAATCCCACCTAACTCTATCTTGCTTATAACTTGCTCTTTACTCGATACGAATTCCTCGTATCATATCATCTATAACTCCTCATGAGTTATCTCGTACTTTTTCATAGTACTCCATCTTTATGGCATTAAGCTATAATTATTCAAACATTATAGACCATCTTTCTTTTATAACTTAAACAGATCACGTCGTGATCTTATTCTATAATCATCTCCCTTAAAATTCTTTTCTTAACTCGTGATCGTTTTGTTTTACGATCCTCTTTCTTTCTCTTTTTCATCATTTACGACATTATTCGCTATCTCGGCTTTTTGGAGTTAGGAAACTCCCATATTTTTTTCTTTATATCTCTTCAAGATTCTTCTTTGAATCTTCTTATTTATATAACAATTCTTCCTTTAAGAATTTCTAACTTCATTTACATTGCTCAACATTTCATTTAAGTTCTACACTTTCATCATACGTATCCACTTTCTACACTTGGTACACATCGAGTCTCTAACAGTTTCAATATGGTACGCTGAGTGGTTTCCCACAAACAACCAACAAACTAGGTTCCGAGTTGCTAGTTCGTATATACCTCCGCTCTATGAAGGAATCGTTTAGCCCAGATACCATACATCAACTACTAAAGAGTACAATTGCACCATACTTAAATATAACTATCTATTCTTAACTTCTTTATCATTCTCTTTTTTATAGACATTATCTATTTATTATCACCTTACATCCTTATTATTGGAGTTAGGTAACCCCACATTCACATTCCTTATAACTCTGTGAGATTCTTCTTTGAATCATTTCACCCAAGTTTTAATCCCTTATTGTTCAAACTCTATTTGAGCTTATTCGTTCCTTATTTTCACCTATTTTCTCTAAGGTTATAGCCTAAAGTACTCTTACCTAAGGTTCCTAACCTATCAGCTTTGATACCAACTGTAACGACCCCAAAATTCATACAATTTAATTCTCGACTTCGGTCGTTAATAATACATTCAACCTCTAATTTTACATCATTAAACGATAATACAACCATTAAAATTTGTGGAATAATTAAAATTTTCTATTACAAACTATCCTCGTTCCCAAAACCTTCAACCTTTACGTCTAAATATCTCAGAATCATTTTAATACTACAATAGTTTACATTCGTAAAACAATATTAAGATTCAACATTAATACATTATTCGAAACATTAGACATGGTTTACAAGAATAACAACTTAGCTAGGATATTAAATCTTGATATATCACTTTTGATCCATAACAATCAAGTAGCACGTTACCTTCAATTCTTGAATCTGCAAAAATGGTTATTTGCAAGAATGAGCTCGACAGCTCAGCAAAATCTAACAATTTTCATGCATCACGTAGCACATAATAACATGCTCAACATACAAGAATAATCATAAACAAACATAGCATACATGTTTAGTTCATATAACAACTATAAAGATTGAGTTCCTTACTCAATCAACATTCATAGTTCAATCATCATAGTTATAGATTGACTTTCACATTTCATACTTTTGACATATACAATACATCATACACTAAAATTTTAAAGCAGTTCATCATCAAGTTCACATAGCAAAAAGGAACTGAAAGACTTGCCTTAACTGGCGTTTTACCAACACACTAATACTTCACGTCCTTGCACAACCTACACTGTATGCGAGATTGATAATAAATAAAATCAATACTCAATCTCATGGTCAAATTTATTCTTACTTTATCTTATTATCCTTTATAATATCTTTATAGACATCTAATTGTATTTTATATGCAACTCGGTTTTATTTTCATTTTCATCACCACACATGCTAGACTATCTCACTTGTAGTTTAATGTGCATATACCACACCATTTTATTTTACCAATTTGGTTTCAAAAATGCATATTCAACATATTGTTTACATGTTTAATTTTCCTTCATAAATCAAAAATTTCCCATTTTCGATTTCTTTCCATCAATATTCTTGTATTATCATCTTTTCATACTTAGATATCCAATATTAGCCATTAGTTAGGCACTTTGTATACCAAAGTTTAGAAACACTATTACTTTTAGGCATTTTATCGAGCACGTTATGTGCACACATTAACTTATCTAAACTCTTGATCTTAAATGGTTAATTATGCATAGAATATGATAACACATATCTATATTCATTACATACGTCAAAACATATTTTTAATCATCAAAATATACCATTACCCAAAATCTTAATTCAAACATAATTATAAAACTCATCTTCACAATTTCTTTAACAAAACGTTGTTTTCGTTTTTAACGTATCTCCTTCGTTACATGTCCGTTTTTGTTCCTTTTTATATAGAATTAACCCTTTCTTAGTGTACTACAATCTCATCTAGGCCTTAAAGTCAGATCCTTATCCATCTAAACCAGATTCTGCAATTCATCAACTAGTGTAGAAAAATTTCATTTTCTGGACATCCTTGCTAAACAATTTATTTCGGACATGATCCGGTCCATAAAATGGCTCAATCTCGCGTGTCTAGCTAGTAAACATCCATATCTACAACTTTGCAGTTTTAAGTTTCTTCATATTCAAAACACACGAATTTATATGAATTTTTCAAAGTCAGAAACCGTAACAGTTTTGATTTTCTAGACAGATTATTTTCCCTTCGGACCAGCCTTACTAAAATAGAGATTGCGAGAAATCTACAAGGAGTTTTCATGTGATTCTACTTTCAGAATATAGCTTACTTCCATATCTTCGATTTGATATAAGGCTCATTTTCTAACTCATTATACCCAAAGAGATATGAATTTCACAATATATGTCCACAATTACTCAAAACCTACGAATTTTGTTCTTCAAATTTTCTTTCCATTTCATTTTCTTTCTTGAATCCTCTTGTTTGATTCTTGATAGTCCAAGATTAAACCAATACAAACAGATTAAGCATGATCTATTATCCTAGAACATAAATCTACCCAAAAAAAATCAAGGATTAAATAAGAGTTTAGAAGTTACCTTCTTCTAACTTTTTCTTCTTCTTCTTCTAGCTTATCTCAATTCCTCTATCTCTCTAGATTTCTCAATACAACTTTTATATAACCATTATCCTACATTTGAAGAACATAAAATATAATTAAAATAAAGAATTCAGATTATAGTCTTATTAGTATGAATTTAAGAGAGAGATGAAGATGATGATGATGGGGCTTGTTTTGTCTTCTCAAAGCTTTCTCTTCTTCTTCTTTTTCTTCCTATTCTTCTTCTCCTACAACTCTTTCTAACTCTCTTCTTCTTTCTTTGGTTTATTTTCTAAAACTAACATACTAACTTGTAGTATATACATATAATATACAATACTAGTAATATATAATATATGTAACTCCTAGTAATTATTAGATATACTAATTACTAGTTAATACATAGATTACACCAATTTGAACTTGAAAAACCTAAGACCATGTTTGGCAAATACTCATTATTTTAATTAATCAATAGCTTAACATCAATCAATCTCATCAAATTGTCACATAATTATATTTACTTGTTAATTATAATTTTGTGTAACAATCACCACATAACTCATCTAATTTAATTACCTCAATTAAATTAGAACTATAACATAAAATTATAATATTAATTAAATTAAATACTAAATATTCATTTAATTAATCTGCTACACTTAATTACCTTACTCTATAATCAAAATAAAATTTATTTATTTAACTCAATAAATAATTCAATTAAATATTTATATATATTAAAATTAATATATAACATTCTCTTCACATCAATTCACATATTCTACAATATATGACATACACATACTCACACCCACACCCACATATCTCATAAATAATACTTTTATTTATAAAATTCTCATTTATAATTTCTAAAAATCTGGGATGTCACATCATTCCCTCCTTATAAGGATTCCGTCCTCGAAATCACAGAAACCCTACCTTACTCGGGTTTTCCTCAAATCTATTCATTGAATAACTTCAACACATTACCTTAATATAGGTTTTATATTTTCTACTCTCACCATTCTTGATAATAAATTCTTATAAGTTTTATTTCATAACATTTACTTAGACTCAATTATATTTGAGTATTACATATTCTTTGACCCGTTCATTATCTTTCTCTAAGGATCATTATCATATACTATATGATCAAACTCTCACGACATTACATTCACCCTTTCTTCTAAGAATTTCGTCCTCGAAATTTTTATTTATTAAACTTTATTCATTCAATCTATCAAAAATAGATTTTTACGTCACTACTTCATTCATTCATTGGTTTCTATAACCACTTTCTTTCCACAAACATCATTATACAATTATTAAACTTTTCCATTAAAAGTTTTATAATATTCTTTGATAACTCACATCCTTCTCACTTCAAAAAAAATAAAAATAAATAAATTTCTCACTTATTCAGCACATTCATCATTCAGTGTCGTATTCTACGACTTACTTCTTTCTAAAAAATATCATCCTTACCATATTCGCCTTTTAGAATAGTAAGAATCTTCCATAATTGCTCAATAATTAGGAAGTAGTATGAATAACTCAGGAATTTAAAAGATTCCAAATCATGCTGAGGGGTCATAAGACCGTGAACTCTATTCTCGGTTTACTAGTGCTTCAACTCAATCCTTCACACTGCAAACCAGAGTGTTTATCAATCACAAAGACTGAAAACACCCTCCTTACGTACACTAGGTGGCCAGCCTATTGTACCACTATGTTGGGCCGCAACGTAGTGTTTTGTAACGATTATATGTGTTACGCTCGGAACCATTCTCCCCGAAAATATGTCCCCTTATAGGGTTGTTCACCTCAGCTTTTCAACATCTGAATCCGCACCAAAATAATTTGGTTTGGCATAACTTTTCAATAAACGCTTAGGTTTCATGAACATCTTTCAATATTCGTCTAGCTGAATCAAATAGCATAGACCTCTACAACAATTCGGACATCAACCGAAATATACATATATATACATAGATATGAATTCTCATATCTTAAAGAAATCTCAAAAATCTTTTTATGACGTCATGATACCGCACTGTATTTACAGTCCGTTGATGATTCCGTCTTTTGGTGATTTTATCATAATACATCATACCATAGTGGGCTGACGATCCTTAGATCACATCCAACACTAGGTAATACTGCATTGATGACTCCATCGTTTTTTTTTCATCTTTGCACCAGGTTACATGATGCATTAATTATATAAAATACATTTTGATATATTATAAATCATTTTTGTCTAGCCGAAGCAATTAGAATAGACATACGAATAACATTATTGTTGTTAAAACTCATTGGTTCCATCATTTGATGCAATGCTTTTCAAGAAAATAGAAGTGTAAACATCAGCACGAAGTCAATAAATTTCGAAAGTCTAGCATAGCTAGTAGATTTAGAATACCTATGCTTCCACCATCAAATCTACTTTCTATAATGATCCATTGCTTAATAGGTCTATCTATTCCTATCATCCTCAATACTCCATTTACACTTATCTATACCCAGTTCGTCAAACTTACCACACGTTATGAGTTCAGGAACTTGCCACAATCATATGAGTTTAAGAACTTATCCTAGTCAAACCATAGGCGTCCATTCGCTGAGGGGTTCAAAAACATACCATATAATTATGAGTCACGAACCTACCATAAGTATGAGTTTTAAGAACTCGCACTTAATCTTATAATATTCTATAACTATACTCTACCTATCTGTTATACACATGAGAAAAGAATCACCTTCTCAACAGGAATATATCAAATAGCGCGACACAAACATTCCAATGATTATCAATGTGATAAACTGAGTGTAAGCACAAAACCCTCGCCCATACAAAGGTTTGTACAACTCAGCCATCACATGAGTTCTCAATTGAAATCCCACCTAACTCTATCTTGCTTATAACTTGCTCTTTACTCGATACGAATTCCTCGTATCATATCATCTATAACTCCTCATGAGTTATCTCGTACTTTTTCATAGTACTCCATCTTCATGGCATTAAGCTATAATTATTCAAACATTATAGACCATCTTTCTTTTATAACTTAAACAGACCACGTCGTTATCTTATTCTATAATCATCTCCCTTAAAATTCTTTTCTTAACTCGTGATCGTTTTGTTTTACGATCCTCTTTCTTTCTCTTTTTCATCATTTACGACATTATTCGCTATCTTGGCTTTTTGGAGTTAGGAAACTCCCATATTTTTTTCTTTATATCTCTTCAAGATTCTTCTTTGAATCTTCTTATTTATATAACAATTCTTCCTTTAAGAATTTCTAACTTCATTTACATTGCTCAACATTTCATTTAAGTTCTACACTTTCATCATACGTATCCACTTTCTACACTTGGTACGCATCGAGTCTCTAACAGTTTCAATATGGTACGCTGAGTGGTTTCCCACAAACAACCAACAAACTAGGTTCCGAGTTGCTAGTTCGTATATACCTCCGCTCTATGAAGGAATCGTTTAGCCCAGATACCATACATCAACTACTAAAGAGTACAATTGCACCATACTTAAATATAACTATCTATTCTTAACTTCTTTATCATTCTCTTTTTTATAGACATTATCTATTTATTATCACCTTACATCCTTATTATTGGAGTTAGGTAACCCCACATTCATATTCCTTATAACTCTATGAGATTCTTCTTTGAATCATTTCACCCAAGTTTTAATCCCTTATTGTTCAAACTCTATTTGAGCTTATTCGTTCCTTATTTTCACCTATTTTCTCTAAGGTTATAGCCTAAAGTACTCTTACCTAAGGTTCCTAACCTATCAGCTTTGATACCAACTGTAACGACCCCAAAATTCATACAATTTAATTCTCGACTTCGGTCGTTAATAATACATTCAACCTCTAATTTTACATCATTAAACGATAATACAACCATTAAAATTTGTGGAATAATTAAAATTTTCTATTACAAACTATCCTCGTTCCCAAAACCTTCAACCTTTACGTCTAAATATCTCAGAATCATTTTAATACTACAATAGTTTACATTCGTAAAACAATATTAAGATTCAACATTAATACATTATTCGAAACATTAGACATGGTTTACAAGAATAACAACTTAGCTAGGATATTAAATCTTGATATATCACTTTTGATCCATAACAATCAAGTAGCACGTTACCTTCAATTCTTGAATCTGCAAAAATGGTTATTTGCAAGAATGAGCTCGACAGCTCAGCAAAATCTAACAATTTTCATGCATCACGTAGCACATAATAACATGCTCAACATACAAGAATAATCATAAACAAACATAGCATACATGTTTAGTTCATATAACAACTATAAAGATTGAGTTCCTTACTCAATCAACATTCATAGTTCAATCATCATAGTCATAGATTGACTTTCACATTTCATACTTTTGACATATACAATACATCATACACTAAAATTTTAAAGCAGTTCATCATCAAGTTCACATAGCAAAAAGGAACTGAAAGACTTGCCTTAACTGGCGTTTTACCAACACGCTAATACTTCACGTCCTTGCACAACCTACACTGTATGCGAGATTGATAATAAATAAAATCAATACTCAATCTCATGGTCAAATTTATTCTTACTTTATCTTATTATCCTTTATAATATCTTTATAGACATCTAATTGTATTTTATATGCAACTCGGTTTTATTTTCATTTTCATCACCACACATGCTAGACTATCTCACTTGTAGTTTAATGTGCATATACCACACCATTTTATTTTACCAATTTGGTTTCAAAAATGCATATTCAACACATTGTTTACATGTTTAATTTTCCTTCATAAATCAAAAATTTCCCCTTTTCGATTTCTTTCCATTAATATTCTTGTATTATCATCTTTTCATACTTAAATATCCAATATTAGCCATTAGTTAGGCACTTTGTATACCAAAGTTTAGAAACACTATTACTTTTAGGCATTTTATCGAGCACGTTATGTGCACACATTAACTTATCTAAACTCTTGATCTTAAATGGTTAATTATGCATAGAATATGATAACACATATCTATATTCATTACATACGTCAAAACATATTTTTAATCATCAAAATATACCATTACCCAAAATCTTAATTCAAACATAATTATAAAACTCATCTTCACAATTTCTTTAACAAAACGTTGTTTTCGTTTTTAACGTATCTCCTTCGTTACATGTCCGTTTTTGTTCCTTTTTATATAGAATTAACCCTTACTTAGTGTACTACAATCTCATCTAGGCCTTAAAGTCAGATCCTTATCCATCTAAACCAGATTCTGCAATTCATCAACTAGTGTAGAAAAATTTCATTTTCTGGACATCCTTGCTAAACAATTTATTTCGGACATGATCCTGTCCATAAAATGGCTCAATCTCGCGTGTCTAGCTAGTAAACATCCATATCTACAACTTTACAGTTTTAAGTTTCTTCATATTCAAAACACACGAATTTATATGAATTTTTCAAAGTCAGAAACCGTAACAGTTTTGATTTTCTAGACAGATTATTTTCCCTTCGGACCAGCCTTACTAAAATAGAGATTGCGAGAAATCTACAAGGAGTTTTCATGTGATTCTACTTTCAGAATATAGCTTACTTCCATATCTTCGATTTGATATAAGGCTCATTTTCTAACTCATTATACCCAAAGAGATATGAATTTCACAAGATATGTCCACAATTACTCAAAACCTACGAATTTTGTTCTTCAAATTTTCTTTCCATTTCATTTTCTTTCTTGAATCCTCTTGTTTGATTCTTGATAGTCCAAGATTAAACCAATACAAACAGATTAAGCATGATCTATTATCCTAGAACATAAATCTACCCAAAAAAAATCAAGGATTAAATAAGAGTTTAGAAGTTACCTTCTTCTAACTTCTTCTTCTTCTTCTTCTAGCTCATCTCAATTCCTCTATCTCTCTAGATTTCTCAATACAACTTTTATATAATCATTATCCTACATTTGAAGAACATAAAATATAATTAAAATAAAGAATTCAGATTATAGTCTTATTAGTATGAATTTAAGAGAGAGATGAAGATGATGATGATGGGGCTTGTTTTGTCTTCTCAAAGCTTTCCCTTCTTCTTCTTTTTCTTCCTATTCTTCTTCTCCTACAACTCTTTCTAACTCTCTTCTTCTTTCTTTGGTTTATTTTCTAAAACTAACATACTAACTTGTAGTATATACATATAATATACAATACTAGTAATATATAATATATGTAACTCCTAGTAATTATTAGATATACTAATTACTAGTTAATACATAGGTTACACCAATTTGAACTTGAAAAACCTAAGATCATGTTTGGCAAATACTCATTATTTTAATTAATCAATAGCTTAACATCAATCAATCTCATCAAATTGTCACATAATTATATTTACTTGTTAATTATAATTTTGTGTAACAATCACCACATAACTCATCTAATTTAATTACCTCAATTAAATTAGAACTATAACATAAAATTATAATATTAATTAAATTAACTACTAAATATTCATTTAATTAATCTACTACACTTAATTACCTTACTCTATAATCAAAATAAAATTTATTTATTTAACTCAATAAATAATTCAATTAAATATTTATATATATTAAAATTAATATATAACATTCTCTTCACATCAATTCACATATTCTACAATATATGACATACACATACTCACACCCACACCCACATATCTCATAAATAATACTTTTATTTATAAAATTCTCATTTATAATTTCTAAAAATCTGGGATGTCACACTCGTTATCTTTTGGTTGGGCTAGCTCATTATCGCGCTCCAATAACTAAGCCATATTCACTACATCTGAATACAAATACAATTTGTGAGAAATGAGGTATTGACGTATTTCGGGTCTCAAACCTCGCAGAAACATTCGCATCATTCTCTCCTCATTATCAACCAAATGGGATGCGAACCGAGACAACTCGACAAACTTAGCCTCGTACTGCGACACGGTCATATTGTTTTGCTCCAACTTGATGAACTCCACCTCTTTCATTTGACGAATATTTTCGGGAAAGTAATTATCGTTGAACAGTTCTTGGAACTTCTCCCAAAACATCTTGAGTGCGTCAGGCTGGGTACGTTTTACAGATTCCCACCAGTAATCTACCTCTTCAAGCAACATAAAGGTGGCGAAGGGAACCTTTTGTTCATCTGAGCATTCCAAGACATCAAATATCTTGGTGATCTGCTTTATCCACATCTTTGCCTTAACTGGTTCTGGCTTTCCCAAAAACTCCGGCGGTCCCAGCTCCTTAAACTGCTTAGCGGTGACTAGCCGTGAGTTGCCAGTGTTTCCACCTGTATTATGAACAGGAGTCTCTCTCATTTGGTATTGCATGAATTCAAAAAAACACCTAAACATACCATTGTCCGTCATTTGGTCGGTGTTGTTGTTTACACGAGGATTATTGCCTTCCTAATGCACATTATCCTGGTTATTGATCGTCGGCGACTCAACGGTCTCATGTGCTCCATTGCTTATCTCAAAAATTTCAGATGTCATTCTCAAACACTGTCACAAAACAAGAGTTAATTGACATGCCACATATTATTCCTATACTCTGACCGACCAATTAAATAACAAATAAACTTAGGTAGGTCATACTAGCGAAGGAATTACCCGTCTCTCCCCTCCTAGTTCTAGTCTCACAACTCAGCCAGGGATCATACCCCTAAGCTTTGATACCAACTGTGACGCCCCCCAAAATAGGTATACATCACCCATCTTGGGTCGCCAAACACATGGTACATAATACAACTACAAACTTTTTTTATACAACTGTCGTTTAAAATACGACAAAACATAGCTGAGAGTTTTAACACGAATATTTTCTTCTAGACAATATCCACACTCAATGGAGTCCTCATTACAATTATTATCATACTATTTCATAGAATAGTGAGAACTGCTATAACCATTTATCATGGACCATCACTCCATTTCCCCGACTCGTCCCAGCTATGTTCTCATTTCCTGAAGAGAACAATGAAAGCAAAAGGGTGAGCTCAACTAGCCCAGTAAGAAATATTATGACTAAGATAATGCAGAATAAATTATCATTAGTCTTCAATAGTGTTAAAATGATAAAATACAATAATCATCAAGTTTAACTACAGTGGGACAAGCAATCTATTAGAAGAGTCAAGTAGAGCATGATATCTACTATCTTCTACGATTTAAAATTTTTTTCATCTTCTTTATCACTTAGACTCAGCTTAATAAATAAATCATATCATCGAATCATCCCTGCAATATGGGTCAAGGAAATTCATGTAATCATCAATGGTCATGATTAAACCAAAAAATCCTTATCATAATCATACCAACAACTGTCCATCAATACACTATTGGCCAATGAAGACTTATACCACATCATTTGTAACATTACGGGTCATGATTATACCGAATGATCCCTGGTCATAATCATACCAATCAATAGTCCATCTATGCACGTAAGCCAAAGATGACTTTTATCACAATATAAGCATGAGGATGATGATAATGATATAAGCATTAATCAAACGAAATCAAGGATAAATATTAAAGACTTTAAATTTATCCAGAGTTTAAAAATATCCAAATTGTCAACATGATACTGCTTTGTGGAGTGATATTCAAGAATAATATTCATGTATCAAAAATAATTTGGACAGAAAAGAAATATATTTTTCAGGTGAATAGTTCCCCAATATGAAAAGTGCCCTAAATACCCGAGTGAATAATATTCGAGTGAATAGTAACTGTGTGAATAGTAACCCATGAATAGTAACTCGCGAATAGTACTCCGACATGAAAAGTGCCCCGAATACCCGAGTGAATAACATTCAAGTAAATAGTAATTGGGTGAATAGTAACCTGTAAATAGTAACTCATGAATAGTATTCTGGCATGAAAAGATCAATAATTATCAATAAAGCTCATAATAATATCTCCATGAAAAGATATTGGATGAGGCGAAAATATCAATGATATTCTACTAATTTCACGGAGTATAGAAGCAATACTTTAACAGAATGAGGGTATAATCAGGAATATGAGACGAAATAATATTACTCACATACTACAGAGTATGGAAGAAAATATTATTCCTTATGAATACTGAACAATAATAATATCCATTATGAATACGAAAGAAATAATACCCCTTACTACTGTTGAACGAAAATAATATTCCAACGAATATTGAACGAAGATAATATTCCTTACGAATATTGAACGAAAATAATATTCATATGAATACGAAAAATAATATCTCTTTTGAATATGAAATAAATAATACCCCTTATCTCAGAAGAAGACTGGATACTGGAATAGTGAAGTAATAGAATACTCTTCTTCTTTCTCTCTATAACTTCTCTCTCTATAATTACTCTTGTGAGTCTTAGTGAATTGGTGAGAATGAAAGAAGAATGAGCTTCTATTTATAGAAAAATATAGTTTCGATAATTGTACGTTTTGGGGCTTAAAATATTACAGTATAATACATTCATCTTTTTCTTCATTTTTAATTTAGTCCTGCAAGTATTATCAAACTTGCACCACCTCCCCTAATAGTACATCATGTGAATCAATAGTACAATCATGTGAATTAATAGTTCTATATATGTGAAAAAAATAATTACAGTATAGTACCTTCATCTATACCTCAATTTTTAATTTAGTCATGCAAGTATTATCAATCCTGCACCACCTCCCCTAATAGTACATGCATGTGAATCAATAGTACACACATGTGAATAAATAATTATAAGCATGTGAATTAATAGCAATTAATTGCTTATTTATCCGATTAATTACCCGATCGGTTAATATAACTTCCAGACATCAATTATTATAGAAATAGATGTTGATTTCCACTAACACTAATAATCCCAACACAATGGAAATATCAATTTTATCTTTAATCAATACGAACTTATTCATCATTAATATTATATCTCATAATATTTAACAACTAGATCATTCTCAGGAAAGATGGGGCTTTTCGATAAGGATTTCTCCCTATTGACGCGTAATTAGGTGACCAAACCTCTCCTCGACATAACTTTCTAGACATCGTCAATATTGCAAATAATAATATAAATAACTTTGTCGTCTCAATTATTGATTTAATAATATAAAATATTGATACTGTGACAATCAATAATATGAGAGATATTATGCAGCAATTACTGTAGTAATAATTGAGTATAAATGAGTGACTTCTCACATAAGCATCAATAATCAATACCGTGTGCTACTATTCAACCACGCGTATTACTGTAGTTTTACCACCGGGTAGTTCAACACTTTAACGGTAAAACTTTCGCCGTTATTTTTATAAAAAGATAATTCTGTCATTTTCTAACTACGACAATACTTTCATTGAGGGGTCCACCAATGATTGTGTTGTCGTACGAATATTCCAGGTTAAAATGAATATTCCCCGACCAGTTGAATATTTTATAATAACTTGCTTACTTTGTAAAATTTGTAAATATTACCCACAACTATAATAATATAACAAAACCACACCATAATATTCAAAAATATATTTTGAGAAAAAAAATCTTTATTCATAAAAGTTGGGGTCTTACAATAAGTCTCCTGTATTGGCAAGAAATGAGCAGACTTGGTTAATCTATCAACAATAACTCAAATCGCACCTATGCCTTGAGAAACCATAATTAGGAAAACCCGTAATGAAATCCATGGTAATGTGTTCCCACTTCTATTTCGGAATCTCAAGTGGTTGCAATGGACCCTTTGGCACTTGATGATCTGCCTTTACACGTTGACAAGTTAAACACCTCGAGATAAACTCCGCGATCTCTCTCTTCATATTATTTCACCAAAATGTATGTCGAAGATCATGATACATTTTGGTACTCCCAGGATTGATTGCAAATGGCGTGTTGTGTGCCTTAATCATGATTCTATCTTCAAGTTAGAATCGTTACGAATGCAAAGTCTGGAGTTGACTCAAAGTATTCCTTTTTCATCGATTCTTGCTTCTGGAATAACACCTTCTTGTACTTTCTTCTTAATACGTATCATCTCTGGGTCTGTGGCTTGAGCAGCTTTAACTTTATCGATTAAAGTCGGTTCTACTCGTATGTTTGATATCATCACGTGAGTACTTGGAGCCTTTAACATTATCTTCATCCTTTGTAAGTCGTATAAAATGGGTTTTTGTGTTAACAATGTGACACCCCCAAATCCAGGTACTTCATTCCCACAGGATTTGGTGCTCACTTATCAAAAACTATTATATCTAACTACCCACAAACAAAAGATAAAGACATAATTTAAATAACTTAAACAATAATCTCTCCCATTAAATGGTTACATCAATATCTCAAAAACAATCCCAAGTAATCTAACCTTAAAATTATTACATCCGTTGCGGAATACATTCAAATAGAAAACAAGTCTTATAACATCATGCATTTAGATAAGTTCTAAAATAATTCTTCATCACTTGGACATCTTGCCCTTTCCTTTGCTAGTAGATGGCTCATCAACTCTTTCGACTTTAGCTGCATTGTTAATTGCAAGAGTGAGCAAACAATTGCTCACTGACATAAAGATAGTGTAATAACAACATGAGAGTGAACAACAAATACTAAATAATAAAGAACTTGTTCTACGAATCAAAATAGAAAACAAGTTCGAACTTTAATTATCTGAGGGTCTTAAGACCACGAATTATGTCCACGGTGTTTAGGTATTATTACCATAACCTTAACAGTCATTAGACTGTACAGACTCTTCTTAACGTACTTAGTGAGATCAACCCCTTGTACCATGTATTGTGCACAAACATCTAAACGTTACACGTACAAAATCCCCTATGTTAGGGTTGTTCGTCTCAGTTTGAATTTAGAATTTCCGCACTAAAGAAAGTTTAGTTTGGAACTAGCTTATCAGTGTTTCTAGAATTTTAGAACACTTATTCAATTTCCATCAATAAAGGTTTAACACGAGAATGTATAACTGAACAAGGCTATTAAATTCAAAGATCGGATATCAACAATATATATATAACTGAATAACATGATATACATGCCAAGTGCTATATTCAAAGGAGTTTAAAACAATCTTCTATGAATCAATGTGTTAGAACAATATATGCATCGAATGATAATAAGGAAAATAAAGCTTGCTTGATGTAACGAATTAGGTTACAAAAGCTTGCACAAATATATTCAAGATAGATTAGACTTGCTCAATTTTTAAAACTTGTGCAATAATAATATAGGAATGGAAACTTGCATTCAATATGAAAAGAATAAAGTTAGAAAGTTTCTCAATTGTAAGGAGTTAAGGTTTAGGAACTTGCACAATTATGAAAGTAGAGTTAGAGAACTTGCCTTGATTGTAAGCTACACAAATGTAAAATAATCTCCAATTACCCTACACATATCATTGAAATCGCAACAACAATTAATTGTATGAATATTTGCTTTATGGGTTTAGCCCATCATTTAGGTCATAACCTTAACTTAGCATCTAACAATGTTGGTTAACATACTTAACGAATCTGAAATCTCATTACGAGCCAACATAGCCTAAGCGTTCATCTCTAACACTTGGAAAACATCACATTTAGTTTCATTTTATAACTTATTTAAATAATTATTTCAAATCTTTACACTTTGCATTACAACACATTAACATCTGTTATTATAGTTTGTATCATGTTTTAACATTATTAACATTATTAACATGCATGCTAAACTAACACAAGTCCGTCACACGACTTGCTATTAAGCAGACTTCACTGTCTGTGACTGGCTACTCACGCGCCCGCGCGAGCAATACAATGGGCTATCGCGCTCCCGCCCGACGCCGCGCGCCCGTCCCCGCGCGTCAACCGCGCGCCAGGCAGATCGCCCGCGCTACTGCTCAGTTCCAGTTTTTACAGACGCGAACTAACACTCTGTTATAGGCCAAAAAAATCCCAAGTCTACAGAATTTCTCCCAAATTCAACATCTAAAACTTTGGAATAACATAGCTACACATGCTATTCATCATTCTATATATAAAAACATCACATATACATGAATTTGAAGAATCAAAACTATAATTTTCCAAATTTTCTTCATTTTTACCCTTTTAACGAATTTGATCGTCACGAACTCGTTTCTTAATCAATTGTCATGATTTAAACTCTGTTGTTTTTGTTTCTCACCATAGCAACACAATCTAACAACAATTACATATTACATCACATATTGGACAAGAAATTTGGCACTTTCAAAGGCTATTTTTCAAATATGAACACTGATATTTTTACTTTTCTTCCTACAAACCAATTCACATGAATTTGATATTCAATCAACACTCACATACAATGATTAACAGATTCTAACACCTTATATATGTATAAACATATCAATTCCACATGATTACCAAGTCATATAAAATATAAACATATATACCACCAAAACTAAAAGTTCAAAATAGGAATAGTTTATACCTTACTCCTTCGATTGTATGATGAAAAAGATGGTAGAAATCTTTTTCCAAAACCCTTCTTCTCTCTTGGAAAATCTCAGAACTCCAAAATCACAGTGTTTTCTCTCTTCTCCAACTCTCTGTGTTAAGCCTTAGACAAAATACGTGAAGTAAAATATAACTAGCTACCCTCCCATGTACGTCAGGTCACAAACCCAAAAGACGTCAGTTAAATTAGACCAAAGGCCACAAGGCCATGTTTGGCTAACCAAAACTCCCTCAAATTAAATTATTATTATATTATTTATATTATATAGTTTTCAATTATCACACTTTAGATAATTTAATTTAAATAACTTAGTTTAGTTAATTTAAATAACTTATATAATAATAATAATAAAATTCTTATTATCATTATACTTATAATTAATAAATAATTATATATCCTATTTAATTAATAAATTAGACACATCACTTTATTTAATTTATTAATTTCCTTTAAATCAAATAATTCATTTAATTTACTTATTTTTCTTAAATATTGCAATTGGTTTAATTTAATTATTTCCTTAAATTAAATCCATTAAATAAAATTATCATTACTTAATTTAATTAATCAATTTAGTTACTAAATTAATTCACCATATTTCATCAATTATTTATTTTCCTCAACAATAAATTATTTAAAATATTTATTTAATTCAATAAATATTTAACTTAAATTACAAATTTCTCGATTGTTACATCCTTCCCTCCTTAACAGGATTCTGTCCCCAGAATCACAACTCGAAAAATTTATTCATTACAAACAACATCGCACTCGTACTCGCATACGATTTTCTACTCAACGCATCAGCTACCACATTCGCTTTTCCAGGATGATATTGAATAGTTTGGTCGTAATCTTTCAACAGCTTGAGCCAACATCATTGCCGAATGTTGAGTTCCTTTTGGGTGAAGAAATATTTGAGGGTTTTATGATCCGTATAAATCTCCAGTTTCTTCCCATACAGGTAATGCCTCAAGATTTTTAAAGCAAAAACAACTGTTGCCAACTCCAGATCATGAGTAGGATAATTACTCTCATATTTTTTGAGTTATCGCGAGGCATAGGCTATGACTTTCCCATGTTGCATGAGAACAAATCCTAACCCTTTGCCTAAAGCATCGCTGTAGATAACAAATCTATCCGAACCAGATGGTATTGTTAGAACAGGTACCGAAATGAGTCTCCTCTTAAGTTCTTAGAAACTCTTCTCGCATTCCTCACTCCATACGAATTTTATATCTTTTTGAGTCAGCTGATTTAACGGAGTAGCGATTCGAGAAAATCTTTCCATAAATCTCCGATAATAACCAGCTAAGCCCAGAAAAGCTACATACTTCGGTCACCGACTTTGGTTGCTCCACACTTTGTATTGCTTCAATCTTCGCTGGGTCAATAGATACTCCATGTTTTGACACCATGTGCCCAGGGAGTGATACTTCCTCAAGCAAGAACTAGCATTTCTTCAGCTTGGCATATAGCTTGTTATCACGAAGCCTTTGAAGTACCAACTTCAAATGACGCTCATGATCTTCACGACTTTTGGAATAGAAGAGGATGTCATCAATAAGGACAACAATGAACTGATCCAAATATTCTTTGAACACACGATTCATCTTATCCATGAAAACAGCAGGAGCATTAGTCAATCCTAAAGACATGACTAAGAATTCATAATGCTCGTACCGAGTTCTGAAGGCAGTCCTCGAAATATCCTCCATTTTTAATCTTCAGCTGATGATATCCAGAACGAAGATCGATCTTTGAAAAGAATTGTGCTCCTTGCAACTGATCGAACAGGTCATCAATGCAAGGTAGCAGATACCTATTCTTGATGGTGACATGGTTTAATTCTCGGTAGTCAATACAAAGTCGTATACTACCGTCTTTCTTCTTTACGAATAAAATTGGAGCACCCCAAGGAGATGTACTAGGACGAATGAAACTCATGTCTAACAACTCCTATAGTTGGACCTTTAACTCCTAAAGTTCAATAGGAGCCATTCGATATGGGGTTTTAAAAATGGGTTTTGTACCAGGTTCAAGGTCAATAAAGAATTCAACTTCACGTTCTGGGGGTAGACCGGGAAGTTCTTTAGAAAATATGTCAGGAAATTCACTAACAACAGAAATATTATTCAAATATGACATGTTTTTGTTCAAATCCATAACATGAGCTAATAAAGCTTGACATCCGTTTTTCAATAAACGAATGGCATTATGGCTTGATATGACAATGATTGATTTTAGTGGTTTGATTGCTTGAATTCACATAACAGGTTGGTTAGGAATATGAAAACTAACAACCTTATGAAAATAATCAATTTTGGCATGATGAGTGGTTAACCAATCAATCCCTAAAATCACATCAAATGCAAGTATTTTCAAAGAAATAAGATCGACAGGTAATGTGATGGTACCAACTTGGATCAAGCAAGATTTATAAATAGTGGATGTAACGAAAGTTTCTCCTAACGAAGTTTCAACAAATAAGTCAAAGTCTAATTTCTCCGGAGTCAAGTTCAAACGTTGAGCACAAGTAGGAGAGATAAAAGAATGGGTAGAACTGGTATCTAATAATTAATAAACTTCGTAAGAGTTTATGATTAGCTTACCCGTGATCACCTCGTTTGGGTTCCTCGCATTTTGGGCAGACACGACAAATGCTCTAACTTGAACCACCGATTTTGACTTGTCTGGGATAGCCTTTGGTGTCATCATTACTGCTAGAATTGACTTTCGCTATAGGGTATATTCCACCCTCAACTGTTTTATCGTACTCTTGTTCCATGATCTGAATCATTAATCTTCGATCCATATCGAATTGGGGTTGACCGCAATGTACAGGGTAATTCAAAACTCGATGTTGGGTTCTCCCAATTGCTGTCCAAAAAGAGAAATACATATAATCTATTTTAGCCTTTTTGGATTGGACTTCTTTTTCCACAATATCAACACGTCGTGCGGCTTTTACCCATGCATCCTTCATTCTCACTCGTTCAGTTGTTTGTTCTTTCAGCTGATACTTGACATTTGAATTCTTAGATTCCAGCTTTATCATCTTATACTCTGCCAAAGAGTGCTTCTATTCAAGCATCACATATCGGGTAACACAAGCTTAAATTGTTGCATCCTTTTGCTCCACGACCGCCTGCCACTCTTCAGCCTGCTCTTCTAACTCATGAATACGATTTTGCAATTCTACATTTCGATCATAAAGTTCTCCTAATAAATCCTCCTCAGGTTCTTCTTCTTCCTCATTTTCAGCTGCTACCTATGCGACTAATTCGAGTGCAACTATTAATTCTTCACTCACCACATGGATATTTCTAATTTCTTCTTTGCCTGACATCACATTATCCTGGTTGGTGATTAAAGATGTCTCAACGGTCTCATTCACTCCATTGTTAACATTTTCTACTGCCATTCTCAAATACTGCTACAAAACAAAGGTTAATTAAAGAAATTGACATACCACATAATACCCCTATATTCTGATCGACCAACAAATAAGCTTAGGTAAGACACACTAGTAAAGGATTTACTCGTCTCTCCCCTCCTAGTTCTATTCCACGATCTCCGCTAGAGACCATATCCCTAAGCTCTGATACCAACTGTAACGCCCCTAAAATAGGTCCATACAACCCATTCTGAGTAGCCAAATACATGGTACAGAAACAACTATAACTTCATTATTACAATTGTCGTGTAAAATACGACAACATATATGCTATGAGTTTAAATACAAATATTGTCATCTAGACAGTATTCAAACTCAAATAAGTCCTCATTATAATTATTGATACACTATTTTACAAAATAGTGAGGACTGCTAAAACAACTGTCTGGACCCATCAGTCTACACCCCGACTAGTTCCCGCTATATTCTCGCCTCCTGAGAAGAAAAATGGAACAAAAAGAAAAAGGGTGAGCTCAACTAGCCCAGTAAAGAATATTATGACTAAGATAATATATAACAAATTATAATTAGCCTTCAATAAATCAGATAAAATATAATGGATAACAAGTTTTAGATCAATATTCGCAGCGAAAATAACAATTCATTAGAAGAGTTAAGTAGAGAATGAAATCTACTATCATCTATGAATTTAAAAGTCCATCATCAATATTTTATCCCTGTAACATCAATCAATATACATCTTGAATCAAATATTCATCTTTGCACTACAGGCCAAAGATATTCATTTGTATCACCAGTTGGTCATGTTCATCTCAGCACCTGTCCATCTTTGCACTACGGGCCAAAGATATTCATCAGACAATCATCCATCTTTGCACTACAGGCCAAAGATATTCAGTTATATCACCATTTAGGACTAAGGATGATGAAAAATATTTTAAAGAAAATGAATCCAGTGAGATAAAAGATCAAAGATTATGAAATCTTATTACGATATATCCAAGTTCAAAAATACTCTAAAATAAACCATAGCTGAATAAAATTCAAGAATGAAGATCAAACTATGGATACAATCAAAGATTGTAACCATAATATACATCTTGGACAAAGAAGAGAAATTTTTATTTTTCTGTGAATAGTGCCGTATATGTGAATAGTAACCTCAACATGAAAAGGTAAAAATTTCATAATAAAATTTATACCAATATTTCGGTATAATGATATTGAAAGAAATAACTTCATTTACGAAGAAAATAACATCTCTTACAAGTATTGAAAGAAAATAATTCTCTTCATGAATACGAAAGAAATAATACCCCTTACCTCAAAAGAACAGTATTTCTATCTGAAATATCGAATAAAAAGCTGAAGAAAACTTGCACTGAATAACAACTCTCAAAGTATCTAAATACTCACAAAAATACGCTAGATATTATAGAGACAAAAATCTTCTGATTCTGATGTGATTTTCAATTCTAACTAAGCACCCTATTTATAGAAAAAATGCTAGAACGCCAAAGCAGACTAACCTGCTACCTGATGGCTATACCTGCTACTATTCACGTACACCACTTTTGAAATTAAATTTCAGCACATTTTTCACCAACCAAAAGTGAGGCCCACTCATTCTAGAAAATATCCAAAATATTTTAAATTTAAACAATAATCAGTAACTTTAATAATTCATAATAAATAGTCCTTTTATCAAAAAAATTCGAATCTCATGTTTATTCCATAGGAAATTTAATTCTCAACAACTTTGTAGAAGAAAGTTTTTCCAAATTCTAAATAAAAAATGTCTGAAATCCACATACGGATGATTTTTAATACCTTCATTTTGACAAAATACTGATAAAACACCCCCATTCTGATAAAATACTGATAAAATATTTCAGCATTAATTTCTCCATTTATATCCACATAAAATAAAATTTTTTCTTATCATATAAATTAATAATTAATTATTCACAAATAATATTACAGAATCACAATACTGACAAGCAGGTCGTTCCAAGGAAAGAGGGAGCTTTCTGATAAGGATTTCTCCTTACTGGCGCACAATTAGGTGACCAAGCCCCTTTTCTAGACAGAACTTCCTTAGACATTGCCAATAATGCTATCTAATAATATTGTTCAAATAATATAAATTATTGATCTGATAATGAGAAATACTGTACAGTGACAATTATTGAATCAACAATAATATAAAATACCAATGTAGCAATTATTGAATCAATAAAATAAAATATTGAATAGTAATTACTGTAACAATTATTGAGTAGTGTCTTCTTACGTAAGAATAAATAATCTAAAAATATTGTGCAATACCGTGTGCTACTGTGCAACCACACGTATTACTGTATTTTAACCACCGGGTATTCTAACAGTGCTAACGGTAACAACTACGCCGTTATTTATAAAAACTCAAACTTGTCGTTTTCTTCATCCGACCATTTTTCATTATTTGGCTCACAAATGGCTGCGCCGTCGTACGAATATTCCCTGACAACAAGAATATTCCACGACCAAACGAATATTCCCCGACAACAATGAATATTTTATAACAACTTACTTATTTTGCAAAATTTACGCATTTCACCCATAACCAAAGCATTATATCAAATTAACACCTTATTATTTAAAATAATAATTAGAGGAAATTCAATTTTATTTATATAAAGTTGGGGTCTTACGCAATGCGTCAGCTACCACGTTCGCTTTTCCAGGATGGTATTGAATGGCATGGTCGTAATCTTTCAACAGCTCGAGCCAACGTCGTTGCCGCATGTTGAGTTCCTTTTGGGTAAAGAAATATTTGAGGCTTTTATGATCTGTATAGATCTCTACTTTCTCCCCATACAGGTAGTGCCTCCAGGTCTTTAGCGCGAAAACAACTACTACCAACTCTAAATCATAAGTAAGATAATTCCTCTCATATTCTTTGAGTTATCGTGAGGCATAGGGTATGACTTTCCCATCTTGCATGAGAACACATCCTAAACCTGTGACACTCCCAAATCTGGGTACTTCGTTCCCACAGGATTTGGTACTCACTATCAAAATAATTACATCTAACTACCCATAATAAAGGATAAAGGCATAAAATAACTTAAACAATAATCTTTCCCTTAAAGGATTACATCATCTCAAAAACAATCCTAAGTAATCTAACCTTAAATTATTACATAAGTCTGTAGAATATATCACAAAATAAAATAAGTTTTATAACATAATTCATTTAAATCAATTCTCATAAATCTTCAACACTTGGACATCTTACCCTTTCCTTTGCTAGTAGATGGCTCATCGACTTTCTCAACTTTAGTTGTAATGTTATTTGCAAGAGTGAGCAAACAATTGCTCACTGATAGAAAGAGTAATAACAATATCAACAAGAGTATGAACAACGAATGCTGAATAATGGTGAACTTGTTCTACAAATCAGAATAGAAAACAAGTTTGAATTTAATATCTAAGGGTCATAAGACCACGAACTATGTCCCCTGTATTTAGGTATTATTACCCAACCTTAACAGTTATTTAGACTGTACAAACCCTTCTTAACGTACTTAAGGGGATCAACCCTTTGTACAAAGTATTGTGCACAAACATCTAAATGTTACACGTACAAAATCCCCTATATTAGGGTTATTCATCTCAGTTTGAATTTAGAATTTCCGCACTGAAGAAAGTTTAGCTCGAAGCTAGCTTATCAGTGGTGCTAGAATTTTAAAACACTATTCAATCATAGATTAGTTCAATCAATAAGAGTTCGCTTACTATTTAAATGTTCAACACGATAATATAGAATTGAACAAAATTATTTACGTCAAAGATTGAATGACGACGATATACATTTGAATAGACGTGGTATATATATACAAAGTACCATATTCCAAAGAGTTAGAACAATCTCATTTGAATCAATGTATTAAAACAACATATGCTTTGAATAGCAATAACAAGAAATAGGAATGTGAAACTCGCTCGATGTAATGAATTAGGTTACAAGCGCTTATTCAATCATACATAAGATAGAATCAATACACTTGCTCAACTTTAATATGGAACTTGCATTTATTATAAAGATAATGAAGTTAGGGAACTTGCTCAATAAAAGTTTAAGATAAGGAACTTGCCTTGTATGTAAGCTACACAAGTATAATAATGTTCGCCAATTACCCTACACATATCATTGAAATCGCAATAATAATTAGTTGTATCAACATTAGCTTTATGGGTTTAAACCCACCATTTAAGTCATACCCTTAACTTAACATCTAACCATGTTGGTTAACATCCTTAACGAATCTGAAATCTCACCACGATCTAACATAACTTTATCATTCATCTTTAACACTCATAAACATCAATTTTTATTCGTTACATAACTTAATTAAATGATCACTTAAAATCTTCACACTTTATGTTACATCACATTACAATCTGTTATTGTAGCTCACGTTATGTTTTAACATCATTAACATGCATGCCAAACTAGATTAGGTCCTTATATTACAACCCACGAATAAACGGACTTCATACCCAATGGCGCAGCTGTGCCATTTCTACCTGTGGTACTGGCGCAACTGCGCCACACCCAGACAGAAACTGCAGCAGCTCTGTTACATAGCAATCACCAAAAATCAACCCAATTTCCATAAAATTACACCAAACTCAACATCTAAAACCTTGTAATAATATCTATAAAAATGCAATTCTTCATACTAACAACATAAACACTATATATAACCAATTTTGAAGAATCAAAACCACAATTTTTCCAATTTCATCACTTTGAACACTTTTAGCGAATTCGATCGCCACGACTTCGTTTCTTAACCAATTATCACGTTTCAAACTACGCCGTTTTTGTTTCTTAACATACTAGCACAATCTAACATAAATTTACAGATTATAGCAGGTATTGGACATGAAATTTTGTACTTTCTTAAGCCATTTTTCATACATATAACACTGTTTTTAAAATCTTCTACAACAAACCCAATTTCATATATTTTAATCATCAAATAGCACTCACATATGATGATTGACAGATTATAGCAACATACATACATGTATCAATCCAACGTGATTTAGCAATTTATAAAAAATGGTCATGGAAACTCAAAACATAAACATTAGAAGTAAAATATACCTTCAATCCCTAGTTGTATGCTAGCAAAAGATGATGACAACAACTTCTCCTTCCTCACCAAGCTCTCTCTAAACTCTTAGTGTTTCTCCCACACTCTGCTTTCTCTCTTGGCTTTAGGATATATGCATAAAAAAAAACTGATATGGCTTTCACCCACGTACACTTCAGTTAAAAGAAACAAATCGCCTACGGTTATGTTATGCCAAAGGCCATAAGGCTGCGTTTGCTTTAAACGAAATTTCCCCCACTAGTTTATTTTAATAATATTATATTATATAGTTTTTATTTGTCACACATGTAACCCATTTAATCAGCTTACACTTATAATTATAATCATTATAATTTTTTATTATAATTATACTTATGATTAATATACATATATATATATATATATATATATATATATATATATATATATATATATATATATATCTAATTTAATTAATAAATTAGACTTAAACATTACTTTATTTAATTCACTTATTTTCTTAAATATTGAACAATTCATTTAATTTAATTATTTCATTAAATTAAATCATCAAATAAAAATTACCATTATTCAATTTAGTTACTAAATTCTTGCATTCCATCACAATTATATCAATTATTTATTTTTTTCAATAAATAAATTATTTAAAATATTTATTTAATTCAACAAATATTTAAATAAATTATAAAATTCTCGATCGTTACATCCTTCCCTCCTTAAAAGGATTCTGTCCCCAGAATCACAACTCGATAAATTTATTCGTTACATTCTTCCATCCTTAGCAGGATTTTATCCCCAGAATCATTATACAAGATTAAGAAAATAATGGAATATAATTTCTCATCATAACATTTTCAAGTTCCCACGTAACTTCTTCAGTATTGTGGTTTCTCCAAATTACCTTAACAGAAGATATCACTTTATTCCTTAGTACTTGCTCTTTCCTGTCAATAATTTGAATAGGGACTTCTTCATATGTTAAGTCTTCATATGCTCCAATTCCGGAGGTAAAGCTACCTCGTACGCCACTTCACCAACTCGTCGAAGCACTTCAAAAGGTCCTATAAACCTAGGGCTTAATTTTCCCTTTTTGCCAAATCGAATTTTCCCCTTTCAAGGAGATACTTCCAAGAAAACATAACTACTAACATCGAATTCTCGATTTTATCGGTGTTGATCGGCATATTTCTTCTGCATATCTTGTGCAGCTATCAATGTTGCTCGAATCACGTTGATGATCTCGACAGTTTGTTGCACCAATTCTGGACCTAATAGCTGACGTTCACCTATCTCGTCCCAGCATATGGAGTTCTGTATTTCTTATCGTATAACGCTTCGTAAGGCGGCATACCAATACTCGCGTGATAACTATTACTATAGGCAAATTCAACCAACAATAAATGATCGTCCCAATTTCCCTTGAAATCCATGATACATGCTCTGAGCATATCTTCTAGTGTTTGGATGGTTCTCTCACTCTGTCCGTCTATTTGAGGATGGAACGCTATGCTCATTCTCAACTGAGTTCTCAAGCACTCTTGTAGTCATTTCCAGAAATTAGATGTGAAACGCAGATCTTTGTCTGATACAATGGACACCGAAACACTGTGTCTAGAAATGATTTCCTTCAGGTACCGTTTTGGCAATCGATCTACGTTAAATCTAATCTTGATTAGCAAAAAGTGTGCTGACTTCATCAATCGATCGACAATCACCCAGATGGCGTCGAAACCTTACTAAGTTATAGGAAGACCTACCACAAAATCTATTGTAATATACTCCCATTTCCATTTTGGTATCTCCAGTGGTTGCAATAATTTGGTTGGCCTTTGGTGTTCAGCTTTAACTTCCTGACACGTTAAGCATTTCGCCACACACTCAGCCACATCCTTTTTCATATTTGACCACCAAAAATGATGTCTAAGATCCTGGTACATTTTTGTACTTCCAGGTTGAATCGAATATCTTGAGTTGTGAGCTTCACTCAAAATTTCCTCCTTAACTTCCAGTACTGGCGGAACCTAAATTCTCCCTTCGAATCGAAGTAACCCTTCCGAATCGATTTTAAATTTGTTTTCCTTACCTTCAGATACTTTCTGTTTTATCTTTTCACAGTCTTCATCCTGAAGTTATGCATTCTTCACCTTATCTATCAACGTTGAACTGTTTTCCATCTGGAACAATTTTTCGTCTGATTATTTTGGATATTTAATTTCCAACTCCATCTTAGCTATTTTCGGCACTAACTTCTCCTGAGCAGTCAACATCATTAACTTCTCCCGTCCCTTCCTACTTAAAGCATCAGCAACAACATTCGCCTTTCTGGGATGGTAGAAAATCTCGCAGTCATAGTCTTTAATCAACTCCAACCATCATCTCTGTCGTATATTCAAATCTTTCTGTGTAAAGATATACTTCAGACTTTTATGGGCGGTATATATCTCACACCTCTCTTCATAAAGATAATGTCTCCAAATCTTCAGGGCAAACACCACTGCAGCCAACTCTAAGTCATGAGTTGGATATCCTTTCTCATAACCTTTTAATTGATGTGATGCATACGCAATGACTCTACTGTTCTGCATAAGCACACAGCCTAGTCCTTTATGCGATGCGTCACTATACACCACAAAATTCCTTGTATCATTAGGCAATGACAGCACATGTGCTGAATTCAACCTCTTCTTTAATTCTCAAAAACTTTCCTCACACTTCTCTGTCCAAACAAACTTAACAACCTTCCTAGTTAAATTCTTCAACGGAGTTGCGATCTTGGAAAATTCTTGTATGAAACACCTGTAGTAACCTGCCAATCCTAAGAAACTCCTTACTTCTGACGGTGTCTTCGGCTGATCCCAGTTTATTACAGCTTCCACTTTTGATGGATCTACCGAAATTTCGTCCTTATCAATAACGTGCCCGAGAAATTATACACGTTCCAACAAAAACTCACACTTTGAGAATTTAGCGTATAACTTCTCTCTCCTCAATGTCTCCATTATCAATATTAAGTGTTCAACATGTTCCTCCTTGGTTTTGGAATACACCAAAATATTATCGATAAACACCACCACAAATTTGTCTAAGAATGGTTTAAACACCCTATTCATCAAATCCATGAACGCTGCAGGTGCATTAGTTAAACCAAATGACATGACCAAAAACTCGTAATGACCATACCGAGTTCTGAACGCTATTTTTGGTACATCTTCTGGCTTCACCTTCAACTGATGATAACCACTCCTCAAGTCTATCTTTGAGAAATATCTTTATAACGACCCCAAAATCCATACAATTTAAATCTCGACTTCGGTCGTTAACCATGCATTCAACCTCTAATTTTACATCAGTATTCGATATTAAAAATTACTAAAATTGTGGCATATTTAAAACTTTTGTACATTTCCTTCTTTATTGCGCTAAATCGCAACCTTTACATTACATCCCTTCGATTCAAACATATATCATGAATCGTTACAACAAAATGACTATACAAAGTCTTACATCATAAATAAATATCCATATACACTGGATATCTCAACTTATAACTCAACAACATGTTACATTCAAAATCTTAAATACATTTTCCATAAAACATAAGTAATCTTCGTGAATATAGATCTCTATATATCACTTAGCACATATCCTTACCTTAAAATCTTGACATGCAAAAGTGGTTATTTACAAGAGTGAGCTCGACAGCCCAGCAAAATCTAACAGTTTTCATGCATCACATAGCACATAATAACATGCTCAACATACATATCATAATGATTAAAGTAACATGGCATACATGCTTTTAATTCACATAACAAATATAAAAATTGAGTTCCTTACTGAATCATCATTATTTAACTAAAACATTGTAGTCATAGATTGACTTTAACATTTCATGATACAACATGTATAATATATTATGCTTACTTATAACACATATCACATGTCATGCAATTTAAAATAGTTCATCAAGTCCACGTAGAAAATAGGAACCGAAATACTTACCTTGATCGTTGTTTACCAATAACAGTTTAACAGCTTACAGCTATCTGCACTTCACGTGTCCTACTCAATTATATAATCATACACATCAAATATTAGTCACATAACAACACATAGTAATTGTAATGTAAATTCTACTCTACGTTTCATAATCTTTCCTATTAATAAATACACAATGTTCAACTTAATTGTGTTAACTTTCAACTTATATCTCACTGTATTTCATATTCGCAGTTCATTCAAGTGCTTAAGTCTTGCTAGGACTACTTATTGGCTTTATATTAAATCCACTCAATATCTTATAATATTCATTTCAATTGAATTGAAACACTTTTTAAGTTCATTAACACTTGGCACGACGTTTCGACGTTCATTCGTCACAAGCCCGATTTGTCTCTCTTGTGTATGCTTACTATGCTTATATAACTTATCTAACACATTATTTATTAATGTTAAGCATCATTATATTTACTAACATTCATGTTTTATAACTTAGAACATCATATTTTATGGTCAGGAGCACTACACATGCATATGTGCATGCCCGACGCCCTCCGATTGCCTCTGAAAACACAATAGTCCTAAAGATGACCATTTTGACCCATCCTAATGATCTCAAATTGACAAACTTAAAGAACAAAAGTTGTAGGGCTATTCGTTCTCGTTTCGAATCATCTTGAATCATCTCAATCGGAGTTCGTATGAAAACGTTATGGCCGTTTTACTACAGGAGGTCAAAATTATCCAACCCAGACTTTTGTTTCGGCGGCGCGGCGCGAGAACTAAGTCATACAGTGGCGCCGCAGCGTGAGATTGGCGCTGGGGCACGAATTTCAGTACTGGGGCGCGAACTTTTGGCCCTGGGGCGCCAAAAACTAACAGAACCGAGCACGAAGACCATTTTTGGTGCAACTAATTACATACATATAATTGATGTAATTTACACATAACCTCACCAAGCATACATATATTAACTTAAAACTACTGAACAACAAATTTAGAAAGACTAAATCCGTAAAAACAATGTTTTAAAATTAAAACTCCATGTTTGACATTTGTTAAACAAAGTGTATACTATAAATCTTACTAACCACCAAATTGATTACTTTTAAACTACAATTCTCTGTAGTTCGTATCCAATCAACATACCCGACTTTCAATTTCACAACTAGCATACAATTGTATCTATAACCTTTGATTTTGTATAACTCAAGTTCATACAAGTTTTCACGTTTTCACTGTAAAACCAATTCTTCTTTCTCTTTGAACGTATTTTAGCATACAACAAATATATATATATATATATATATATATATATATATATATATATATATATATATATATATATATATGCTAGTTATAACAATTACAATTATAATTACATGTAATATCATAACCAATTCTAAAACATGGTTTACAGACACTTTTTGTAAAAACCTATATACACTTAAATTCAATAACACCGAGACTTTTCGTAAAACATATATACTTTATGTACACATACCTTATGTTGTTTTAGAAATTACTTGCTAACCACTGAGAAACGTTTTGGAATTACAGAACCCTTTCTCTCAAAATTCTTAATTCCCTCTCTGTGATTTCCTTGTTAAACTTAGAAAAATGAAGAAGAAGAAGACGTATAATAAAGGAAGCAACTGACGCGTTGAGGTCAGTTACCCAATTATGGGTAACTGTTATCAACTCCCTTTAGGGCTTTGTTTGGCCAGCAATAATAGGTTTCAAAACTAATTAATTGTATAAATCTCTTATATTATAGTTTAAATTATGTCACGCCCAATCAGATAGTAAATCAAACATCTAATTTAATTTATTTTAAATAACATATAATGATTTCTCATTAATTCACATAGTCAAATATTTAAATTCTCATTTATTAATAATGTCAAATTATTATATTTTTAATTAATTATTAAATTATTTAAAATAACATTAGGCTTATTAGATATTTCTTTTAATTCAATAAGCTCACGTAAAAACATACATCGAATAATAAAATTCTCCACATTAATTTAATAAATATAATATATAATTAAATTAATCTACCACAACTTCATCAATTAATTATTTAATTTAATAATTAATTCATCGAAAAATATTTATTTAATTCAATAAATATTAAAATTAAATTAGAAAATCTCGTTTGTCACATCTTTCTCCCCTTAAAAGGATTCTGTCCCCAGAATCACGACTCAATAATTTTGACCCGTTACATTCTTCCCCCTTACAAAGATTCTGTCCCCAGAATCGCTTACACACAATTAAGTAAATATATGAGGGTAATTCTTCATCATTTTATCTAAATATAGATTTTATATTTCCTACTACATTCCTTACTTTAACAAATTCTAAGTTTCATTTTATAACTTTCACTTGAACTCAACTATATTTGAGTATTATATTCTTAACCCATTCATTTTCTAAGGATCGCTATCATAAACACTCGGTATATTACATTCACCCTTTCTTCTAAGAATTTCTTCTTCGAAATTTTATCTATTAATATTTATTCATTCAATATGTCAAAGTAGATTTTACGTCTCTACTTCATTCATTCATTAGTTTCTGTAACCACTTCCTTCTACAAAGATCATTCTACAATTATTAACTTTTCTATTAAAAATTTTACAAATTTCTTTGATAACTCATCCCCTTCTCATTTTAAAATCTCTTTTCTCACTTAATCAACACATTCATCATTCAGTGTCGCATTCTACGACTTACTTCTTTCTAAGGAATACTTTCCTTTTTCACTTCCATCTTGCAGAATAACAAGAATCTTCCACAATTGTTCAATAATTGGGAAGTAGTATGAATAACTCAGGAATTTAAAAGATTCCAAATCATGCTGAGGGGTCACAAGACCGTGAACTCTATTCTCTAGGTTTAATAGTGCTTCACCCCCGGTTCTTCACACTTTAAACCCTCTTTGGCAGAATGTTTATCAATCACAAAGACTGGAAACACCCCCCACTCGTACACTAGGTGGCCAGCCTATTGTATCACTACGTTGGGCCGCAACGTAGTGTTTTGTAACGACTATATACGCTACGCTCGGTACTTAGGGTGTTAAGCCCTTCGTACAATGTATTGTGCACAAACATTTCAGCACAAAGTATAAAACTAAGTGCAACCCCTAATAATAGGGTTGTTCACCTCAGCTTTTCAACATCTGAATCCGCGCCAAAACAATTTGGTTTGGCATAACTTTTCAATGAACGTTTGAATTTCATGAACATCTTTCAATATTTGTCTAGCTGAATCAAATAGCATAGACCTCTACAATAATTCGGACATCAACCGAAATATACATATACATACATATATATGTATTCATATCTTAAAAAAATCTCAAAAATCTTTTTATGACGTCATGATACCACACTGTATTTACAGTCCGTTGAGGATTCCGTCATTTGGTGATTTTATCATACTACATCATACCATAGTGGGTTAACGATTCTTACATCACATCCAACACTAGGTAAAAGTGCATTGATGACTCCATCGTTTTTCATATCACCTGATATATATAATTAAAATATATTTTGAAATTTTAAAAATCATTTTTTTAGTCGAACTAAACAGCATAGATACGCAAATAATAGCACTGTTTTAAAAATTCTTTGGTTCACTAGTGTGATCCAACATTTTTCAAAAAATCAAAAGTACAACCATAGGCACGAAGTCAATAAATTTCGAAAATCTAGCAAAGCTAGAAGATTTGGAAAAACCTATGTCTCCACCTTCTATACTGATCCATTACTTAATAATTTTATCTATTCCCATCATCCTCAATACTTCATTTACACTTATCTATACCCAGTTCATCAAACCTACCACACATTATGAGTTCAGGAACTTACCGCAATCATATGAGTTTAAGAACTTATCCTAGTCAGACCATAGACGTCCATTCGCTGAGGGGTTAAAAAATATACCATATAATTATGAGTCGCGAACCTACCATAAGTATGAGTTTTAAGAACTCGCACTTAACCTTATGATATTCTCTAACTAAACTCTACCTATCTGTTATACACATGAGAAAAGAATCACTTTCTCATCAAGCATATAGCAAATAGCGCGACACAAACATTCCAATAATTATTAATATGATAAACTGAGTGCAAGCACAAAACCCTCGCCCATACAAAGATTTGTACAACTTAGCCATCACATGAGTCCTCAATTGAAATCCCACCTAACTCTATCTTACTCTTAACAACTTACCCTTAACTTGTTCAATACGAATTCCTCGTATCACATTATCTATAACTCCTCGTGAGTTCATCTTGTACTATTCATAGTACAATATCTTCATAGCATCAAGCTATAATCATTCAAACATTACAGACCATCTTTCTTCTATAACTTAAACAGATCACGTCGTGATCTTATTCTATAATTATCTCCTTTAACATTCTTTTCTTAACTTGTGATCTATCCTCTTTCTTTTCCTCTTTCATCATTTACGACATTATTCGTTATCTTGGCTATTGGAGTTAGGAAACTCCCATTTCTTATCTTTATATCTCTTCAAGATTCTTCTTTGAATCTGCTTGTTTATATAACAATTCTTCCTTTAAGAATTTCTAACTTCATTTGCATTGCTCAACATTTCATTCGAGTTATACAATTTCATCATACGTATCCATTTTCTACACTTGGTACACATCGAGTCTCTAACAGTTTCAATATGGTACGCTGAGCGGTTTCCCATAAACAACTAACAAACTAGGTTCCGAGTTGCTAGTTCGTATATACCTCCGCTCTATGAAGGAATCGTTTAGCCCAGATACCATACATCTACTACTAAAGAGTACAATTGCACCATAGTTGTATATAACTCTTTATTCTTAACTTCTTTATCACTCTCTTTTTATAGACACTGTCTATTTATTATCACCTTACATTCATATTCCTTATAACTCTGTGAGATTCTTCTTTGAATCCTATCACGCAAGTTTTAATCCCTTCTATAAAAATTTCTTAAATTACTTCTTATTGTTCAAACTCTATCTGAGCTTATTCATTCACTATCTTCACCTTTTCTTCTCTAAGGTTATAGCCTAAGGTACCCCTTCCTAAGGTTTATAACCTGTAGCTCTGATACCAACTGTAACGACCCCAAAATCCATATAATTTAAATCTCGACTTCGGTCGTTAACCATGTATTCAACCTCTAATTTTACATCAGTATTCGATATTAAAAATTACTAAAATTGCGGCATATTTAAAACTTTTGTACATTTCCTTCTTTATTGCGCTAAATCGCAACCTTTACATTACATCCCTTCGATTCAAACATATATCATGAATCGTTACAACAAAATGACTATACAAAGTCTTACATCATAAATAAATATCCATATACACTGGATATCTCAACTTATAACTCAACAACATGTTACATTCAAAATCTTAAATACATTTTCCATAAAACATAAGTAATCTTCGTGAATATAGATCTCTATATATCACTTAGCACATATCCTTACCTTAAAATCTTGACATGCAAAAGTGGTTATTTACAAGAGTGAGCTCGACAGCCCAGCAAAATCTAACAGTTTTCATGCATCACATAGCACATAATAACATGCTCAACATACATATCATAATGATTAAAGTAACATGGCATACATGCTTTTAATTCACATAACAAATATAAAAATTGAGTTCCTTACTGAATCATCATTATTTAACTAAAACATTGTAGTCATAGATTGACTTTAACATTTCATGATACAACATGTATAATATATTATGCTTACTTATAACACATATCACATGTCATGCAATTTAAAATAGTTCATCAAGTCCACGTAGAAAATAGGAACCGAAATACTTACCTTGATCGTTGTTTACCAATAACAGTTTAACAGCTTACAGCTATCTGCACTTCACGTGTCCTACTCAATTATATAATCATACACATCAAATATTAGTCACATAACAACACATAGTAATTGTAATGTAAATTCTACTCTACGTTTCATAATCTTTCCTATTAATAAATACACAATGTTCAACTTAATTGTGTTAACTTTCAACTTATATCTCACTGTATTTCATATTCGCAGTTCATTCAAGTGCTTAAGTCTTGCTAGGACTACTTATTGGCTTTATATTAAATCCATTCCATATCTTATAATATTTATTTCAATTGAATTGAAACACTTTTTAAGTTCATTAACACTTGGCACGACGTTTCGACGTTCATTCGTCACATGCCCGATTTGTCTCTCTTGTGTATGCTTACTATGCTTCTATAACTTATCTAACACAATATTTATTAATGTTACACATTATTATATTTACTAACATTCATGTTTTATAACTTAGGAAATCATCTTTTATGGTCAGGAGCACTACACATGCATATGTGCATGCCCGACGCCCTTCGATTGCCTCTGAAAATATAATAGTCCTAAAGATGACCATTTTGACCCATCCTAATGACCTCAAATTGAAAACTTAAAGAACGAAAGTTGTAGGTCTATTTTTCCTCGTTCCGAATCATCTTGAATCACCTCAATCGGAGTTCGTATGAAAAAGTTATGGCTGTTTTACTATAGGAGGTCAAAACTGTCCAACCCAGACTTTTGTTTCGGCGCCATGGCGCGAGAACTAAGTCATACAGTGGCACCGCAGCGTGAGATTGGTGCTGGAGCGCCAATTTCAGTGCTGGGGCACGAACTTCTGGAGCTGCGGCGCGAATTTTGGCGCTGGGGCGCCAAAAACTAACAGAACCGAGCACGAAGACCATTTTTGGTCTGTTTAAGAAATTCTAGCAACTAATTACATACATATAATTGATGTAATTTACACATAACCTTACCAAGCATACATATATTAACTTAAAACTACTGAACAACAAATTTAGAAAGACTAAATCTGTAAAAACAATGTTTTAAAATTAAAACTCCATGTTTGACATTTGTTAAACACAGTGTATACTGTAAATCTTACTAACCACCAAATTGATTACTTTTAAACTATAATTCTCTGTAGTTCGTATCCAATTAACATACCCGACTTTTATTTCACAACTAGCATACAATTGTATCTATAACCTTTGATTTTGTACAACTCAAGTTCATACACGTTTTCACGTTTTTACTGTAAAACCAATTCTTCTTTCTCTTTGAATGTATTTTAGCATACAACACACACACACATATATATATATATATGCTGGTTATAATAATTACAATTATAATTACATGTAATATCATAACCAATTCTAAAACATGGTTTACAGACACTTTTTGTAAAAACCTATATACACTGAAATTCAATAACACCGAGACTTTTCGTAAAACATATATACTTTATGTACACATACCTTATGTTGCTTTGGAAATTACTTGCTAACCACTGAGAAACGTTTTGGAATTATAGAACCCTTTCTCTCAAAATTCTTAATTCCCTCTCTGTGATTTCTTTGTTAAACTTAGAAAAATGAAGAAGAAGAAGACGTATAATAAAGGAAGCAATTGACGCGTTGAGGTCAGTTACCCAATCATGGATAACTGTTATCAACTCCCTTTAGGGCTTTATTTGGCTAGCAATAATAGGTTTCAAAACTAATTAATTGTATCAATCTCTTATATTATAATTTAAATTATGTCACACCCAATCAAATAGTAAATCAAACATCTAATTTAATTTATTTTAAATAACATATAATGATTTCTCATTAATTCACATAGTCAAATATTTAAATTCTCATTTATTAATAATGTCAAATTATTATATTTTTAATTAATTATTAAATTATTTAAAATAACATTAGGCTTATTAAATATTTTTTTTAATTCAATAAGCTCACGTAAAAACATACATCGAATAATAAAATTTCTCCACATTAATTTAATAAATATAGCACATAATTAAATTAATCTACCACAACTTCATCAATTAATTATTTAATCTAATAATTAATTCATTGAAAAATATTTATTTAATTTAATAAATATTAAAGTTAAATTACAAAATCTCGTTTGAATCTTTATCCCTTCAGTTGGTCGAACAGGTCATCAATTATTGGTAATGGATACTTATTTTTAATCGTGACCTTATTCAATTCTCGGTAATCAATGCAAAGCTGAATCGATCAATCTTTCTTCTTAATAAACAACACCGATGCTCCCCATGGCGATACACTCGGCTGGATATACTTCTTGTCAAGCAATTCTTGCAATTGCACCATCAACTCTTTCATCTCTACCGGGGCCATTTTGTATGGTACCTTAGATATTGGGGCAGTTCCTGGTAGTAAGTCAATCACGAACTCGATTTGTCGATCCGGTGGAAGACCTGGAAAATCGTCCGGAAATACATCTGCAAAATCTCTTATGATCGGTATCTCTTCTAACTTCGTTCTTTTCTTCTGTGTATCGACTTTGTAGGCTAAGTATCCTACACGTCCTTGTCTCAACAACTTCCTTGGCTTACATCACCGTCAGACAACTTGCTTGTCGAGGTGACTTGTTGTCATAGAACAGAACCTTTGACGGAGACATAAGGTTAACACATTTCTTTTTGCAATCAATTACTGCTCCGTGATTCAATAACCAATCCATTTCCAGTATAACATCAAACTCACCAAGTCTAATTGGTATCAAATCTACCATCATCTCGTGACCCTTTATAACCACTCTACAATTCTTATATATGAATCTAACAGAAATCACTTCCCTATTCGCAATCTCTATGGTCAAAGGATAATCTAATTCTTCTTGAGACAAATCTAAGTTCTAAGCAAATTCATCGAATATAAATGAACAAGTAGCACCTGAATGAAATAGAAAATAAGCATTAATACCATTAATCAGAATGATACCTGACACCACATCCTTAGACTGTACAGCATCCTGCACGGTCATATTGAAAGTCCTCGGAGTAGGTTGACTTGATTGTTCTGGTCCAGTGATAGTTAGTGTACCACCACTGTTGTTTCCCTTTCCTTCACTTGCACTTCCCGCTGGCTTTTTAGGGCAATCACGAGTTATGTGATCTTTCGAACCGCATGTAAAACATGCTCCTTTCTTTGGGCTAAAATAGTTCGTTGCAATGTGTCCCTCCTGACCACATCGCACATGCTTCAAACTTTTTCATTTGCTGACTTCCTTGCTGTCCTCCCGCAGTCAAATTCTCACTCCACTTCCTTTTCTGATTTTTACTTCCAACATTACCTCCACCAGCCTTATTTTCATTCTCAGTCTTCCTCTTCTTCTGTTCTTGATTGTACTTGGTCAAGGCATCGCTTCTACCTTCTGCGATAATTACTTTTTCCAGTGCAGCCATAAATGTATTTAACTGGAACATTGAAACCTTTCTACAAAGGTAGGGCTTCAACCCATGTTCAAACCTTCTTTCCTTTCACTCGTCAGTATTAACTTGATAAGTGGCAAACCTTGCCAACTCATTAAACTTTGCAGCATATTCTGGCACCGTCATGGTTCCTTACTTTAGCTCCAGAAATTGCACCTCTAACCAATTCCAAGAACTCGCTGGAAAGTACATTTCAAAAAATATCTCCTTAAATCTATCCCACAGTATCACTCCTTGTCCCCCACGAACCTTATTTGCCTACCACCAGTAGCTAGCTTCAGACTTCAGCATGAATGTTGTGAATGCAGTCTTCTGATCTTCGTTAACTCTAGCAACATCAAACACCTTCTCCATTTCCATGATCCAGGTTTGAGCTTCAACTAGATTCATAGACCCTTGAAACTCTGGCAGTCCGACCGCTTTGAATTCCTTGAAGGTTATGACTTGAGCTTGCGGTTGATTCGCAAGTGCTCCCGTCAACAGAGTTACCAACTACTGAACCGGGTTAGCATTGGCCTCATTATTATTGTTAGTAAACCCCTCAGGAGGTGGCTATTGACATGTTTGTCTTCTTCTAGGAGGCATTTTCTATTAAAATATACGCTTATTAGTTCATTACTCAACTTCTTGAGTATTTGAAGTTTAACTTAAACATTCTAAGATTAAAGCTATAACATATAACATTTCAAATAAACTTTGATATTTTATTCATTTATAAGGTTTTTAAAACACAATAAAGATAGCATAACCGCTATTAACATCCACTTTCATGAACTAGACAAGTTTCAGGATTACATATTCATACTACCCCTTTATTTATATAAAAATAAGGGATTTACGGCTTATTTATTCACATACTTAACCACATATTATTATTATTATTCTTATTCTCTCTATCTGGGCATATTAAGACGTCGAGAGGCTTCTTTATGATCTTCCTCCATAATAAGATACGCCATCCTACGATCCATCACGAACCACAGTGAATCTTCAAATTGAGGTGGGTAATAAAAGACTCGATCATGGGCCCTATCAATTACAGAATTAAAGGCGTAATCTATCTCATTCATCTTGGCCTTCTTCACTTGGACCTTAGCTTCAGCACGGTCTGCACGATGAGTCGCCTTCATCTAAGCGTCTTCTGCTCTCGCACGCTTAGTTGACACCTCCTTCAAGTCATCTTTTAACTTCTCCACATCAGTCTTCATCTTCTCGTTCACAGCCAATAGATCCTCATGCTGACCCTTTGTATGAACTAGGTTCCACTCCGTGTTTCCAAGTCCTGAGTCTAGTTCCTGAATCTCTGCATCCTTCTGCTCTATAACAGCTTGACGCATCTCAGCTAACTCCTTCAGCTCCTCAATATTATCCTGTAATTCTATGTTTCGATCATACAGTGCATCATACATCTTAGCTAATATAGAGTTTGGTAGAAACTCCACAGGATCCTTTTCCTCATCATCTTCTGAACTATCCTCCTTGGGATCGGTCACAGGCTCATCCTCTTGTGTAAGACCCCAACTTTTATGAATAAAGATTAATTTTTGTCGAAATATATTTTTGAATATTATGGTGTGGATTTGATATAATGTTATAGTTATGGGTAATATTTACAAATTTTACAAAGTAAGCAAGTTTTTATAAAATATTCGATTGGTCGGGGAATATTCGTTTTAACAGGAATTATTCGTACGACGACACAATCATTGGTGGACCCCACAACGAAAGTATTATCGTCGTTAGAAAATGACAAAATTATCTTTTTATAAAAATAACGGCGAAAGTTTTACCATTAAACTGTTGAACTACACGGTGGTAAAAGTACATTAATACGTGTGGTTGCATAGTAGTACACGGTATTGATTATTGATACTTATGTAAGAAGTCACTCAGTTATACTCAATTATTGCTACAGTAATTGTTGCATAATATCTCTCATATTATTGATTGTCACAGTATCAATATTTTATATTATTAAATCAATAATTGAGACAACAAAGTTATTCATATTATTATTTGCAATATTCACAATGTCTAGAAAGTTCTGTCGAGGAGATGTTTGGTCACCTAATTGCGCGTCAATAGGGAGAAATCCTTATCGGAAAGCCCCTTCTTTCCTGGGAATGATCTGGTTGTTAAATATTGTGAGTTATAATATTAATGATGAATAAGTTCGTATTGATTAAAGATAAAATTGATATTTTCATTGTGTTGGGATTATTAGTGTTAGTGGAAATCGACATCTATTTCTATAATAATTGATGTCTAGAGGTTATATTGACCAATCGGGTAATTAATCGGATAAATGAGCAATTAATTGCTATTAATTTATATGCTTATAACTATTTGTTCACATGTGTGTACTATTGATTCATATGCATGTACTATTAGGGGAGGTGGTGCAAGATTGATAATACTTACATTACTAAATTAAAAATGGAGGTATATATGAAAGTACTATACTATAATTATTTTTTTCACATGTATAGAACTATTGATTTACATGATTATACTATTGATTCACAAGATGTACTATTAGGGGAGGTGGTGCAAGTTTGATAATACTTGCAGGACTAAATTAAAAATGAAGGAAAATATGAAGGTATTATACTGTAATATTTTGAGCCCCAAAACGTGCAATTATCGAAACTATTTTTTTCTATAAATAGAAGCTCATTATTCTTTCATTCTCACCAATTCACTAAGACTCATAAGAGCAATTATAGAGAGAGAAGCTATAGAGAGAAAGAAGAAGAGTATTCTGCTACTTCATTATTCCAGTATCCAGTCTTCTTCTAAGGTAAGGGGTATTATTTATTTCATATTCATAAGAGATATTATTTTTCGTATTCATATGAATATTATTTCCGTTTAATATTCGTAAGGAATATTATCTTCTTTCAATATTCTTTGGAATATTATTCTCGTTTAACAGTAGTAAGGGGTATTATTTATTTCATATTCAGAAGAGATGTTATTTTTCGTATTCATATGAATATTATTTCTGTTCAATATTTGTAAGGAATATTATCTTCGTTCAATATTCGTTGGAATATTTGTTTTCGTTCAACAGTAGTAAGGGGTATTATTTATTTCATATTCATAAGAGATATTATTTTTCATATTCATATGAATATTATTTCTGTTCAATATTCGTAAGGAATATTATCTTCGTTCAATATTCGTTGGAATATTATTTTCGTTCAAAAGTAGTAAGGGGTATTATTTCTTTCGTATTCGTAAGGGATATTATTATTGTTCAGTATTCATAAGGAATAATATTTTCTTCCATACTCTGTAGTATGTGAGTAATATTATTTCGTCTCATATTCCTAATTATACCCTCATTCTGTTAAAGTATTGCTTCTATACTCCGTAAAATTAGTAGAATATCCTTGATATTTGCACTTTATCCAGTATCTTTTCATGAAAATATTATTCTGAGCTTTCTTGATAATTATTGATCTTTTTATGCCGGAATACAATTCATGAGTTACTATTTACGGGTTACTATTCACCCAATTACTATTCACTCGAATATTATTCACTCGAACATTCGGGGCACTTTTCATGCCGGAGTACTATTCACGAGTTACTATTCTTGGGTTACTATTCATCCAATTACTATTCACTCGAATATTATTCACTCGGGTATTTGGGGCACTTTTCATGTCGGGGTACTATTCACCCAAAAAATATAATTCTTTTTTGTCCAAATCATTTTTGATACATGAATATTATTCTTAAATTTTACTCCACAAAGCAGTATCATGTTGACAATTTAGATATTTTTAAACTCTGGATAAATTTAAAGTCTTTAATATTTATCCTTGATTTCGTTTGATTAATTCTTATATCATTGTCATCATCCTAATGCTTATATTGTGATGAAAGTCATCTTTGGCTTACGTGTATAAATGGATTGTTGATTGTGACGCCCCAAAATTCAGGTACTTAAAACCCGAACTCAGTGTTTCATGATAACATTTCTATGAGCGGAATAATACTAATAATAATAACAATAATATAGATACCAAATTTAATTTACATATGCATCAGAGTCTATTCCCAGGTACGCGACCTTAAAACATTCATTACACGATACTTAATAAATATCATCATCTTATTTGAGTCTAGCTATTACATATGAAAACACAATCTTATTCTGACAGCTTTCCTTTCCCTTTGTTCCTAGCAGAGCCCTCTGGTTGATCATACTTAATTGAAAACATTTAATTTAAGCAAGGATGAGCATTTGAGAGCCCAATAAGTAACAACAATTATAAATATTAGCTGAAAGGATTAAATATTTTCTTTGTACTACCCTTCTACAACGAATCAATAGTTGTGAAGTAATCTGAACCGATAATAGTAACATAACAACTCTCTATTTAATTTTTGAAACTACGTAATGACAATAAATAGGGTTAAGGTGACATACTATGAACATTATTTTCAATTTTTGAATAGGTTTAGCAGAACTTCATCCGTAAACCGTCATAACTTAGGGGCACGGGGGGTGATCAACCCGTTATGCCCTGTATTGATCAATACTACATACCAGAACGATATTCTCGTTCATCATATCCGCCTCAGGCTCACAAAAGTTTTCCCATGTTCAAGATGTTCATACTTAGTCGGGAATCCGAACCAAAACAATTTGATTGGATATAAAAAGGTTTAATCATGTTCAACAATATTTCTAAATCTGTGTCTAGCTGATCAAATAGCTTAGACGACTTTTACTTACTGTATATATACTGGCAATCAATAGGTGTGTGTGTGTGTGTATATATATATATATATATATATATATATATATATATATATCAACATGTGATTAAATACAATGATTATCCAAGTGGGGACACTTGAATAACCATATTTAGAAATTACCGAACAAAATATATATCTGAATTACAATATAGTACCATGTTGATAATCAATGATCGGATATAACATATATAACAATAGGGTTAATAATCTGGTACAATAATAATATAATTCTAAAACTCTCTAACTTATGTCCATTGCATAAAGAAAATACAAAGGTAGGATACTTGCTCAATAAAAGTAGAGTTCAAGGAACTTGCCTTAAGCGTAGTTTACCAAAATATCGCTTATCAATACTCTCTCGAATCCTAACATAATATAATACGCGTATAGGACATTCATTAGTGACATATGCTCATACATGATATATAAGTGTAAATGCATACATAGACATCTAAGTTAGTTGTATACTCCTTACATATACCGTATACTTATCTTACCACATTAGTTATACAAGTTCAACATGCACACCTATACACAAGCGAAATTTATCAATGCTAACATATAGTGCTAGTCTTCTAGTCACATAATCTTATACGTATGCCCTCATATGAAAATTAGATTATAATACACCATGTCATAATTGAAATCATAATTTGACTTTAAAGTGGTAAACACTTATTCATCATAGGATCCTATCAACAACATACTTATTAACACATGAATTCTACAATGGACATGAATTACAGATTAGAGTAACAACTTAGGCATTTATGAAACCGCATAACAACTACAGAAATCTGATCCTACTACAGGGTGGCACGGCTGCGCCTGATTTGTACTAAGGACACACGCGGCCATGCGTCTCTCATTTTAAACCAGGACTGAGCAATCACTTGCTTGGCTTAGCCTACCCATCCTTACATACATAACAAATATTAACATGCCAAGGGTCCCTTCGTACCTCTCACGTTCAATCTAGGCTCCCTCTTTCATAATATGGTTCAAAGTTTGAATATCTCAACAAGTTAAGGCTATTCAAGGTTATGAAACCACAAAGTCTAACATTCTTGTCTTTTAAACATACAAGGTAATTATAAAACTCATATTTGGCATGCTTGTGAGTATTCATATCACATATGTGTAATTAGCATCGTTTTGTTTTGAAATATGCTTCGTTTATTCTTTACATGAATTACGATACCTAAGCATAATGGTATATATATTTAGGATACATGAGTGCATTTAAGAGTAACATCCCACATGTTCATAATTATCATATTCTAACTCTCAAAGTAGTGTATAAACATTCACGTTCAAAGTTCGTATTTTCATTAGTAAAGCTTGCTAATAAGTCCAATATGATCACGTTTCATTACGAAATCCATATACGTAAGTTAATATGTCCGACATGTATTTCAAAACCATACTACTATGCTTGCAAGATTAGAATATAAAACTGAACATAATAAGTCAATGTCCATTTTGAAACTCTAAGTTTCTATTAGCATGTTATCAATGTCATTTAGCATGTTAAACTACTTCACTTACTATACATCCTACTGGCATGCTTACATACAAATGAAATCAGACCACACTAACATATCTTCAAGTTAGAACGTTAAGGTACACATGGTCTATTGAGTTTACACATTGAAAACTCAAATTTCCTTTTAAAATCAAGCTAAGTGAGTGATTATATGAAAGACAATACAAATAGTATGTCAAGGACTGAAATAAGCTGAACTAAGTTGTATTAGCTTGCCCCATAAACCAGATATTATAACAAAACAACCAACAAAAACTGCAGAGGGGCACGGTCGCACGCCATTTGTACTAGGGAGACGCGCGGCTCCCGTTCCAGTCCAGAGACTTCCCAACCTCAGCAGATAACAAGCCAACTACCAAATTTTCTTCACTAATTCGACTGTAACCAAGTCGTATCGCATACTAAACATGTTAATAATCCTATAAAACAACTACCTAAGTGTTCAACAACCCAATTACACTTCAACTTAGCATAATCAAGAAATTTGTAGTTCAAGAACTTAAAAATTCATTTTGGCTGAGAATGAAAGTGGAAAGCAAGGAATGGGGCATATACCTCTACAAATGTGAAGTGAACTTGCTCCAAAATGAAATACTAGTATGCTCTCAATCTCACATTTAATAATCTTCTGCAATAACATTTGGAAATGTAGAGTTCATACTTATAGAAAAATTCTTACACAGACATAGCAATTTTCCATTGAATCAAACTCATGGATTGAAGGATTGCATGAAGGTTAACAAGGAGTTGGTATATGGTTGTTGAAATTCATCATAATCTCTATTCCCCCCATAATCATCTCCTAGAAAGCTTGGAAGGAAGAAAAGGAAATAGGCCTTAGCCTCTATGTGATTCACGTGGCTGAGAAATGAGCAAATGGGACACTAGTTTTGCGACAAAATGAAAAACTCAGCAATCTTGTTAATTATCTAGGCTTGGTTTGGTCTACTTAAATCCCACAATGAAATCTTAATGTATAATTGTTACCATATTAGAAATTTAGGGATACATCATATAGTCCATGTACATTAAATATACGCAATAAAATAATGCAGTCACGTATTCTTGTCCTGGTAATTCCATAATTATCTCTACTACTAACATAACCAAATTATATTATTTACTCACATAGTCATAAGATATGTATTAATGCACTATATATACACATTACATTGCCTTCTTTATTAAAATAATAGTTTACAATAAGCCTTAATATATGGTTACTATATATAGTATAGTCACATAAGTGTCGTACTACACTATATAATGTAGTTATAATACTGCTCACATGCACATAACCATTAATCTAATATTATTATATTAATAACTTGCTTATTTTATGCCAAATAATTTATTCACTTTCTCGATTAATTAACACCAACATTAATTAATCCATTCCACATTGATTAATGTAATTATGGATCTTTATAACAATTAATTATCTATAACATTCTTATTATATTTATAGACATATTACTAACAATAACAATCATTAAATAATTAGTCAATTTTCTACAAAAATAATTAACAATTAATATTAATTAATTGCTCACTTAATAATTCCTTCGTCGATTAATATTATTATTAATATTTCCCACCACCGCACCACACAAGGCTTTCTACAGGTTTGTTACAACTCCACATTAATCAATTTAATATAATTTAGTTAACTCGTCACATAGCATGAAATCATTTATATCCAAATAAATATTTATTTCATTAGTGTATTCCTAAGACATGAAATATCTCAGGTATTACACCACTTATCATAATAATCCTAACAATCATATCATATATACAATAATCATATATTCACGAAAAATAACTATTGCTCTTATTATTACAAAATTAGTTTATTATAGGAATATAATCTATAACGATTAATAATTCTTAAAAAGAATTTATTTATAATTATTCATCTAAATCATTTTATTTATCACATATATACATATATATTTTGCTTTGCACATATTTCCACCTTTATATATATATAAAAAATTTATCCAAAATTTCTTATTTAATTATATTAAAAATATTGGGTTATTACATCCACCCTCCCTTATAAGGATTCCGTCCCCGGAATCACCACTTCAAAACTTATAAACACCAGGGCAAATAGCATACACAATAACTTCAAGTAGATCCCGATCAGATTCGATCGGACTGATCTTTAACTATTTAACCTAAAGTTTGTCTATCTGATCATACGAAAATTTGATTTCTAGCAGAACTCAAATTTCTCCTTCAAAATTTTTTTTATAAAATAATTTACTATATATATACGAAAATCATATATAAGAAAATAAAATTGATTCGAATAATACCTGGAGTTCCATCCCAGGCTGCTACGGTATCCTGAACGGTTATGTTGAAAACCCTTGCGGTTGATTTCGTTGAAGTTAGTCCCGTTATCGGTAGTGTTCCGCTACCTTTCCCCGCATTCACGCTTCATACATCCATTCTCATTTTTGGATAGTCCTTTACCTTATGATCCATTGATCCACACAGAAAATACCCACTGCTAATCCTAGTATTGGGGCAATTAGGAGAGATATGTCCCTCCTGCCCACACTTATAGCACACGAACTTACCACTAAGACACTTTTCTGAATGATTCTTCCCATAATTCTTACACTGCACAGCCTGCTTCCTCACACCTTCTTGTTTGACTTGGACATTTCCAAAATTGTTCCAGTTTCTTTTGCCATTCCCACTACCACTACCTGTTTCTACCTTCCCAGCTCCCTCACCCTTATTCTTTCTCTCCTTATTATAGAGGCTTATGGCCTCACTTCCCCCTTCAGCTATGATAGCCTTTTCTAAGAATGCGGCAAACGTATTTATTTGTAACACGACCACCTTATTGTAGAGCCAGAGTTTTAATTCCAGTTCAAACCTCCTTGCCTTCCTTGCCTCCGTATCTACTTGGTGCGGAGCGAACCTAGCTAATTCATTGAACTTTGCGGCATATTTCGCAACTGTCAAGTTCTCATGCTTTAACTCCAAAAAACTTCACCTCCATCCTAGCCTGTACACTGGACGAGAAATAGTTCTCAAAGAACAACATCTTAAACCTAGTCCATGCTATCACTCCTTCTCTTGCCCTAGCTTGATTTGCCTCCTACCAGAAATTTGCCTCTCCTTTCATCATATAGGTGGCAAAAGCTGCCTTTTTCCCCTCATCTACCCTAGCGACTACAAATGCTTTTTCTATTTCCTTAACCCAAGTTTGGGCTTCTATCGGGTCAGTGGTACCTCTAAATTCTGGCGGTCCTACAACCTTAAAATCTTTAAAGTTCACAAATCGAATGTTTGGCTGATTTCCCGCTGCTGGCATTCCATTCTGCATGGCTTGCGCTACCATGTTCGCGAAATTCTACATCAGGTCTGGAAATAAGTAATGAATAGTAAGGAGGTTAAGGGGGGCGAAATGACTAAACTACCACTAACTTTGGTTTTCTATAAATAGGAAGCTCATTTCATTGTTTTTAATTTTTGAAAATCCTACAACATTGAGAGAGAGAGAGAGAGTGGTCGGATGGGAAGGAGAAGGAGGAGGAAGAGCTTGCTCATGCGTAAAGTTTGTCCGACGGAAGAAGATTAAAGAAGAACGGTAATCTAAACCCTAGCCTCTTCTAATATTTTCTTTAAGTTTAATATGTTTAAAACATAACTTAATGAGAATAAGAAGTAAAAGATGTTAGTAATGATTTCATATGGTTAAAATCATAAGAAAATAAAGAAATGAGAATTAGAAGTTTAGTTTGTAAATTTCTTAAGGAATTATAAGATTCGTGAGGATTTTGAGCAATCCGAATGAATATTATGAATGAGTAGGTGAAATAAGTAAGGAATGATGTTCTATAATATTAAATTCCAATAAAAAGTGAAATCGTAATCCAAAATATCGATTAAAATGAAGAACGAACGAATAACACGAAGAACGTTGTTGATGGACAAATTTAAAACTATCGTAGTTTAATTATTGTTGATGGACAAGTTTAAAACCATCACGTATAAGTTAGATGCTTATTGCTTGGTTAGGAACGGTAGAAACGTTCATGAAGAACGGATTAAAACGTAGCTATAACGAATTTATGGCAAAATTTTTGTAAAAGATGAACGAGAATTAGAAAGTTAGTAAATGAACCCGAACGTGTAGGGTTTCATAAGGAAGTAAGATAACATAGAAAACATGAGTCGTAAACTCAAGAACGAATGAGTTCTGAGATCGGATGACCGAATTACGGACGAACGAGCGAAGAACATTAAAAGAGTAAAAATGAACAAAGGGTGAAGATCAAGCCAATCGAATGGCACGTTAACAGATTCAGAATGAAGTTCTATCTGAGGGGGATTGAAGTACATAAGATAAGGAAGAGAATTGCTTTATAACGACCTAGTTTTGAGTTATAACGAATAAGTTATGGAAGCAGAAAGTACGCGTCTCAGAACAATTAAAGACTTAGAAAAAAAATTCAAGAATTAGGGCTTGGCACCGCGGCGCCAACCATGCCTTACAATGTGGCACTGCAGCGCCAGACCGGAGTGCTAGGTACTGCTAACTCGCGCCGCAGCGCGAGAGTTAAAGGAGAGAGTGGCGCCGCAGCGCCAGTGTGAAGGAAAAGCTAGAGAAGAGCTTTTAATTGCTCAACTCTTGGGGGAACGTAAGGGAAGATAAAGAACATAACGTTCAAATAATGTAACACTTAATCAAGTGAATTAAACCTATAGTAAAGATTGAACGAAAAGATTAAACGTAATTAAAAGACGAAGGATATAAACGCGGGTTATGTAACCGATGTACGGGGACCGTAGTCGCGATGAACGAACGTGAGGGATTGCTATGATTATGATTCCTTAAACGTTGAGCGACAAGGGTAATGGATAACATTTTGATGTTATGTCATGATAGTGAGATATAAGTGTAAAGCGTATATATGCAGTGAACGCAACGTTGTTGCGATGAATGATCGGTTTTAGCATACAACGATCGGTATGGCTTCGACACTATGAATAAGTAATGAACATGGGGTTCATATAATGGATAACGAAAGTATTAAATAAGTTATGAATTATCAAGAAAGCCGTAATGAACGTTAATAAGATTAATGAAAGCTGGATGTGAGTCAGATAAGAATGCAAATCAACAAAGATAATGAACGTATGAATAAGACATCTCCGTATGTCATTAAGCTGTAAACTGGTAAAGGAAGTTAGTCGTAAACTTATACTGCAAAGAACGCAAACCCTAAGAAGTAAAGTTAAGTAAACTAATGCGTAAGTTTAATTTATAACTAATTGGTGTTTATGTTTTCCTTATGTTACTTAGGAGTTGGATTGAGAAGTTCAACGTAAGCTGTAGCTGGGCGTAAGGCAAGTTTCCTAACTTCATTCATATTATATGAACGCTAGTTTCTTAAACTTCTAAGATGTTGAATTTAGAAGTCTTGTCTATGTGCATATGTGCGATGTATGTACAAGGTGGTAGTATGTATGAGGCCTTGTGCCACAATTTGAACACTTCGGTGTTTCTATGATATGAACTGTTCTGTGATTGAGCTGTTCAATACAAGTATGTTCTGTTTATACATGAACCGTTATTATTAAGTCTGTGCTAATGATTCTAGCTAGACAGGATGTGTATGAAAAAGGTAGAGGAATGAAAGTATTTCAAAGTAAAAATGACAGATGTTTTAAGAAGATAGGAATCAGGAATATTCCTATTATTCAAGCTGCTTCATAACCTTTGTTCGGTTATCGAAGTTCTAAAGAAATGTTTAAACTCTTGAAGTTGTTTGTTCAATTGTTATGACTTGCTGGGCAATTGAATGCTCACTCTTGCTTTAAATGAAAAACATTTTCAGCGAACAAAGTTAGAAGAACTTAAGGATCCCGTAAAGATCAAGTTGACAGTAGCCAGATGAAGTGTCATGAAGAATGTGAATGAGCGAGAAGATCAAGTGAAGTCTTGTAATGTAGAAAGATGAAACTGAACGATAGACTAGTTTAAGGAACCGTTATATATCCTTGGTGGCGGATAAAAGTCACTCTTGTAAGATGAAATGAATAATGTATTTATTATTGTTTGTAATGAAAAAGGTTATAAGGTTTTCAGAACCTGGGATTTGAGAGTGTATGTTGTTATATTTTAGTATATAATGATGTATGTTGGATGAATGAAGTACTAGTGACGCACAGAATCCGGTGTGAAGATGGACCGAATTTTGGGGCGTTTCAAGTTGGTATCAAAGCTGATAGGTTATAAACCTTAGGTAGGAGTACCTAAAACTATAATTGTAGACAGAACGATAAGAAGATCACCACGTGATCATAGTGAATCGTAGTAACAGATAAGCTGTGAAACGATGAATGATTTATAGCTAATGTTGTGAATGAAGGGTACTATGAAGTAGTACGGGAAGAAGAACTTAGATTAAGTTATGAAGGATAGTATACGAATTAAAGAAAATTCGTATTAAGTAAAGAGAGATTTAGAAGTTGTAAAATTTTAATTGAGGACTCATATCAGTAGCTGAGTTGTATGATTCCTTGTATGGGCGGGGAAATTGTACGTGGTTTTAGAACCACTTAGCTTCTTATGCAATATGGTTGTTTAGTTGAACAATTATTTGTATGGTCGGAGAATTGTCCTAGGTGTAACAACCGCTTAGCTTCCTATATCAGTCAGTAGTTGAGTTGACCAATTTTCTGTATGGGCAGGGAATTATGTTTGGTTCTACAATCACTTAGCTTCTGGTTGTGATAATCATTGGAATAGTATGTCGCGCTATCAAGATGTATATGATGAGAAGGTGAATCTTTTCTCATGTATATACTTGATAGGTAGAGAACGATAAGATAGGTGTGAGTTCCTGAAACTCATACTTATGGTAAGTTCGTGACTCATTATTATATAGTCTGTTTTCAAACGTCTCAGCGAATGGACGCATATGGTCTGCCTGGATGTTCTTAAACTCATATTATTGTGGAAAGTTCCTGAACTCATAATGTGTGGTAAGTTGATGGGGCCGTACTAAGGTATAGGAATGTTTAGGCTTAAAGTAAGTATTTTCAGTAGACTTAGCAATGAAGATGATAGTGAAGATTAAGTATTATCGCAGTAAGACAATGAAGGAAGATAGAGAATAGGATATTCCAAGTCATCTAGCTATGCTAGATTTCGAAGTTTATTGAACTCGTGCTGATATGTACAATTTGAAAAGGAAAGGATTGGTTCAACTTTTGGAACCAACAGATTTTAAAAGAGCTATTCTTGGTATGTCTATGTTAATTGCTTCGGCTAGACAGAAATTGATTTAAAATATCAAAATTAATTTTATATCATCAGTGCATTTGATGCAAGGATGGTAAAAAGATGGAGTTATTAATGCAATTGAACCTGGTGTTGGATGTGATCTTAGGATCAAAACCCGCTATGGTATGATGTATAATGATGAAGTCACAAACTGACGAAGTCCTCAACGTACTGTGAAAAGTACAGTATCATGACGTCATAAACCGTTTTGATGTATTGCGAAAAGAATTTAAAGAAGTAGTTGATGTCAATTGAGTTGACTAGACGAATGTTTTACGTTGATATCCAATTTATTGGTATGGTCTAAGCTAATTGTTTTGGCGAAGACAAATGGTATGTCATCTTATAAAAAAATCGAGCTTTCTTTGAGAACTTGTGCCAAACCAAATTATTTTGGTGCGAAATCTAATGATCAAGTCTGAGGAGAACATGAAAGAGGTAGTTTACTTTCTTGGTCATTGTAAACTGACCGTTAAAGAAAGGTTACGACGAAATGCTGTTTAACCTAGTAAGAGTTCATGGTCGATTTGACCCCTCAGCAAAAGCATGAAACGTTTTAAAGGAAATTTTATATTCCTCGTTATTCCTTCTACTTCATGATTCTTGATAGGTTATGGGGGTTAGGAATGAGTGAAAGATAAGAACTCCGTTGAAGGAAAGTTGAGAAGAAGGGTAGGCTAAAATTTTGAGGATGAAATTCTGTGAAGAAGGGGTGAATGTGATTACCCGGGTAAGGGTGTGGTTTTAAGAAATTTCGAGGACGGAATTTTTATAAGGGGGGAAGAGTGTGACGACCCGAAAATTCGGGTTGTCCAAAATTTAAGTTTAAAGAATTATTTATTAATAAAATGAATTTTTATTAATACTATTATGTGATATGTGTTTATTAATCGTTCTATAACCTAGGATGATTATAAGTCGGGAGGATTCTGGCTACGAGCTAGATTGAACGAATAGGAATTTTCAAGACGAAAATGAAATTTTTTCGTGAACAAAATATTTTTTTGGGAAAAAGACAAAATAGGCACTATTCATCCGTTTCTGCTCGGAGATAAATTTTGAAATTCCAAGAATTTAATGATTACGTAAAATGTTTAAACGTGATGGAATATTCAATAATATTTCAGTTATGGAAAAAAATGAAGTTTTCGCCTACGGACTCAAAACCTAAGGGTTAAGAAAAGTAAGTTTCTAAAAATTTAATGATTTCGTATAATAATTAGGGTTATTATGCGTAAGGAATACGAGTGTAATACTAGTTATTATACGAGTATAGTACGGAGATTATTACGACGTATAATACGAATATTGTACGAACTATATACGAAGAGAATACGAGAATGAGATGCGTAGAATATGATTTAGTCTTAAAGGCTAAGTAAGGGATAAGCTAAGTAATAGCTAAGTAAACTTAATAATTAAGTAAAGTGCTTACGCTTAAGGGCTAAGTAAACTTAATGAGTAAATAAACTTAAAGGGTTAAGAAGACTTAATGGTTACAAAGACTTAAGGGCTAAGAAGACTTAATGGCTAAGTAAACTTGGTGGCTAAGTAAGTGTGGAGGCTAAGTAAACTTAGGGCTTAAATAATGAATAGTAAGGAGGTTAAGGGGGGCGAAATGACTAAACTACCCCTAACTTTGGTTTTCTATAAGTAGGAAGCTCATTTCATTGTTTTTGATTTTTGAAAATCCTACAACATTGAGAGATAGAGAGAGAGTGGTCGGATGGGAAGGAGAAGGAGGAGGAAGAGCTTGCTCATGTGTAAACTTTGTCCGACGTAAGAAGATTAAAGAAGAACGGTAATCCGAACCCTAGTCTCTTCTAATATTTTCTTTAAGTTTAATATGTTTAAAACATAACTTAATGAGAATAAGAAGTAAAAGATGTTAGTAATGATTTCATACGGTTGAAATCATAAGAAAATAAAGAAATGAGAATTAGAAGTTTAGTTTGTAAATTTCTTAAGGAAGTATAAGATTCGTGAAGATTTTAAGCGATCCGAATAAATATTATGAATGAGTAGGTGAAATAAGTAAGGAATGGTGTTCTATAACATCAAATTACAATAAAAAGTGAAATCGTAATCCAAAATATCGATTAAAATGAAGAACGAACGAAGAACAAGCGAAGAACACGAAGAACGTTGTTGATGGACAAATTTAAAACCATCGTAGTTTAATTGTTGTTGATGGACAAGTTTAAAACCATCGCGTATAAGTTAGATGCTTATTTCTTGGTTAGGAACGGTAGAAACGTTCATGAAGAACGGATTAAAACGTAGCTATAATGAAGTTATGGCGAAATTTTCGTAAAAGAGGAACGAGAATTAGAAAGTTAGTAAATGAACCCGAACGTGTAGGGTTTCATAAGGAAGTAAGAGAACATAGAAAACGTGAGTTGTAGACTCAAGAACGAATGAGTTCCTAGTTCGGATGACCGAATTACGGACGAACGAGCGAAGAACATTAAAAGAGTAAAAATGAACGAAGGGTGAAGATCAAGCCAATCGAATGGCACGCTAACGGATTCAGAATGAAGTTCTGTCTGAGGGGGATTGAAGTACATGAGATAAGGAAGAGAATGGCTTTGGAATGACCTCGTTCCTAGTTATAACGAATAAGTTATGGAAGCGATTAGTACTCGTCTTAGAACAATTAAAGACTTAGAAAAAAAATTTCAAGAATTAGGGCTTGGCGCCGCGGCGCCAACCATGCCTTGCAATGTGGCGCTGCAGCGCCAGACCGGAGTGCCAGGTACTGATAACTCGAGTCGCGACGCGAGAGTTAAAGGAGAGAGTGGCACCGCAGCGCCAGTGTGAAGGAAAAGCTTGAGAAGTGCTTTTAATTGCTCAACTCTTGGGGGAACGTAAGGGAAGATAAAGAACATAACGTTCAAATAATGTAACACTTAATCAAGTGAATTAAACCTGTAGTAAAGATTGAATGGAAAGATTAAACATAATTAAAAGACGAAGGATATAAACGCGGGTTACGTAACCGATGTACGGGGACCGTAGTCGCAATGAACGAATGTGAGGGATTGCTATGATTGTGATTCCTTTGACGTTGAGCGATAAGGGTAATGAATAGCATTTCAATGTTCTGTCATGATAGTGAGATACAAGTGTAAAGCGTATAGACACTGTGAACGCAATGTTGTTGCGATGAATGATCAGTCTTAGCATACAACGATCGGTATGACTTCGACACTAAGAATAAATAATGAACATGGGTTTCATGTAATGGTTAACGAAAGTATTAAATAAGTTATGAATTATCAAAAAAGTCGTAATGAACGGTAATAAGATTAATGAAAGACGAATATGAGTCCGATAAGAATGCAAATCATCAAAGATGATGAACGTATGAATAAGACATCTCCATATGTCATTAAGCTGTAAACTGGTAAAGGAAGTTAGTCGCGTAAACTTATATTTAAAGAACGCAAACCCTAAGAAGTAAAGTTAAGTAAAATAATGCGTAAGTTTAATATATAACTAATTGGTATTTATGTTTTCCTTATGTGTTACTTAGGAGTTGGATTGAGCATTTCAGCGTAAGCTGTAGCTTGGCGTAAGGCAAGTTTCCTAACTTCATTCATATTATATGAATGCTAGTTTCTTAAACTTTTCAGATGTTAAACTTGAGAAGTCTTGTCTATGTGCATATGTGCAATGTATGTACAAGGTGGTAGTATGTATGAGGCCTTGTGCCACAATTTGAACACTTCGGTGTTTCTATGATATGAACTGTTCTGTGATTGAGCTGTTCAATATAAGTATGTTCAGTTTATACATGAACCATTATTATTAAGCCTGTGCTAATGATTCTAGCCAGACAAGATGTGTATGAAAGAGGTAGAGGAATGAAAGTATTTCAAAGTGAAAATGATAGATGTATTAAGATGATAGGAATCAGGACTATTCCTATTATTCAAGCTACTTCATAACCTTTGTTCGGTTATCGAAGTTCTAAAGAAATGTTTAAACTCTTAAAGTTGTTTGTTCAACTGTTATGACTTGCTGGGTAATTGAATGCTCACCCTTGCTTTAAATGAAAAACATTTTCAGCGAACAAAGTTAGAAGAACTTAAGGATCCCGTAAAGATCAAGCTGACGGTATCCATATGAATTGTCATGCAGAATGTGAATGAGCGAGAAGATCAAGTGAAGACTTGTAATGTAGAAAGATGAAACTGAATGATAGGCTAGTTTAAGGAACTGTTATGTATCCTTGGTGACAGATAAAAGTCACTCTTGTAAGATGAAATGAATAATGTATTTATTATTGTTTGTAATGAAAAAGGTTATAAGGTTTCCAGAACCTGGGATTTGAGAGTGTATGTTGTTATATTTCAGTATATAATGATGTGTGTTGGATGAATAAAGTACTAGTGATGCACGGAATTCGAGTGTGAATATGGACCAGATTTCGGGGCGTTACACGTTGGTATCAAAGCTGATAGGTTATAAACTTTAGGTAGGAGTACCTAAGACTATAATCGTAGAGAGAACGATATAAGAAGATCACCACGTGATCATAGTGAATCGTAGTAAAAGATAAGCTGTTAAACAATGAATGATTTATAGCTAATGCTATGAATGAAGGGTACTATGAAGTAGTACGGTCAGAAGAACTTAGATTGAGTTATGAAGGATCGTATACGAAATAAAGAAAATTCTTATTAAGTAAAGAGAGATTTAGAAGTTGTAAAATTTTAATTGAGGACTCATATCAGTAGCTGAGTTGTATGATTCCTTGTATGGGCGGGGAAATTGTACATGGTTTTAGAACCACTTAGCTTCTTATGCGATATGGTTGTTAAGTTGAACAATTCTTTGTATGGGCGGAGAATTGTCCTGGGTGTAACAACCGCTTAGCTTCCTATATCGGTCAGCAGCTGAGTTGACCAATTATCTGTATGGGCAGGGAATTGTGTTTGGTTCTACAATCACTTAGCTTTTGGTTGTGATAATTATTGGAATAATATGTCGCGCTATCAAGATATATATGATGAGAAGGTGAATCTTTTCTCATGTATATACTTGATAGGTAGAGAACGATAAGGTAGGTGCGAGTTCCTGAAACTCATACTTATGGTAAGTTCGTGACTAATAATTATATGGTCTGCTTTCGAACGTCTCAGCGAATGGACGCCTATGGTCTGTCTGGATGTTCTTAAACTCATATTATTGTGGAAAGTTCCTTAACTCATAATGTGTGGTAAGTTGATGGGGCTGTACTAAGGTATAAGAATGTTTAGGCTGAAAGTAGGTATTTTCAGTAGACTTAGTAATGAAGGAGATAGAGAAGATTAAGTATTGTCGCAGTAAGACAATGAAGGAAGATGGAGAATAGGATATTCCAAGTCATCTAGCTATGCTAGATTTCAAAGTTTATTGAACTCGTGCTGATATGTACATTTTGAAAAGGAAAGGATTGGTTCAACTTTTAGAACCAAAAGATTTTAAAAAAGCTATTCTTAGTGTGTATATGCTAATTGCTTCGGCTAGACAGAAATTGATTTAAAATATCAAAATGAATTTTATATCATCAGTGCATTTAATGCAAGGATGGTAAAAAGATGGAGTTATTAATGCAATTGAACCTGGTGTTGGATGAGATCTTAGGATCAACAACCTACTATGGTATGATGTATAATGACGAAGTCACAAACTGACGAAGTCCTCAACGTACTGTGAAAATTACGGTGATATCAAAGTATGAAATATCAGTGGACCCGACAAAGATTGAAGCAATACAAAGTTGGGAACAACCTAAGTCAGTAACCGAAGTACGTAGCTTTCTGGGATTAGCTGGTTATTATAGAAGATTCGTGGAAGGATTTTCTCGAATTGCTACTCTATTAACTCAGCTGACTCTAAAAGATACAAAATTCAGTTGGAGCGAGGATTGTGAGAAGATTTTTCAAGAACTCAAGAGGAGACTCATTTCAGCACCTGTTCTGACAATACCATCTGGTTCAGAGGGATTTTTCATCTATAGCGATGCTTCAGGCAGAGGTTTAGGATGTGTTCTCATGCAACATGAGAAAGTCATAGCCTATGTCTCAATAAAACTCAAAGAATATGAGAGGAATTATCCTACTCATAATTTAGAGTTGGCATCAATCATTTTCGTGCTAAAGATTTGGATGCACTACCTGTATGGGGAGAAAGTGGAGATCTATATAGATCATAAAAGCCTCAAATATTTCTTCACGCAAAAGGAACTTAACATGCGACAAAGATGTTAGCTCGAGCTGTTGAAAGATTACAACCACACCATTCAATACCATCCTAGAAAAGTAAACGTGCTAGCTGACGCGTTGAGTAGAAGATCTTATGCGGGTACGAGTGCGATGTTATTAACACAAAGACCCATTTTGTATGACTTGCAAAGGATGGAGATAGAGTTAAAGACTCCAGGGACCTACGTGATGATGGTAAATATACGAATAGAACCGACTTTAATCGATAAAGTGAAAGTTGCTCAAGCTACAGACCTGGAGCTGATGAGTATGAAGAAGAAAGTACAAGAAGGTCCTATTCCAGAAGCAAGAACCGACGAAGAAGGAATACTTCAAGTCAACTCCAGACTTTGTGTTCCTAACGACTCTGATTTGAAGTACAAAATCATAATGGAGGCACACAACACCTCGTTTGCAATCCATCCTGGAAGTACTAAAATGTATCGTGATCTTTGACATACATTTTGGTGGAGCAATATGAAGAGAGAGATTGCAGAGTTTATCTCAAGGTGTTTAACCTGTCAACGTGTCAAGGCGGAGCATCAAGTACCAAAAGGTTCATTACAACCACTTAAAATTCTAGAATGGAAGTGGGAGCACATCACCATGGATTTTGTTACCGGTCTTCCCAAGGTTTCTCAAGGCATAGATGCAATTTGGGTCATTATTGATAGATTAACCAAGTCTGCTCATTTCTTACCTATACGAGAAATTTATTCACTTGAACGCCTTGTTCGTATGTATATAAATGAGATTGTGAGATTGCATGGTATGCCATTATCCATAGTTTTTGATCGAGACCCAAGATTCACCTCACGATTTAGGGTTAGCTTGCAGAAAGCTATGGGCACTGATTTACGATTCAGTTCTGCATATCATCCTCAGACAGACGGGCAATTATAGAGGACTATTCAAACTCCTGAAGATCAATTAAAACTCTGTGTCCTAGACTTAAAAGGAAGTTGGGACAAGTACTTGCCATTGGTGGAATTCTCCTACAACAACAGTTATCAAGCAAATATAGGCATGGCTCCATTCGAGACATTGTATAGACGAAAGTGTCGTTCTCCAGTATACTGGGACGAGGTGGGTGAAGCAACGTTGTTGGGACCAGAAATGGTACGCATGACTACGAAAAAGATTCAAATGATCCGGCAACGTATACAAACTCACAAGATCGACAAAAGAGTTATGCTGATCTTCATCGAAGGGACGTGGAATTTAGTGTTGGAGATCATGTATTATTACGTGTTGCTCCATGGAAAGGGGTTACGAGATTCAGAAAGAGAGGAAAGCTCAACCCTCGATTCATTGGTCCATTTGAAATCCTCGATCGAGTAGGAACTATGGCCTATAGACTCGCTTTACCGCCAAGTATGTCTCGTGTTCATAATGTGTTTCACATATCCATGCCACGTAAATATGTGAAAGACACGAACCACATTATTGAATTAGAACTAGATGAGATAGCAGAAGATTTAACGTTTGAGGAGGTACCTATTAAAATCTTGGATAAGAAGGAACATATTCTACTCTCAAAGTTAATACCTCAAGTCAAAGTTTTATGGAGAAATCACGATATTGAGGAAATGACCTGGGAGTTAGAATCTGATATGAAAACAAGGTATCCTCACCTCTTCGACATACCAGGTACATAAATTAATTTCGAGGAAGAAATTTCATAAGGAGGAGAGGTTGTAAGACCCCAACTTTTTATGAATAAAGATTTAATTTCTTTAATTATTATTTTTTATAATAAAGTGTTAATTTGATATAATGCTTTAGTTATTGGTGAAATGTGCAAATTTTACAAAATAAGCAAGTGATTATAAAATATTCATTGTTGTCTGGGAATAATTATTTGGTCGTGGAATATTCTTGTTGTCGGGGAATATTTGTATGACGGCACAACCATTTGTGGGCCCCATAACGGAAAATTGTTGGATGAAGAAAACAACATGAATGAGTTTTTTTAATAATAACGGCGTAAAAGTTACCGTTAAAACTGTTGAAATACCCGATGGGTAAAGTACAGTAATATGCGTGGTTGCACAGTAGCACATGGTATTGCACAGTATTTTTTGATAATTAATTCTTACCTAAGAAGTCACTCAGTTTAATTCAATAATTGTCACTACACAGTATTTTTCATTATCAGATCAATAATTCATAATATTTGAATAATATTATTAGATAACATTATTGGCAATATCTAAGGAAGTTCTATCTAGAAAAGGGGTTTGGACACCCAATTGTGCGCCAGTAAGGAGAAATCTTTATCGGAAACCCCCCTCTTTGCTGGGAACGACCTGGTTGTCAATATTGTAGTTCTGTAATATTATTTGTAAATAATTAATTATTGAATAATATGATAAGGAAATATTTATTCTATATAGATATAAATGAAGGAATTAGTACTGCTGTTTTTATTAGTATTTTGGTGTGGAAAATCATCCGTATGTGGATTTCGGTCATTTTTAATTCGGAATTTGGAAAAACTTTCTTCTTCAAAGTTGTAGAGAATTAAATTTCTTATTGAATGGACATAAATTTCAATTTTTTTTGATAAAAGGGCTATTTATTATGAATTATTGAAGTTTCAGAAATAAATATTTTTATTAAAAATATGGGTGGGCACCATTTTTATTTTTTGTGGAAAAATGCTGAAATTTCAAAGTGTGGTGTGCGTGAATGGAAAAGGGTGGAAGCCACCGGTAGCAGGTTAGTCAACATTGGTGTTCTGGCATTTTCCTATAAATAGGGTGCTTAGATAGAAATAAAAATTACACCATAATCAGAAGTTTTCTCTCTATATAATATCGAACGTATTTTTGTGAGTATTTAGATACTTTGAGAGTTGATATGCAGTGCAAGTTTTTTTCGGCATTATATCCAATATTTCAATCAGAACTATTTGTCTTTTAAGGTAAGGGATATTAGTTTTCAAGTAAATGATGTTGTTTCTTTCAATACCATTTCATCGAAATATTGGTATAACTTTTATTATGAAATTTTTTACCTTTTCATGTCAAGGTTATTATTCATGTATACGACACTATTTACGTATACGATACTATTCATGAATACAATACTATTCATGTATACGACACTATTCACGTATACCCCGACTTTTTATGAATAAAGATTTAATTTCTTTAATTATTATTTTGAATAATAAAGTGTTGATTTGATATAATGCTTTAGTTATATCCATACTGCGTCATAGCCTTTCTGAGTTGTCGGAAGGCCAACCACGAAATCCATCGTAATGTGTTCCTATTTTCATTCTGGGATTTCTAACGGTTGTAGTAACCCACTTGGCCTCTATTGCTCTGCTTTCATTTTCTGACATGTCAGACACTTGGCAATATATTCTGCAACATCTTGTTTCAAATTTGGCTACCAAAAATGTTGTTGAAGATCTTGGTACTACCAGGGTGAGTTGAATATCGTGAGCTATGAGCCTCGCTCAAAATATCTTCCTTAATCTCTGGTACTGGCGGTACCCAAATTCTGTTCTTAAATCTTAGTAATCGCTCGCTGTCTATTTTGAATCTCGGTTCAGTCCCTTTAGATATCTTCTTTTTCACCTTCTCATATTCTTCGTCCGGAAGTTGAGCCTCCTTAACTTTATCCAGTAAAGTTGTACCAGTTTGCATCTGGAGCAGCTTCTCGTCAACCTCCATAGGATACTTCACTTCCAATTCCAGCTTTTCCATTGCTGAAATTAGCTCCTCTTGAGCGGTCAACACCATCAATTTCTCTCGACTCTTCCTACTTAAGGCGTCGGCAACCACATTTGCTTTACCTAGGTGATATAAAATCTCGCAATCATAGTCCTTAATTAACTCCAACCACCTTCTCTGGCGCATATTCAAGTCCTTATGTGTAAAGATATATTTTAGACTCTTGTGGTCTGTATATATTTTACACTTCTCAACATGGAGATAGTGTCTCTAGATCTTCAAAGCGAATACCACCGCAGCTAATTCTAAGTCATGGGTCGGATAACCTTCTCATAGTCCTTCAATTGTCGTGACGCATATGCAATGACCTTGTCATTTTGTATAAGTACACATCCAAGTCCTTTATGCAATGCATCACTAAAACTATAAAATTTCCTGTGTCATCTAGAAGAGATAACACAGGTGCCAAACTCAATCTCTTCTTAAGCTCTTGGAAACTTTCATCACACTTCTCCGTCTAAACGAATTTCACTGATTTTCTAGTCAAATTCATTAACGGAGTCGAGATCTTGGAAAAGTCCTGAATGAATCTTCTATAATAACCTGCCAATCCAAGAAAACTTCTTACTTCCGACAATGTCTTCGACTGATCCCAGCTCATCACTGCTTCAACTTTGGAGGGGTCTACCGAAATTCTGTCCTTATCGATCACATGTCCAAGAAATTGTACTCTTTCAATCCAGGATTCACATTTCAAAAATTTGGCGTACATCTTCTCTCTTCTCAACACCTTTAACGTTATTTTCAAATGCTCTATATGCTCTTCCTTAGTTTTTGAGTATACCAAAATGTCATCGATAAATACCACCATGAATTTATCCAAAAACGGTTTAAACACCCTGTTCATCAGGTCTATAAACGCTGCAGGAGCATTTGTTAGACCGAATGACATTACCAAAAATTCGTAGTGACCATATCGAGTCCTAAATGATGTCTTTGGAATATCCTCTGGCCTCACCTTCAGTTGATGATAACCACTCCTCAAGTCTATCTTTGAAAAGTATCACGCTCCTTTCAATTGATCAAAAAGTTCATCGATCCTTGGTAATGGATATCTATTCTTAATCGTGACCTTATTCAGTTCTCTGTAGTTGATGCAAAGCCGCATCGTCTTGTCCTTCTTTTTTACAAATAACACCGGCGCTCTCCACGGCGATACGCTCGGTAGAATGTATTTCTTGTCCATTAACTCTTACAATTGTACCATCAATTCTTTCATCTCTACCGGAGCCATCCGATACGGTGCCTTCGATATTGGATTCATTCCTGGCGCCAATTCGATCACAAACTCAACCTCTCTGTCTGGTGGAAGTCCTGGCAAATTATCTGGAAATACGTCTGCGAAGTCCTTTACTACTGGTATCTCCTCTATTTTTGAGTTCCCTTTACGACTGTCGACTATGTATGCTAAATATCCTACACAGCCTTGTCTTAACAACTTCCTGGCCTGCATCATCGTCAGACAACTCGCTTGTCTAGGCGACTTGCTGCCATAAAACATAACCTTTGACGGAGTCATAAGGTTAATACACTTCTTCTGGCAATCAATCACTGCCCCATAATTGAATAGGTAATCCATCCCCAAGATAACGTCAAATTCCCCAAATTTGATCGAGATAAGGTTTACGTTCATAATATTACCCTTAATATCCACCCTACAGTTCTTATGTACGTGCTTAACAGGGATTATTTCTCTAATCGCAATTTCTATATTCATGGGGTATTCTAACTCATCCTTAGGCAGTTCTAAATTCTTAGCAAAGTCATCGAATATAAATGAACAAGTAGCACCCGAATCAAATAATACATAAGCATTAACTTTATTGATCGGAATGATACCTGATACCATATCGCGAGACTGCACAGCATCTTGCACTGTCATGTTAAATGTCTTGGCGGTCGGTCGGTTGGTTGCAGTTGGTCCCGTGATAGTTAAAGCACTTCCACCGCTGTTCCCCCTGTTCCTTCCTGATCCTGCCCCTCCAGATCCCTTCTTAGGAAAGTCCCTTGCCAGATGGTCCTTTGAGCCGCAAGTGAAGCAGGCGCCTTTCTTTGGGTTAGGACAGTTAGGTGCTATATGGCCTTCCTGACCACAATTATAGCACACCCATTTTCCCTTCATACGAACCCCCATGTGAGCTTTTCCACAGGTCGGGCATGCTTCGATTCTCTTCTTCTGACCTCCTTACTAATTTCCAGTTGATGAGTTGTCAGTCCATCTCCTCTTCTGATTGTTACTTCCCCCCGTGTTACTGCCATTAGCTTTGTTATTTCCTTCACTTTCGCTCTTCTTCTTTTTCTGATATTGGTTATACTTGGTTACCACATCGCTTCCACCTTCGACGAGTATAGCTTTCTCCAGCACCCTAGCAAAAGTGTTCAATTGAAACATTGACACTTTGCTATATAACCAGGGTTTCAGTCCCTACTTGAATCACCTAGTCTTTCTCTCGTCAGTATGCACTTGATACGTGGTAAACCTAGCTAACTCATTGAATCTTGCTGCGTAGTCTGATACGAACATGTTCCCCTATTTCAGCTCTAGAAACTGGACCTCCATTTGGTTCTGCGAACTGGTTGGAAAATACATCTCGAAGAACATCTCCTTGAACTTCTCCCAGGTAATCACACCTTCTCCTCCCCGGACCTTATTTGCTTGCCACCAATAACTGGCTTTGGATTTCAGCATAAATGTTGCGTAAGCGATTTTCTGGTCTTCGCTGACTCTGGCGACGTCAAAAACTTTCTTCATCTCCATAACCCAGGTTTGAGCTTCTATCGTGTTCATGGACCCTTTAAACTCTGGCGGTCCCACCGCCTTGAAATCCTTAAACGTCGTATTGGGTGGAGCTTGTGGTTGATTATTAATTGCTCCAGCTAATAAGTTCACCAATTGCTAAAAGGGGTTAGCATTGGCGTTGTTGTTGTTGTTCGTCGATTCTTCCTGAGCTGGTTGACGGTTTGGTCTTCTTCTCGGTGGCATATTTCTGTTAAAATATATGCTTATTAGATCTTTATCCAATTCTCTAAATATTTAAGGCTTAACTCAAACAATTTAACATAATCACTTAACACACTTTCTCAAACAACTTGATATATTTATTTAATCAAAAGTTTAAACAAACTACGATAGCATCACTGCTATTTACAACAACTATCCCGAGATAAAGAATCTATAGGATTTAAAATATTAAAATATTCTTTTATTTATAAACACATCGGAATTTACATTTTTAACTACCAGATAGGTTTTCACATAATTAAACTATTCCTATCACTGCCTGTTAAGGTGTTGAATAGCCTTGCTACTCACTTCTTCCATAATGCGGGACATCGTCCTACGATCTGGCATGTACGATGGTAGTCCTTCGAACTGAATTGGGTATCTCATAACTCGATCCTGGGCCTCATCCATTGCATTAAGAAGTGTAGAGTACGTCTCCCCAAGCTTAGCCTTCTTCGCACAACAATCCTCTTCTGTAAGATCAGCACGACGTGATTCCCTTACCCAGGCCTCCTCTGCTATGGTCAGCCTTGCTGAGTTCTCATTCAGTTCATTCTTTAACTTCTCTATTTCATCGGACTTCTCCTCAGTTTGACCCTTCTCGTGAACCAAATCCCACTCTACGTTTTCTAGACGTGTGTGAAGAGTCACAACTTCCTTATCCCTCTTCTCGATGGTAAGCTACTGAATAATCGTCCGCTCATTCAGCTCTTGAATAGTATCACGCAACTCTATGTTACGGTCATATAGCCCGTCGTACATCTCAGCACTGATAGAGTTCGGTGGGAACTCATCTTCTTCCTCTTCTTCCTATAGATCAGTCTCAGGCTAATGCTCCTGACTAACAACGGAGATGACTCTCTCTGTACCAACTGCTCCCTGACAACATGAATGTCTCGGGGCTCCTCCTCTGTAGGTACTCGGGGTTCCTCCTCCCCAGCTCGACTAGATTCTCCAACATTTGACATCCTGACAACACAGTTTTAAGTTTTAGTTACTAATCGATACTTGTGAGCACATAAGTGTATCACATAAACACATAAAGTCTTTTATTATCTTCAATGAATTAAGGAATTCATTTCTTAGAACTCGATAAGAGTTTATCGCCACTATGTTCTTGATCTCCTATAAGGCTACTACCTAAGGTTGTTTCCCCCACCTAAGGTTCATAACCTACAACTTTGATACCAACTTGTGACACCCCCAAATCCGGGTACTTCAATTCCCACATGATTTGGTGTTCACTATACAAACATTATATGTCTATCTACCTATAATAAATGTAAGCATAAATAGATAGAAATAAATCCTCTCCTTAAGGAGTTACATCATCAAAATTAAATACATCAATCCCAGGTCATACTAACCTTAAATCTCAACTGTGGAAACATAAACAAATAATAGTCTTACACAACATTGACACAATTCTGAAACATAGATACATAAACACATAAGTAACAAGTCTTCATCACTTGTGAATCTTGCTTTTGCCTTAGCTAGTAGAAGGTTCGTCGGACCTTTTGTTCTTAACTGCAATGTTATTATTACGTAAGAGTGAGCACGATTTCCCACAAGTATAATAATATAACAATAATATAATAACATGCGAGTCAATCAAAGACTTTTGGAATAAGAAACTCAACTTTTGAATCAAGAATGAATAACAAGAATCAAAAGAACATCTGAGGCTCATAAGACCTTGAACTACGTCCTAGGTTGTCAAGTGTTTATGCTCGAAACCTTTAACAGTCATAAGACTACGGACTCCTCTTCTCGTACTTAGGGGGATCAGCCCTTAGTACCATATTGTGCACAATATCTTAACACTAACGTATAAGTAATCCCATGTATAGGGTTGTTCATCTCAATTTGACATTAGAGTCCGCACCAAAGGAAGTTTAGTTTTGATAAATTCAACAAGGGTTCTAAAATTTAGAACATTCATCAACTATGAACTAGTCGAATCAATAAGGGTTCACTAGTCTTACAAGGTTCAACAATAACTGATATTCAAATTGAATAATAAACTCAAGAAGTATACAATCGAATAAGTATTGTATAACGGAAATCATACTTTGAAAAGATTAATAACCTTTAATATAATTAACAAGAACTTGCTCGATATAGAATATGAATCTAGAACTTGCTCAATATAAAGAAGTAAGGTTTAAAAATTTGCATAACGATAACAAGTAGGGTTAGGAAACTTGCCTCTTGCACAAGCTACGATTAATTCACGTTCCTTATTAAATCCTACATATCAATACATTTACAATACCCATAAATCAATAGTTCGATATAGTTATCGAATCCTAACATTGGTCTTTGAATACGCTATTGGACTTTTAAGTCTTATTAATTGATCACATAACGTAAGTTAATTAATATATTATTATATGCTTGACATGTCTTCAAGTTCAGTACATTAGGTTTTAAAAACACATTTTCAAAATATGAACACTTAGAAAAATTTCTGAAGTTCTGTAGGTATAGCGCGGGCGTGCTCCATTTGTTCTTTGGAGCGGCGTAACCGCGCTGCGACGCAGACCCAGATTCTGCAGTTCGCGAAGAACACACAGAACATCCCAATTAATCCCAAATTAAACTAACACGATGAATTTTAATCCCAAAGTTTAATCCCAATTAATCCAAAAGAGTGAAGTCCCTTTTTAGATTCTTCTTCAATCTCACAATTTTCATCAACAATTCTCTGAATTCTCTCTTACTCACAAGTTAAACTCTTAATTGCAAATACGTAAAAAAAAAGAAACTAATGAGGCGCACATATAACCCAGTAACATTGAGGTCGGTTAATCTATACGTGGTTAACTACTCTCAACTCCTCTTAAAGCCCTGTTTGGCTATCACTTAATTATTACTTCTAATTATTTTAATTAATCTCTTATAATATTGTTTAATAATGTCACACCCTTTTAGGCAATTAATCAAATATCTTATTTAATTTAATTTTGAATAAATATAATAATTTCTCATTAATTCACATAGTCACATAATTAAATTTCTCATATATTAATTATGTCAAATTATAAAATCTCTAATTAATTATTAAATTAATTAAAATAACCTTATGCTTATTAAATATTTCATTTAATTCAATAAGCTCACATAAATACATACTTTGAATAAAAATATTCTCCATATTAATTTAATAAATATAACACATATAATTACATTAATCTACCATAATTTTATCAATTAATTATTTAATCCAATAATTGAATCATCGAAAAAATATATATTTAATTCAATAAATATTTAAATTAAATTACAGAATCTCGTTCGTCACAGCAACCACGCGTATTGCTATACTTTACCCACCGAGTATTCTAATAGTTTTAACAGTAATCGTTACGCCGTTATTATTAAAAAAACTCATTTGTGTCATTTTCTTCATCCGACAGTTTTCTGTTATGGGGCCCACAAGTGGTTGCGTCGTAGTATGAATATTTCCCAACAACAAGAATATTCCACGACCAAACGAATATTCCCCGACAACAATGAATATTTTATAATCACTTGCTTATTTTATAAAATTTGCACATTTCACCCATAACTAAAGCATTATATTAAATCAACACTTTATTATTCAAAATAATAATTAAAGAAATTAAATTTTTTATTCATAAAAAGTTGGGGTCTTACATTATTAAAGTAAGGTTAACCATGAGAGCAAGTATTGATTGTGTTTATTATCAATCTCACATACCGTGTAGGTCATGCAGAGGAACACGACAGGTTAGCATAATGGTAAAACGTCGGTACATGCAAGTTTTTTCAGAACTTGTTTTTGTATGTAAACTTGTTAATTGTAATGTGTACATAGTCCTTGTATTATATGTACCCCTTGTGAATAAATTGAGATGTGCATTATGTGCCATACTGTGATATAAATCTATTGAGTCAAGTTAATGATTGATGTGGATTAAGATATGAAAACTTACTATATTCATAACATGAGGTATATGATAAGCATGAAGCAGGTATAATTGCTGAGTATGAGCATTATGATGCCTGAATAAATGCAATGTATGAAAAATATGATTTATGTATAAACTACGAAGCATGAATAATTTAAATTGTGTTTAAAATGCGAACTATGTATTATGTGATAATTGTTAAACTTGTTGGGTAACATAGTTGCTTACCCTTGCTATAAATAATTATTTTCAGTTAAACCAAAGCGGATCGAAGTATTCAAGATAGATGGTGTGTTAAAATTATGTGCTGCAAGTGCATAATGTCAAATTGAAGAACTGATAAGTACAAGTCGAACCCACAAAGACTAGATTAATTTTAATATTTCCTTAATATCTATTTTAGGCGATTTAGAAATAAAGATTGAGAATTAATTAACTAGATTATGAAAACTAATAATGAGAAAACAATCTAGGAATCCGAATCCACTAAATAATAAATAGAACATATAATTCAATCTCTTCTATGTTTATAACTCAACTATGATTTTGATCTCCCTTCTCTTTAATTTAGTAATTTTACAATTAACGTGGGCAGGCATAGACTATTAAAATTTAAGGATTAACTATAACCCATCAAAACTTCTTTGAGCAAGCATGGATTATGAAAAACTCATATCTTAACAGTAATCTATCAAAAACCTCTTAATTAATTTAAAATCACATAAGAATTATAAAACAAAGGTATTTCAATAACGAAATATATAGGCGAAATCAATTAAACATAAATAATAGAAGAAATGAAAAATATTATCATGAATAATTATTTAATTTCATCTTCATCCTAGATAAAAGAAATTAGTTAGACATAAAAAATAATTAAACTAACTAAAATAAAGAAAAGAAGAAGATTAAAAATAAATAAAAAAACTTCCTTTAATTAACGATCATCCAACAAACGTACAATGAAGAAACTCCTACTCCTAACCTAAACTAATACAATACCTAATGCTTCCTCCTCTCTAAAACAAGAGACCTAGTTATAGGGAAAATAACTTTGAACCCTAATTTAGATTCATTGAACTTGGACACTTTTGTTCCCTTTCCATGTAGGTTTCAACTTCCTAGTGGCAATCAACTTCTCAAAGAGATCTTCTAGATAAACTTTCTTTTCTCTTGTTGGATTTAACTTGCACACCAAGTTTGTTCCACCTCTTTCCTTTTCCTTGCAGATTCTTCTTGGATATTCCTTACATGAATAAGAGCATTAAATATCACATGATCACCAAGATTTATATTTTATTGCAACAAATATTAAATCCTACAAAATCAAATAAAACATATTAATTTAATAAAGTAGTATAATTAAAAGGACAAAATTAGGGATAATAAAATGTATGAATTATGTGTCTATCAAATACCCTCATACTTAGCTTTTGCTCATCCTCGAGTAAAATAAAAATAAAATAAAACAAAAATTATACTACCCCATTTTCGTAGAAAACACGATATATATATATAAATATAAAGTTCGCGGGGGGGGGGGGGACTTGGTCGGGAGGGAATTATAATTATTATTATTATATATATATTATATAAGTTTTGTTTTTATGTAAAATAGAATATATTTTATTTTATTTGATTGCATAGTACTGCATAATGTTGTATAGTATGTGCATAGTGCTGCATAGTAAAATAAAAAAATTTCAGCCGATTGTAGCGCCCGTGAATTCATTACTGTTCACCCGTGATTTTCTAATTCAAATAATATCCTGTCATTCTCCTATAAATAGGATGCTTAGTTTAGAATTAAAAATTAAACCAGAATTAGAGAAATCTTCTTCTATAATATTGAGCGTATTTTTTTAGAGTTTAAGGAAGCTTTGAGTGTAGAAAATAGTGCAAGTTTTCTTCAAGAATATTTCCATCATACCAGTCAGAAATACTCTCCTTTTAAGGTAAGGGATATTATTTTTATTCAATATTCGTAAGAAATAATATTTTCTTCCATACTCTGTGGTATGTAAGTGATATTATTTCGTTTCAGATTCCGAATTCTACACTTATTTTGTTAAGTATTGCTTCTATACTCTTTGAAATTAGTAAAATGTCTTTGAAATTTGCGCTTCATCTAGTATCTTTTAACGGAAGTATTATTCTAAATATTCTTGATAATTCTTAATCTTTTCATGTCGGGGAACTATTCACGGGGTACTATTCCCGAAGTACTATTCACGGGATACTATTCACTCAAGTACTATTCACCTGGGGTATTATTCATGACAAAAATTGAATTTTTTTTCTGTCCAAATCATTTTTGATACAATATTATTGTTGAATTTTACTCCACAAAGCAATATCATGTTGACAATTTAAACATTATTGAATTCTGGATAAATTGAATTATAAATCTTTAAAATTTATCATTGCTCTTATTTAATTGAATTCTTATTTCATTGTCATCATCATCATGCTTATATTGTGATGAAAGTCATTTTTAGCCCGTAGTGCATAGATGGACTGTTGATTGGTATAATTATGACTATGTATCGGTATAATCATGACCTGTAATGTTACAAATGATGTGGTAAAAGTCCTTATTGGCCCGTAGTGCATTGATGGACAGTTGTTGGCATGATCATGATCACTGTTGATACTAATGAATATCCTTGGCCCATAGTACATGGATAATTCATGGATGTGATACTAACGAATATCCTTGGCCCATAGTGCGTGAATAATTCGATGATGTGGATTATTTATTGAGATGTGTTACAACGATAAAATATTGACGATGAACTTTTAAATCATAGAAGATAGTATATTTTATGCTCTACTTGACTCTTCTAATGGATTGCTTGTTCCGCTGCAGTTAAACTCGTTGTTTATTGTATTCTATCAGTTTAACACTGTTGAAGGCTAACGATAATTTATTATGCATTATCTTAGTCATAATATTTCTTACTGGGCTAGTTGAACTCACCCTTTGTTTTCATTATTCTCTTCAGGAAATGAGAAAATATCAAGGACTAGTCGGGGATTAGAGTGACGGTTCGAGATGGCGGTTATAGGAGTCCTCACTATTCTGTGAAATAGTGTGATAATAATTATAATGAGGACTCTATTTGAGTTTGGATATTGTCTGTGAGACAATATTCGTGTTAAAACTCTCATCTACATTTTTATCGTATTGTATAAATAAACTTGTATTTAAATTATGTACCATGTATTTGGCCACTCAGAATGGGTTGTGTATACCTATTTTATCAAAGCTTAGGGATATGATCCATGACTGAGATTTGAGGCTAGATCTAGGAGGGGAGAGACGGGTAAATCCTTCGCTAGTATGACCTACCTAAGTTTTTTTGTTATTTAATTGGTCGGTCAGGATATAGAGATAATTAATATGTGGCATGTCAATTAACCCTTGTTTGTGATAGTGTTTAAAAATGACATCTGAAAATGTTGAGATAAGCAATGGAGCACATGAGACCGTTGAGTCACCGACGATCAATAACCAGGATAATGTACATAAGGAAGGCAATAATCCTCAGGTAAACAACAACACCGACCAAATTATGAACGATGGGATGTTCAGGGGCTTTCTGCAATTCATGCAACATCAGGCGAGAGAGACTCCTATACAAAATGCAGGTGAAAACATTGGCAACTCACAGTTGGTCACCGCTAAGCAATTCAAGGAGCTGGGACCACCGGAGTTTTTGGAAAAGCCAGAACCACTTAAGGAAGAGGCGTGGATAAAGCAGATCACCAAGATATTTGATGTCTTAGGATGCTCCGAGGAGAAAAAGGTTCCCTTTGCCACCTTCATGTTGCGAGGAGAGGCATATTATTAGTGGGAATCGATAAAACTTACTCAGCCTGCCGCACTAAAGATGTCTTGGGAGAAGTTCCAAGAAATGTTCAACGACAAGTACTTTCCCGAAAGTATTCGTCACATGAAGGAGGTGGAGTTCAACAAACTAGAGCAAAATAATATTACCGTGTCGCAATACGAGGCTAAGTTTGTGGAGTTATCCCGGTTTGCATCCCATTTGGTAGATAATGAGGAGCGTATGACACGGATGTTTCTAAGAGGTTTGACACCCGAAATACGTAAATACCTCATTTCTCACAAACTTTGCTTGTATTCTGATGTTGTGAATAAGGCTCAGTTATTAGAGCGCGATAATGAGTCAACCCAACTAAAAGATAGCAACCGATAAAACGATAATACCAGTGGTAGCAGTCATCGAAGTGGTGACAACAAACGTGGAGGAAATCAACATGCCAAAAATGGTAACAACTTCGGTGATAATCATGGCCAAGATAATAGAAGTGGAAATTTCAAGAAGAGGAGATTCAACAATGATAGAAAGACAACAGCACCAACCCGTTTTTAAGGAAGGAGAATGACCACCGGTCGTGTGCTACAAATGCAGAGGAGAGGGACACATCACTCTAAACTGTACGCAGCAATCCAAAGTGTGTTATAATTGTAGAAGAGAAGGTCACCTAACCCAATTTTGTTCTGAAGTGAAGTCAAGTCCAGCTGGGATGGAGACACCAAAGGCCGTCCCAGACAAGTCAAAGCCTGTAGTTCAAGGGAGAGCGTTTGTCGTGACCTCCCAAAAAGCGAGGAACCCGAACGAAGTTATCACGGGTAAGCTAGTCATAAACTCTTATGAAGTCTATACCTTATTTGATACCGATTTTACCCATTCTTTTATTTCTCCTACTTGCGCTCAACGTTTAAATTTAACTCTGAAGAAATTAGACTTTGACTTCTCTATTGAAACTCCGTTGGGAGAAACCTTCATTACATCCACTGTTTATAAATCTTGTTTGATTCAAATCGGCACCCTCACGTTACCTGTCGATCTTATCTCTTTAAAAATACTTGCATTTGATGTAATTTTAGGGATTGATTGGTTAACTACTCATCATGCTAAAATTGATTATTTTCGTTGGTTGTTAGCTTTTATATTCTTAACCAACCTATTATACGAATTCAAGCAACCAAACCACTAAAGTCAATCACTATCATATCAAGCCATAAAGTTATTTGTTTATTAAAAAATAGATGTCAAGCTTTCTTAGCTCATGTCACAGATTTAAACAAAAATACATCAGATTTGAATGATATTTCTATTGTTAATAAATTTTTTGAAGTATTCCATGAAGAACTTTCTGGCCTACCCCTAGAGCATGAAATCGAATTTTGTACCGACCTTGAACCCGGTACAAGACCCATTTCTAAAGCCCCATATCGAATGGCTCCTATTGAACTTCAGGAGTTAAAAACCAAATTACAAGAATTATTATACATTAGTTTCATTCGTCCTAGTACGTCTCCTTGGGGTGCTCATGTTCTATTCGTAAAGAAGAGAGATGGAAGTATGCGACATTGTATTGATTATCGGGTGTTAAATCATGTCACCATCAAAAATAGGTACCAGTTGCCTCGCATTGATGACCTGTTTGACCAGTTGCAAGGCGCTAAATTCTTTTCAAAAATTGATCTTCGTTTCGGATATCATCAGTTAAAGATTAAAACTGATGACATTCCAAAGACTACTTTCAGAACTCGGTACGGGCATTACGAATTTCTAGTCATATCTTTTGGATTGACTAATGCTCCTGCTGCCTTCATGGATATGATGAACCGAGTATTCAAAGAATATTTGGATCATTTTGTAGTTGTCTTTGTTGATGACATCCACATATACTCTAAAAGCCATGAAGATCATCAGCAACACTTGAGGCTGATACTCCAAAAGCTTCGTGAAAACAAGCTTTAGGCCAAGTTGAAGAAATGCGAGTTCTGGCTTGAGGAAGTAGCATTCCTTGGGCACATGATATCGAATGACGGAATATCTATTGACCCAACGAAGATTGAAGTAATACAAAGCAGGGAGCAACCTAAGTCAGTAACCGAAGTACGTAGCTTTCTCGGCTTAGCTGATTATTATCGGAGATTTGTAGAAGGGTTTTCTCGAATCGCTACTCCATTAACTCAGCTGACTCGAAAAGATACAAAATTCAGTTGGAGCGAGGAATATGAGAAGAGTTTTCAAAAACTCAAGAGGAGACTAATTTCAACACCTGTTCTGACAATACCATCTGGTTTGGAGGGATTTGTCATCTATAGTGATGCTTCAGGCAGAGGGTTAGGATGTGTTCTCATGCAACATGAGAAAGTCATAGCATATGCCTCGCGACAACTCAAAAAATATGAGAGGAATTATCCTACTCATGATCTAGAGTTGGCAGCAGCCATTTTTGCGCATAAAATCTGGAGGCATTACCTTTATGGGGAGATGGTGGAGATCTATACGGATCATAAAAGCCTCAAATATTTCTTCACCCAAAAGGAACTCAATATGCGACAACGACGTTGGCTCGAGATATTTAAAGATTATGATCATACCATTCAATACCATCCTAAAAAAGCGAACGTGGTAGCTGACGCATTAAGTAGAAGATCATATACGGGTACGAGTGCGATATTGTCAACGCAAAGGCCCATTTTGTATGACTTGAAAAGGATGGAGATAGAGTTAAAGACTCCAGGAACCCATGTGATGATGTCAAATATACGAGTAGAATAGACTTTAATCGATAAAGTTAAAGCTGCTCAAGCTACAAACCTGGAGCTGATGCCTATGAGGAAGAAAGTACAGGAAGTTGCTATTCCGGAAGCAAGAATCGATGAAGAAGGAATACTTTGAGTGAACTCCAGACTTTATGTTCATAATGACCCTGATTTAAAGTATAAAATCACGATGAAGGCGCTCAACACACCGTTTGCAATCCATCATGGGAGTACTAAAATATATTGTGATCTTTGACATACATTTTGGTGGAGCAATATGAAAGAGAGAGATCGCAGAGTTTATCTCAACGTGTCAAGGCGGAGCATCAAGTGCCAAAAGGTCCATTGCAACCACTTAAAATTTCAGAATGGAAGTGGGAGCACATTACCATGGATTTCATTACTGGTCTTCCCAAGGTTTCTCAAGGAATAGATGCAATTTGGGTCATTGTCGATATATTAACCAAGTCTTCTCATTTCTTACCTATACGAGAAACTTATTCACTTGAACATCTTGCTCGTATATACATAAATGAGATTGTAAGACTATATGGTATGCCAATATCCAAAGTTTCTGTTTGACACCCAAGATTCACTTCACGATTCTGGGTTATTGTGACGCCCCCAAATCCGGGTATCTTCCAACCCGACAGATGGTACTACACGGTGCTACAGTTCACACATACATTCAATTGAAATACTTTAAAAGAGTGAATATGTTATCTATATATTTCAAAGCAATATTACCATTCCCAGGTTCTTTGTAACCATTACACGTGTTCTTGTCATAATATTAAATAATTACAAAATTCATACTATACTATTACAAAGATAATCTATTTGTCTGCCTTAGCATTTCCTTTATCTTTACCAGATCCTTTAGTCCGTTCAGTCTTAGATGTCATATGGTTCAAGCAAGAGTGAGCATAACTAGCTCAGCAAGTATAACAATTTCATTAAGCAGTAGGGTTTGAATCATATGAATCGTATGTCTTCTATAACTGAATCAATAGTTATGAAGTACTATCGATAATTCGAAATAGCACTTCTCTTTTCTTTAAAACGTTTCACAATGAAAAAGATTTGTTAAATGTAACTTTTGGTCAAAGACCTTGAACATTTCATTCTTTCTTTTAAAAGGACAACCCGGCACCAAGTCCGTAAGTTTGATATATCTTACGAGCACGTCTAGGTGATCAACCTATAGTACTCTATGTTGTACAACACTACTTCTTTAAACGTATGTACATTTAAGTTTTGGTAATCTCACGTGTCTGTCATTTGATGACAAAACATTTGTTTATTCATACTCAGTCTTTCTTTGAAATCCATACCAAAACAGTTGGCAAAAGATAACAACATTGATAATAGTTTGGTAGATTATAAGAAAATCCAAAAAAAACATTAGTCTAGCTGAAGGAATTGGCTTCGATTTCATTATACATCAATTCATGCGTAGAATACATGAATTACAAAGCTTGTCCAATAGAATATAGACAAGGGTCAGAATACTTGCCTTCAGCGTCTTTTATAATTTCTACACTTTTCTTTTGAGTCTTTAAGGATTCTTCAATACATAATCACATAACGTACCTCATTAGGTCATAAACAATCATGTATGGTCACTAATTTATCTTACCCTTCTTCTCAATCTAATTTTTTTATTAGATTGGTTAACATTCGTTACGGTTTATCGTATTACCTTGTACTTACGTTTAAGTAATCTTTCGTCAACCTTTAGTTATAATTCTTAAGGTTATAATCATCTTTAATGATGTTACTTTAGGTTTATTAAGTATATAATTCACCATCAATTAACTTCCATATTCTTTATATTCATTTCCCTTCCTTACTGTTTCTTCCCTAGTGTTGGCGCTGCGACGCAAACTTTCATTATAGGACTCGCGCTGCGGCGTGAGTCAGCAGTGTGTATATATCGGTCTTGGCGCTGCGGCGCCACTCCCTTTGTTACTGGCCGCACTGCGGCGCCACTTCACAGTAGGTTAGGGTTCGCCCTGGCGCTGCGGTGCCGACTTTACCTCCTTGGGCCGTGCTGCAGCGCCGGTCCTATGCCTCAGACAATTTTCCCAGTTTTCTTCTTCTATAAAATTTTCCAGGCTCATAACTTATTCATTATAAGTCCGAATTGACTCGTTCAAAAGTCGTTAGCTCACATATCATGTGTACTACAATTTTATTAGAAAATCATATATTTTCGAATCCGTTAACACGAAATTCACCAATTATGTTCTTTATTGAGCGTTCGTTAAACGTTCGTGAACGTTCAAAGCTCATTTCTTCATTCTAGGTCGGAATTTGACCATTTTCGAGTTCGCAACTCTAAAATGCAAACTTAGACTATTCTCCATCGAAAACCAATGTTTCTGAGTTAAACGGTGACTTTTGACTTTATTCCGAGAATTTTACAATTTCAACGATTATCGTCTAATCTCGTAAATTTTGCCATAACTTCGTTACTTGAGATTTTTACACAGTTCAAAATGGATTCATTCCATATATCTAACAACCTAACCAAACATATTTCATCCAATCTTATACATGATGGTTTTCAATTTTTCCATCAACAACAAAATTATAATTCTTCAAAGTTCTTCATTAGTTCATAACTTTTACGATTATGATTCTCTTACAGCATGGTTTATTAAAGTTTAAGTCCATTAATAACCATCCTTATCACTTCCTATCAAACTATAATTAAAGAGAGGAAGATTAAGGGTCAAAGATTTATTACCCTTGATGCTCTTGCTTGGTTCTTCTTCTTTTCTTAGATTATCAAAGACTAACTTTTCTCACTTTTCTCTCACTATTTGCTCTAATATGTTGGTGAAATTTATCAAGGCACAAAATGTCCAACACCTTCCCATATTTATAGGATTTATAAGGTTAGGGCATAATAGTCTTTTAGACCATTCCACCTCCTTACTTCTACCTCCTTACTATTCCTTACTTGGCCACCACACATCTTATCCCTTGCTTGATCACCAAGTGGCCAGCCATGACTCACTCATGGGGCCCATATGGGTTGCCCCATGGGTTTTTCTCACCCGTTTACCTATCGGTTCGATCCACGGGTCTGGTTCTTGTTTTGGACTTTAGGTTTAATTACTTTGGGCCTAACGTTAGGCTTGCATTATTAATCTTTTGGGCCTTAACAAGATTGCACTCAGTGTTGCCCAATTTCTACACAAATCCTACAAGTTCATTGCAATAGGATTAAAGCGCTTAACGTATAATCCTCGTATTCATTATGTATACAAGTTCGTATAATCATTCGTTATACTATCTTTCATATATACTTATACGATACTTCGTATCATACTTGTATTCATTGCTTCATATAATACTTTCTTATTATACGATCATCATTTATTCAATCTTTACTTTCCTTCACATTCTCAAACTCAGTACGCATGCAAAAAACTACGTTTGTCATAATTGAATTATTATTACATAATCCATCCTTCCTTATTATTCTATCATTATGTATTTTTCGGAAGTTCAAAAATAATTCCCGAGCAGAAATTGATGAATAGTATTTTTTGAAAAATTTCTCGGAAAGCTTTTATTTTCGTCTTGGAAATTCAAATACTTTAATTCCACCAAGTAGCCAGAATACTATGATTTTACGACACTTTTAGGTTATATTATAACCTTCATCTTGCTTACTCAATATAATAATAATTTTATTCATTATTTAATCAAATAAAATTATTTTACAATAATCCGATTTTTCTCGGTCGTTACATTCTCCCCCCTTATAAGGATTCTGTCCCTAGAATCTCACCTTACCTTACCCAAGTAATTGAGGGTAATTCTTCTTCATCTTTTCTTCAAGTTCCCTGTTGCTTCTTCGGTATCGTGGTTCTTCCATAACACTTTTACCGAAGGTATAACTTTGTTCCTCAGAACTTGCTCTTTTCTATCAATGATTTGAATCAGTACTTCTTCATACGTTAAGTCCTTCTCAATATGAATAGGCTCATATTCTATTACGTGCTTATAATCTGGCTTATAAAAATGTAACACAGAGACATGAAACACATTGTGTATTCGTTCCAAGTCTGGAGGTAATGCTACCATGTAAGCTACCTCTCCTACCCTTTTTAAGATTTCGAATGGTCCTATAAACCTTGGACTTAACTTTCTCTTCTTTCCAAAGCGTATCTTTCCTTTCCTGGGAGATACCTTTATAAATACATACGAGCCTACTTCAAATTCTCTGTTTATTATATGTGAATCTGTATACTTCTTTTGTCTGTCTTGAGCTGCTACCAGACGCATTCTTATCAGCTTGACTATATCCGCTGTTTGCTGCACCAATTCAGGTCCTAGCATTCGGCATTTTCCCACTTCATCCCAACACAATGGTGTTATGCACTTCCTTCCATATAAAGCTTCGTAAGGCGACATGCCTATGCTCGCATGATAACTGTTGTTATACGCAAACTCTACTAACGTTAGATGATCATCCAACTACCTTTGAAATCCATGATGCAAGATCTCAGCATTTCTTCTAGCGTCTGAATTGTCCTTTCACTCTGCCCATCGGTTTGTGGATGATAAGCCATACTCAGCTTCAACTGCGTTCCTATCTAGTCTTGCAAACTCCTCCAAAAGTTTGATGTGAATTGTGGATCACGATCTGACACTATCAAAACTGGTACTCCATGTCAGGAAATAATTTCCTTAACATAAATTTTAGCTAACTGATCTAAGTTAAACTTCACTCTTATTGGCAAAAAAGTGAGCCGACTTCGTCAACCGGTCCACTATTACCCAAATCGCATCGTACCCCTTCTGAGTAATCGGAAGTTCCACCACAAAGTCTATCGTGATATGCTCGCACTTCCATTCCAGAATCTCCAATGACTGTAACAAGTCACTAGGTCGTTGATGTTCGGCCTTAACTTTTTGACAAGTTAAGCACTTACTCACATATTCTGCAATCTCTTTCTTCGTGGCCACCAAAAACTCTGTCGAATGTCTTGATACATCTTAGTACTACCAGGATGAATCAAGTACCTCGAACTATAAGCCTCTTGTAACACTTCATCCTTTAATTCCATCTCACTTGGAACCTAAATTCTTCCTTCAAATCTTAATAATCCCTCATTATCAAGACTGTACTTTAATTCTTTTTCATCGGCTAGCCGCTTCTTCATCTGGTCACACTCATCATTTCTGAGTTGTACCTCCTTGACTCTCTCTACAATGGTAGATCGAATCTCCGTTGTAAACAATCTCTGATACGACGCCCCCAAATCCGGGTATCTTCCAACCCGACAGATGGTGCTACACGATGCTATAGTTCACACATACATTCAATTGAAATACTTCAATAGAGTGAATATATCTTCTATATATTTCAAAACAATATTACCATTCCCAGGTTCTTTGTAACCATTACACGTGTTCTTGTCATAATATTAAATAATTACAACATTCATACTATACTATTACAAAGACAATCTATTTGTCTACCTTAGCCTTTCCTTTATCTTTACTAGATCCTTCAGTCCGTTCGTTCTTAGCTGCATTCATATGGTTCAAGCAAGAGTGAGAATAACTAGCTCAGTAAGTATAACAATTTAATTAAGCAATAGGGTTTAAAACATATAAATCGTATGTCTTCTATAACTGAATCAATAGTTATAAAGTATTATCGATAATTCAAAATAGCACTTCTCTTTTCTTTAAAACGTTTCACAATGAAAAAAATTTGTTAAACGTAACTTTTGGTCAAAGACATTGAGCATTTCATTCTTTCTTTAAAAAGGACAACCCGACACCAAGTTCGTAAGTCCGATATATCTTACAAGAACGTCTAGGTGATCAGCCTATAGTACTCTATGTTGTACAACACTACTTCTTTAAACGTATGTACGTTTAAGTTTTGGCAACCTCATGTGCCTGTCGTTTGACGACAAAATATTTGTTTATTCATACTCAGTGTGACGCCCCCAAAATAGATCCACACAACCCATTCTGAGTCGCCAAATACATGGTACAGAAAATAACTATAACTTCATTATTATAATTGTCGTGCAAAATACGACAACACATATGCTATGAGTTTAAATACAAATATTATCATCTAGACAGTATTTAAACTTAAATAAGTCCTCATTACAATTATTGATACAGTATTTTACAAAATAGTGAGAATTGCTAAAACAACTGTCTGGACCCATCACTCCATACCTCGACTAGTTCCCGCTATATTCTCACCTCCTGAGAAGAAACATCGAACAAAAAGGAAAAGGGTGAGCTCAACTAGCCTAGTAAAAAATATTATAACTAAGATAATATAGAACAAATTATCGTTAGCCTTTAATAAATCAGATAAAATATAATGAACAACCAGTTTTAGATCAATATTCGCAATGAAAATAACAATTCATTAAAAGAGTTAAGTAGAGAATGAAATCTACTATCATCTATGAATTTAAAAGTCCATCATCAATATTTTATCCCTGTAACATCATTCAATATACATCTTGAATCAAATATTTATCTTTGCACTACGGGACAAAGATATTCATTTGTATCACCAGTTGGTCATGTTCATCTTAACACATGTCCATCTTTACACTACGGGCCAAAGATATTCATCAGATAATCATTCATCTTCGCACTACAGGCCAAAGATATTCAATTATATCATCATTTAGGACTGAGGATGATGAAAAATATCTTAAAGAAAACGAATCTAGTGAGATAGAAGATCAAAGATTAGGGATTCGTACTTTAGTTTATCCAAGTTCAGAAATACTCCATAATAATCAATTGTGGAGAAAAATTTTAAAATTAAAAATCAAAATATAGATACAATCAAAGATAGTAACCATAATAGACAACTTGGACAAAGGAAAGTTTAACGACCCCAAAATGTATACAATTCAACTATCGACTTCGGTCGTTAACAATACATTCAACCTCTAATTTTACATCATTAAACGATAATACAACCATTGAAATTTGCGAAATAATTAAATAATTTTATTACAAACTATTCTCGTTCCCAAAACCTTCAACCTTTACATCTAACTGTCTCAGAATCATTTTAATACTACAAGAGTTTATATCGCAAAATGATATTACAATTCAACATTAATACATTAATCGGAACCTTAAATATGGTTCAAATATTAATAACTCAGCCAACGTATATAAATCTTCAAGTATCACATCTGATTCATATCTTTCAAGTAGCACATAACTTTACCTTAAATCTTTAACCTGCAAAAGTGGTTCTTTGCAAGGTTGGGCTCGACAGCCCAGCAAAATCTAACAGTTTTCATGCATCACATAGCATATAATAACATGCTCGATATACATCTCATAAACATTGGACTAACATAACATGCATGTTGTAGTTCATACAACAAGTATAAAGATTTAGTTCCTTACTTAATCAACATTTATTACTCAATCAACGTAGTCATAAATTGACTTTAACATTTTATACTTTCAACATTAATATAACACACCATGCTATTTGCAATAAAGATTTCAAACAGTTCATCATCAAATTCACATAGTAAATAGGAACTGAAAGACTTGCCTTGATTATTGTTTACCAATAATAGTTTAACAGCTTACAGTTATCTGCACTTCACGTGCCCTACACAATTATATAATCATACACATCAACTATTAGTCACATAGCAATGCATAGTAGTTATAATGTAAACTTTACTCTATATCTCATAAGTCCGATGATATCCAACTTTGGATATGCTGTAAACATCATATTAAACTATTCTAAGTTATTGGACACCCATTTCGGATAAGATAGACAGTCCAAAACAGTGTTCAGAAAGGGGCGTTCAAAACAGTTTTTCATTCTTTCCCAACTTTACCCCCTCTCGCTAAAACAGTCATAGCTTTTCCGTTTCGAAACATTTTTGAGCGATTCTTGAGCCCACGCGAAGCTAACTTCTGGGACTATAACTTTTATTCTTTGACCATTTCCAAATTCTGAACACAGAATTCTAGAAACTTAGTTCAAGGTGACTGCCCCGAGTTGGTTACACAGTTTTGACGCGACTACTTTGAATGGTCATACCTCTTTGCTCCGAAGTCGGAATTAGTCCGTTCCAAATCTATGGAAAGCTTATTTAGTGTACTATAACATACCAAAAGCCCAGAATTTTCTAACTAATCTAGGTAACCCTGAATTTTTGTTTTTGGATCAGCAGTCCACAAGTTTTTCGGACTTCTCGTTTTGACATCCAAAACTCGCCTCGACTCTTTCCAACCCAACTTTCTTTACAAATAAGTCTTATTTAACATAATCAAACTTGTCTAAGGTCTCGGCTCTATATATCTAATTACAATCATTAGAACTCATTTACATAATCAATTCCAAGCCAAAATAAACATAGTAAACTAACTAGTTTACTAACAAAACTAACTAAACTTTAAAAATTCAAACTTTAACTAACAAACTAAATATAATATTTAAAATAATAACATTAACAAAAATCAAATAAAAAACATACGCGAAAATACGAGTTCTACAAACTGACTACGCACTTCCACGCCAAAATTTAACTAAGGAGATCTTTATAAAAAGTCCTCCCACAACAAAGTCTTTCTCAAAATTGGAGGCTTTATTATTGGTGAATGAAACAAAGGGTCAAGCCCTTCTATTTATAGGGTTAGGAAATGGATAAAGTTCTCAATTTAGTCGATGTGGAACTTGGTTTATACTAATTCTAATTGGTTTATACTAATTTTTCATATTTTTAACATGCTAAGTGTATTCATTCATAACGAATTCGTTTCTCAACCAATTCGATCCGTTCAAGTTGCGTTGTTTTCATTTTATAGAGGAGAACAACAATCATCCATCAATTTAAAGTTTTAATCACAAATTCATCATCAATTTTAGTCTCAAAGTACACCAAAACACATATTACTATCAAAACCCAAATTTTTCTTCTTTAGCATAAATACATGAATTTGATTTCTGAAAAATCATTTTTAGATGACCATTATGAAATTATAAAATCTAATAACATATATAACATAATAACCCTCAAATTCATTAACCAAAATCCCAATTTTAAAAGAAACTCAAGAATACATAAACTAGAAATATAAACTAGATTATGTACCTTTAATTCCTTAAGAAGTAAAATTATAATTTCTATTCAACCATTATAATCATAACATTATTTAACAAATTCTCACTCCTCTAATTTAATTATTTAATTAAATTAGAATATCACCATTATACTCGCGTAATAAAATACGTATAAATCACATTTATTTTATCACACTTAAATAAATTATCCCATAACAATTTTCATCAAATATTTATTTAATACCATAAATATTTATTTTATTCCATAAAGTTTCAAACTAAAATATTTAATGTACTTAATAAATATTTTACTCGCATTACACTAATATTTACATTTTCATACAATATATTACCTTCTCACTTTATTAAATCAATTATACTTGTATTAATTCACTATTTAAATTAAGTGAATTATTCACACTATTTATGAAACTTAACTCATAATAATTTCCATTACCCACAAGGCATAACAATTAAAATTATATTATCTCATAACATAATTTCAACTTAATTAAATTAACTAATATTATTTAATTTCTTTAATAGTTTAATTAACAATTAAATCTGACATTCTCCAACATATGAATATATAATTCTCTTTACACCAAATCACATAATTCAAAATATATATACATCATAATAAGAATTTTAATTATTAAATTCTTATTTTAATAACTTATAAAAATTCGGGTTGTTAAATCCTTCCCACCTTATAAGGATTCTGTGAGATCCCAAAATTTATGAAATGAAGGTATTCAATTTTCTTATAATTATTATTTTATTTCATAAATGGTTAAATTGATAAAAGGTTAAAGTTAAGGGTGATATTTAAAATTTTTTGCAAAGTAAGCAAGTTGTTATTCGTTGTCCCGGAGAATATTCGATTGGTCGAAAAATATTCGTTTTCACAGGGAATATACGTACGACGGCATAATCATTGGTGGACCCCATAACGGAAGTATTGTCTTATTTAGAAAAGGACTTAATTATCTTTTTATAAAAATAACGACGAAAGTGTTACCGTTAAAACTGTTGAACTACCCGGTAGTAAAAGTACAGTAATACGCGTGGTTGCATAGTAGCACACGGTATTGATTATTGATGCTTACGTGAAAAGTCACTCAGTTATACTCAATTATTGCTATAATAATTGTTGCATCATATCTCTCATGTTATTGATTCAATTATTGCCACAATATCATCTGCATAATATGTTATATTATTAAATCAATAATTGAGACGACAAAGTTATTCATATTATTATTTGTAATATTGACAATGTCTAGAAGTTCTGTCAAGGAGAGGTTAGATAATCCAATTGCGTGCCAATAGGGAGAAATTCTTATCAGAAAACCCCTCTTTCCTGGGAACGACCTGGTTGTTAAATATTGTAAATTATAATATTAATGATGAATAAGTTTATATTGATTAAAGATAAAATTGATAGTTTCATTGTGCTGGAATTATTAGTGTTAGTGAAAATCGACATTTATTTCGATAATAATTGATGTCTAGAGGTTATATTGACCAATCGGGTAATTAATCGGATAAATGAGCAATTAATTACTATTAATTCACATGCTTATAACTATGTGTTCACATGTGTGTACTATTAATTCACATAATTTACTATTAGGGAAATTGGTGCAAGATTGATAATACTTGCATGACTAAATTAGAAATAGAGGTATAGTTGAAGGTACTATACTATAATTAATTTTTTCACATGTTTAGAACTATTGAGTCATATGATTTACTATTAATTCACATTATTTACTACTAGGGGAGGTGATGCAAGTTTGATAATACTTGCAGGACTAAATTAAAAATGAAGAAAAAGAGAAAAGTATTATACTGTAATATTTCGAGCTCCAAAATGTGTAATTATTGAAACTATATTTTCCTATAAATAGAAGCTAATTCTTTCTTCATTTCTCACCAATTCACTAAGTCTCACAAGAGCAATTATTATAGAGAGAAATTATAGAGAGAAAGAAAAAGAGAAGTCTGCTACCTTATTATTCCAGTATCCAGTCTTCTTTTGAGGTAAGGGGTATTATTTCTTTCGTATTCATGAAGAGAGCTTCTGTTATTCCATTCTTTATTATTATGTTGGAATAACCTGTCTATGCGAAGTACCGTATACATGGTGAAATTCTTCTATTATTCCATTCTTTATTATTCTATTAGAATATCCTGTCTGTGCGGATTACGCATGACCTGGTTCTATTATTTATTATTCTGTTGGAATATCTTGTCTGTGCGTATTACACATGACCTGGTTCTATTATTTATTATTCTGTTAAAATAACATGTCTGTGCGGTCTATCCCATGCCTGGTGAATTCTGTTGTTATTCTATTCTTTATTATTCTGTTAGAATATCATGTCTGTGCGAATTACGCATGACCTGGTTCCCTTCTTTATTATTCTGTTAGAATAACCTGTATACGCGGACTACCGCATGCATGGTGAATTTTTTTGTTATTCCATTCTTTATTATTTTTTTGGAATAACATGTCTGTGTAGATTACCACATGCATGGTGAGCCCTTCGTATTCATTCTTTATTAAATTGTGAAAATGATCTGTCTACGCGGATTACCGCATGGCGGATGAAAATTTATTTGCAGTTTCGTATATTCTATTATACTCGTATGAGATATCATTTCTTTTGTACTCGTCATGGAATATCATTTTTTTGATATTTTACTTTTACGAGTTATTATTCATGGGTTACTATTCACCCAAATTACAATTCACCTGAATATTATTCACTCGGGTATTTGGGGTACTTTTCATGTCAGGATACTATTCACGAGGTACTATTCTCGAAGTACTATTCTCGAAGTACTATTCATGGGGTACTATTCACCCGAAAAATATATTTCATTTCTGTCCAAATTACTTTTGGTACATGAGTATTATTCTTGAATTTTACTCCACAAAGCAGTATCATGTTAACAATTTGGACGCTATTGATTTCTGGATAAATTAAATTATAAATCTTTAAAATTTATCTTGAACTTGTTTTATTAAATTATTATGTCATTGTCATCATCCTCATGCTTATATTGTGATGAAAGTCATCTTTGGCTTACGTGCAGAGATGGACTTGGTATGATTATGGCCAGGAATTATTCGGTATAATCATGACCATTGATGATTACATGAATATCCTTGGCCGCCGTGCAGGGATGATTTGATTTTATTTATTAAGCTGAGTCTCAGCAATAAAGTTGATGAAAAACTTTGTAAATCATAGAAGATAGTAGATTTTATGCTCTACTTGACTCTTCTAATGGATTGCTTATTTTCGCTGCAGTCGTTGATCTAAAACTTGTTATCTATTGTATTCTATCAGTTGTTATATTGTTGAACGCTAAGGATAATTTATTCTGCATTATCTTAGTCATAATATTTCTTACTGGGTTAGTTGAGCTCACCCTTTCTTTCATTGTTCTCTTCAGGAAATGAGAATATAGCTGGGACGAGTCGGGAAATGGAGTGATGGTCCAGGATAAATGGCTATAGTAGTCCTCACTATTGTACGGAATAGTGTGATAATAATTGTAATGAGGACACCATTGGGTGTGGATATTGTCTAGATGACAATATTCGTGTTAAAACTCTCAGCTATGTTTTGTCGTATTTTACACGACTGTTGTATAATTAAGTTGTATGTGAATTTATGTACCATGTATCTGATGACTCAAGATGGGTGATGTATACCTGTTTTGGGGGCGTCACAGTTGGTATCAAAGCTTAGGGATATGATCCCTGGTTGAGATGTGAGACAAGAACTAGGAGGGGAGAGACGGGGAATTCCTTCGCTAGTATGACATACCTAAGTTTATTTGGTATTTAATTGGTCGGTCAGAGTATAGGGATAATATGTGATATGTAAATTAACCCTTGTTTTGTGACAGTATTTGAGAATGACATCTAAAAATTTTGAGATGTGCAATGGAGCAAAACAATATGACCGTGTCACAGTACGAAGCTAAGTTTGCCGAGTTATCCCGATTTGTGTCCCACTTGGTTGATAATGAGGAGAGAATGACGCGCATGTTTTTAAGAGATTTGAAACCCGAGATACGTCAATACCTCATTTCTCACAAACTTTGTTTATATTCAGATGTTGTGAATAGGGCTCAGTTATTGGAGCGTGATAATGAGTCAGCACAACCAAAAGGCAACGACCAACAACACGATAATAATCGTACCGGTGGCAACGGCCATCGGAACAATGATAACCATCGTGGGGGAAATTATCATGCCAAGAATGGTAACCACTTAGGTGGTAATTATGGCCAAGATAATAGAAGTGTAAAATTTAAGAAGAGAAGATTTAACGATGATGGGAAGACGTCGGCAGCAGCACCAACACCAGCAATAAATTTTAGGGGAGGAGAATGACCAACAGTTAGATGCTACAGATGCGGAGAGGAGGGACACATAAGTCCAAACTGTTCACAGCCGTCCAAGGTATGTTTTAGTTGTGGAAAAGACGGTCACATAGCTCGATTTATCCTATAGCGAAATCAAGTCCAGTTGGGACGGTGGCACCAAAGGCGGATACAGACAAAACAAAGTCGGTGGTTTCAGGAAGAGCGTTTTTCGTGACTTCTCAAAAAGCGAGTAACCCGAACGAAGTTAGCACGGGTTAGTTGATTATAAATTATTACGAAGTCTATACCTTATTAGATACCGGTTCTACCCATTCTTTTATCTCTCTTGCTTGCGCTCAACGTTTAAATCTGACTCCGGAGAAATTAGACTTTGACTTATCGGTTGAAACTCTATTAGGAGAAACCTTCATTACATGTGCTATCCAAGTCTTGGATGAGAGTCACAGTTTTGAATAATATTTCTATTGTTAATAAATTTCCTGACGTATCCCTGAAGACTTCCTAGTCTACTTAGAGCGTGAAATCGAATTTTGTATTGACCCTAGTACAAAACCCATTTCTAAAACCCTTAAATATTTCTTCAACCAAAACGAACTTATAATGCGCCAAAGACGTTGGCTCGAGCTATTGAAGATTACAACTATACCATTCAATATCATCGTGAAAGAGCGAACGTGGTAGCTGACGCGTTGAGTAGAAGATCGTATGCGTTTACGAGTGCGATGTTGTTAACACAAAAACCCATTTCGTATAACTTACAAATGATGAAGATAGAGGTAAAGATTCTACGGACCCACGTGAAGATAACGAATATACGATTAGAATCGACTTTAATCGATAAAATTAAAGCCGCTCAAGCTACATACTCAGAGCTGATGAATGTGAAGAAGAAGGTTCAAGAGGGCATTATTCTAGAAGCAAGAGTCGATGAATAGAGGAAAACTCAACCCTCGATTTAATTGGCCCATTTGAAATCCTCGATCGAGTAGGAACTGTAGCCTATAGACTCGTTTTACCGCCAAGTATGTCGCGTATTCATAATGTTTTTTTACGTATCGATGTTACGTAAATATGTGGACGACCTGAACCACATTATTGAATTAGAACTAGACGAGATAGCAAAAGATTTAACGTATGAGGAGATACGTGTTAAAATCTTGGATAAGAAGGATCATATTCAACACTCAAAGGTTATACATCAAGAGTTAGAATCTGAAATGAAGTCAAAGTATCCTCATCTCTTCAGCATACCAGGTACGTACGTAAATTTCGAGGGCGAAATTTTATAAGGAGTGGAGATTGTGAGATTCCAAATTTTATAAAATGAGAGTATTCAATTTTCTTATAATTATTATTTTATTTCGTAAATGGTTAAATTGATAAAAGGTTAAAGTTAAGGGTGATATTTGAAAATTTTTGCAAAGTAAGCAAGTTGTTATTCGTTGTGCCGGGGAATATTCGATTGGTCGGGGAATATTCGTTTTCACAGGAAATATACGTACGACGGCATAATCATTGGTGGACCCCACAACAGAAGTATTGTCGTATTTAGAAAACGACAGAATTATCTTTTTATAAAAATAACGGCGAAAGTGTTACCGTTAAAACTTTTGAACTACCCGGTAGTAAAAGTACAGTAATATGCGTGGTTGCATAGTAGCACACGGTATTGATTATTGATACTTACGTGAGAAGTCACTCAGTTATACTCAATTATTGTTACAATAACTGCTGCATCATATCTCTCATATTATTGATTCAATTATTGTCACAGTATCATCTACATAATATGTTATATTATTAAATCAATAATTGAGACGACAAAGTTATTCGTATTATTATTTGCAATATTGACAATGTCTAGAAGTTCTGTCAAGGAGAGGTTAGATAATCAAATTGCGCGCCAATAGGGAGAAATCCTTATCGAAAAGCTCCCTCTTTCTTGGAAACTACCTGGTTGTTAAATTTTGTGAATTATAATATTAATGATGAATAAGTTCGTGTTGATTAAAGATGTAATTGATAGTTCCATTGTGTTAGAATTATTAGTGTTAATGAAAATCGACATTTATTTCGATAATAATTGATGTCTGGAGGTTATATTGACCAATCGGGTAATTAACCGGATAAATGAGCAATTAATTGCTATTAATTCACATGCTTATAACTATGTGTTCACATGTGTGTACTATTAATTTACATGATTTACTATTAGGGGAATTGGTGAAAGATTGATAATACTTGCATGACTAAATTAGAAATGGAGGTATAGTTGAAGGTACTATACTATAATTAATTTTTTCACATGTTTAGAACTATTGAGTCACATGATTTAGTATTAATTCACATTATTTACTATTAGGGGAGGTGGTGCAAGTTTGATAATACTTGCAGGACTAAATTAAAAATGAAGAAAAAGAGAAAAGTATTATACTGTAATATTTCGAGCTCCAAAATGTGTAATTATTGAAACTATATTTTCCTATAAATAGAAGCTAATTCTTTCTTCATTTCTCACCAATTCACTAAGTCTCACAAGAGCAATTATTATAGAGAGAAATTATAGAGAGAAAGAAAAAGAGAAGTCTGCTACCTTATTATTCCAGTATCCAGTCTTCTTTTGAGGTAAGGGGTATTATTTCTTTCGTATTCATGAAGAGAGCTTCTGTTATTCCATTCTTTATTATTATGTTGGAATAACCTGTCTATGCAAATTACCGCATACATGGTGAAATTCTTCTGTTATTTCATTCTTTATTATTCTGTTGGAATATCATGTCTGTGCGGATTACGCATGACCTGGTTCCATTCTTTATTATTATGCTGGAATATCCAGTTTGTACGTATTACGCATGACCTGGTTCCATTATTTATTATTCAGTTGGAATAACCTGTCTGTGCGGTCTATCGTATGCCTGATGAATTCTGTTGTTATTCCATTCTTTATTATTTTGTTGGAATATCCTGTCTGTGCGGATTACACATGACCTGGTTCCCTTCTTTATTATTTTGTTTGAATAACCTTTCTATGCGGACTACTCCATGTATGGTGAATTCTTCTGTTATTCCATTCTTTATTATTCTGTTAGACTACCCTGTCTATGTGGATTACCGCATGCATGGTGAATGACCCTTCGTATTCATTCTTTATTAAATTGTGGAAATGATTCTATCTACGTGGATTACCGCATGGCGGGTGAAAATCCATTTGCAGTTTCGTATATTCTATTATACTCGTATGAGATATCATTTCTTTTGTACTCGTCGTGGAATATCATTTTATTTGGTATTTTTCTTTTACGAGTTACTATGCATGGGTTGCTATTCACCCAAATTACTATTCACCCGAATATTATTCACTCGGGTATTTGGGGTACTTTTCATGTCGAGATACTATTCACGAGGTACTATTCCCGAAGTACTATTCATGAGGTACTATTTATGGGGTACTATTCACCCGAAAAATATATTTCTTTTCTGTCCAAATTAATTTTGGTACATAAATATTATTCTTGAATTTTACTCCACAAAGCAGTATCATGTAGACAATTTGGACGTTATTGATTTCTAGATAAATTAAATTCTAAATCTTTAAAATTTATCTTGAACTTGTTTTATTGAATTATTATGTCCTTGTCATCATCCTCATGATTATATTGGGTTGAAAGTCATCTTTGGCTTACGTGCAGAGATGGACTTGGTATGATTATGACCAGGGATTATGTGACAACCCGAGAATTTTAAATTTTTTAAAAATTTTAAGTAATTGATTTAAGGTTCAATATTAGAACCTAGACAGAAAATAAGTGTATGCATTTGATATTTTTGGGAAGGAATTTTGAGGATTTCAAAATTCTGTGAAGGATTTAGGTGAATTATTCAGGATTAAGTGTATACGTGAATATGTTCTGTGTATATGGTATTATACTTGTATAATATGTGGTTAAGGGTCAAGAGTTGACCAGATAAATTTTATCAGTGTTAAACCCTAAGTATATTTTTAGAACGTCAACGTTCAGTTAGAAAACTTCTTTCGATGGATAAGAAACCTTAATATTGGACCAGAAACCTTAAATTCAAATTTTCGGGAATTTGAAACCCTAATTCGGATTTCAAAAATCCTAACTTGGGATCTCAGAGACTTAAGTATATTAATTATAATATAATTAGGGTAAAGCTTAATTAATTAAGTTAGAAAACCCTAATTACAAAATTTGAAACCCTACTTTATAATTAGGGAAAACCTAATTGTGAGTTTAATAATTTTAATGTTAATTAGGAAACATTAATTCTAATTTTCAAGCTATAGTAATTAGAAAGCTCTAATCTCATTAGGAAATCTAATTTTGAAGTCAGAAATATTATTTTTCTAATTAAAACCCTAATTCGTGGGTTATAAACCCTAATGACCATTTGGACCCTAATTACTTAATTAGCAATTTTAATTAGGAAATATTAATCCTAATTAGCAGGATTTGAATTATGATTAGGGAATTTTAATATAATTAGAAAATTCTAATTTTAATTTAAAAATATTATTTTTCTATTTTTAAAACCTAAATTGGAAATTTTAGAAACCAAATTGCCAAAACCTAAAGGGTTAAACCCTAAATCCTAAGGGTTGTATCAATTGACCTTTATGCCATTAAAATTAAATGTTAAATGACTAAACTAGCCTTCTTGCATTATTTATTAGGTTACTTGTAAGTTATGTTCTAGTTTGGGTTGGTGACCAACCCTAAACCCTAGGCATGTGACTTATATCAATTATATCTCAGCCAATTTGCTAGACAACATACATTGTATCATGCATTATATAAGATTAAGAGACAGATGAAAGTTCACTTTATCACTCATATTAGCCAACCTCTTGTCTCTCTCTAAATTTCGGGATTAAGTGTGTTATGGAGTGAGGAGATGAAACAATATCAAACCCTAACTCTCCATGATTAGCAGCAAAGGATCAGATTCATGAATCAAAGCTTAAAAGGTATAAAAATCCCAAATTTCGAAATCATGAGATCTTATGTTAATGTTGTTGTTTGTTGGTTAGATATGTATTAGATGGTGTCACATAGTGATCTGGGCTGTTGGATCATGGATCCATGTCATGTAGATGCACAAAAATCAAGTTTTTAGAAACTGTTCTTGGACCTTCATGAGTCGTCTGACAAGAAAATGTCAGAGGCTTTAGATCCTAACCTGTTAATGTTTTGTTGTGTTTTATGTTATAGATCTATAGTATGCCATGTGGACTAGGATCAGGAACTAAAATCAGGTTCATATCATGTTTATATTGCAAGTTATGAACGGTCAAACCTCGTTGACCGATCACGAAACTGACTTCTGGGCAACCCAAAAATTTCCCAGAATTTCTGATAAGCTTTTTATGGCCTCTGATCTTGCAGTATGTTGGTTTTTTGGCTATGTTGCTATTTGGTCCTTGTAGTCTGACATGAGGAGTATATATGCATGCCCTTAGATCACTTAAATCATAACCAGGGTGAAAGTTAATCAATGTCAAACATGCTTTGACCACCAGCTTTAAAGAACTCTGGGAAACACAGAATTCGCTCAAGAATAGTTTTCCAGCCTACTTTGACCGGCCCATATCTTGTGTATATGATGCTGTTATGTTGATATGATGTTATGTAGTTGTACTTTGACATCAAGACTACAAGCGTGAACCTTTATATCACACAAAACCGACCTGTAGTGCAAGTTATAAGGATCGAGATCAATTAGGCACGTAAGACTGTTCTTCAATTCTGGAAAACCCAGAAATTGAAGAACAGGTCTGACAACACTTTTGAGAGCTTAGATCTCTCTGTTAGGATATATGATGGCCATAAAACTTGATTATAGTTGTAGAATTACATGAATACTACAATCTGGAAACTTTAACAAGCCCAAAAATAAATTAGAACATAGATTTGTAACCGGTCAAACCTCATGACTTGATGACTGACATGAAATTCTGGAAAACAGCCAAGAACAGCTATAGCGACGGTTCTGTCACTATAGGGCCCCTTTTTAATTATTTAATTTCTAAAAATGATTATTTTAATTAATAAATAAATAAAAATAATTTTTAATTATTAAAAATACATAATAAATTATGAAAAAAAAATTTAAGACTGAAAAATAGTTTTTAATTATTTTGAGTATATTTCATAAATATTTAATATTTTTGGAATATAAATGGTATTTAATTTATTTAATTATAATATTAAATAAATTATTTAAAAATAATTTTAATTCATGAAAAAACATGAAAAATTATATTATGGTAAAAGAAAATATTTGAAGTTATTTTCAGTGACTTTTAATATTTTGTGAGGAATTTCATTAATTAATTAATATTAATGATAATTAGTTTGTTTAATAAATATATTAAATAAATTATGGAAAAATAGAATTAATGCTTTATAAATCATATAAATATGATTTAAGTATTATAAAATATAACTTTTTGATATTTGTCATGAAAATATTAATATTTTAATATTAAAAGCAATTATCAGATAATGGATTTAGCAGTTTAAAAATCATATAAATATGATTTTAAAGTATTAAAAATACTTTGTGATATTATAAATATGTTATAATATTATGACATGACGTTCATTAATATTTGATAATAAATAAATATTAATGATAATAGAATATTGTGGTATTTAATTCATATAAATACGATATTAATGATTGAAAATTTATGATAAATGGTAATAATTATCTGAAAATTATTGCGAGCTTATGAAAAATATTTCGACTGTTAATAAATTATCTTAGATAATTGTTAAGTGTTAAAGTAGAGTTTAATTGAACTTAAACTCGAGATTTGTCCAACTAGACTGTCGGGATGTCAGCTTTGTGTCGGGTTCAACTCAGACTGTAAAAGTTTGACTTGATACCGAGTCCTATGTGTGCTGTAGACTGATAGGGTTATGTGTTATGTGTTATGTATTTAGGTTATTCTGTGTGTGTGTGTGTGTGTGTATATATATATATATAGTATTATATTGTGATGATATTATTCTAATATTGGAGATCTATATTACTAATATTAGGTCTTCGATAAAGCGTTATAAATTGCGTAGCAGTAATCAACGGTTCAGGCAAGTTTTTACTTAACTCTACTTAGAGTTGTTTCATTCAGATATGCTTATGGTTAATCATTGTTGATTGCCATTGTAGAATTGTACTCTGTACATATTGCATGTATAAGTCAGGTATGAAAGTTTGATCACCTTCATTACCATTCGGTCCAGATATATTTGTTCATGTTTAATACTTGTTCAGACAAAAGTTTGTTCGTGCTAATTGACAACTATATTGTTGAATTATAGCCAGCTTATTCTTCAAATTCTTTCAATCATGATATATCGTTAAATTATAAATTTAAACTTGCTGGGAAACTTTCATGCTCACTCTTGCTATATCATGATAAAACATTGCAGATTAAGGCGAATGCGTCGAATACAAGGAAAGGTTAAAGACAGTTCCAGCTTAAAGATAATGTGTGTGACTAGATTTGTAATAGTATTGTATGATAATAATTTTATGTGTTAGACAAATTATGAATTGTGTATAAGGTAAGGTTACTCGACCTTGGGGAATAGTGTGTAATGTTTAATGTATAAGAAATTTATGTTTATATCTTTCGCAAATATAGTAATAGTGATAGAATGATTGAACCGGATCCGTGGTGATTTGGGACCCGAATTTGGGGCCGTCATAGTTGGTATCAAAGCTGTAGGTTATGAACCTAGGGTAGTGATACCTTAGACAAACAACCGTAGTGATTAGGATAAGATCTAACTCACATAGAGTTAGTTGGTCGGTAAGATTCAAAGACGAATTTTGGCGGGTTATAAAAGAAACATAGTTCTCTAACTCTGATAATAAAGTTGAACAGTAGTGGTGAATAGATAGAGTCTAAAAGACTAAAAGTTCAGAGATAGAAGATCGTAAAACAAAACGATCATAGAATAGAAATGAATCATAATATATACGATGAGTTCACCCCATGATCTGATAAGGTGATAGTAGGGAGAAGAATCAATCTAATGATTGAAAAGTTTACAGCAAGATTGCTAGGTGTCAGTTGTACTATGAATTGATACAGATTCAGGAAATGATGAATACGAGTTGAATGAAATTCGTATTGAGAAGGGAGTTAAGATTAGGTGGGGATTTTAATTGAGGACTCATGTCAAAAGCTGTCTTGTATGATTCCTTTTATGGGCGGGGAATTATACTTGGTGTAACAACCACATAGTTTCTGCCACTGATAATCATTAAAATATTTGCGCCACGTTATTTGCTATATGCATGTTAAGAAGGTGATTCCTTTCTCATGTGTATAACAGATAGATAGGTAATAGGTAGAGAATATAAGATTAAGTACGAGTTCTTAAAACTTATACTTATGTGATGTGATGCCCCCAAAATAGGTTCAATCCATCCAACCCATTCTGAGTCGCCAAATACATGGTACAGAAAATAACTACAACTTTATTATTACAATTGTCGTGCAAAATACGACAACACATATACTGTGAGTTTAAATACAAATATTATCATCTAGACAGTATTCATACTCAATTAAGTCCTTATTATACTTATTGATATACTATTTTACAAAATAGTGAGGACTACTAAAACAACTGTCTTAACCATCTTTCTCACCTCCTGAGAAGAAAAATGGAACAACAAGGAAAAGGGTGAGCTCAACTAGCCCAGTAAAGAATATTATGTTAAGATAATATATAACAAATTATCCTTAGTCTTCAACAGGGAAAAATCTAATAGAATACAATAGACAACAACTTTTAAATCAATATTCGCAGCGGAAAATAATAATTCATAGAAGAGTTACGTAGATAATGAAATCTACGATTATCTATGAATTTAAAAGTCCATCATCAATATTTTATCCCTGTAACATCAATCAATAAATATCTTGAATCAAATAGTCATCTTTGTACTACAGGCCAAAGATATTCATCAGTTGGTCATGTTCATCTCAACACCTGTTCATCTTTGCACTACGGGCCAAAAATATTCATCAAAAATCATTCATCTTTGTACTACAGGCCAAAGATATTCAGTAACATCATCATTTAGGACTGAGGATGATGAAAAATATTTTAAAGAAAACGAATCCAGTGAAACAAAAGAATAAATATTAAGGATTCGTATTTCAGCTATTCCATGTCCAAAAATACCTCATAAATAATCATAGTGGAGTAAAATTCAAGAATGATAAAACATGGATACAATCAAAGCTAGTATCCAGAATATATATTTTGGACGAAAAGAAGAAAATTTCACTTTTCAGTGAATAGTAACTCGTGAATAGTAATCCCGACATGAAAAAGTTCCAAATTTGATAAAAACTCTAACTAATATTTCGGCATAATGATATTGAAGAATAATATCATTTTCAAATAAAATAACATCCCTTACCTCGTAAAAATAGTACTTCTAGTTGAAACACCGGATATAGGCTATGACTTGAACTTGCACCGTATAGCAATACTCAAAGTATTAGAATACTCAAAAGAATATACTCACTAATATAGAGAGAGAAAGAGATAGAAGATTTCAGTTTCTGGTGTGATTTTCAATTCTAACCTAAGTACCCTATTTATAGAAAAATACTTAGAACACCAAAGCAGAAAATTGAATATAATAATATTATATTTACAAAATTGTCAAGCCCACCTTAGAAGATCTCAATTCAGCCCATTCTTATCACATGTTGAGCCCGCTAATTTGCAAAAAATGTTTTTCTTTAAAATAATAATTAAAACTTCCAAAAATCAATTATTTCGAAACTTCAGAACTTCAATAATTCATAATAAATAGCCCTTTTGTCAGAAAATTCGAATTTCACAAATTTTATAGGAAATTAAATTCTCTACAACTTTGCAGAATAAACTTTTTTCAAATTCTAAACAGAAATTGACCGAAATCCACAAACGGGCGATTTTATAGTCTATAATAAATTTTCGGTCAAGATTTGTGTCCATCAACACACAAAACATGTGTTAAACATTTAATCCAATAAAAATACTCTTCCTCCTCATTTATTCATATATCCCACATTCATTGTAAAAATATCACCATTAATATATAATTAAATGAATTATTTTATCAGAAAAAGATAAAATATTAATTTACAACGATTGTCACATTTAAAAAATTTTCTCTATTTATATCCACATAATATCAATATTTTCCTCATCATATAAATCAATAATTAATTATTCACAAATAATATTACAGAATCACATTACTGACAACCAGGCAGTTTCCAAGAAAGAGGGGGCTTTCCAATAAGGATCTCTCCTTATTGGCGCGCAATTAGATGACCAAACCTCTCCTTAGACAGAACTTTCTAGACATTGCCAATAATGTTATCTAATAATATTATTCAGATAATATGAATTATTGCTCCGATAATAGAAAATAATATGTAGTGACAATTATTAAAACAACAGTAATATAAAATATCAACGCAACAATTATTGAATCAATAAAATAAAATACTGAACATTAATTACTATAACAATTATTGAGTAATGCCTTCTTACGAAAAAATCAATAATTTGTACAATACCGTGTGCTACTGTGCAACAACGCGTATTACTGTATTTTAACCACGGGGTATTTCAACAGTATTAACGGTAACAACTACGCAGTTATTTATAAACAACTTATTTTTGTCGTTCTTTTCATCCAATCTCTTTCCGTTATGGGGCCCACACAAGGCTGCGCCGTCATATGAATATTCCCCGACAACAAGAATATTCCACGACCAAACGAATATTCCCCGACAAAAGTGAATATTTTATGACCACTTGCTTATTTGAAATATTTGCACATTTTACCCATAACTAAACTCATTAATCAATTTAACCCTTACTATTTCAAAATAATAAATAGAGAAAATTTAAATTTCATTTATTAATAATTTGGGGTCTTACAACCTCCCCTCCTTATGAAATTTCGTCCTCGAAATTGACGTACGTGCCTGGTGTTTCGAAAAGATGAGGATACCTCGTTTTCATTTCCGTTTCCAACTCCCAGGTCATTTCCTCAATAACATGGTTTCTCCACAAAATTTTAACTTGTGGTATAACCTTTGTGCGTAGGACATGCTCCTTCCTATCTAAGATCTTGACAAGTACCTCTTCGTACGTTAAGTCTTCGGCTATCTCGTCCGGTTCTAACTCAATAACGTGGTTTGGGTCTTTCACATATTTGCATAGCACATATATATGAAAAATATTATAAACACGAGACATACTTGGAGGTAACGCGAGTCTATAGGCCACATTTCCTACTCGGTCAAGAATCTGAAATGGACCAATAAATCGTGGATTGAGCTTTTCTCTCTTTCCAAATCTTGTAACTCCTTTCCATGGAGCCACACGCAACAATACATGATCCCCAATGTCAAATTCCACGTCCTTTCGATGAAGATCCGCATAACTCTTTTGTCGATCATGTACCGTTTGTATACGTTGTCGAATCGTTTGGATCTTTTCCGTAGTCATACGTACCAACTCGGGTCCTAACAACGTTGCTTCTCCCACCTCATCCCAACATATTGGAAAGCGACACTTTCGTCCATATAATGCTTCAAATGGAGCCACACCTATACTTGCCTGATAACTGTTGTTGTAGGAGAATTCCACCAATGGTAAATACTTATCCCAACTGCCTTTGAAGTCTAGGACACATAGTCTTAATAGATCTTTAAGAGTTTGAATAGTCCTCTCTGATTGCCCGTCCGTTTGAGGATGGCAAGCCGAACTAAATCGTAAATCCGTGTCCATAGCTTTTTGCAAGCTTACCCAAAATCTTGAAGTGAATCTTGGGTCACGATCCGAAACTATGGATACTGGCATGCCATGCAATCTCACAATCTCATTCACGTATATACTAGCAAGACGTTCAAGGGAATAAGTCTCCCGTATCGACAAGAAATGAGCGGACTTGGTTAATCTATCAACAATAACCCAAATAACATTTATGCCTTGAGAAACCGTGGGAAGACCCGTAACGAAATCCATGGTAATGTGTTCCAACTTTCATTTCGGAATCTCAAGTGGTTGCAATGGACCCTTTGGCACTTGATGTTCCGCCTTTACACGTTGACAAGTTAAACACCTCGAGATAAACTTTGCAATCTCTCTCTTCATATTGTTCCCCCAAAATGTATGTCGAAGATCATGATACATTTTGGTACTTCCAAGATGGATTGCAAATGGTATATTGTGTGCTTCCATCATGATCTTGTACTTCAAATCAGAATCGTTAGGAACACAAAGTCTGGAGTAGACTCGAAGTATTCCTTCTTCATCGATTCTTTCTTCTAGAATAGCACCTTCTTGCACTTTTTTCTTCATACGCATCAGCTCCGGGTCTGTGGCTTGAGCAACTTTAACTTTATCGATTAAATTTGGTTCTATGCGTATACTTGACATCATCGCACTTATTCCTGCATATGATCTTCTACTCAACACGTCAGCTACCACGTTTGTTTTTCCAGGATGGTATTGAATAGTGTGGTCGTAATCTTTCAATAGCTTGAGCCAACGTCATTGCCGTATGTTGAGTTCTTTTTGAGTGAAGAAATATTTGAGGCTTTTATGGTTTGAATATATCTCCACTTTCTCTCCATATAGATAATGCCTCCAGATCTTTAGCGCGAAAATGACTGCTGCCAACTCTAGATCATGAGTAGGATAATTCCTCTCATATTCTTTAAGTTGTCGCGAGGCATAGGCTATAACTTTCTCACGTTGCATGAGAACACATCCTAGCCCTTTGCCTGAAGCATCGCTGTAGATAACAAATCCATCCGAACCAGATGGTATGGTCAAAATAGGTGCCGAAATGAGTCTCCTCTTAAGCTCTTGAAAACTCTTCTCGCATTCCTCGCTCCATACGAATTTGATATCTTTCCGAGTCAGCTGAGTTAACGGGGTAGCAATTCGAGAAAATTCTTACATGAATCTCTGATAATAACCAGCTAAGCCTAGAAAGCTACGTATTTTGATTACTGACTTAGGTTGCTCTCAACTGTGACTCATATCCCAATCTTGGATAGCACGTCACAATGGCACCTATCAGTTTACTACCATACGAATATGGCATCCCCTACGGAGAGTCTGGCTTCAATACATTCCACAAAGGAAGTCACCAGATAGAGGCTCGGTTATCAACTTCTATAGTTGGGTTTTTAACTCCTGAAGTTCAATAGGAGCCATTCGATATAAAATTTTAGAAATAGGTTTTGTACCGGGTTCAAAGTCGATACAAAATTCAATATCACGCTCTGGGAGTAAGCCAAGAAATTCTTCAGGAAATACGTCAAAAATTTTACTAACAATAGAAATATCATTCAAATCTAACGTATTTTTGTTCAAGTCCATAACATAGCTAAGAAAGCTTGACATCCGTTTTTCAATAAACGAATGACTTTACGGCTTGATATGAAAGAGTTTGACTTCAATGGTTTGGTTGCTTGAATTCGAATAATAGGTTGCTTAGGAATATAAAAACTAACAACCTTACGAAAACAATCAATTTTGGCATGATGAGTAGTTAACCAATCAATTCCTAAAATCACATCAAAAGCAAGTATCTTTAAAGAGATAAGGTCAACAAGTAATGTGATGGTGCCAACTTGGATCAAACAAGATTTATAAACAGTGGATGTAACGAAAGTTTCTCCTAACGGAGTTTCAACAGATAAGTCAAAGTCTAATTTTCTCCGGAGTTAAGTTTAAACGTTGAGTATAAGCAGGAGAAATAAATGAATGGGTAGAACCGGTATCTAATAAGGTATAGACTTCGTAAAAATTTATAATTAACTAACCCGTGCTAACTTCGTTCGGGTTCCTCGCATTCTAACCAGTCACGAAAAGCGCTCTTCCAGGAACCGTTGACTTTGACTTTTATGGGACAGCTTTTTGAGTCACCATCCCCGCTGGACTTGGTTTCGCTACAGTGCAATTTCGAGCGATATGTCCTTCCTTTCCACAATTATAACATACCTTAAATTGTTGTGGGCAGTTTGGGCTGATATGTCCTTCTTTTCTGCACTTATAGCATATAACCGGTGGTCGTTCTCCTCCCTTGGAACCAGTTGCTGCTGGTGTTGACGTCTTCGTATTGTCATTGTTGAATCTCCTCTTTTTAAAATCTCCTCCCGACTCGCTTCTTCTATTTTCATAGCCACGATTACCACCAGAGTGGTTGCCGTTCTTGTCTGTATTTTTCTTTCTCCGCTGGTTATCATTGTTCTGACGACTGCTGTCACCGATATGATCCTGGTTGTGGTCCCTCGGTTGACCGTACTCGTTATCTCGCTCTAATAATTGAGCCCTGTTGACAACATCTGAATAGAGAGAAAATTTATGAGAAATAAGATATTGACGTATGCCAGGTTTCAAACCTCTTAGAAACATCCTCGTCATACGTTCCTCATTCTCCACAAAATGAGGTGCAAACCTGGACAACTCTGCAAATATCGCCTCGTACTGAGACACCGTCATGTTATTCTTCTCCAGTCTAATAAACTCTACCTCCTTCATATGACGAATACTTTTAGGAAAGTACTTGTCATTGAACAGTTTCTGTAATGTCTCCCAAGACATGCTGAGTGCGACTGGATGGGTACGCTTCACAGACTCCCACCAGTAGTCTGCCTCGCCACGGAACATAAAGGTGGCGAATGGAACCTTCTGTTCCTCTGTGCATCCCAAGACATCGAATATCTTGGTAATTTTCTTGACCCACGTTTTCGCCATGATCCGATCCGACTTTCCCTTAAATTCTGGTGGTCCCAACTCCTTGAACTGTTTGGCTGTGACAAACCGTGAATTGTTATCATTTCCTCCTGTATTTTGAACACGAGTCTCCTTCGTCTGATTTTGCATGAACTGTAAAAAGCTTCTAAACATCCCATCGTTCATCATCTGCTCATTGGTGTTGTTCACAGGAGGAACATTGCCAGCCTGTTGCACGTTCTCCTCGTTGGTGAGTACAGGCGCCTCCACAGTTTCATTTACTCCACTATTAACATTCTCAGTCCATAAAATAAGGGTTAATTTAACAAATTAACATATCACATAATGTCCCTATATTATGACCGACCAACAAATAAGCTTAGGTAGGACACACTAGCGAAGGATTTACTCGTATCTCCCCTCCTAGTTCTATTCCCCGATCTCCGCCAGAGATCATATCCCTAGGCTCTGATACCAACTGTGACGCCCCCAAAATAGGTCCAATCCATCCAACCCATTCTGAGTCGCCAAATACATGGTACAGAAAATAACTACAACTTTATTATTACAATTATCGTGCAAAATACGACAGCACATATACTGTGAGTTTAAATACAAATATTGTCATCTTGACAGTATTCATACTCAATTAAGTCCTCATTATACTTATTGATACACTATTTTACAAAATAGTGAGGACTACTAAAATAACTGTCTTGAACCATCATTCCACACCCCGACTAGTACTCGCTACATTCTCGCCTCCTGAGAAGAAAAATGGAACAACAAGGAAAAGGGTGAGCTCAACTAGCCCAGTAAAGAATATTATGACTAAGATAATATACAACAAATTATCCTTAGTCTTCAACAGGAAAAAATCTAATAGAATACAATAGACAACAACTTTTAAATCAATATTCACAGCGGAAAATAATAATTCATAGAAGAGTTACGTAGAGAATGAAATCTACGATTATCTATGAATTTAAAAGTCCATCATCAACATTTTATCCCTGTAACATCAATCAATAAATATCTTGAATCAAATAGTCATCTTTGTACTACAGGCCAAAGATATTCATCAGTTGGTCATGTTCATCTCAACACCTGTTTATCTTTGCACTGCGGGCCAAAGATATTCATCAGAAATCATTCATCTTTGCACTACAGGCTAAAGATATTCAGTAACATCATCATTTAGGACTGAGGATGATGAAAAATATTTTAAAGAAAACGAATCCAATGAAACAAAAGAATAAATATTAAGGATTCGTATTTCAGCTATTCCATGTCCAAAAATATCTCATAAATAATCATAGTGGAGTAAAATTCAAGAATGATCAAAACATGGATACAATCAAAGCTAGTATCCAGAATAGATATTTTTGACGAAAAGAAGAAAATTTCATTTTTCGGTGAATAGTAACTCGTGAATAGTAACTCGTGACATGAAAAAGTTCCAAATTTGATAAAAACTCCAACCAATATTTCGACATAATGGTATTGAAGAATAATATCATTTTCGAATAAAATAACATCCCTTACCTCGTAAAAATAGTACTTCTAGTTGAAACACCGGATATATGCTATAACTTGAACTTGCACCGTATAGCAATACTCAAAGTATTAGAATACTCACAAGAATATGCTCACTAATATAGAGAGAGAAAGAGAGAAGATTTTAGTTTCTGGTGTGGTTTTCAATTCTAATCTAAGCACCCTATTTATAGGAAAATACTTAGAACATCAAAGCAGAAAATTGAATATAATAATATTATATTTACAAAATTGTCAAGCCCACCTTAGAAGATCTCAATTCAGCCCATTCTTATCACATGTTGAGCCCACTAATTTGCAAAAAATGTTTTTCTTTAAAATAATAATTAAAACTTCCAAAAATCAATTATTTCGGAACTTTAGAACTTCAATAATTCATAATAAATAGCCCTTTTGTCAGAAAATTCGAATCTCGTGACTTTTTATAGGAAATTCAATTCTCTACAACTTTGCAGAAGAAAGTTATTTCAAATTTCAAATAAAAATTGACCGAAATCCACAAACGGCCGATTTTATAGTCTATAATAAATTTTCGGTCAAGAATTGTGTCCACTAATACACAAAATATGTGTTAAACATTTAATCCAACAAAAATACTCTTCCTCATTTATTCATATATCCCACACTCATTGTAAAAATATCACCATTAATATATTATTAAAATAATATATTTAAAAGAATTATTTTATCAGAAAAAGATAAAATATTAATTTACAACAATTGTCACATTTAAAAAAAATGTCTCCATCTATATCCACATAATATCAATATTTTTCTCATCATATAAATTAATAATTAATTATTCACAAATAATATTATAGAATCACATTACTGACAACCAGACAGTTCTCAGGAAAGAGGGGGCTTTCTAATAAGGATCTCTCCTTACTGGCGCGCAATTAGATGACCAAACCTCTCCTTAGACAGAACTTTCTAGATATTACAAATAATGTTATCTAATAATATTATTCAGATAATATGAATTATTGCTCCGATAATAGAAAATACTGTGTAGTGACAATTATTAAAACAACAGTAATATAAAATATCAACGCAGCAATTATTGAATCAATAAAATAAAATACTGAACAGTAATTACTGTAACAATTATTGAGTAATGTTTTCTTACGTAAAAATCAATAATTGGTGCAATACCGTGTGCTACTGTGCAACAACGCGTATTACTGTGTTTTAACCACGGGGTATTTCAACAGTATTAACGGTAATAACTATGCCGTTATTTATAAACAACTTATTTTTGTCGTTCTCTTCATCCAATCGCTTTCCGTTATGGGGCCCACACAAGGCTGCGCCATCGTACGAATATTCTCCGACAACAAGAATATTTCACGACCAAACGAATATTCCCCGACAAAAATGAATATTTTATGACCACTTGCTTATTTGAAATATTTGCGCATTTTACCCATAACTAACCTCATGAATTAATTTAACCCTTACTATTTCAAAATAATAAATAGAGAAAATTTAAATTTTATTTATTAATAATTTGGGGTTTTACATGTGACATTCTTGACTCATAGTTATATGAAATATTTATGAACCCCTCAGCGAATGGACGCCAAAGGTCTGACTAGGACAAGTTCTTAAACTTATATGATTGTGACAAGTTAATGAACTCATAAGTGTGGTTTGACGAACTAGGTATAGTTGTGTGTAAATGGAGTATTAAGGATAAAAAGAATAGATAGACTGTTTAAGCAAATGAATATTAGAGGAGGCATAAGTTTTCAAAAATTTCTAGCTATGCTAGATTTCAAAATTTTGACATCAAGCTAATTACGCACTATGTGCTTTTAAAAATAAAAATAAAAATGTAAACTCGTAAGCATTTTTGAAACGGTTTAAAGTACAGTCTATGCTACTTGTTTCAGCTAAACGAAGATGATTTGAAATATCAAAATATATTTTATTTATCACTCATGTACCATGTAACCTGGTGTAGAGATGATAAAAGGTGATGGGGTTGTAAATACAGGAATACTTAGTGTGAATTTGATCTAAAATCACTATTCCACTATGGTATGACGTATTATGACAAAGTCATGCAATGACGGCATACTCAAACGAATTGTTAATACAGTACGGCATTATGACGTCATTCTTAAAAATATTTTCAAAAATTTTAATTTGCCAACGGGGTTTGGCTACACCTAAATAATTCGATTGAATTGAATTATTGATATGAGTCTATGTTATTCGATTCAGCTAGACTGATGTTTATGAAAACTCTAAGTGTTCATTGAAAGAAATTTCCCAAACCAAATTGTTTTGGTGCAGAATCTTGTAAGATTGAGGTAAACTTTTGTGCCAATGGCAATGACGAGAAACAGATAAAACCAGTACTTGGCCAGTACAGGGCATACCGGGCTAATCACCCTTTGTGTCCGTAAGTAATGACGGTTTGTGGATGAATTTCCATAAAACCTTTGTGAAAATGACAGACAAATAGTCTATATGACTCCTCAGCAAAATTTGAAAACTTTTACTCTTGTGAGTGGTGTATTGGGTAGCATGTGATAATGTGTGTAAATGGTGTAAGCAGTATGGTGTAAGGTGTAAGGTAAATTTCGGGAAAAAAATTTTTAGAAGAAGGTGTGAATGTGACAACCCGAGAATTTTGAATTTTTTAAAAATTTTAAGTAATTGATTTAAGGTTCAATATTAGAACCTAGACAGTAAAATAAGTGTATGCGTTTGATATTTTTGGGAAGAAATTTTGAGGATTTCAAAATTCTGTGAAGGATTTAGGTGAATTATTCAGGATTAAGTGTATACGTGAATATTTTCTGTGTATATGGTATTATACGTGTATAATATGTGGTTAAGGGTCAAGGGTTTACCAAATAAATTTTATCAGTGGTAAACCCTAAGTATATTTTTAGAACGTCAACGTTCAGTTAGAAAATTCTTGCGACGGATAAGAAACCCTAATATTGGATCAGAAACCCTATATTCAAATTTTTGGGAATTTAAAACCCTAATTGGGATTTAAAAAATCCTAACTTGGGATCTCAGAGACATAAGTATATTAATTATAATATAACTAGGGTAAAGCTTAATTAATTAAGTTAGAAAACCCTAATTACAAAATTTAAAACCCTGCTTTATAATTAGAGAAAACCTAATTGTGAGTTTAATAATTTTAATGTTAATTAGGAAACATTAATTCTAATTTTCAAGTTATAGTAATTAGAAAACTCTAATCTCATTAGGAAATCTAATTTCGAAATTAGAAATATTATTTTTCTAATTAAAACCCTAATTCGTGGGTTATAAACCCTAATGAACATTTGGACCCTAATTGCTTAATTAGCAATTTTAATTAGGAAATACTAATCCTAATTAGCAAGATTTGAATTATGATTAGGGAATTTTAATATAATTAGAAATTTCTAATTTTAATTTAGAAATATTAATTTTCTATTTTTAAAACCTAAATTGGAAATTTTAGAAACCAAATTGCCAAAACCTAAAGGGTTAAATCCCAAACCCTAAGGGTTAAACCCTAAACCCTAAGGGTTGTATCAATTGACCTTTATGCCATTAAAATTAAATGATAAATGACTAAACTAGCCTTCTTGCATTATTTATTAGGTTACTTGTAAGTTATGTTCTAGTTTGGGTTGGTGACCAACCCTAAACCCTAGGCATGTGACTTATTTCAATTATATCTCAGCCAATTTGCTAGACAACATGTGACGCCCACAAAATTAGGTATACATCACCCATCTTAGGTCGTCAGATACATAGTACAGAATACAAATACAACTTAATAATACAACTGTCGTGTACAATACGACAAAACATAAACTGTGAGTTTGAATACAAATATTATCTTCTAGAGAGTATTCATACTCAAAAGGAGTCCTCATTACATTTATTAACACACCATTACATAGAATAGTGAGGACTACTAATTAATACTATCATTCGGACCATCACTCCGTACCCCGACTTGTCCCAGCTACGTTCTCATTTCCTGAAGAGAACAGTGAAAGAAAGGGTGAGCTCAACTAGCCCAGTAAGAAATATTATGACTAAGATAATGCAGAATAAATTATCATTAGCCTTCAACAATGTTAAACTGATAAAATATAATAGACATCAAGTTTAACTGTAGCGGAACAAGCAATCCATTAAAAGAGTCAAGTAGAAAATAAACTCTACTATCTTTTATGATTTAAAAAGTTTTTCAACACTGTGATCGCTGAGACTCAGCTTAATAAAATAATCCACATCATCGAATCACCCCTGCACTACGGCCAAGGATATTCGTGTATTCATTAATGGTCATGATCATGCCAACAACTGTCCATCAATGCACTACGGGCCAATGAGGACTTTTACCACATCATTTGTAACATTACGGTCATGATTATACCGAATAATCCCTGGTCATAATCATACCAAGTCCATCTATGCACTACAGGCCACAGATGACTTTCAACATTTTATAAACATGAGGATGATGACAATGATATAAGAATTCAATAAAACAAGTTCAAGAATTAATTTATCCAGGAATTAACAACGTCCAAATTGTCAACATGATACTGCATTGTGGAGTAAAATTCAAGAATGCTTAGAAGAATATTTTCTTGAAAAGATACTGGATGAAACGCAACTATCAAGGATATTCCACAAATTTCATGGAGTATAGAAGTCAAAACTTAACCAACTGAGTATAATAAAGAATGGAATAACAAAAGAAATCACCATGCATGCGATAGACCGCACAGACAGGTTATTCCAACAGAATAATAAATAATGGAACCAGGTCCGGCGTAAACGCACAGACAGGATATTCCGACAGAATAATAAATAATGGAACCAGGTCCGGTGTAAAACACACAGACAGGATATTCCAACAGAATAATAATAAAAACGGAACCAGGTCCGGTGTAAAACACACAGACAGGATGTTCCAACAGAATAATAAACGGAACCAGGTCCGGTGTAAAACACACAGACAGGATGTTCCAACAGAATAATAGAAGAATGTCACCAAGTATAGGGTAGACCGCGTATACTGGTTATTCCAACAGAATAATAACGAATGGAATAACAGAAGTTCTCTTCATGAATATAAAAGAAATAATATTCCCTACCTTAAAAGAACTGGATATTGGAAAAGTGATGTAGCAGAATACTTTTATTCTCTCTCTCTTATTCTCTCTATACTTTCTCTCTCTATAGCTTGAATGAATTCGTGAAAAATAATGAAGCCCTAGGCCTCTATTTATAGAAAAACTGAGGGTGGCTCTTGGTCTTAACGAAGGGTCAAATGACTCTTGGTCTTAACGAAGGGTCAAATGACTCTTGGTAATATTGAAGGGACAACTACTATTGACGAAAGTAATTACTATTGACCAAGGTAAATACTATTGACGAAGGTAATTACTATTGACCAAGGTAAATACTATTGACGAAGGTAATTACTATTGACCAAGGTAAATACTATTGACGACGATAATTACTATTGACGACGGTAATTACTATTGACGAAGAGACTCTTAGATGATGACATATGGCCCCCCATAAAATAACCAAACTTACCACAACGTCTCAATTATTGATTTAATAATATAACATATTATACAGATGATACTATGACAATAATTTAAGAGATATGATGCAGCAATTACTGTAGCAATAATTGAGTATAGCTGAGTGACTTCTCACGTAAGCATCAATAATCAATACCGTGTGCTACTATGCAACCACGCGTATTACTGTACTTTTACTACCGAGTAGTTCAACAGTTTTAACGGTTTTAACGGTAACACCTCAGCCGTTATTTTTATAGAAAGATAATTCTGTCGTTTTCTCAATCCGACAATAATTCCGTTGTGGGGTCCACCAATGATTGTGCCGTCGTACGAATATTCCCCGACAAAAAGAATATTCCCCGACCAAACGAATATTTTATAACAACTTGCTTACTTTGCAAAATTTATAAATATTACCCACAACTATAACATTATATCAAATTAACTCCATAATATTCAAAAATGATATTTATAGAAAATTCATCTTTATTTATAAAAATTGGGGTCTTACAACCTCCCCTTCTTATGAAATTTCGCCCTCGAAATTAGGGTACGTACCTGGTATGTCGAAGAGGTAAGGATACCTTGATTTCATTTCTGATTCTAACTCCCAAGTCATTTCCTCAACATCGTGGTTTCTCCACAAAACTTTAACTTGAGGTATAACCTTGGAGCGTAGAATATGTTCCTTCTTATCCAAGATTTGAACAGGAACTTCTTCATACGTCAAATCCTCCGCTATTTCGTCCGGTTCTAACTCAATAATGTGGTTCGGGTCTTCCACATATTTGCGTAACATGGATATGTGGAAAACGTTATGAACACGAGACATACTTGGCGGTAAAGCGAGTCTATAAGCCACAGTTCCTACTCGATCGAGGATTAAAAATGGACCGATGAATCGAGGATTTAGCTTTCCTCTCTTTCCAAATCTCGTAACTCCTTTCCATGGAGCAACACGTAAGAACACATGATCTCCTACATCAAATTCCACGTCCTTTCGATGAAGATCAGCATAACTCTTTTGTCGATCTTGTGAGGTTTTTATACGTTGTCGGATCGTTTGAATCTTTTCTGTAGTCATACGTACCAACTCCGGTCCCAACAACGTTGCTTCGCCCACCTCATCCCAGCATACTGGAGAACGACATTTTCTTCCATACAATGCTTCGAATGGAGCCATGCCAATACTTGCTTGATAACTGTTGTTGTAGGAAAACTCCACCAATGGTAAGAACTTGTCCCAACTTCCTTTGAAGTCAAAGACACAGAGTCTTAATAGATCTTCAAGAGTTTGAATAGTCCTCTCTGATTGTCCGTCCGTCTGAGGATGATATGCTGAACTAAATCGTAACTCCGTGCCCATAGCTTTTTGTAAACTAACCCAAAATCGTGAAGTGAATCTTGGGTCTCGATCAGAAACTATGGATACTGGCATACCATGCAGTCTTACAATCTCGTTTATGTACATACGAGCAAGACGTTCAAGTGTATAAGTTTCTCGTATCGGTAAGAAATGAGCAGACTTGGTCAATCTATCAACAATGACCCAAATCGCATCAATACCTTGAGAAACCCTAGGAAGACCGGTAACGAAATCCATGGTAATGTGCTCCCACTTCCATTCTGGAATTTCAAGTGGTTGCAATGGACCTTTTGGTACTTGATGCTCCGCTTTGACTCGTTGACAAGTTAGACACCTTGAGATAAACAACGCTATCTCTCTCTTCATATTGCTCCACCAAAATGTATGACGAAGATCATGATACATTTTGGTACTTCCAGGATGGATTGCAAACGGTGTGTTGTGCGCCTCCATCATGATTTCATACTTTAAATCAGGATTGTTAGGAACACAAAGTCTGGAGTTGACTCGAAGTATTCCTTCTCCATCGATTCTTGCTTCCGATATAGCACCTTCTTGCACTTTCTTCTTCATACGCATCAGCTCCAGGTCTGTAGCTTGAGCAGCTTTAACTTTATCGATTAAAGTCCGTTCTACTCGTATATTCGCCATCATCACATGGGTCCCTGGAGTCTTTAACTCTATCTCCATCCTTTGCAAATCACACAAAATGGGCCTTTGCGTTGTTAATATTGCACTAAATTTTAAGTGCAAAGACAACAGCTGCCAACTCTAGATCATGAGTAGGATAATTCCTCTCATATTCCTTGAGTTGTCTTGATGCATAGGCTATGACTTTTCCATGTTACATGAGAACACATCCCAACCCTTTGCTCGAAGCATCACTGTAGATGACAAATCCCTCCGAGCCAGATGGTATTGTTAGAACAGGTGCTGAAATGAGTCTCCTCTTGAGTTCTTGAAAACTCTGCTCACATTCTTCGCTCCAACCGAACTTTGTATCTTTTCGAGTCAGCTGAGTTAATGGAGTAGCGATTCGAGAAAATCCTTCCACGAATCTCCGATAATAACCAGCTAAACCAAGAAAGCTACGTACTTCGGTCACTGATTTAGGTTGCTCCCAGCTTTGAATAGCTTCAATCTTTGCCGGGTCAACCGATATTCCACGACTTGATACTACGTGCCCAAGGAATGCTACCTCTTCCAGCCAGAACTCGCATTTCTTCAACTTGGCATAAAGTTTGTATTCACGAAGCTTTTGGAGTACCAGCCTCAAGTGTTGCTCATGATCTTCACGGCTTTTGGAATAAATAAGGATGTCATCAATAAAGACGACCACAAAGTGATCCAAATATTCCTTGAATACCCGGTTCATCATATCCATGAAGGCAGCAGGAGCATTAGTCAATCCAAAAGACATAACTAAGAATTCATAATGCCCGTACCGAGTTCTAAAAGCCGTCTTTGGAATATCCTCAGTTCTAACCTTCAGCTGATGATATCCAGAACGAAGATCGATCTTTGAAAAGAATTGTGCTCCTTGCAACTGGTCAAACAGGTCATCAATACGTGGCAATGGGTACCTATTTTTGATGGTGACATGATTCAACTCCCGATAATCAATACAAAGTCGCATACTCCCATCTTTCTTCTTCACGAATAGAACAGGAGCACCCCAAGGAGAAGTACTAGGACGAATAAAGCCAATGTCTAACAATTCCTGCAGTTGGATCTTTAACTCCTGAAGTTCAATAGGAGCCATTCGATATGGGGCTTTGGAAATGGGTTTTGTACCGGGTTCAAGATCGATACAAAATTCAATTTCACGCTCTGGGGGTAGGCCAGGAAGTTCTTCAGGGAATACGTCAGGGAATTTATTAACAATAGAAATATCATTCAAAACTGACGTATTTTTGTTTAGATCTGTGACATGAGCTAAGAAAGCTTGACATCCGTTTTTCAATAAACGAATAGTTTTATGGCTTGAGATGACAGCGATTGATTTTAATGGTTTGGTTGCTTGAATTCGCATAATAGGTCGATTAGGAATATGAAAGCTAACAACCTTACGAAAACAATCAATTTTTGCATAATGAGTAGTTAACCAATCAATCCCTAGAATCACGTCAAATGCAAGTATTTTTAATGAAATCAGATCGATAGGTAATGTGTGGGTACCAACTTGAACCAAACAAGACTTATAAACAGTGGAGGTAATGAAGGTTTCTCCCAATGGAGTTTCAACAGATAAGTCAAAGTCTAATTTCTCCGGAATCAAATTTAATCGATGAGCGCAAGTAGGAGAAATAAAAGAATGGGTAGAACCGGTATCAAATAAAGTATAGACTTCGTTAGAGTTTATGATAAGCTTACCCGTGATGACCTCATTCGGGTTCCTTGCTCTCTGGGAGTTCACAACAAACGCTCTCCCTTGCACAACCGGTTTTGACTTTTCTGGGACGGCTTTTGGTGCCTCCATCCTAGCTGAATTTGTTTTCGGTAAACGACAAAATCGGGCTAAATGACCTTCTCTTCCACAATTATAACATGCTTTGGACGGCATCGCGCAGTTTGGACTGATGTGCCCCTCCCCTCCGCATTTGAAACATATGATAGGTGGTCGTTCTCCTTCCTTAACGACAGGTGCTGGTGCTGACGTCTTTCCATCATTGTTGAATCTCCTCTTCTTGAAATGTCCATTCTTATTGTTTTGGCCCTGATTACCACCGAAGTGGTTACCATTTCTGGCCTGTTGATTCCCTCCACGCTTGTTGTCACCGCTTCGATGACTGCTCTCACTGGTATTATCATTTTGCCGGCTGCTCTCTTTTGGTTGCGTTGTCTCGTTATCGCGCTCCACCAACTGAGCCCTATTTACAACATCTGAATACAAACACAGTTTATGAGAAACAAGATGTTGACGTATCTCCGGCTTCAAACCTCTTAAAAACATCCGCGTCATTCTTTCTTCATTATCCACCAGGTGGGACGCAAACCGGGATAACTCCGCAAATTTTGCCTCGTACTGCGACACGGTCATATTATTCTGCTCCAATTTGATGAACTCCACCTCCTTCATGTGACGAATACTCTCGGGAAAGTATTTGTCGTTAAACAGATCTTGGAACTTCTCCCAAGACATCTTCAGTGCGGCAGGTTGAGTACGCTTTATCGATTCCCACCAGTAATCTGCCTCTCCTCGCAACATAAAGGCGGCAAAGGGAACCTTTTGCTCCTCGGAGCAACCCAAGACATCAAATATCTTGGTGATCTGCTTTATCCATGTTTCAGCTACAAGTGGTTTGGGTTCTCCCTTAAACTCCGGTGGTCCCAGCTCCTTAAACTGTTTAGCGGTGACCGCCTGAGAGTTTCCAGTATTTCCACCTACGTTGTGGACAGGAGCCGCTTTCACCTGTTGTTGCATGAATTGCATAAAGCCTCTGAACATTTGATCATTCATCATTTGGTCAGTGTTGTTGTTTGCATGAGGATTGACACCTTCCTGATGCACATTATCCTGATTATTGATATGTGGTGAATCAACAGTCGTCTGTGCTCCATTGCTATTCTCAACATTCTCAGATGCCATTTTCAGATACTGCCACAAAATAAAAATTAATTGATATGTCATATATTATCCTTATATTATGACCGACCAATTAAATACCATGCAAATAAACTTAGGTATGCCATACTAGCGAAGGAATTCCCCGTCTCTCCCCTCCTAGTTCTATTCTCACATCTTAGCCAGGGATCATATCCCTAAGCTCTGATACCAACTGTGACGCCCCCAAAATTAGGTATACATCACCCATCTTGGGTCGTCAGATACATAGTACAGAATACAAATACAACTTAATAATACAACTGTCGTGTACAATACGACAAAACATAAACTGTGAGTTTGAATACAAATATTATCTTCTAGAGAGTATTCATACTCAAAAGGAGTCCTCATTACATTTATTAACACACCATTACATAGAATAGTGAGGACTACTAACTAATACTATCATTCGGACCATCACTCCGTACCCCGACTTGTCCCAGCTACGTTCTCATTTCCTGAAGAGAACAGTGAAAGAAAGGGTGAGCTCAACTAGCCCAGTAAGAAATATTATGACTAAGATAATGCAGAATAAATTATCATTAGCCTTCAACAATGTTAAACTGATAAAATATAATAGACATCAAGTTTAACTGTAGCGGAACAAGCAATCCATTAAAAGAGTCAAGTAGAAAATAAACTCTACTATCTTTTATGATTTAAAAAGTTTTTCAACACTGTAATCGCTGAGACTCAGCTTAATAAAATAATCCACATCATCGAATCACCCCTGCACTACGGCCAAGGATATTCGTGTATTCATTAATGGTCATGATCATGCCAACAACTGTCCATCAATGCACTACGGGCCAATGAGGACTTTTACCACATCATTTGTAACATTACGGTCATGATTATACCGAATAATCCCTGGTCATAATCATACCAAGTCCATCTATGCACTACAGGCCACAGATGACTTTCAACATTTTATAAACATGAGGATGATGACAATGATATAAGAATTCAATAAAACAAGTTCAAGAATTAATTTATCCAGGAATTAACAACGTCCAAATTGTCAACATGATACTGCATTGTGGAGTAAAATTCAAGAATGCTTAGAAGAATATTTTCTTGAAAAGATACTGGATGAAACGCAACTATCAAGGATATTCCACAAATTTCATGGAGTATAGAAGTCAAAACTTAACCAACTGAGTATAATAAAGAATGGAATAACAAAAGAAATCACCATGCATGCGATAGACCGCACAGACAGGTTATTCCAACAGAATAATAAATAATGGAACCAGGTCCGGCGTAAACGCACAGACAGGATATTCCGACAGAATAATAAATAATGGAACCAGGTCCGGTGTAAAACACACAGACAGGATGTTCCAACAGAATAATAATAAAAACGGAACCAGGTCCGGTGTAAAACACACAGACAGGATGTTCCAACAGAATAATAAACGGAACCAGGTCCGGTGTAAAACACACAGACAGGATGTTCCAACAGAATAATAGAAGAATGTCACCAAGTATAGGGTAGACCGCGTATACTGGTTATTCCAACAGAATAATAACGAATGGAATAACAGAAGTTCTCTTCATGAATATAAAAGAAATAATATTCCCTACCTTAAAAGAACTGGATATTGGAAAAGTGATGTAGCAGAATACTTTTATTCTCTCTCTCTTATTCTCTCTATACTTTCTCTCTCTATAGCTTGAATGAATTCGTGAAAAATAATGAAGCCCTAGGCCTCTATTTATAGAAAAACTGAGGGTGGCTCTTGGTCTTAACGAAGGGTCAAATGACTCTTGGTCTTAACGAAGGGTCAAATGACTCTTGGTAATATTGAAGGGACAACTACTATTGACGAAAGTAATTACTATTGACCAAGGTAAATACTATTGACGAAGGTAATTACTATTGACCAAGGTAAATACTATTGACGAAGGTAATTACTATTGACCAAGGTAAATACTATTGACGACGGTAATTACTATTGACGACGGTAATTACTATTGACGACGGTAATTACTATTGACGAAGAGACTCTTAGATGATGACATATGGCCCCCCATAAAATAACCAAACTTACCACAACGTCTCAATTATTGATTTAATAATATAACATATTATACAGATGATACTATGACAATAATTTAAGAGATATGATGCAGCAATTACTGTAGCAATAATTGAGTATAGCTGAGTGACTTCTCACGTAAGCATCAATAATCAATACCGTGTGCTACTATGCAACCACGCGTATTACTGTACTTTTACTACCGAGTAGTTCAACAGTTTTAACGGTTTTAACGGTAACACCTCAGCCGTTATTTTTATAGAAAGATAATTCTGTCGTTTTCTCAATCCGACAATAATTTCGTTGTGGGGTCCACCAATGATTGTGCCGTCGTACGAATATTCCCCGACAAAAAGAATATTCCCCGACCAAACGAATATTTTATAACAACTTGCTTACTTTGTAAAATTTATAAATATTACCCACAACTATAGCATTATATCAAATTAACTTCATAATATTCAAAAATGATATTTATAGAAAATTCATCTTTATTTATAAAAATTGGGGTCTTACACAACATACATTGTATCATGCATTATATAAGATTAAGAGACAGATGAAAGTTCACTTTATCACTCATATTAGCCAACCTCTTGTCTCTCTCTAAATTTCGGGATTAAGTGTGTTATGGAGTGAGGAGATGAAACAATATCAAACCCTAACTCTCCATGATCAACAGCAAAGGATCAGATTCATGAATCAAAGCTTAAAAGGTATAAAAATCCCAAATTTCGAAATCATGAGATCTTATGTTAATGTTGTTGTTTGTTGGTTAGATATGTGTTAGATGGTGTCACATAGTGATCTGGGCTGTTGGATCATGGATCCATATCATGTAGATGCACAAAAATCAAGTTTTTAGAAACTGTTCTTGGACCTTCATGAGTCGTCTGACAAGAAAATGTCAGAGGCTTTAGATCCTAACCTGTTAATGTTTTGTTGTGTTTTATGTTATAGATCTGTAGTATGCCATGTGGACTAGGATCAGGAACTGAAATCAGGTTCATATCATGTTTATATTGCAAGTTATGAACGGTCAAACCTCGTTGACCGATCACGAAACCGACTTCTGGGCAACCCAAAAATTTCCCAGAATTTCTGGTAAGCTTTTTATGGCCTCTGATCTTGCAGTATGTTGGTTTTTTGGCTATGTTGCTATTTGGTCCTTGTAGTCTGACATGAGGAGTATATATGCATGCCCTTAGATCACTTAAATCATAACCAGGGTGAAAGTTAATCAATGTCAAACATGCTTTGACCGCCACTTTAAAGAACTCTGGGAAACCCAGAATTCGCTCAAGAACAGTTTTCCAGCCTACTTTGACCGGCCCATATCTTGTGTAGATGATGTTGTTGTGTTGATATGATGTTATGTAGTTGTACTTTGACATCAAGACTACAAGCGTGAACCTTTATATCACACAAAACTGACCTGTAGTGCAAGTTATAAGGATCGAGATCGATTAGGCACGTAAGACTGTTATTCAATTCTGGAAAACCCAGAGATTGAAGAACAAGTCTGACAACACTTTTGAGAGCTTAGATCTCTCTGTTAGGATATATGAGGGCCATAAAACTTTATTGTAGTTGTAGAATTACATTAATACTACAATCTGGAAACTTTAACAAGCCCAAAAATAAATTAGAACATAGATTTGTAACCGGTCAAACCTCATGACTTGATGACTGACATGAAATTCTGGAAAACGACCAAGAACACCTATAGCGACGGTTCTGTCGCTATAGGGCTCCTTTTTAATTATTTAATTTCTGAAAATGATTATTTTAATTAATAAATAGATAAAAATAATTTTTAATTATTAAAAACACATAATAAATAATAAAAAAAAATTAAGACTGAAAAATAGTTTTTAATTATTTTGAGTATATTTCATAAATATTTAATATTTTTAAAATATAAATGGTAATTAATTTATTTAATTATAATATTAAATAAATTATTTAAAAATAATTTTAATTCATGAAAAATTATATTATGGTAAAAGAAAATATTTGAAGTTATTTTCAGTGACTTTTAATATTTTGTGAGGAATTTTATTAATTAATTAATATTAATAATAATTAGTTTGTTTAATAAATATATTAAATAAATTATGGAAAATAGATTTAATGCTTTATAAATCATATAAATATGATTTAAGTATTATAAAAATATTTTAAGTTATAAAATATAACTTTTGATATTTTTCATGAAAATATTAATATTTTAATATTAAAAACAATTATCGGATAATGGATTTAGTTGTTTAAAAATCATATAAATATGATTTTAAAATATTAAAAATACTTTGTGATATTATAAATATGTTATAATATTATGAAATAACTTTCATTAATATTTGATAATAAATAAATATTAATGATAATAGAATATTGTGGTATTTAATTCATATAAATACGATATTAATGATTGAAAATTTATGATAAATGGTAATAATTATCTGAAAATTATTGTGAGCTTATGAAAAATATTTTGACTGTTAATAAATTATCTTAGATAATTATTAAGTGTTAAAGCATAGTTTAATTGAACTTAAACTCGAGATTTGTCCGACTAGACCGTCGGGATGTCAGCTTTGTGTCGGGTTCAACTCAGACTGCAAAAGTTTGACTTGATACCGAGTCCTATGTGTGTTGTAGACTGATAGGGTTATGTGTTATGTGTTTAGGTTATTCTGTGTATATATATATAATAGTATTATATTGTGATGATATTATTCTAATATTGGAGATCTATATTACTAATATTAGGTCTTCAGATAAAGCGTTATAAATTGCGTAGCAGTAATCAACGGTTCAGACAAGTTTTTACTTAACTCTACTTAGAGTTGTTTCATTCAGATATGCTTATGGTTAATCATTGCTGATTATCATTGTAGAATTGTACTCTATACATATTACATGTATAAGTCAGGTATGAAAGGTTGATCACATTCATTACCATTCGGTCCAGATATATTTGTTCATGTTTAATACTTGTTCAGTCAAAAGTTTGTTCGCGCTAATTCGCAACTATATTATTGAATTATAGCCAGCTTAATCTTCAGATTCTTTCAATCATGATATATCTTTAAATTATAAATTTAAACTTGCTGGGCAACTTTCATGCTCATTCTTGCTATATCATGATAAAACATTACAGATTAAGTAGAGTGCGTTGAATACAAGGAAAGGTTAAAGACAGTTACAGCTTAAAGATAATGTGTGTGACTAGATTTGTAATAGTATTGTATGATAATGATGTTATGTGTTAGGAAAATTATGAATTGTGTATAAGTTAAGGTTACTCGACCTTGGGAAATAGTTTGTAATGTTTAATGTATAAGCAATTTATGTTTATATCTTCCGCAAATATAGTAATAGTGATAGAATAATTGAACCAGATCCGCGATGATTTGGGACCCGAATTTGGGGCCGTCACAGATTATTCGGTATAATCATGACCGTAATATGACGAATGATGTGGTGAAAATCCTCATTATCCTGTAGTTCATTGATGGACAGTTGTTGGTATGATTATGACCAGGGATTATTCGGTATAATGATGACCATTGATGATTACATGAATATCCTTGGTCGTGGTGTAGGGATGATTTGATTTTATTTATTAAGCTGAGTCTCAGCGATAAAGTTAATAAAAAACTTTTTAAATCATAGAAGATAGTAGATTTTATGCTCTACTTGCCTCTTCTAATGGATTTCTTATTTCCGCTGCAGTTGTTGATCTAAAACTTGTTGTCTATTGTATTCTATAAGTTGTTATACTGTTGAAGGATAAGGATAATTTATTCTACATTATCTTACTCATAATATTTCTTATTAGGCTAGTTGAGCTCTCCCTTTCTTTTATTGTTCTCTTCAGGAAATGAGAATATAGATGGGACGAGTCGGGGAATGGAGTGATGGTCCAGGATAATAATTGTAATGAGGACACCATTGAGTGTGGATATTGTCTAGATGACAATATTCGTGTTAAAACTCTCAGCTATATTTTGTCGTATTTTACACGACTGTTGTATAATTAAGTTGCATTTGAATTTATGTACCATGTATCTGGCGACTCAAGATGGGTGATGTATACCTATTTTGGGGGCATCACAAATTCCGTCCTCGGAATCAAAGAAATCTCCCTTACACGGTTTTCACCAAATCTCTTTTCAAAATTTATCGTTGAATATCTTCAACACATTACCTTAATATAGATTTTATATTTCCTACTACATTCATTTCTTCAACAATTTCTAGGTTTTATTTCATAACTTTCACTTGAACTCAATTATATTTTGAGTATTATATATTCTTTAAACCATTCATTTCCTTTTCTAAGGATTGTTATCATAAACACTCGAGATATTACATTCACCCTTTCTTCTAAGAATTTCGTCATCGAAATTTTATCTATTAATCTTTATTCATTCAATCTATAAAAATAGATTTTACGTTAATACTTTATTCATTCATTGGGTTCTATAACCACTTTCTTTCCACAAAGATCTTTCTACAATTATTAACTTTTCTATTAAAAGTTTTACATTATTCTTTGATAACTCATCTCCTTCTCATTTCAAAAAAAAATTTCTCACTTATTCAATATATTCATCATTCAGTGTCGCATTCTACGACTTACTTCTTTCTAAGGAAATATCATCCTTACCACATTCGCCTTTTAGAATAGCAAGAATCTTCCACAATTGCTCAATAATTGGGAAGAATTATGAATAACTCAGGAATTTAAAAGATTCCAAATCATGCTGAGGGGTCATAAGACCTTGAACTACGTCCTCGGTTATAAGTACTCTTTCAACTTAAACCTTAACAGTTATTAGACTATAGGGACTCCCGTACTTAGGGTGTTAAGCCCTTCATACGATGTATTGTGCACAAACATTTAAACGCTATGCGTATGTCCATAGTTATAAATAATCTTTCAACTTAGACTTTAACAGTCATAAGACTATAGGGATTCCTCGTACTTAGGGGGATCAGACCTTCTTACAATGTATTGTGCACAAACATCTAAACGCCTCCGCGTAATCTCATTTTGTGTTTCTTTTAAACTTCTTTCGAAACCAACAGTTAACATTCATTAAAGCCGTCATAGATTCCATTACCCCATATTAAATGTATTACACTTGTTGACAACAACTAGGAATCACATTATCTATTAGATATGCTAACATACTATAACATGAACGTTTCTAGCTAAACTTACTATTTTAGCTCAAGCCTTTCTTTACCATTTACATTTAAGAAATTCTAAGTGTTTACTTCGCAACACTTGTGTAACATTCATTGTGTACACTAAGTTATCATATAACGCGTTCGAAATTTACTAATAATTTTTACCACTTTGAATTCACTAACCCCATAACACAACTTTGTTTTAGCCTTGTTGTAACGTGTTGAACACATTACCATAACCTTTAGCTAAGCTACAAAGAACGACCAAAGTCTGCAGAATTAGCAGACTTCAGTGTTTGAAAATGGGCACTCGCGCGGTCGCGCGAGTTTTGTAATGGGAGGCTACGCGCCCGCGCGACATCTGCACGCCCGCGCCTAAGGTTTACGCGCCCGCGCGACACACAGAATTCAATTTTGTAGAATGTGTCTCGGCACAGTTTTTAGGCCAACTAACACGAATTTCACCCATAAAACAGTGAAACCATCATCTATAATTGATATAAAACTATCACAAACATATTTGTGAACATATTCCACCGATTAAAATAATTTAACAACAATTTAAGCTAGGTTAATTTCCCAAATTCCATGATTTTCATATAAAACTCAAATTTTGATATTCATCCCAAAAATCATCACTGTGAATTCAATACTTGGCCAAATTACTCCATTCAAATTACGATATGCTCGTTTCTTAATGAACTAACATAATCAAGCTTCAATTTACAATTTCACATACTAATTGGCCACTACAATTGATACTTTTCATGAATCGTATGAAAATACATATACTGGCATTATTTTCTTCCTACTGTCAACCGAAATTAGCATGCAATTCTTATTTAAACATAATCTATAATCATCATAAACACATGTAATCATCATAGTTGGATTATATAGGAACAATTCTAGACCTATGAAATTCACAGAGTATGAAACTTCATGTCGTACAACATATTAGAACATATATGTATATGAAATACTAAGATTATGAACATACCTTCAATTTGCTAACATAATCCTTCCTAACTGCTGGCAAATTGCTCACGTTTTCTCTCAAATTCTCTCAAGCAATTCTCTCTAAAATCCTCTGTAACTTCTTCTCTTTTCTTTTCTCAGTATAAGAGTTAAGCTACTAAGTGTAAACTAACTGATAGGCTAGCCAACAACAAAAAAATAATATGCCTACTAATGACCTTATTAAAATATCAGTTACCAAACACATAACGTATAGATTATAATTATATTATATTCATTTTATTTTATTTAAATTCAAAAAATAGAAATCCAAAAGCCATAATGCTTTGTTTGGCAAAAATCCTTTAAAATTAAAGACTTAATATATTAAAGCCTTGTTTGGTTAAACTCAATTAAAAATACTTTAGTTTATTTTAATACTCCTTATAATATAGTTATTTGCCACACTATATTTAATCAAGCTTTCATGCTTAGTATAATTAATTCAAATAACAATTAATTAAATAAATCATTTAATCACATAACTCAATACAAATAATTAACCATCAATTTGAAATATCAACATAATAATAATTTTCTTAACTCATTAATTATTTATTTAACAAATAATTAACCAAATAAAATCAAATCAATTAAACAAATATTTATTTCATGATAAACACATCCATTAAATATTTATATAACTCAATAAATATTTAATATTATAATTTAAAATTATGAAATGTTAAATCATTCCCTCCTTACAAGGATTATGTCCTCAGAATCATAACTCAAACAATTAAATCATCACATTCTTCCCTTCTTATAAAGATTTTGTCCCCAAAATCGAAAATATAAATTAGACAAATAACTCAGGGTACTATTAAACCTCACTTTCTCAACATATGAATATATATTTTTCTTCACACCAGATCACATATTTCAAAATATACAGCACATACATATACATACTCAAACTCAAAACATCTCAAAATAAGAATTTTAATTATTAAATTCCTATTTTAATAACTTATAAAAATTTGGGTTGTCACATCCTTCCCCCCTTATAAGGATTCCGTCCTCGGAATCAACGAAACCTCCCTAACTAAATTTTCACCAAATCTCTTTTCAAATTTATCGTCAAATATCTTCAACACCTTATTTTAATATAAGTTTAATATTTCCTACTACATTCATTTCTTCAACAAATTATAGGTTTAATTTCATAACCTTTACTTAGACTCAATTATATTTGAGTATTACATATTCTTTAACCAATTCATTTTCTTTTCTAAGGATCGTTATTATGAACACTCGGGATATTACATTCACCCATTCTTTTAAGAATTTCGTCCTCGAAATTTTATTTATTACTCTTCATTCATTCAATCTATCAAAATAGATTTTACGTTAATACTTTATTCATTGATTAGGTTCTATAACTACTTTCTTTCCACAAAGATCTTTCTACAATTATTAACTTTTCTATTAAAAGTTTTACATTATTCATTGATAATTCATCCCCTTATCATTTCAAAATTTCTTTTCTCACTTATTTAATATATTCATCATTCAGTGTCGCATTCTACGACTTACTTCTTTCTAAGGAATATCATCCTTACCACATTCACCTTTTATAATATCAGGAATCTTCCATAATTGCTCAATAATTGGGAAACAATATGAACAACTCAGGATTTTAAAAGATTATCCAATCATGCTGAGGGTCACAAGACCTTGAACTACGTCCCCAAGTTATCAAGTATATCTCGACTTGAACCTTTAATAGTCATAAGACAATGTGGACCTCCGTACTTAGGGTGTTAAGCCCTTCGTACAATGTATTATGCACAAACATTTCAGCGCAAAGTGTAAACTAAGCGTAACCTCTAATAAAAGAATTGTTCATCTCAGAATTTAGAGTGCAAGAATTCAACTGAGGGTCTAATGACCACGAACCATGTCCACAATTATAAGTAATTTTTCAACTTTAACTTTAACAGTCATAAGACTATAAGGACTCCACGTACTTAGGGGGATCAATCATTCGTACAATGTATTGTGCACAAACATTTCAACGCAACGTATAAACTAAGCGTAACCTCTAATAATAGGGTTGTTCATCTCAGCTTTTCAACATCTGAATCAGCACCAAAACAATTTGGTTTGGCATAATTTCTCAAGAAACACTTGAATTTGATAAACATTTGTCTAGCAGAATCAAATAGATTAGACTCATACCAATAATTCAAATATCAATCGAAACATGTCTGGCCAAATTCAATTGGCAATAATTTATCTTTAAAATTCTGAAAATCATTTTATGACGTCATGATACCGCACTATATTTACAGTCCGTTTGAGGATTCCGTCATTTTGTGACTTTGTCATACTACATCATACCATAGTGGGCTGACAATCCTTAGATCACATTCAACACTAAGAAATTCTGTATTGATAACTCCATCATTTTTATCATCTTTGCACCAGGTTACATGATGCATTAATGATATAAAATATATTTTGATATTTTCAAATCATTTTCGTCTAGCCGAAGCAATTAGCATAGACTCTTCTTTAAACAGTTCAAAACCATTGAAAATTAGTTTTAGTGTTATCATGTCGTAACAGATAACGAGATGTTAGTGGCTCACAGTCCACATACACATCCTTGACACCGTATGATGCTAATAACAAAAATTTATTCGTATTTTTAAAGGCACATCAGTGCGAATTTAGCTTAATGTCAAATATTTCGAAGTCTAGCATAGCTAGAAAATTTGGAAAACCTATGTCTCCACCATCAACTCCACTTTCTATAATGATCCATTGCTTAATCAATTTATCTATTCCTATTATCCTCAATACTCCATTCACACTTATCTATACCCTAGTTCATCAAACTTACCACACTTTAGAAGTTCAGGAACTTGCCACAATAATATGAGTTTAAGAACTTATCCTAGTCAGACCATAGGCGTCCATTCGCTGAGGGGTTCAAAAACATACCATATTATTATGAGTCACAAACTTATCATATGCATTAGTTTTAAGAACCGTACCTAATCTTAATATCGTCTATCCTAACCTTAAAAGCCTCTAACTATCAAATATACACATGAGAAAAGAATCACCTTTCCACCACATATACATTGATAGCGTGACACCGACATTTCAATGATTATCAATGTGATAAACCAAGTACATGCGCCAAAACTCTGCCCATACAATGGTTTGTACAACTTAGTCACCATATGAGTCCTCAATTGAATTCCCAACTAACATTACCTTACTCTTAACAACTTGCCCTTAACTTGCTCAATACGAATTTCTCGTATCACATTATCTATAACTCCTCGTGAGTTTATCTTGTACTATTTCATAGTACATCATCTTCATAGCATCAAGCTATAATTGTTCAAACATTACATACCATCTTCCTTTTATAACTTAAACAGATCACGTCATGATCTTATTCTATAATCATATCCCTTAAAAGTCTTTTCTTAACTCGTGATCGTTTTGTTTTACGATCCTCTTTCTTTCCTTTTTCATCATTTACGATTTTATTTATGCTTTTAATCTTACAGGCTTTGTCTATTCATCATTATTCGTTATCTTGGCTATTGGAGTTAGGTAACTCCCATTTCTTATCTTTATATCTATTCAAGATTCTTCTTTGAATTTTCTTGTTTATATTACAATTCTTCCTTTAAGAATTTCTAACTTCATTTACATTACTCAACATTTCATTTGAGTTCCACATTTTCATCATACGTATCCATTTTCTATACTTGGTACACATCGAGTCTCTAACAGTTTCGATATGGTACGCTGAGTGGTTTCCCACAAACAACCAACAAACTAGGTACCGAGTTGCTAGTTCGTATATACCTCCGCTCTATGAAGGAATCGTTTAGCCCAGATACCATACATCAACTATTAAAGAGTACGATTGTACTATACATAAGTATAACTTTCTATTCTTAACTTCTTTATCATTCTCTTTTTATAGACATTGTCTATTTATTATCACCTTACATCCTTATTATTGGAGTTGGGTAACCCCACATTCATATTCCTTATAACTCTGCGAGATTCTTCTTTGAATCCTCTTACGCATGTTTTAATCCATTCTTTATAAATTTCTTAAATTACTTCTTATTGTTCAAACTCTATTTGAGCTTATTTGTTCATTATCCTCACCTCTCTTCTTTAAGGTTATAGCCTAAGGTACTCTTATCTAAGGTTTCTAACCTATCAGCTTCCATACCAACTATAATGACCCCAAAATTTATACAATTCAACTATCAACTTCGGTCGTTAACAATACATTCAACCTCTAATTTTACATCATTAAATGATAATACAACCATTAAAATTTGCGGAATAATTAAAATTTTCTATTACAAACTATTCTCGTTCCCAAAACCTTCAACCTTTACATCTAACTGTCTCAAAATCATTTTGATACTACAAGAGTTTACATCGCAAAATGATTTTACAATTCAACATTAATACATTATTCGAAACCTTAAACATGGTTCAAATATTATTAACTCAGCCAAAGTATATAAATCTTCAAGTATCACATCTGATTCATATCTTTCAAGTAGCACATAACTTTACCTTAAATCTTTAACCTGCAAAAGTGGTTATTTGCAAGGTTGAGCTCGACAGCCCAACAAAATCTAACAGTTTTCATGCATCACATAGCATATAATAACATGCTCGATATACATCTCATAAACATTGGACTAACATAACATACATGTTGTAGTTCATATAACAAGTATAAAGATTTAGTTCCTTACTCAATCAACATTCATTACTCAATCAACGTAGTCATAAATTGACTTTAACATTTCATACTTTCAACATTAATATAACACATCATGCTATTTGCAATAAAGATTTCAAACAGTTCATCATCAAATTCACATAGCAAATAGGAACTGAAAGACTTGCCTAGATCATTGTTTACCAATAATAGTTTAACAGCTTACAGTTATCTGCACTTCACGTGCCCTACACAATTATATAATCATACACATCAACTATTAGTCACATAGCAACGCATAGTAGTTGTAATGTAAACTTTACTCTATATCTCATAAGTCCGATGACATTCAACTTTGGATATGCTGTAAACATCATATGAACCTATTTTTAAAAGTTATTGGACACTCATTTCGGATAAGATAGACAGTCCAAAACAGTGTTAAAAAGGGGCATTCAAAACTATTTTTCATTCTTTCCCTACTTTACCCCCTCTCTCTAAAACAGTCATAACTATTCCGTTTCAAAACATTTTTGAGCGATTCTTGAGCCCACGCGAAGCTAACTTCTGGGAATACAACTTTTATTCTTTGAACTTTTCCCAATTTTAAACGCAGAATTCTAGAAAATTAATTCAAGGTGACTGCCCCAAGTTGGTTAGATAGTTTTGACGCGACTACTTTTAATGGTCATAACTCTTTGCTCCGAAGTCGGAACTAGTCCGTTCTGGAATCTATGGAAAGCTTATTCAGTGTACTATAACATTCCAAAAGCCCAGAATTTTCTAAATAATCTAGGTAACCCCGAATTTTTGTCTTTGGATCAGCAGTCCACTAGTTTTTCGGACTTCTCATTTTGACATCTAAAACTCGTCTCGACTCATTCCAACCCAACTTTCTTTACAAAAAAGTTTTATTTAACATAATCAGACTCGTCTAAGGTCTCGGCTCCATATATCTAATTACAATCATTAGAACTCATTTACATAATCAATTCCAAGCCAAAATAAACATAGTAAACTAACTAGTTTACTAAATAAACTAACTAGTTTACTAACAAAACTAACTAAACTTCAAAAATTCAAACTTTAACTAACAAACTAAATACAATATTTAAAATAATAACATTACCAAAAATTAAATAAGAAACATACCCGATAGTACGAGTTCCACAAACTGACTACGCATTTCCATGCCGAAATTTAACTAAGGAGGTCTTTATAAAAAGTCCTCCCACAACAAAGCCTTTCTCAAAATTGGAGGCCTTATTGTTGGTGAATGAAACAAAGGGTCAAACCTTTCTATTTATAGGTTTAGCAAAGGGATAAAGTTCTCAATTTAGTCGATGTGAGACTTGGCTTATACTAATTCTAATTAGTTTATACTAATTTTTCATATTTTTAACATGATAAGTGTATTCATTCATCACGAATTTGTTTCTTAACCAATTCGATCCGTTCAAGTTGTGTTGTTTTCATTTTATAGATGAGAACAACAATCATCCATCAATTTAAAGTTTCAATCACGAATTCATCATCAATTTTAGCCTCAAAGTACACCAAAACACACATTACCATCAAAACCCAAATTTCTCTTCTTTAGCATAAATACATGAATTTGATTTCTAAAAAATCGTTTTTAGATGACCATTATGAAATTATAAATTCTAATAACATTTATAACATCATAACTCACAAATTCATTAATCAAAACCCCAATTTTAAAAGAAACTCAAGAACACATAAACTAGAAATATAAACTAGATTATGTACCTTTAATTCCTTAGAAATAAAATTAACCTTATCAGAAAATTTATAATTTCTATTCAACCATTATAATCATAACATTATTTAACAAATTATCACTCCTCTAATTTAATTATTTAATTAAATTAGAATATCACTATTATACTCGCGTAATAAAGTACGTATAAATCACATCTATTTTATCACACTTAAATAAATTATCCCATAATAATTTTCATCAAATATTTATTTAATACCATAAATATTCATTTTATTCCATAAAGTTTCCAACTAAAATATTTAATGTACTTAATAAATATTTTACTCGCATTATACTAACATTTATATTTTCATGCAATATATTACCTTCTCACTTTATTAAATCAATTATACTTGTACTAATTCACTATTTTAATTAAGTAAATTATTCACACTATTTATGAAACTTAACTCATAATAATTTTCATTGTCCACAAGGCATAACAATTAAAATTATATTATCCCATAACATAATTTTAACTTAATTAAATTAACTAATATTATTTAATGCCTTTAATAGTTTAATTAACTATTAAATCTCACATTCTACAGCATATGAATATATAATTCTCTTCACACCAAATCACATAATTCAAAATATATACATCTCATAATAAGAATTTTAATTATTAAATTCTTATTTTAATAAATTATGAAAATTCGGGTTGTCACATCCTTCACTCATATTAAGGATTCCGTCCTCGGGATCAAAGAAACCTCCATTACTCGGTTTTCTCCAAATCTCTTTTCAAAATTTATCGTTGAATATCTTCAACACATTACTTTAATATAGGTTTTATATTTCCTACTACATTCATTTCTTCAACAAATTTTAGGTTTTATTTCATAACTTTCACTTGAACTCAATTATATTTTGAATATTATATATTTTTTAAACCATTCATTTTCTTTTCTGAGGATTGTTATCATAAACACTCGGGATATTACAGAAAGAACATTTAATTTTTCTGTGAATAGTGCCGTATTCGTGAATAATACCGTATACGTGAATAGTGTCGTATAAGTGAATAGTAACTCCGACACAAAAAGGTAGAAATTTCATAAAAAAAAATCATACTTCGTGAATAGTACTCGTGAATAGTACCGTATTCGTGAATAGTGTTGTATATGTGAATAGTGCCGTAAACGTGAATAGTGTCGTATATGTAAATATTAACCTCGACATGAAAATGTAAAAATTTCATAATAAAATTTATACCAATATTTTTATATAGTGATATTGAAATAATAACATCATTTGTGAAGAAAATAACATCCCTTACCTCAAAAGAACAGTACTTCTGTCTGAAATATCGGATAAAAAGCTGAAGAAAACTTGCACTGAATAGCAACTCTCAAAGTATCTAAATACTCACAAAAATACGCTGGATATTATAGAGAGAGAAATCTTCTAATTCTGGTGTGATTTTTAATTCTAACTAAGCACTCTATTTATAGGAAAATGCTAGAATGTCAAAGCAGACTAACCTGTTACCTGATGGCTTTACCTGCTACTATTCACGTACACCACTTTTGAAATAAAATTTCAGCATATTTCTCACCAACTAAAAGTGGAGCCCACCCATTCTAGAAAATTTCCAAAATATTTTAAATTTAAACAATAATCAGCAACTTCAATAATTCATAATAAATAACCCTTTTATTAGAAAAATTCAAATTTCATATCTATTCCATATGAAATTTAATTCTCTACAACTTTGTAGAAGAAAGTTTTTCTAAATTTCAAACAAAAAATATCCGAAATCCATATACGGATGATTTTTAATATCTCCATTCTGACAAAATACTGATAAAACACCCCCATTCTGATAAAATACTGATAAAATATCTCAGCATTAATTCCTCCATTTATATCCATATAAAATAAATATTTTCTTATCATATAAATCTATAATTAATTATTCATAAATAATATTACAGAATCACAATACTGACAACCAGGTCGTTACTGTAACAATTATTGAGTAGTGTCTTCTTACGTAATAATCAATAATCTAAAAATATTGTGTAATACCGTGTGCTACTGTGCAACCACACGTATTACTGTATTTTAACCACCGGGTATTCCAATAGTATTAACAGTAACAATTACGCCGTTATTTATAAAAATCAAACTTATAGTTTTCTTCATCCGACCGTTTTTCGTTATGGGGCCCACAAATGGTTGCGCCATCGTACGAATATTCCCCGACAACAATAATATTCCACGACCAAACGAATATTCTCCTACAACAATGAATATTTTATAACCACTTGCTTATTTTGCAAAATTTTCACATTTCACCCATAACCAAAGCATTATATCAAATTAACACCTTATTATTTAAAATAATAATTAGAGGAAATTTAATTTTATTTATAAAAAGTTAGGGTCTTACAACCTCCCCTCCTTATAAAATTTTATCCTCGAAATTGACGTACGTACCTGGTGTTTCGAAAAGGTGAGGATACCTCATTTTTATTTCTTATTCTAACTCCCAGATCATTTCCTCAATAGCATGGTTCCTCCATAAAATCTTAACTTGTGGTATAGCCTTTGTGCGTAGGACATGTTCCTTCCTATCCAAGATCTTGACAGGTACCTCCTCGTACGTTAAATCTTCGGCTATCTCATCTGGTTCTAACTTAATAATGTGGTTCGGGTCTTTCACATATTTACGAAGTATAGATATGTGAAAAATATTATGAACACGAGATATGCTTGGAGGTAATGCGAGTTTATAGGCCACATTTCCTATTCGGTCAAGAATCTTAAATGGACCAACAAATTATGGATTGAGCTTTCCTCTCTTCCCAAATCTTGTAACTCCCTTCGATGGAGCAATATGTAATAATACATGATCCCCAATATTAAATTCTACGTCCTTCCGATGAAGATCCGCATAACTCTTTTGTCGATCCTGTGTCATTTGTAAATGTTGTCGGATCATTTGGATATTTTCAGTAGTCATGCGTACTAATTCTGGTCCCAACAACGTTGCTTCTCCTACCTCGTTTCAACATACTGGAGAACGATACTTTCGTCCATACAACGCCTCGAATTGAGCCATGCCTATACTTTCTTGATAACTGTTGTTATAGGAGAGTTCCACCAATGGAAAGTGTAAGACCCCGAATTTTATGAAATAAAAGTATTCAATTTTTCTTATAATTACTATTCAGTAAATGGTTAAATTGATAAATATTAAAGTTAAGGGTGATATATGAATTTTTCAAAATACACAAGTGGTTATAAAATATTCATTGTTGTCGGGGAATATTCGTTTGGTCGTGGAATATTCTTTCTGTCGGGGAATATTCGTACGATGGCGCAACCATTTGTGGGCCCCATAACAGAATAACTGTCGGGTGAAGAAAACGATAAATTTGAGTTTTTACAAATAACGGTGTAGTTGTTACCGTTAACACTGTTGGAATACCCGGTGGTTAAAATACAGTAATACGCGTTATTGCGCAATAGCACACGGTATTGCACAGTATTTTTAAAATTATTGATTCTTACGTAAGAAGGCACCACTCAATAATTGTTACAGTAATTATTGTTCAATATTTTATTTTATTGATTCAATAATTGCTACGTTGAAATTTTGTATTATTATTGTTCAATAATTGTTGTTGCAAAGTTTTTTCCATTATCAGATCAATAATTCATATTATTTGAATAATATTATTAGATAACATTATTGGTAATGTCTAGAAAGTTCTGTCTAAGGAGAGGTTTGGTCATCTAATTGCGCGCCAGTAAGGAGAAATTCTTATTGGAAAGCCCCCTCTTTCTTGGGAACGGCCTGGTTGTCATAAATGTGATTCTGTAATATTATTTGTGAACAATTAATTATTGATTCATATGATAAGAAAATATTTATTTTATGTGGATATAAACGAGGGATATATTTTTGTGATTAAAAATGAAGGAGTTAATGTTGAGGTTTTTATCCGTATTTTTGTCAGAATGGAGGTATTAAAAATCAGGATTTTTGAGATATTTTGCGGGGGTTATAATTTTTAATCCGACCGTTGGATCGTGGTAATTTTTGGATATGTTATACATATATAAGTTGAGTATATGCCCACAAATTTTGAACTGTTAAAAATAAACGTATAATTTGTTATGAATTTTACGAGATGACTGGTTCAGAAATTGTTGAATTTTCGGAGTTAATCATTTTGGTGGAAAATTCTAGAATTGGTGGGTCCCACTTGTGGTTGGTGAAGAAATGTGCTGAATTATATTTCAAATGTGGTGGGTGGGAATAGTAGCAGGTAAAGCCATCAGGTTGCAGGTCAAACCTACCAAAATTTTCCTATAAATAGAGGGCTAAGTTAGAATTAAAAATCACACCAGAAACAAGTTTTCTCTCTTTCTCTCTCTATATTATGAAGTATATTTTGTGAGTATTTAGATACTTTGAGAGTTGCTATTCAGTGTAAGTTTCCTTTGGCTTTGCATACCGATCAGAAGTACTGCTCTTTTGAGGTAAGGGATTGTAAGGGATTGTAAGGGATAGTAAGGAATTTTAAGGGTTGTTATGTTTTTCAGTTTCGTAATTTTTCTGACATTCAAAAATTTTGGAAAAATTTGAAATGATATTTTGATGAGTTTTCTTGATTGTGTCCAAAAATAGTGATTTTTGGATGTATAGATTGAGAGTTATGAATTTTATGAGAAAAGACTATTTTAAAAGTAACCGCTTATAATTCCTTGTGGTTAACTCCAAAATTGATGAAATTTTTATTGTGAGTACATGTATATGATAGAAGTATACTCTGTAAATTTCAGAATTTTTGGACAAAAGTATAATTTTTGATAAATGTCTAAATATTCGGCTGTTTTGGCCATATGAAAAATAGTAAATGACTTTTAAAAATTCTAAAAAAAAAATATGTTCACTATGGGACTATATTATACTAAATCCCAGAAAAGAAATATTTTTGGAACTGATTTGGTATTTTTTACGAAAATAGTTTAGTTATGAGTAAATGAATTAAATATGTTATGTGAAGTAAGAAAATTAGAAAATATGATTTTATGGCTTGAGAATCATATATGAGGTATATGCAGATTTTTGATGAGGGTTTTGGTTATTGATGATGAAATCTTATGAGTTTGGTATTTTAGAATGATTAAATGCATTATTTAGTAAAGTGTAAACAATTAAAATAAATTGTTTATAAGATTAAGAAATATTATTCTTTCAATATCATTATACCGAAATATTGGTATGTATTTTATTGTGGAATTTCTATTTTTTTTGTCGGGGTTACTATTCATGAGTTACTATTCACGAGTTACTATTCATGAGTAGTACTATTCACGAGTTACTATTCACGACAAAATTGGTTTCTTTTTCTAACCAAATTATAGTTGAGTTATGAATATTACTCTTGAGATTAAAACTATATGTTGATCATATTATTTTTATAATCATATATAACATTTTTATAACCTTGATGTTGAAATTCTCTTTCGCTTGAGTGTAAAGATGGGTAAATTATTGTTATGATCATGACTATGGGTTCTCTTTGGCCAGTAGTGCAAAGTTGAATTGTGACTGGTATAATCATGACCATTGAATTTATAATTGAATATCTTTAGCTTAAGTGTAAAGATGAATTGATTAACATAGTTATAATTATGGTGTATATAAATTCTGAAATGATTATATATTTCTTTGAGATATGAATATATTTGACTTGTAGTGCAAATATGAATTGTTGAAGAATATCTTTGGCCTGTAGTGTAAAGATGAATTGTTGATGAATATCTTTGGCCGTAGTGCAAAGATGAATTATTGATGAATATCTTTGGCCTGTAGTGCAAAGATGAACTGTTGTTGAATATCTTTGGCCTGTAGTGCAAAGATGGTCTGTTGATGAATATCTTTGACCTGTAGTGCAAAGATGAACTGTTGTTGAATATCTTTGGTCGTAGTGCAAAGATGGATTTATTAGTATGATTATGAACATGAACTGTGATTTGGTATAACCACGATCTTTGATGTTTCAGGTAAAGACAGGTGATGAAAATATTCTTCGTCCTGAGTGCGAAGAAAAATTTAGAATCACAATTATGATTATGAGTTATTCATATGATTGTGGAAAGGAACTGTTGATTGATGTTACAGGGATAAAACATTGTTGGTGGATTTTTAACATGGAGAAGATAATAGACTTTATAGTCTATTTGACTCTTCTAATGGATTGCTCGTTCCGCTGTAACTATGGTTGAAATTTTTATCATTTACCATATGTTCTAAATCTCTGATTTATTATTGATGAAGGCTATTGATAATTTAATTATCTTTAGTCATGATATTCTTTACTGAGCTAGTTGTGCTCACCCTTTTACTTCACAATTCTTTTCAGGTAATAAGAGTGTAGCTGGGTCGAGCGGGGGTAACAAGGGAATAGAACGGTGGTCATCATTTAGTAGTTATATTTGGTGAAGAAAATAGGGTGAGGCGAACCCAACGTTAGAAGGGTGTTTCGTCACTATCATACAAGATGTCTAATGACATACAATCTCATGTCATCATAAGACAGGATTGTGCTCATCCACTTACTGAGTATATCTACGAGCACTACCTATATAATCTTGGTGTTTGTTTGAAGTATAATTCTCATTTAGAGACAGTGGAGATAATGATAAGTCAAGAGAAGACTCACCATTGGGAAGAATATGATAGTAATCTTCTCGTTTTTCTTTGGGGTCTATTGGGTCAACCAAGGATAATTCTGTGGCCATATGATATCTATCATAACCTAGACGCATGGCCTCCCATGTACGAAGGTTTCCTTGAGCACTTCCCAAAGATTCTAATTTCTAAAACAGTTTTTGACTATACCTTTATGTAAGGTGTCATTGTGAGGTGATGTCCACGGTTGGAACATGAGTCACATTTGGTATATATTTGTATCCAAACTCACAGCATATGTGTTGTTGTATTTTGCACGACAATTATTGTAATAAAGTTGTAGTTATTTTCTGTACCATGTATTTGGCGACTCATAATAGGTTGGATGGAATGGACCTATTTTGGGGTCGTTACAGTTGGTATCAGAGCTTAGGGATATGATCTCTGGCGGAGATCGGGGAATACAACTAGGAGGGGAGAGATGAGTAAATCCTTCGCTAGTGTGTCCTACCTAAGCTTATTTGTTGGTCAGTCATAATATCGGGATATTATGTGAAATGTTAATTTGTTCAATTAACCCTTGTTTTGAAACTGTATTCTAGAATGATATCTGAAATACAGGAGATGATCAGTGGAGAAATCGTGATGACAGGGAAGATGGAATCTGAAATGAAAGCAAGGTATTCTCAACTCTTTAAAATACCAGGTACGTAAATTTTGGGGACGAAATTTCATAAGGAGGGGAGATTGTAAGACCCTGAATTTTATGAAATAAAAGTATTCAATTTTTCTTATAATTACTATTCAGTAAATGGTTAAATTGATAAATATTAAAGTTAAGGGTGATATATGAATTTTTCAAAATACACAAGTGGTTATAAAATATTCATTGCTGTCGGGGATTATTCGTTTGGTCGTGGAATATTCTTTCTGTCGGGGAATATTCGTACGATGGCGCAACCATTTGTGGGCCCCATAACAGAATAACTGTCGGGGTGAAGAAAACGATAAATTTGAGTTTTTACAAATAACGGTGTAGTTGTTATCGTTAACACTGTTGGAATACCCGGTGGTTAAAATACAGTAATACGCGTTATTGCGCAATAGCACACGGTATTGCACAGTATTTTTAAAATTATTGATTCTTACGTAAGAAGGCACTACTCAATAATTGTTACAGTAATTACTGTTCAATATTTTATTTTATTGATTCAATAATTGCTACGTTGAAATTTTGTATTATTGTTGTTCAATAATTGTTGTTGCACAGTATTTTCCATTATCAGATCAATAATTCATATTATTTGAATAATATTATTAGATAACATTATTGGTAATGTCTAGAAAGTTCTGTCTAAGGAGAGGTTTGGTCATCTAATTGCGCGCCAGTAAGGAGAAATTCTTATTGGAAAGCCCCCTCTTTCCTGGGAACGGCCTGGTTGTCATAAATGTGATTCTGTAATATTATTTGTGAATAATTAATTATTGATTCATATGATAAGGAAATATTTATTTTATGTGGATATAAACGAGGGATATATTTTTGTGATTAAAAATGAAGGAGTTAATGTTGAGGTTTTTATCCGTATTTTTGTCAGAATGGAGGTATTAAAAATCAGGATTTTTGAGATATTTTGCGGGGGTTATAATTTTTAATCCGACCGTTGGATCGTGGTAATTTTTGGATATGTTATACATATATAAGTTGAGTATATGCCCACAAATTTTGAACCGTTAAAAATGAACGTATAATTTGTTATGAATTTTACGAGATGACTGGTTCAGAAATTGTTGAATTTTCGGAGTTAATCATTTTGGTGGAAAATTCTAGAATTGGTGGGTCCCACTTGTGGTTGGTGAAGAAATGTGCTGAATTATATTTCAAATATGGTGGGTGGGAATAGTAGCAGGTAAAGCCATCAGGTTGCAGGTCAAACCTACCAAAATTTTCCTATAAATAGAGGGCTAAGTTAGAATTGAAAATCACACCAGAAACAAGTTTTCTCTCTTTCTCTCTCTATATTATGAAGCATATTTTGTGAGTATTTAGATACTTTGAGAGTTGCTATTCAGTGCAGGTTTCCTTTGGCTTTGCATACCGATCAGAAGTACTGCTCTTTTGAGGTAAGGGATTGTAAGGGATAGTAAGGGATAGTAAGGAATTTTAAGGGTTGTTATGTTTTTTAGTTTCGTAATTTTTCTGACATTCAAAAATTCTGAAAAAATTTGAAATGATATTTTGATGAGTTTTCTTGATTGTGTCCAAAAATGGTGATTTTTGGATGTATAGATTGAGAGTTATGAATTTTATGAGAAAAGACTATTTTAAAAGTAACCGCTTATAATTCCTTGTGGTTAACTCCAAAATTGATGAAATTTTTATTGGGAGTACATGTATACGATAGAAGTATACTCTGTAAATTTCAGAATTTTTGGACAAAAGTATAATTTTTGATAAATGTCTAAATATTCGGCTGTTTTGGCCATATGAAAAATAGTAAATGACTTTTAAAAATTCTGAAAAAAAAAATATGTTCACTATGGGACTATATTATACTAAATCCCAGAAAAGAAATATTTTTGGAACTGATTTGGTATTTTTTACGAAAATAGTTTAGTTATGAGTAAATGAATTAAATATGTTATGTGAAGTAAGAATATTAGAAAATATGTTGATTGATGTTACAGGGATAAAACATTATTGGTGGATTTTTAACATGGAGAAGATAATTGACTTTATAGTCTATTTGACTCTTCTAATGGATTGCTCGTTCCGCTGTAATTATGGTTGAAATTTTTATCATTTACCATATGTTCTAAATCTCTGATTTATTATTGATGAAGGCTATTGATAATTTAATTATCTTTAGTCATGATATTCTTTACTGAGCTAGTTGTGCTCACCCTTTTACTTCACAATTCCTTTCAGGTAATAAAAGTGTAGCTGGGTCGAGCGGGGGTAACAAGAGAATAGAACGGTGGTCATCATTTAGTAGTTATATTTGGTGAAGAAAATAGGGTGAGGCGAACCCAACGTTGGAAGGGTGTTTCGTCACTATCATACAAGATGTCTAATGACATACAATCTCGTGTCATCATAAGACAGGATTGTGCTCATCCACTTGCTGAGTATATCTACGAGCACTACCTATATAATCTTGGTGTTTGTTTGAAGTATAATTCTCATTTAGAGACAGTGGAGATAATGATAAGTCAAGAGAAGACTCACCATTGGGAAGAATATGATAGTAATCTTCTCGTTTTTCTTTAGGGTCTATTGGGTCAACCAAGGATAATTCTGTGGCCATATGATATCTATCATAACCTAGACGCATGGCCTCCCATGTACGAAGGTTTCCTTGAGCACTTCCCAAAGATTCTAATTTCTAAAACAGTTTTTGACTATACCTTTATGTAAGGTGTCATTGTGAGGTGATGTCCACGGTTGGAACATGAGTCACATTTGGTATATATTTGTATCCAAACTCACAGCATATGTGTTGTTGTATTTTGCACGACAATTATTGTAATAAAGTTGTAGTTATTTTCTGTACCATGTATTTGGCGACTCAGAATAGGTTGGATGGAATGGACCTATTTTGGGGTTGTCACAGAAAGTACTTATCCCAACTTCCTTTGAAATCTAGGACACAGAAAAGGAACTCAACATGCAGCAATGACGTTGGCACTAGTTGTTGAAAGATTACGACCATACTATTCAATATCATCCTGGAAAAGCGAACGTGGTAGTTGACGCGTTGAGTAGAAGATCTTATGCGGGTACGAGTGCGATGTTGTTAATACAAAGACCCATTTTGTATGACTTACAAAGGATTGAGATAGAGTTAAAGGCTCCAAGTACCCACGTGATGATATCAAACATACGAATAGAACCGACTTTAATCGATAAAGTTAAAGCTGCTCAAGCCACAGACCCAGAGATGATATGTATGAAGAAGAAAGTACAAGAAGGTGTTATTCCAGAAGCAAGAATCGATGAAGAAGGAATACTTCGAGTCAACTCCAGACTTTGCATTCCTAACGATTCTAACTTGAAGCATAGAATCATGATGGAGGCACACAACACATCGTTTGCAATCCATCGAGGGAGTACCAAAATGTCTCATGATCTTCGGCATACATTTTGGTAGAACAATATGAAGTGAGAGATCGTGGAGTTTATCTCGAGGTGTTTAACTTGTCAACGTGTAAAGGCGGAGCATCAAGTGCCAAAGGGTCCATTACAACCACTTGAGATTCTGAAATGGAAGTGGGAACACATTACCATGGATTTCGTTATGGGTCTTCCCAAGGTTTCTCAAGGTATAGATTCGATTTAGGTTATTATTAATAGATTAACCAAGTCTGCCCATTTCTTGCCTATACGGGATACTTATTCCCTTGAACGTCTTGCTCGTATGTACATGAATGAGATTGTAAGATCGCATGGCATGCCAGTATCCATAGTTTTGGATCATGACCCAAGATTCACTTCACGATTTTGGGTTAGTTTGCAGAAACCTATGGGCACGGATTTACGATTTAGTTCGGCATACCATCCTCAAACGGACGGGCAATTTGAGGCTTTTATGATCCGTATAAATCTCTACTTTCTCCGCATACAGGTAGTACCTCCAGATTTTCAATGCAAAAATAACTGCTGCCAACTCCAGATCATGAGTATGATAATCCTCTTATATTCTTTGAGTTGTCGCGAGATATAGGCTATGCCTTTCTAATGTTACATGAGAACACATCCTAACCTTTTGCCTGAAGCATCACTGTAGATAACAAATCCATTCGAACCAGATGGTATTGTTAGAACAGGTGCCGAAATGAGTCTCCTATTGAGTTCTTAGAAACTCTTCTATCATTCCTCGCTCCATACGAATTTTGTATCTTTTAGTCAGCTGAGTTAACGGAGTAGATATTCGAGAAAATCCTTCTACGAATCTTTGATAATAACCAGCTAAGCCCAGAAAGCTACGTACTTCGGTCACCGACTTCAGTTACTCCCAACTTTATATTGCTTCAATCTTCGTCGGGTCAACAGATACTCCATGTTTTGACACTACGTGCCCAAGGAATGCTACTTCCTCAAGCCAAAACTTGCATTTCTTTAGCTTGGCATATAGCTTGTTATCACGAAGCCTTTAAAGTACCAGCTTCAAATGGTGCTCAAGATCTTCACGACTTTTGGAATAGATGAGGATGTCATTGATAAAGACAACAATGAATTGATCCAAATATTCCTTGAATACTCAGTTCATCATATCCATGAAAGTAGCAGGAGCATTAATCAATCCAAAAGACATGACTAAAAATTCATAATATACGTACCTAGTTCTGAAGGCAGTCTTCAGAATATCCTCAGTTTTAATCTTCAGCTGATGATATCCGAAACGAAGATCAATCTTTGAAAAGAATTGTGCTCCTTGCAACTGGTCGAACAATTCATCAATGCGAGGTAGCGGATACCTATTCTTGATGGTGACATGGTTCAACTCCCGGTAGTCAATACAAAGTGGCATACTCCCGTCTTTCTTCTTTACGAATAAAACAGGAGCACCCCAAGGAGATGTACTAGGACGAATGAAATCGACGTCCAACAACTCTTGTAATTGGACCTTTAACTCCTAAAGTTCAATAGGAGCCATTCGATATGGGGTTTTAGAAATGGGTTTTGTACCAGGTTCAAGGTCAATTAAGAATTCAACTTCACGTTCTAGGGGTAGACCGGGAAGTTCTTCAGGAAATACGTCAGGAAATTCACTAACAACAAAAATATTATTCAAATCTGACGTATTTTTGTTCAAGTCCATGACATAGGCTAAGAGAAATATTATTCAAATCTGACGTCAGAAAACACTTATTTTGGCTTGCTGTTTTAGGATGCTTTATTTAATTGTTCCAAAGGTCCAATGATGGAATAAAATACTATAAAGTGAGGTTTATAGGTATGTCCAAAGTTTAGGTCTAAAATCTTAATACAAAAATTCATAAAAATCATCAAAGTAGCCTTGAAAATCATAAAAAAAACTGCAGATTTTGCTAAGTAAGAAAATGTGTAAAACAACCCATTTGGGTCTGTTTTTGAATTACTTAACTTGATCGTTTTAAAGACCTAAACCAATAACGAAATACTATGATATGAGGTCTATAAAATTGCACAAATGGGACGATCAAAAGGTTACTATAGAAATTACTAAAAATCCTCAAAGGTACCTCAAAAATCATAATTTTGTATTTTTGAGTTATATATTAAAAGTAAAGTTTAAGGCTTGTAAATGTCTTAACATATCTAAATAAGATAATAAAAGTGTTTTATGATCTAAGATTTATATCATGACATGTTTAGAGTGAATCAAGTATGCTTTGTGAGATATATGAACTTTATAGGTGATGTGTGTCTATGTGTGCTATTTGTATGAAAGTGTCATATAAACTAAGCTATAAGAAGGTGTTGTGATAAACTATATGCCTATGTGTACTAAGCTACATTTGCAACTAAAAGTTGAATGTATACTTGGCTAATGCTAGTAAATAACATACATGTTAGTTATTGGATATAACTTTAATAACCATAGTAGAGTTATGTGTATCAATAATATAGACATTGTGCTATAAGATAGTTAAGAAAGCCGACACTGTATATATATAGGTTACTCGGTGGCAAGTCACTTTCTTTATTAAGGTTTAAACGATGCAAGAGGCAAGTACATCAACCTTTCTTACTCAAATACATTTATATTGCAAGTACTTAGTTCAAGAGCATATCTTTTCAAGTTATTGAAAATATTGAACTACAATACTTCAGATTCAACTATTCTTATGATATTGAAAGTCTGTCAATGCCATTACTTCGTCTAGACAAACGTTGAGATATAATGATATTATTCATTCATGAAAATCTCATTTAATGTTCTCCAAACCATTTTGTTGTGGTGCGGACTCTTATATAATCTTGTGAACGAACAACCCTTTCGTAGGGGCATATGATACCGAACATTATGATTCCGAAGGACATGTAATGTGTCATTAGATTTTTATGTTGTACATAATATAGGGTACTTAGGCTTATCCCCTAAAGTACAAGTCTAGGATATAGTTCAGTTTTTATAACTGTTTGTATCCATGGATTGAAGTTTTAGTACTGTTAATTCTAGTATACAGTTCACTGTTTATTTAACCTTAAAGCGTGCAAAAGCTTGATTCTTTAAACCCAAAACTTATAAAGAACTGTTTTGCTCAGTATCTCATGATGTCATTACCTTTATTGCAAATATTCTCGTTCCATTATATTCAACTATTTATTTCCTTATTAAGCAAGCTTTTGCTCACCCTTGCATTGAATATAATGCTTTCAGTTAAAATCAAGAACACTGGTACATCCGGGAAAGATAAGGGAAAAGGAAAGGTTGTAGAATAAATATTTATTAAGCGCCTGTGCTTGTATGAACTTAAGTAATTGATGTAATAAATACCTTTAGTATTACGTTTTATCATATCATTTGGTATTTAAGTTATGTAAAGGTCTATAGAACCTGGGATTTAAGTAAGATATTTATGTAATCTAAGACAGATTTAAGTTAGTATTTTGGTGAAATGAATGGTTATGTTAGTATCGTGAGCACCAAACCCGAGATAAAAGTAACCTGGATTTGGGGGCGTCACAGGTTGGTATCAAAATTGATAGGTTATGAACCTTAGGAATAGAAAATAAACCTTAGTATTATGACCTTAAGAGAAGTAGTTAAACTCATTTCGGGTATAAGAGATGAATTCTGGGAATTCATTTTTAAAGAAGATAAAATTTTTAAATCATGAGACGTGTGACTACTTACTAATGTTATATAGAAACTTATTAAGTTTGTTAATGTGATTTTGTAGATGTCTGAGATGGGAGATTCTAGTAGAGTGAAGTAAGAGATAAAGCAAGAGAATCTAGAGGAGCAGTTTGGGGGTTTTTCTGATGCCCTTATGGAGCTAACTTATAAGAATTGGGAGTTGGAGGCTCGAGTTCAGGAAAAGGAAGAACAACAAGCATCCCTAGTACTAGGGATGCCTGTTGTTCTTCCTTTTCCTGTCTTTCAAGTAACACATAACTTTACCACGAAATCCTGACCTACAAAAATGGTTATTTGCAAGGTTGTGCTCACCAGCCCAGCAAAATCTAACAATTTTCATGCATCACGTAGCATATAATAACATGCTCAACATATATTTCTTAAACATTGGACTAACATAATATACAGACTACAGTTCACATAACAAGTATAAAGATTGAGTTCCTTACTCAATCAACATGCTTTACTCAATCAACGTAGTCATAAGTTGACTTTAACGTTTCATGCTTTCAATATAAATATAACACATCATGTTATTTGCAATAAAGACATAAAACAGTTAATTATGAAGTTCACGTAGCAAATAAGAACTGAAAGACTTGCCTGATTCGTAATTTATGAACTACAACTTAACTACATATCGCTTATCTGCACTTCGTGTATTCCTACACAGTAATTATACCATTATTCACATCAACTATTAGTCACATAATAACGTACAGTAGCTATAATGTAAACTTTACTCTACATCTCATAACTATTCTTACTAATCAATAAACAATGTACTAATATCCTTTTTCCAACATAACACTCATTTCTAGTTAAACTTGTTATTTCGGTACAAGTCTTACATTACCATTTATATTTCATAAATCTCAAGTGTTAACATCACAACACCTATCTAACATTCATTGTATAACTAAGTTATCACATAATGCGTTCGTAACCTACTAATCACTTTTACAACTTTGAATTCATAATCCATATAACACCACTCTGTTTTAGCCTTGTTGGTACATGGTGGACACATTAACATATCCTTAATCTAAGTTAAATTGAACGCCCAAAGTCTGCATAATTAACAGACTTCACTGTCTGTGGTAGGGGACTGGTGCGGGCTTGCCAGTTTTACACTGGGTTGAGGCGCGCCCACGTGGCACCTGATCGCCCGTGCCACACACTAGTTACAGATTTTGCAGAACATGGTTACGGCAGTTTTCTTAAGCCAACTAACACGAATTTCACCCACCAAACAGTAATAATAACATGTAAAATAAATATACAATATCATAAACATGTTTGTTGACATATTCCATCAATTAGAACAATTTAACAACAACTAAAACTATTTTAATTTCTTAAAATTCATATTTTTATACAAAAACTCCATTTTTGATATCTCTTGCAAAAATCATCACTGTAATCTCTATACTTGGCCAAATTGCTTCGTTTAAATTACGTTATGCTTGTTTCTTAATGAACTACATATACAAAACTCAATTCACAGTTTAACATATGATTTGACCATCAAAATTGGTACGTTTACAAGCCATATAAAAATATGCATAAAAACATACACTGCTAATTATCTTTCCTACTTTTTAACTGTAATTAGCATATAAATTTCTTGTTTATATACAACTAAAGCCTCACCAACATGAATAATCACCACAATACATTTATATAGCATGAATTCAAAAATATGGAATTCACAGAGCTTAGAAACTTTATGTCGTAAAACACACACACACACACACACACACACACACACACACACACACACACACACACATATATATATATATATATATATATATATATATATATATATATATATATATATATATATATATATATAATATCAAGGTTATGAACAATACCTTCAATTGCTCGATAATTCTTGCCAAAACACAACGAATTTCTTTGAAATTCTCAGAAATCTTCCTCTCAAACTCTTTATGTTTTCTCTCCAAGTCTCTGTAAAACCTTTCTGATTTCTTCTTAGGCTTAGGTAAAAATCCTTTAACGTAAAAATAAAAGGCACGCACCCAACGTCTAAAACCGACGTTGGAATAAATACAATATTAAGTTATCAGTTATAAAATATAATATATATTATTTTAGATTTTTATTTAGATTATTTAAATATAAGAAATTAAAATCCAAAAGCCATAAGGCTTTGTTTGGCAAAATCCTTTAAATTTTAAAGACTTACTATATTTAAGCCTTGTTTGGGTTAAATCAATTTAAAATTACGTTAATTATTTTAATAAATAATTTAGTTTATAATTTATAATCACATATTATTTATTTGGATCTCCATATCCAACATTAATCAATTAAATTAGTTACACTCTATATTTTAATTAAATATACCATTTAAACAAATAACACAAAATTATAATTTCATTAGAATTTTATTTAATAATTTAATACACCAATTTAAATTATTAAATTTAACAATAATATAACCTCATGTTATATTACAACTTTCTAAATTACCAATTAATTTAATTTAGAATATTATCTAATAAATTTAATTCATACATATTTACTAATAATAATCACATCAATAAAATATTTATTTCATTCAAATAAATATTTATATAATTCAATAAATATTTATTATTAAAATTTAAAATTTCGGATTGTTACACTAACAATCTGATAGAAGCTCAAACATGGGTAAATGAAATAGAAAAGGTATTCAAAGTTGTCAGAGTTGTTGAGGATCAAAAGACAGCTTTTGTCACTTTCATGTTGAAAGAAAAAGCAAGCTACTAGTGGGGAGCCAACAAAAATAGAGCTGGAGTAGGAGTAGTGACATGGGATAGGTTTAAAGAATTGTCCTTCAAAGCCTATTTTCCTTAAATCATGAAAAATAGGATGGAGGTTGAATTTCTTGAACTAAAATAGGGAAGTATGACTATACTTGAGTATGCTACAAAATTTAATGAACTGTCGAGGTTTGCGCCGCATCAGGTTGACACTGAAGAACGTAAGGCTTGCAGATTTGAATAAGGACTAAAGCCGGTACTCTATAGTAAGGTTTCGATGTTTCAAATAAATATGTTTTTTGACACAATGGAAAAGGCCATAATTGCTGAAGGAGGAACTGACGCACTGGCCAAATATCATCAAGAGAAAAAGACTAAGAAAATAGATGGAGGACCTCGAGAGGGAAGTAACAGAGGAAATAATTTTAACAAAAGAAAATGGAGCAATATGGATAATAAATTGAGCAGTAGGCAGGGAGAACCGAGAAGGAAGATAGAAGCATGTAAGAAGTGTGAGAAAAATCTTCTGGGAGTTTGTATGAAACGGAAAATGGTCTGCTACAAATGCGGGCAGGAGGGACACATCTCTCCTAACTACCCTAACCCAAAGAAAATTCAAGGATGTTTTACATGTGGAGCTGCGGATCACCTGATCAAGAACTGTCCAAAGAAAAGGAAACAACAGTGGGAAGCTGACAATCGGTGGACCAACCCCATCCAATCGACCAACTGGCAGGACGTTCAACATGACAATGCAGGATATAGTGTGGCATCAAAGGAGGTGGTATCAGGTATCATTCCAGTAAATAACGTTAATGCCTTTATACTATTTGATTCGGGTGCTACCTGTTCTTTTATATCTGAGGAACTTGCTCAACGGTTAGAATTAACTCACGAAAGAATGAATCGTCCTTAGAACATAGAGGTCACAAATAAAGAAGTCATTCCCGTAACTCATGTTCATAAAAATTATAATATGTATATAAGGGGTCATAAGTTTATGGTGGATTTAATTCCCATCCGATTAGGTGAATTTCACGTGATATTAGGAATGGATTGGTTGTATAATCATGGGGGCAGTAATTGATTGCCAAAAGAAGTGCATAAACCTTCAGACTCCTAGTAAGTCAAAAATTATGTTTTATAGTAGCAAATAGCCTAGACAATCATGTTGTCTGACGATGATATAAGCCAATAAGCTGTTAAGAAAAGGGTGTGTTGGTTATTTAGCCCATATAGTTGACACCTAAAGAATGGAAACAGAAATAGAACAAATACCAATAGTAATGGAATTCACGGATGTATTTCTAGATGAGTTGCCAGGATTACCACCGGATCGGGAGATCAAATTCGTGATAGACTTAGTGTCGGGTACAACCCTGATTTTAAAAGCTCAATACCGAATGGCTCAAGTAGAGATGAAAGAACTAATGGTTCAATTATAGGAATTATTAGATAAAAAGTACATTCAACTGAGTGTGTCTCCCTGGGAGCAGCTATGTTATTTGTTAAAAATAAAGATGGATCGTTACGACTGTGTATCGATTATAGAAAATTGAAAAAAGTCACAATCAAAAATAAGTATCCATTACCAAGAATCGATGATCTTTTTGATCAACTGAAGGGAGCTAGCTAATTTTCTAAGATAGATTTGTGAACGGGTTATCACCAATTGAAAGTGAAGAATGAAGACATGCCAAAGACCGCATTTAGGACTTGTTATGGTCACTATGAGTTCTTAGTAATGTCGTTCGAATTGACTAATGCACCTGCAACATTCATGGATTTAATGAACCGGGTATTTAAACTATACTTAGATAAATTTGTGGTGGTATTCATCGACGATATTTTGATCTATTTGAAGATTCAAGAGGATCATGTGGAACATCTGAGGAGGGTATTGAAGATCTTGAGAAGAGAAAAGTTGTATGCGAAGTTTTCAAAATGCGAGTTTTGGTTGGAAAGAATGCAATTTTTAGGACACATGATCGACCACGAAGGGATATCAGTAGATCCGACGAAAGTGGAGGCGGTAAATAGCTGGGAACGACCGAAGACACCAACTGAAATACGAAGTTTCTTAGGTCTAGCATGTTATTCCATAGATTCATCATGGATTTTTCAAAATTGTCAGGACCTTTGACGAATTTAACCAGAAAAGCAGTAAAGTTTGTTTGGTCAGAAAAGTGTGAAGAAAGTTTCCAAGAACTAAAGAAAAGATTGAGTGAAGCACCAATGCTATCTTTGCTTGACGATACGATTGGTTTCGTTGTTTACAGCGATGCGTCACACAAAGAGCTTGGTTATGTTTTGATGCAGCACGACAAGGTCATATCGTATGCGTCACGCTAGTTAAAGGATTTCGAGAAAGGGTATCCTACGCACGACTTGGAGCTGACAGCAGTAGTATTTGCTTTAAAAATTTGGAGACATTATTTGTATGGCGAGAAATGTGAGATATACACAGACCATAAAAGTTTGAAGTATATCTTCACACAAAAGGAATTAAACATAAGGCAGAGAAGGTGGTTAGAACTATATAATCAAAGACTACGATTGTGAAATTTTGTATCAACAGTCGTCGACGCTTTAAGCTGAAAGGGACGAGAAAGATTAGAGATGCTAACAGCCCAGAGGAAGCTCATTAAAGAAATGGAGAAAATGGAGATTGAAGTGAAATATCCAAGGGAGTCGGGAGAGAAACTATTTAACTTAGAGACTTGTCTAGTTTTGTTGGACAGAGTAAAGGAAGCTCATGATCAAGATGAAGAATGTAACAAAGTAAAGAAATAAGTAGAGGAAAGAGAGGTCACTAAGTTCAAAATAGATAAAGTAGGGTTATTGAGATTCAAAGGAAGAGTGTGGGTACCAGCAGTACCTGACCTAAAAGAAGAAATCTTAAAGGAAGCACACAGTTCAAATTTCTCAATTCATCCTACCAGAACGAATATTTATCAAGACCTTCGACAACACTTTTGGTGGCCCAACTTGAAAAGAGATGCGGTAGTATACGTCAGTAGGTGCCTAACTTGTCAAAGAGTGAAAACAGAGCATCAAAGACTAAGTGGATTGTTACAACCGCCAGAAATTTTAGAATGGAAATGGGAACACATTGTTGGGATTTCGGCACAAAAACGTAGCGAAAATATAAAATAATCAAAGCAATTTTCGAAACCCAAAGACAGGATCCATGCGAAATAGAAATTAATTCAGTGGTTTAGATATTATACGGATTATGAAAGAGTCCTGAAACGGCTTCGAATCCCTTACGCAATCCAACAAAACCGTGCCTCTACGGTATCCACACGAACGCCCCGCGAATCGTCGCACGGTCTGTAGTGAAGAGAACTGTGGTACTAGCCACCAAGGATTAGGATTTTTGAAATTTCTCTCTAGTCTCTCTCTAAGAGCGGCTAGGGTTTTTAGGTTATGATTAACTTTCCTAAAATGCTGATATATATATATATATATATATATATATATATATATATATATATATATATATAGCAGTAAATCAGAATTAATCAAAACCCTAATAAAGTTCGAATTTATATATATATATTATATCTTAATTAAGTCTTACTTAATTAATATACATACATATATATATATATATATATATATATATATATATATATATATATATATATATATATACACACACACACACACAAATCATCCTTTTAATTTAAATTCGTGATTTAAATGCTATCAATCATATTGATATATTTAAATCCTTACAATTTAAATTAATTTCCTTTTTAATAACGTTCTATGTGTGTGACCCTATATATTATTATTACGTTGGCAGTAATTTTAAAATCATATTACAAAATTATAAATAGTGAGTGGCATCTAGTAATGCATCACTGCTACCCAAGTAATAATAAGATCGATGATTCGATGTAACCTTTTTGTGACCAATGTTTCAATGTAATTTAATCCTTTTAACCTTTACATCCTAGATTAAACTCGAGTCATGGAATGTGTCATACTCTTCATAATTTAATCTGAGTTTTCTTGATCAATGAGTAGGCTATATGAAACAAATTACTATTTAAGCATGGCCATGCATTTTATAGTCCTACTCAATCAAGTGGCCTATGGATATCACCCCTTTTATATAGGAGGGTTAAATTCCATCTAGATCACTCATATTCCTCACATAATTCATGATATACCCAATAATCACCTTTATAGTTCACCCTATTAAAGGTGACCTTTGATGATATCAAAGTACATAAATTCCCATGTAGTAATATAGTGATTTCAGGTCGGAGGATCATTACGTCATTGTCACTATGAGATTTGCTAATGACACTTAGCATAATGCTCCACATAGAATTCTCATGGTGGGCCTGTCCGGTACATCGTTCTCTAATATGTACCTACGCATTGACTCAATATCTCATATATTTATGACCAATGAGATTTGGTCATCAGTCAATCCACATACTAGTCTCAATGTATCATTGTTGTCCCATTAACAATGATACTCGACTAGGGACATTTAAGAGTAATGATACTAATTGTAATTATATAATCTCATGTTCAAGTTACTTACTTGAAGCTATATAATTTGTATCACTATTCTAAGGACTTTTATTATGTTAACATTTATATAACGCAGTAAATAAAACCATAATAAAATCATTCATTTATTCAATCAAATATAGTATCAAAATATTAAACAATTATACCAAATAATTGGCCTCTAGGGCATAAACTCTAACATACATAACTATGTATTTCATTGTGGGACTTCCAACTAAACAGAAATTATATGACGCTATATGGGTCATCGTGGATCGATTGACAAAATCAGCGCATTTCTTACCAAACAAAATCAGATTCAATCTGGACCAGTTGGCTAAAGTTTAGGTTAAGCAGATTGTATCAAGATATGGTGTTCAATTATTAATCGTGTCGGATCGAGATCCGCAATTCAAATCTAATATTTTGGAGAAGTTTACAAGAACGTATGGGGACACAACTAAGGTTGAGTACGGCATATCACCCTCAAACTGACGGTCAAAGTAAACGAACAATTCAGACATTGAAGGATATGCTGAAAGCGTGCATCATGGATTTCAAGGGCAATTGGGATGATCACCTACCTTTGGTCAAGTTTGCATATAATAATAGCTATCATGCGAGTATAGGAATGTCGCCTTACAAGGCATTATACGGAAGAAAATGTAGAACACCACTATGTTGGGATGAGGTAGGAGAACGTAAACTTATAAGACCAGAAATGGTTCAAAAAACAGCAGAGATTGTCTGAGGGATACGAGTAAGATTGGTATAAGCTCAAGATATGTAAAAGAAGTATGCAGATTTGAATTGCCAAAAGAGAGATTTCGACATAGGGTTGTTTGTGTTTTTAAAAGTATCTCCTTGGAAAGGAAAAATTAGATTTGGAAAGAAGGGAAAATTGTGTCCAAGATTCATAGGACCTTTTGAAGTACTGAAGCGAATAGGTGAGGTAGCTTATGAAGTAGCATTACCTCCAGAATTAAGGCACATTCATAACGTATTTCACGTATCAGTGCTATGACCTTATAAACCAAATCACAAGCATGAAATTCAATATGAACCTATTCATGTTGAAAAAGATCTAACTTACGAAGAAGTTCCTGTTCAAATAGTTGACAGGAAAGAACAAGTTTTGAGAAAGAAAATAATACCTTCTGTAAAAGTGATATGGAGGAACCACAATGCTGATGAAGCTACATGAGAACTCGAAGAAAAGATGAAGAAAAGTTAACCCCATCTTTTTAAGTAACCTTGTACTTATGATTCTGAGGACAGAATCCTTATAGGGGGAGAATGTAATGACTCAAAAAATTCTATATAATATTCAATTATTATAATGTCAAATTTTGAGTATAATTTTTTTTCCTTCTTTCTTTTAATTATACTTAATGGATGCGGCATTATAATTATTTACTACTTAATAATTTGTTAAGTAGATTATGAATGGTAAAGGAAGGGAAGAATGGTGAACATTATTATAATGATATTCAAATATCAAGAATGAAAAGGAAAATCAACATGGCTTAATTGAGAAAGATTCTTGATATTAAGCTACTTATGTGTCCAAGGAAATAATTATACTATGATATAATCAATTCAATTCAAAAATATTATTTAGTGATAAATAAGGTATATGGTGTGTACTAGCATGGATATTTGAATTACATGGAACCTCTATTTTTGATTATGTGAGTGCTATATATTTTGCCAGCCCAAATAAATGTAATAGATAAGTCCATGTATATTACCAGGTAATATGAGCCCATATTAAATATTGGACCATATTAAATGGGTTATATGAGCTTGCAAATATACTATTTTAAATTTTAGTAATTATGGACCCATGTCTTACTTAAAGAGGTGTAAAAAGAGTCAAAGTTATATAAGTTGTCCAAATGAATTTTCATGTAAGTTCGCAAGCCTTCCTTATTTTAGTAAAATATGAGATGAGCATACTAAGCCCAAATTAAAGCCATATATGTTCCTTTTCTTATCCAATTCGACAGCCCATTTTGAGGGGGGGAGGGATAAGGAACTGAGTTTGGGATTAGTTAGTTCATTAGTTAGTTAGTTAGTTACAATTCAGTTAATAGCTATGTAATATAGGTTGGCTGATAGGAGTTGTATCAAGGCATATATCGGAGTTGGATAGGGGCCAAGTAGAGTTTCTCAAGCTCAGTCCAATAGCAGCCAATTGACTATTGTGTCAAGGGGATGAATAGAAGCCATAACATAGCCATGTAGAGCAATGATAGAATGCAGATTAGGGGACAAGAAGACTGATGAGAAAGAGATTAAAACTAGCCATATATGGTAGTTGTGACACCCCCAAATCTAGGTACTTCATTTCCACAAAATTTGGTGGTCACTATCCATACATTCATACTATCTACCCAAATAGATTAATATTTAAACCATAATCCTCCCTTTAAATAGGGTTACATCATTAAATAAAAAAAATATCCCAGGTTGTCTAACCTTTAAATATCGTTCAAGTGCGGAAATAAAATTATTACATTACATCATTATTAAAAAGTCTATGTCCATCACAGTAAACAAAATTACAAGTTTGCATCACTTATACATTTTTCCCTTTCCTTTGCTAGTTGAAGGCTCATCTACCTTCTCAACTTTAGCTGCAATGAGTATATAAATATGCAAGGGTGAGCAAAACAATTGCTCATTGGAAATAACAATAGATCAACATAAGAATAATAATGATAATTCCCAACAATAGGCTCATCAAAACTGAATAGTATTCTAATAATGATAATCAAAAATTGGAATCCAAAATATGGAATATATCTAACTGAGGGTCATAAGACCATGAACTCTGTCCACAGTTGCAAGAAATCTTTCAACTCCAACTTTAACAGTCATAAGACTATAAGGACTCCTCGTACTTAGGGGGATCAGCCCTTCGTACAATGTATTGTGCACAAACATTTCAACGCTAAGCGTAAATTTTCCCCTATTAATAGGGTTGTTCATCTCAATATTTAGAGTACAAGTCCGCACCAAAGAAAGGTTGGGTTGGATAAGCTTTAAAGGGTAATTTGAAGCTTAACAAACATCAACTAGAGGACTAGTTGAATCAATAGTGTTTGATAACACAACAATTGATCAATAATAACATAATATGGAACAATGAATAAGTGTAAGCGAATTAACTATATATTGAACTCATGCTTAAGAACAACCACAAAGCATAAGTATTGGATGACAATAAACCTTGCTTGAATAAAATTTAAGCTAGGACTAGGTATTATTAAATATACACTAAGCAATAACAAGCTGAAATAAAGTTTGCTCATTATAAGAATAGCTTGTGTCAAGTAAATGAACTAAGGTAATTCAACATTAGAACTTAGAATTCAAGGAAATTGCATTCATAGTACATGAAGGACAATAAAGAAACTTGTCTAACAATAAACAAGTTAAAATACATCAATAAATATTAGAATTCAAAACTTGTTCGAGCAAAGTTACCGTCAAAGCTAGCTTGCTCAAATAATGATTAGGAATACAAAGATTCGATTAATGAAAGATTAAAGTAAGAAACTTGCTCAATGTAAATGAATAAAGTTACACAATGTGATAATAGAGTTAGAATACTTGCTCAATGTAAAAAGAAAGTTTAGAAACTTGCCTCGAGTGTAAGCTACAATATTAAACTCACGTTCACCTACACATTGGTTTAGAACCACATTATCTATTAGATATGCTAACATACCACAGCATATACATTTCTAGCTAAACTTATCATCTTAGCACAAGTCTTATGCTACCATATATATTTCAGAATTCCCAAGTGTTAACATTACAACACCTATCTAACATTCATTGTATAACTAAGTTATCACATAATGCGTTCGTAACCTACTAATCACTTTTACAACTTTGAATTCATAATCCATATAACACCACTCTGTTTTAGCCTTGTTGTTACATGGTGGACACATTAACCTATCATTAATCTAAGTTAAATTGAATGCCCAAAGTCTGCATAATTAACAGACTTCACTGTCTGTGGCTGGGTACTCGCGCGGCCGCGCCAGTTTTATACTGGGTTGAGGCGCGCCCGCGCAACACACAGATTCCAATTTTGCAGAACATGGTTACGGCAGTTTTCTTAAGCCAACTAACACGAATTTCACCCACTAAACAGTACTAATAACATGTAAAAATGGTATAGAACTATCACAGACATATTTGTGAACATATTCCACCAATTAGAAAAATTTAACATCAACTAAAACTATTTTAATTTCTCAATCTTCATGTTTTTCATATAAAACTCCATTTTTTTGATATTCATCCAAAAATTATCACTGTGAATTCAATACCTGGCCAAATTATCTTATTCAAATTACGTTATGTTCGTATCTCAATGAACCAACATATACAAGTGCCAATTTACAGTTTGACATACGAATTGGCCACTAAAATTGATACTTTTCATGAACATATGAAAAATACATATACTGTCAAAAATTTCTTCTACTGTCAAACGAAATCAACATGAATTTCTTATTTTAAACATAACTCTAATCATTGCAAACACATACAATTTCAATTACCATCTATATAATTCATAATTCAACAATTGATTTTACAGAACATGAGAAAATTCTTGCCGAAAAACCCATATATATATATATATATATATATATATATAACACTAAGGTTGTATAAGAAGTACCTTCAAATTGCTTGCAATCCTTTTTGCTAAACTCTGCAAATGCTCTGAAATCCTTCTCTCTCAAATTCTCTCAACTCTCACAAAACTCAGTACTCTAGAACTTGGGAAATAGAATGCGTAATAAGAAAACCAAAAACTGAAAACCTTAATACGCTACTAATTTAAATATCAATTATAATGTATATAGTATAAATATATTATATTTATTATTTTAATTTAATTTGTTTATTTTATTTAAATTCAAAATTAGAAATACCAAAAGCCATAAGGCTTGTTTGGCAAAACCCTTTAAATTTTAAAGAATTAATATCTTTGAACCTTGTTTGGATAAAACTAAATTAAAACTACTTTAATTTATTTTAATAACTCCTCATAATATAGTTATTTGTCACACTTTATTTAATCAAGCTTTCATATTTAATTTAATTAATTCAAATAACAATTAATTAAATAAATCATTTAATCACATAACTCAATACAAATAATTAACCATCAAAATGAAATATCAACATATTAATAATTTCCTTAACTCATTAATTATTTATTTACAAATAATTAACCAAATAAAAATCAAATCAATTAAACAAATATTTATTCAACGATAAATGTGACACCCCCAAATCAAGGTACTTCATTTCCACAAGATTTGATGCTCACTATCCATACATTTATAATATCTACCCAAATAAAATAATATTTAAACCATAATCCTCCCTTAAAATAGGGTTACAACATTAATTCAAAAACATACCAGGTTATCTAACCTTTAAACATCATTCTATTGCGGAATTTAATTATTACATTACATAATTACTGAAAAGTCTATGATCATAACAGTAAACAAATGTGCAAATCAACATCACTTGTACATCTTTCCTTTTCCTTTGCTAGTTGAAGGCTCATCTACCTTCTCAACTTTAGCTACAATGAGTGTATAAATATGCAAGAGTGAGCAAAATAATTGCTCACTGGATATAACAATGAATCAACATGAAAAATAATAATAATAATTGCCAACGAATAGGCTCATCAAGTCTGAATAATACTCCAACAATGATAATCAAAATCTGGAATTCAAAATATGGAATATATATAACTGAGGGTCATAAGACCATGAACTATGTTCATAGTTGTGAGTAATCTTTCAACTCCAACTTTAACAGTCATAATACTATAAGGACACCTCGTACTTAGGGGGATCAGCCCTTCAGATAATGTATTGTGCACAAACATTTTAACGCTACGCGTAAATTATCCCCTAATAATAATAGGGTTGTTCATCCTAGTATTTAGAGTACAAGTCCGCATCAAAGAAAGTTTGGTTTGGATAAGCTTTCAAGGGAAATTAAAGTTTAACGAACATCAACTAGAGGACTAGTTGAATCAATAGTGTTTGATAATCACAAAAGATGTTTAATAACAACATAACATAGAACAATTGAGAATCATAAGTGAACTGATTATACATATTAAACTCATGCCTGAATTAACTATAGAGCATAAGTATTCAACAAAATGAATAAAGTGGTAACCCTTTGCTTGAACAATAAATAAGCTAAGGTTAGAGTCTTATAACATTAGAAATGAAATTACTGAGCGTACATTAAATGATAGCAAGCTGGAAACTAAAAACTTGCCCAACATGGTATTAACTCATGCAAATAATTAAAACAGTTCAATAATAGAGACGAGAGTTCAAAAACTACGTTCATTATACAATAATAGAACTTAAGAAACTTGCTTAACTATAAACAAGTTAAAATGAATCAGTCAAATGAGAATTTTAAATAACATTAGAGTTAAAGTTTGCTCGAATGAATTTCAGGAACAATTCACTTATTCAATAACAGTTAAGATAAAAAGCTTGCTCAATCAAAAGAATAAATTTACACAATGTAATAATAGAACTAACTCAACGAAAGTGTAGAGTTAGAAAACTTTCTCAATGTAAAAAGATAGGGTTTAGAAACTTGCCTTGAGCGTAAGCTATAAAATTAAACTCACGATCACCTACACATAATTTTAGACCCACAATACCTATTAAATATTCTAACATACCATAACATGTTTATTGCCATTTACATTTCAGAAACTCTAAGTGTTTTACTTCACAACACTTGCATAACATTCATTGTGTACACTAAATTATCACATAATGCGTTCGAAATTTACTAATCATTTTTACCACTTTGAATTCATTAACCCCATAACACAACTCTATTTTAGCCTTGTTGTTATATATTGGACACATTACCATAATCTTTAGTTAAGCTACAAGAACGACCAAAGTCTGCAGAAATAGCAGACTTCAGTGTCTGGAAATGGGCACTAGCGCGGCCGTGCGAGTTTTGCATGGGGATGTCGCGCGCCCGCGCGACAGCTGCGCGCCCGCGCTTAAGGGCTGCGCGCCCGCGCTTAAGGGCTGCGCGCCCGCGTGACTTGCAAAACCCAGTTTTGCAGAACAGAGCCATGACACTTTTCTTAAGCCAACTAACTCGAACTTCACCCATCAAATAGTAAAATTAACACATATAAATGCTACAACACCATTACAACATGTTTCCTCACTTCTATATCAATATAGAACAACTTAACAGTAATTACATCACTGTAATTTCTCAAATTTCATGTTTTTCATATAAAACTCAATTTTCTTGACATTCATCCTAAAATCATCACTATGAATTCATTATTTGTCCAAAACACTCCATTCAAATTACGTTATACTCTCATCTCATTGAACTAACATATACCAGCTTCAATTTATAATTTCACACACTAATTGGCCACTAAAACTGATACTTACATGGTATTAACTCATGCAAATAATTAAAACAGTTCAATAATAGAGACGAGAGTTCAAAAACTACGTTCATTATACAATAATAGAACTTAAGAAACTTGCTTAACTATAAACAAGTTAAAATGAATCAGTCAAATGAGAATTTCAAGTAATATTAGAGTTAAAGTTTGCTCGAATGAATTTCAGGAACAATTCACATATTCAATAATAGTTAAGATAAAAAGCTTGTTCAATCAAAAGAATAAATTTACACAATGTAATAATAGAACTAACTCAACGAAAGTGTAGAGTTAGAAAACTTTCTCAATGTAAAAAGATAGGGTTTAGAAACTTGCCTTGAGCGTAAGCTATAAAATTAAACTCACGATCACCTACACATAATTTTAGACCCACAATACATATTAAATATTCTAACATACCATAACATGTTTATTGCCATTTACATTTCAGAAACTCTAAGTGTTTTACTTCGCAACACTTGCATAACATTCATTGTGTACACTAAGTTATCACATAATGCGTTCGAAATTTACTAATCATTTTTACCACTTTGAATTCATTAACCCCATAACACAACTCTATTTTAGCCTTGTTGTTATATATTGGACACATTACCATAATCTTTAGTTAAGCTACAAGAACGACCAAAGTCTGCAGAAATAGCAGACTTCAGTGTCTGGAAATGGGCACTAGCGCGGCCGTGCGAGTTTTGCATGGGGATGTCGCGCGCCCGCGCGACAGCTGCGCGCCCGCGCTTAAGGGCTGCTCGCCCGCGTGACTTGCAAAACCCAGTTTTGCATAACAGAGCCATGACACTTTTCTTAAGCCAACTAACTCGAACTTCACCCATCAAATAGTAAAATTAACACATATAAATGATACAACACCATTACAACATGTTTCCTCACTTCTATATCAATATAGAACAACTTAACAGTAATTACACCACTGTAATTTCTCAAATTTCATGTTTTTCATATAAAACTCAATTTTCTTGACATTCATCCTTAAATCATCACTGTGAATTCATTATTTGTCCAAAACACTCCATTCAAATTACGTTATACTCTCATCTCATTGAACTAACATATACTAGCTTCAATTTATAATTTCACACACTATTTGGCCACTAAAACTGATACTTACATGGTATTAACTAATGCAAATAATTAAAACAGTTCAATAATAGAGACGAGAGTTCAAAAACTACGTTCATTATACAATAATAGAACTTAAGAAACTTGCTTAACTATAAACAAGTTAAAATGAATCAGTCAAATGAGAATTTCAAATAACATTAGAGTTAAAGTTTGCTCGAATGAATTTCAGGAAAAATTCACTTATTCAATAACAGTTAAGATAAAAAGCTTGCTCAATCAAAAGAATAAATTTACACAATGTAATAATAGAACTAACTCAACGAAAGTGTAGAGTTAGAAAACTTTCTCAATGTAAAAAGATAGGGTTTAGAAACTTGCCTTGAGCGTAAGCTATAAAATTAAACTCACGATCACCTACACATAATTTTAGACCCACAATACCTATTAAATATTCTAACATACCATAACATGTTTATTGCCATTTACATTTCAGAAACTCTAAGTGTTTTACTTCGCAACACTTGCATAACATTCATTGTGTACACTAAGTTATCACATAATGCGTTCGAAATTTACTAATCATTTTTACCACTTTGAATTCATTAACCCCATAACACAACTCTATTTTAGCCTTGTTGTTATATATTGGACACATTACCATAATCTTTAGTTAAGCTACAAGAACGACCAAAGTCTGCAGAAATAGCAGACTTCAGTGTCTGGAAATGGGCACTAGCGCGGTCGTGCGAGTTTTGCATGGGGATGTCGCGCGCCCGCGCGACAGCTGCGCGCCCGCGCTTAAGGGCTGCGCGCCCGCGTGACTTGCAAAACCCAGTTTTGCATAACAGAGCCATGACACTTTTCTTAAGCCAACTAACTCGAACTTCACCCATCAAATAGTAAAATTAACACATATAAATGATACAACACCATTACAACATGTTTCCTCACTTCTATATCAATATAGAACAACTTAACAGTAATTACACCACTGTAATTTCTCAAATTTCATATTTTTCATATAAAACTCAATTTTCTTGACATTCATCCTTAAATCATCACTGTGAATTCATTATTTGTCCAAAACACTCCATTCAAATTACGTTATACTCTCATCTCATTGAACTAACATATACTAGCTTCAATTTATAATTTCACACACTAATTGGCCACTAAAACTGATACTTACATGGTATTAACTAATGCAAATAATTAAAACAGTTCAATAATAGAGACGAGAGTTCAAAAACTACGTTCATTATACAATAATAGAACTTAAGAAACTTGCTTAACTATAAACAAGTTAAAATGAATCAGTCAAATGAGAATTTCAAATAACATTAGAGTTAAAGTTTGCTCGAATGAATTTCAGGAAAAATTCACTTATTCAATAACAGTTAAGATAAAAAGCTTGCTCAATCAAAAGAATAAATTTACACAATGTAATAATAGAACTAACTCAACGAAAGTGTAGAGTTAGAAAACTTTCTCAATGTAAAAAGATAGGGTTTAGAAACTTGCCTTGAGCGTAAGCTATAAAATTAAACTCACGATCACCTACACATAATTTTAGACCCACAATACCTATTAAATATTCTAACATACCATAACATGTTTATTGCCATTTACATTTCAGAAACTCTAAGTGTTTTACTTCGCAACACTTGCATAACATTCATTGTGTACACTAAGTTATCACATAATGCTTTCGAAATTTACTAATCATTTTTACCACTTTGAATTCATTAACCCCATAACACAACTCTATTTTAGCCTTGTTGTTATATATTGGACACATTACCATAATCTTTAGTTAAGCTACAAGAACGACCAAAGTCTGCAGAAATAGCAGACTTCAGTGTCTGGAAATGGGCACTAGCGCTGTCGTGCGAGTTTTGCATGGGGATGTCGCGCGCCCGCGCGACAGCTGCGCGCCCGCGCTTAAGGGCTGCGCGCCCGCGTGACTTGCAAAACCCAGTTTTGCAGAACAGAGCCATGACACTTTTCTTAAGCCAACTAACTCGAACTTCACCCATCAAATAGTAAAATTAACACATATAAATGAGACAACACCATTACAACATGTTTCCTCACTTCTATATCAATATAGAACAACTTAACAGTAATTACACCACTGTAATTTCTCAAATTTCATGTTTTTCATATAAAACTCAATTTTCTTGACATTCATCCTAAAATCATCACTGTGAATTCATTATTTGTCCAAAACACTCCATTCAAATTACGTTATACTCTCATCTCATTGAACTAACATATACCAGCTTCAATTTATAATTTCACACACTAATTGGCCACTAAAATTGATACTTACATGAGCCATATGAATATATATATATATATATATATATATATATATATATACTGATATTATTTCTTCCTACTGTCAAACGAATTTAGCATGCAATTGTTGTTTAAAAATAATCTCTATCATCATAAACATGTATAACCACAAGTAATCCATTGTAAAGCAATAATTCAATAAATTTACAATTCATAAAGTCTAAAATAGTTGCCGTAGAACATATATATGTATATATAATATAGAGTTAACATACCTTCAAATTGCTTATAGATAATCGTTGCTAAACACTAGAATTGTTGTGAAATTTCTTAATTTCTCTCTCAATCCTCTCAACTTTCACTGAAAATATTTTCTTTCTTCTCTCGGTATTAGACTAGGTACTAACAATAGTAAGCCTAAACTAACTGATAACAGTTTGCGTCAAAAATAAAACTGCTATGGCAATAATAAGCCTACTTATTATATCAGTTACAAAACTAACGTATAATATATAAATATATTATATTTATTATTTTATTTGTTTTATTTTAAATTTCAAAAATTAGAAATACCAAAAGCCATAAGGCTTGTTTGGCAAAACCATTTAATTTTAAAGAATTAAAATACATAAGCCTTGTTTGACAAAAACTATTTTAAATCCTTTTTACTTATTTTAATAAACACTTTAGTTTATAAACTATAATCACATATTATTTTCATATCCCACAATAACCCATTAAATTAATCACATACTATATTTTAATTAAATATAGCCCTTTTAGCAAATATCACCAAATTATAATTTTCATTATAACTTTATTTATTAATTTAACATATCATATAAATTATTAAATCAACACAATAACATAACACCTCACGTAATAATACAACCTCTAAATTATAAATTAATTTAATTTAGAAAATTCTCTAATACATTTAAGTTCATCACCTATCACATTAATAAAATATTTATTTAACAATAAACACCTCAAATAATATTTATATAACTCAATAAATATTTAAATTACAAATTAAAATTTCGGATCGTTACATCCTTTCCTCCGTACAAAGATTTTGTCCCCACAATCACAATTCAAACAATCAAATCGTCACATTCTCCCCTACTTACAAAGATTCTGTTCCCAGAATCGAAGACACAGATTAAACAAATAACTCAGGGTAATTTTTCATCATTTCAGCTTCGAGTTCCCACGTTGCCTCTTCAACATTGTGGTTTCTCCATATCACCTTCACAGAAGGTATCACTTTATTCCTAAGCACTTGTTCCTTTCTGCCGACTATCTGGATAGGAATCTCTTCATAAGACAAATCTTTCTCGTACTGCAACGGTTCGTACATGATCACGTGCTTTTAATCGGGCTTATAAGATTATAACACCGAAATGTGAAAAACATTATGAATGTTTTCCAACTCTGGAGGTAGAGCTACCTCTTAAGCCACCTTTCCAACTCTTCGCAGGACTTCGAAGGGTCCAATAAACCTCGGGCTTAGCTTTTCTTTCTTACCGAAAAAAATTTTCCCTTTCCAAGGAGAAACTTTCAGGATCACGAAACTTTTTGCTTCAAATTCACGATTCTGCCTGTGTTGATCAGCATACTTTTTCTATCGATCTTGAGCAGCTACCAGTTTTGCTCTGATGAGTTTGAAAACTTCAGCAGTTTCTTGTACCAGTTCTGGTCCTAACAATTGGCATTCACCAACTTCATCCCATCACCGTGGAGTTCTGCACTTTCTGCCGTACAATGCCTCGTAAGGTGGCATGCCGATGCTCGCGTGGTAATTATTGTTGTAGGCAAATTCTACCAACGGTAAATGATCGTCCCAGTTTCCTTTAAAATCCATGATGCACGCTCTAAGAATATCTTCAAGCGTCTGGATTGTTCTTTCGCTTTGCCCATCGATTTGGGGATGATATGTTGTACTCATTTTCAGTTGCGTTCCCATGCATTATTGTAGTCTCTTCCAAAAAGTTGATGTGAACCTTGGATCTCTGTCTGATACAATTGAGACTGGAACTCCATGTCTTGACACGATCTCCTTAACGTACAACTTCGCCAGCTGATCAAGATTAAATTTAATCTTTATTGGAAAAAAGTGTGCAGTAATCTGTCCCCTATCACCCATATCGCATCGTATCCTTTCTGGGTCGTTGGAAGACCTACGACAAAATCCATTGTGATGTGCTTCCATTTCTATTCCAGTATTTCCAACGGTTGAAGTAACCCGCTTGGTCGTTGATGCTCGGCTTTCACCATCTGACACGTCAAACATTTTGTAACGCATTCTGTAACGTCTCTTTTCATATTCGGCCACCAAAAATATTGTCATAAATCTTGATACATCTTTGTACTTCCTGGATGAATCGAATATCTTATGTTGTGTGCTTCAGTTAAGATTTCGTCTTTAATATCTGGTACTGCTGGAACCCAGATTCTTCCCTAGTATCGTAGTAGTCCTTCGGTATCGATCTTCTATTTTTCATCACTACTGTCAATCATTTTCTCTTTGATAATTTCGCATTCTTTATCTTGAAGTAGCGTGTTCTTCACCTTGTCCACCAAAGTTGGACTAGCTTCTATCTGGTATAATTTTTCACCGAATTCTTCTGGAAATTTGATTTCTAGCTCTAGCCTTGTCATTGCTAAAATAATCTCCTCCTGAGTGGTTATCAGCATCAACTTCTCCCGACCTTTCCTGCTCAAAGCATCTGCAACCACATTCGCTTTGCCCGGGTGATAAAAGATCTCACAATCGTAATCCTTTATCAATTCCATCTATCTTCTTTGATGCATATTCAGGTCTTTCTGTGTGAAAATATACTTCAGACTTTTATGGTCTGTGTAGATTTCATATTTTTCTCCATAGAGATAATGTCTCCATATCTTCAATGCAAACACAACTGCCGCCAACTCTAAATCATGAGTCAGATACCCTTTCTCATAGTCTTTTAGTTGCCTTGATGCGTACGCAATGACTTTGTCATTCTGCATAAAGACAAAACCCAATCCTTTATGTAAAGGTTCACTATACACCACAAAGTTTCCTATATTATCTAGTAGTGAAAACACAGGTGCCACACTTGACTTCTTTTTCAGTTCTTGAAAACTTTCCTCACACATTTTCGTCCAAATAAATTTTACAGATTTTCTCGTCAAATTTGTCAACGGAGTAGAAATCTTGGAAAAATCTTGAATAAATCGTCTGTAATATCCTGCTAATCCCAAGAAACTTCTTACTTCTGATGGAGTTCTTGGTTGTTCCCAATTTATCACTACTTTGACTTTTGATGGATCTACGAAAATCCCATCCTTATCAATTACATGCCCAAGAAATTGTACACGTTCTAGCCAAAGTTCACATTTAGAGAATTTTGCGTACAACTTTTCTTTTCTTAACGTCTCCAAAGTCAGACGTAAGTGCTCCACGTGTTCTTCTTGAGTTTTAGAGTACACTAAAATATCATCGATGAACACCGCCACAAACTTGTCTAAAAATAGTTTAAACACCCTATTCATCAAATCCATGAACGTTGCAGGGGAGTTTGTCAAACCAAATGATATCACTAAAAATTCATAATGACCATAGCGAGTTCGGAATGCCGTCTTCGGTACATCCTCCTTCCTCACTTTCAATTGGTGATATCTGTAAGACCCCGAATTTTATGAAATAAAAGTATTCAATTTTTCTTATAATTACAATTCAGTAAATGGTTAAATTAATAAAAAGTTAAAGTTATTGGTGAAATGTGAAAACTTTTCAAAATACGCAAGTGGCTATAAAATAGTCATTGTTGTCAGGGAATATTCGTTTGGTCGTGGAATATTCTTTCTGTTGGGGAATATTCGTACGACGGCGCAGACATTTGTGGGCCCCATAATAGAATAACTGTCGGATGAAGATAACGACAAAAATTGAGTTTTTATAAATAACGGTGTAGTTGTTACCGTTAACACTGTTGGAATACCTGGTAGTTAAAATACAGTAATTCGCGTAGTTGTTACAGTAATTTCTGTTCAATATTTTATTTTATTGGATCAATAATTGCTGCGTTGATATTTTATATTATTGTTGTTTCAATAATTGTTGCTGCATAATATTTTCTATTATCAGATCAATAATTCATATTATTTGAATAATATTATTAGATAACATTATTGGCAATGTCTAAAAAGTTCTGTCTAAGGAGAGGTTTGGTCATCTAATTACGCGCCAGTAAGGAGAAATTCTTATTGGAAAGCCCCCTCTTTCCTGGGAACAGCCTGGTTGCCAGTACAGTGATTCTGTAATATTATTTATGAATAATTAATTATTGATTTATATGATAAGAAAATATTTATTTTATGTTGGATATATTTATTGTGGTTAAAAATGAAGGAGTTAATGTTGAGGTATTTTATCAGTATTTTTATCGGAATGGAGGTATTAAAAATCAAATCAGGATTTTTGAGAAATATTGCGGGGGTTATAATTTTTAATCCGACCGTTGGATCGTGGTAATATTTGGATATGTTATACATATATAAGTTGAGTATATGTCCACAAATTTTGAACCGTTAAAAATGAATGTATGATTTGTTATGAATTTTACGAGATGACTGGTTCAGAAATTGTTAAATTTTCGGAGTTAATCATTTTGGTAGAAAATTCTAGAATTGATCGGCCCCACTCTTAGTTGGTGAAGAAATGTACTGAGATTTTTATTCAAATGTGGTGGGTGGGAATAGTAGCAGGTAAAACCATCAGGTTGCAGGTTAAGTCTGCTTCGGCGTGCTAACATTTTCCTATAAATAGAGGGCTAAGTTAGAATTAAAAATTACACCAGAATTCATAAATTTTTTCTCTTTCTCTCTCTAGACTATTGAGTGTATTTTGTGAGTATTTAGATACTCTGTGAGTTTCTATTCATCAGTGCAAGTTTTCTTCAGCCTTATACCGATCAGAAGTATTGATCTTTTGAGGTAAGGGATAATAAGAGATTTTAAGGGTTGTTATATTTTCCAGTTTCATAATTTTTTTGACCTTCAAAAATTCTGGAAAAATTTGAAATGATATTTTGATGAGTTTTATTGATTGTGTCCAAAAATGGTGATTTTTGGATGTATAGATTGAGAGTTATGAATTTTATGAGAAAAGACTATTTTAAAAGTAACCGCTTATAATTTCTTGTGGTTAACTCCAAAATTGATGAAATTTTTATTGGGAGTACATCTATATAATATCAGTGTACTCTATGAATTTTGAAATTTTTAGATAAAAGGACAATTTATGATAAATGTCTAAATATTCGGCGGTTTTGGCCATATGAAAAATAGTAAATGAATTTTAAAAATTCTGAGAAAAATATATGTTCAATATGGAACTATATTCTGATAAATCTCAGAAAAGAAATATTTTTGGAACTGATTTGGTATTTTTATTGAAAATAGACTAGTTATGAATAATTGAATTAAATATGTTATGTGAATGAAGAAAGTTAGAAAATATGATTTTATGGCTTGAGAATCATATATGTGGTATAGGCAGATTTTTGATGAGGGTTTTGGTGATTGGTGAAGAAATCTTATGAGTTTGGCATTTTATGATGATTAAATGCATTAATTAGTAAAGTGTAAACAATTAAAATAAATTGTTTATAAGTTTAAAGAAATGTTATTCTTTCAATATCATTATACCGAAATATTGGTATGAATTTTATTGTGAAATTTCTACCTTTTTGTGTCGGGGTTACTATTCACGAGTTACTATTCATGAGTTACTAATCATGAGTTATTATTCACGAGTTACTATTCATGGGTACTATTCACGACAAAAATTTGGTTTCTTTTTCTGACCAAAGTATCGTTGATTTATGATTGTTGCTCTTGAAAATAAATGTAGTTGTTGATAATATTGTTTTTATTATCATATATAACATTTTTATAACCTTGATGTTGAAATTTTCTTTTACTTGAGCGTAAAGATGGGTAGATTGTTGGTATGATCATGACTATGGATTCTCTTTGGCCAGTAGTGCAAATTTAAATTGTTGACTGGTATGATCATGACCATTAAATTTATAACTGAATATCTTTAGCTTAAGTGTAAAGGTGAATTGATCAACATGGTTATAATTATTGTTTATATAATTCTGAAATGATTATATATTTCTTTGAGATATTAATATATTTGTCTTGTAGTGCAAAGATGAACTACTGATGAATATCTTTAGCCTGTAGTGCAAAGATGAATTATTGATGATTGTCTTTGGCCTGTAGTGCAAAGATGGTTTGTTGATGAATATCTTTGGCCGTAGTGCGAAGATGGATTTATTAGCATGATTATGAACAGGAACTGTGATTTGGTATAACCATGATCTTTGATGTTTCAGGTAAAGACAGGTGATAAAAATATTCTTCGTCTTGGGTGCGAAGAAAAATTTAGAATCACAATTATGATTATGAGTTATTCATATGATTGTGGAAAGGAACTGTTAAGTGATGTTACAGGGATAAAACATTGTTGGTGAATTTTTAAGATGGAGAAGATAATAGAATTTATAGTCTATTTGACTCTTCTAATGGATTGCTCGTTCCGCTGCAACTATGGTTGAGAATTTTTATTATCTACCATATGTTCTAAATCTCTAATTTATTACTAATGAAGGCTATTGATAATTTAATTATCTTTAGTCATGATAATCTTTACTGAGCTAGTTGTGCTCACCCTTTTATTTCACAATTCCTTTCAGGTAATAAGAGTGTAGCTGGGTCGAGCGGGTGTAACAAGGGAATAGAACGGTGGTCATCATTTAGTAGTTATATTTGGTGAAGAAAATAGGGTGAGGCGAACCCAACGTTGGAAGGGTGTTTTGTCACTATCATACAAGATTTCTAATGACATACAACCTCGTGTCATCATAAGACTGGGTTGTGCTCATCCACTTGCTGAGTATCTTTACGAGCACTACCTATATAATCTTGGTGTTTGTTTGAAGTATAATTTTTAATTAGAGACAGTGGAGATAATGACATGTCAAGAGAAGACTCCCCATTAGGAAGAATATGATAGTAATCTTCTCCTTTTTGTTTGGGGTCTATTGGGTCAACCAAGGATAATTCTGTGGCCATATGATATCTATCATAACCTAGAAGAATGGCCTCCCATGTACCAAGGTTTCCTTGAGCACTTCCCAAATATTCTAATTTCTAAAACAATTTTTGACTATACCTTTATGTAAGGTGTCATTGTGAGGTGTTGTCCACGGTTGGGACATGAGTCACATTTGGTATATATTTATATCCAAACTCACAGCATATGTGTTGTTGTATTTTGCACGACGATTGTTGTAATAAAGTTGTAGTTGTTTTCTATACCATATATTTGGCGACTCAGAATAGGTTAGATGGAATGGACCTATTTTGGGGTTGTCACAGTTAGTATCAGAGCCATAAGTAAAGAGCCCCGAGCCTCTATCTGGTGACATCCTGTTGCAGGGGAATGCACCGAAGCCAGACTCTCCATAGGGGATGCCGTTCTGCGGTGGCAAGCTGATAGGTACCTTTGTGAGGTGCTGACACATGATGGTGTCCAATGTCACAGTTGGTATCAGAGCTTAGGGATATGATCTCTGACGGAGATCCGGGATTAGAACTAGGAGGGGAGAGACGAGTAAATCATTCGCTAGTGTGTGTCCTACCTAAGCTGAATTTTCTTAATTAAATTGACAAATTGTGATATGTCAATTAACCTTTGTTTTGAAGCTGTATTCTAGAATGATATCTGAAATACATGAGATGAGCAATGGAGAAATCATGATGACAGGGAAGATGGAATCAGAAATGAAAGCAAGGTATTCTTAACTCTTTGAAATACCAGGTACGTAAATTTCGGGGACAAAATTTCATAAGGAGGGGAGATTGTAAGACCCCGAATTTTATGAAATAAAAGTATTTAATTTTTCTTATAATTACAATTCAGTAAATGGTTAAATTGATAAAAAGTTAAAGTTATTGGTGAAATGTGAAAACTTTTCAAAATACGCAAGTGGTTATAAAATATTCATTGTTGTCGGGGAATATTCGTTTGGTCGTGGAATATTCTTTCTGTCGGGGAATATTCGTACGACGGCGCAGACATTTGTGGGCCCCATAACAGAATAACTGTCGGATGAAGATAACGACAAAAACTGACTTTTTATAAATAACGGTGTAGTTGTTACCGTTAACACTGTTGGAATACCTGGTGGTTAAAATACAGTAATTCACGTAGTTGCACAGTAGCACACGGTATTGCACAGTATTTTTTGTAATTATTAATTCGTACGTGAGAAGGCACTACTCAATAATTGTTACAGTAATTTCTGTTCAATATTTTATTTTATTGAATCAATAATTGTTGCGTTGATATTTTATATTATTGTTGTTTCAATAATTATTGCTGCACAGTATTTTCTATTATCAGATCAATAATTCATATTATTTGAATAATATTATTAGATAGCATTATTGGCAATGTCTAGAAAGTTCTGTCTAAAGAGAGGTTTGGTCATCTAATTACGCGCCAGTAAGGAGAAATTCTTATTGAAAAGCCCCCTTTTTCCTGGGAACAGCCTGGTTGCCAGTACAGTGATTCTGTAATATTATTTATGAATAATTAATTAATGATTTATATGATAAGAAACTATTTATTTTATGTTGGATATATTTATTGTGGTTAAAAATGAAAAAGTTAATGTTGAGGTCTTTTATCAGTATTTTTATCGGAATGGAGGTACTAAAAATCAAATCAGGGTTTTTGAGAAATATTGCGGGGGTTATAATTTTTAATCCGACCGTTGGATCGTGGTAATATTTGGATATGTTATACATATATAAGTTGAGTATATGTCCACAAATTTTGAACCGTTAAAAATGAACGTATGATTTGTTATGAATTTTACGAGATGACTGGTTCAGAAATTGTTAAATTTTCGGAGTTAATCATTTTGGTAGAAAATTCTAGAATTGATCGGCCCCACTCTTAGTTGGTGAAGAAATGTGCTGAGATTTTTATTCAAATGTGGTGGGTGGGAATAGTAGCAGGTAAAACCATCAGGTTGCAGGTTAAGTCTGCTTCGGCGTGCTAACATTTTCCTATAAATAGAGGGCTAAGTTAGAATTAAAAATTACACCAGAATTCATAAATTTTTTCTCTTTCTCTCTCTAGACTATTGAGTGTATTTTGTGAGTATTTAGATACTCTGTGAGTTTCTATTCATCAGTGCAAGTTTTCTTCAGCCTTATACCGATCAGAAGTACTGCTCTTTTGAGGTAAGGGATAATAAGAGATTTTAAGGGTTGTTATATTTTCCAGTTTCATAATTTTTTTGACCTTCAAAAATTCTGGAAAAATTTGAAATGATATTTTGATGAGTTTTATTGATTGTGTCCAAAAATGGTGATTTTTGGATGTATAGATTGAGAGTTATGAATTTTATTGGAAAAGACTATTTTAAAAGTAACCGCTTATAATTTCTTGTGGTTAACTCTAAAATTGATGAAATTTTTATTGGGAGTACATCTGTATAATATCAGTGTACTCTATGAATTTTGAAATTTTTAGATAAAAGGACAATTTATGATAAATGTCTAAATATTCGGCGGTTTTGGCCATATGAAAAATAGTAAATGAATTTTAAAAATTCTGAGAAAAATATATGTTCAATATGGAACTATATTCTGATAAATCTCAGAAAAGAAATATTTTTGGAACTGATTTGGTATTTTTATTGAAAATAGACTAGTTATGAATAATTGAATTAAATATGTTATGTGAATGAAGAAAGTTAGAAAATATGATTTTATGGCTTGAGAATCATATATGTGGTATAGGCAGATTTTTGATGAGGGTTTTGGTGATTGGTGAAGAAATCTTATGAGTTTGGCATTTTATGATGATTAAATGCATTAATTAGTAAAGTGTAAACAATTAAAATAAATTGTTTATAAGTTTAAAGAAATGTTATTCTTTCAATATCATTATACTGAAATATTGGTATGAATTTTATTGTGAAATTTCTACCTTTTTGTGTCGGGGTTACTATTCACGAGTTACTATTCATGAGTTACTAATCATGAGTTATTATTCACGAGTTACTATTCATGGGTACTATTCACGACAAAAATTTGGTTTCTTTTTCTGACCAAAGTATCGTTGATTTATGATTGTTGCTCTTGAAAATAAATGTAGTTGTTGATAATATTGTTTTTATTATCATATATAACATTTTTATAACCCTGATGTTGAAATTCTCTTTTACTTGAGCGTAAAGATGGGTAGATTGTTGGTATGATCATGACTATGGATTCTCTTTGGCCAGTAGTGCAAATTTAAATTGTTGACTGGTATGATCATGACCATTAAATTTATAACTGAATATCTTTAGCTTAAGTGTAAAGGTGAATTGATCAACATGGTTATAATTATTGTTTATATAATTCTGAAATGATTATATATTTATTTGAGATATTAATATATTTGTCTTGTAGTGCAAAGATGAACTACTGATGAATATCTTTGGCCTGTAGTGCAAAGATGAATTATTGATGAATGTCTTTGGCCTGTAGTGCAAAGATGGTTTGTTGATGAATATCTTTGGCCGTAGTGCGAAGATGGATTTATTAGCATGATTATGAACAGGAACTGTGATTATGATCTTTGATGTTTCAGGTAAAGACAGGTGATAAAAATATTCTTCGTCTTGGGTGCGAAGAAAAATTTAGAATCACAATTATGATTATGAGTTATTCATATGATTGTGGAAAGGAACTGTTAAGTGATGTTACAGGGATAAAACATTGTTGGTGAATTTTTAAGATGGAGAAGATAATAGAATTTATAGTCAATTTGACTCTTCTAATGGATTGCTCGTTCCGCTGCAACTATGGTTGAGAATTTTTATTATCTACCATATGTTCTAAATCTCTAATTTATTACTAATGAATGCTATTGATAATTTAATTATCTTTAGTCATGATAATCTTTACTGAGCTAGTTGTGCTCACCCTTTTATTTCACAATTCCTTTCAGGTAATAAGAGTGTAGCTGGGTCGAGCGGGTGTAACAAGGGAATAGAACGGTGGTCATCATTTAGTAGTTATATTTGGTGAAGAAAATAGGGTGAGGCGAACCCAACGTTGGAAGGGTGTTTTGTCACTATCATACAAGATTTCTAATGACATACAACCTCGTGTCATCATAAGACTGGGTTGTGCTCATCCACTTGCTGAGTATCTTTACGAGCACTACCTATATAATCTTGGTGTTTGTTTGAAGTATAATTTTTAATTAGAGACAGTGGAGATAATGACATGTCAAGAGAAGACTCCCCATTAGGAAGAATATGATAGTAATCTTCTCCTTTTTGTTTGGGGTCTATTGGGTCAACCAAGGATAATTCTGTGGCCATATGATATCTATCATAACCTAGAAGAATGGCCTCCCATGTACCAAGGTTTCCTTGAGCACTTCCCAAATATTCTAATTTCTAAAACAATTTTTGACTATACCTTTATGTAAGGTGTCATTGTGAGGTGTTGTCCACGGTTGGGACATGAGTCACATTTGGTATATATTTATATCCAAACTCACAGCATATGTGTTGTTGTATTTTGCACGACGATTGTTGTAATAAAGTTGTAGTTGTTTTCTATACCATATATTTGGCGACTCAGAATAGGTTGGATGGAATGGACCTATTTTGGGGTTGTCGCAATATCCACTTCTCAAATCTATTTTTGAGAAATATTTAGCACCCTTCAATTGATCAAACAAGTCATCTATTCTTGGCAATGGGTATTTATTTTTAATAGTGACTTTGTTTAATTTTCTATAGTCAATGCAAAGATGCATTGACCCATCCTTCTTCTTCACGAATAATACCAGTGCTCCCCACGGTGATACACTCGGTTGAATGTACTTCTTATCCAGCAGTTCTTAAAGTTGCACCATTAGTTCCTTCATTTCCACCGGAGCCATTCTGTACGGGGCCTTTGATATCAGAGCGATTCTTGGCGCTAAGTCGATCACGAACTCGATTTCTCTGTCAGACGGAAGTCCTGACAAATCCTCCGAAAAAACGTCCACAAATTCCTTAACCACTGGTATTTCCTCCAATTTCTCACCCTTCTCCTTTTGAGTATCGACTATGTAAGCTAAATACCATACACAGCCCTGACTCAACAACTTTTTGGCCTGCATCATCGTTAGACATCTCATTTGTCTAGGCGATTTGCTACCATGAAAAACTACCTTTGACGGAGTCATAAGGTTTACACACTTCTCTTGGTAGTCAATTATAGCTCCATAATTGAATAGCCAATCCATTCCCAATATCACGTTAAACTTTCTGAGTTTTATCGGGATTAAATCTACTTTCATAATATTCCCCTTAATATTCACCATACAATTCTTGTATACGAACCTAACAAGAATCACTTTCCTATTCGCAATTTCTATGTTTAAAGGGAAATTCAACTCTTCACTAGGTATTTCTAACCTCTTAGCAAATTCATCAGATATAAACGAGCAAGTAGCACCAGAATCAAATAATACATATACATTTATATCATTGATTTGGATAATACCTGACATGACATCTTTTGATTGCACCGCGTCCTGCACTGTCATGTTAAAGGTTCTTATTGTGGGCTTATTTGTTAACGTTGGTCGAGCAATAGTAAGTGCACCTCCACTAGCATTTCCCTTGCTTCCAGCTGTCTCACCCGACTTCTTCTTTGGACACTCACGAGCAAAGTGATCCTTTGACCCGCAGGTGTAGCAAACATTCTTCTTGGGTTGATTGTAAATTAGGGCGATGTGACCTTCCTGGCCACAGTTGAAGCATACTCGTTTCCCCATCAAGCATACACCCTTGTGAAACTTTCTGCATGTAGCACATGCTTCGAACTTCTTCTTTTGCTAGCTTCCTTGCTGATTTCCAGCTCCCCTATTCGCATTCCACTTCCTCTTCAAATTGTTGCTGCCATTTCCACCATTATTACCCCACCATTCTTAACTTCACCTTCACTCTTCTTCTTCCTCTGCTCTTGGTTATGTTTTGTTACAGCCTCGCCTCCACTCTCAGCGAGAATTGCTTTCTCCATTACCGCTGCAAATGTTTTCAACTGGAACAAGGAGACCCTACTGTACAACCAGGGCTTCAACCCTTGTTCAAATCTCTTCGCCTTGCGCTCGTCTGTGCTAACTTGATATGGCGCAAACCTCGCCAACTCGTTGAATTTAGCGGCATACTCAGACACCGTCATCGTTCCCTGCTTTAGTTCAAAAAACTGCACTTCTAACTGACTCTTCGAACTCTTTGGGAAATTGGTCTCGAAGAATATCTCCTTAAACCAATCCTAGGTCATAATCCCTTGACCTCCTCGGGTTTTATTGGCTTGCCACCAATAACTCGCCTCTTCTTTCGACATGAATGTTGCAAAAGAAGTCTTCTGATAATCCCTTACCCTAGCGACATCAAACACCTTCTTTATCTCCATAATCTAGGTTTGTGCCTCCACTAGATTCATGGACCCACAGAATTCAGGTGGTCCAACCGCCTTGAAATCCTTAAACGTTGTACCTTAGTTCTAAGGTTGATTCTGCAAAGCACCAGTCAGTAATGTCTCTAGCTGCTGAACTGGGTTATCTCCCACATTGTTGTTGTTGTTTTCCTCAGTGGTTCTCTGTCGTGGTGGTTGACGTCTTGGAGGCATTTTCTGTTAAAATACATCTATTAGATTCTATTTAATCTTTTTAAGTATTATATATTTAAATTGCACATCATAAAAGATTATCACGTAACACATAACACTTTGAATAAAATAATAACTTTTATTCTTTCATAATCTTTTTCAAAACATCATAACAATAGCATCACTTCTATTTACATTACTTCCCTGAACTATAACAGTTGCAGGATAACATCATCAACATCTATCCCATTGGTTATATCATACCCGAGATTTACATATTATTTAAAATTTTATTAGTCTCATCACATGCACACTCTCTACGATATCCTACTAAGATAGTTCGTAGCCTTTTGACATTCTTCTTCCATAATCCGGAACATTGTTCGACGATCTAACACATACGATGGCAGAGTCTCAAACTGTATAGGATAACCCATGACCCAATCTTGAGCTCGATTAATCATTGTGTTGAATACGTTGTTCATCTCCTCCATCTTCATCCTCTTTGCTTGCGCGTCTCTTACTGCTATCCCGGCTTGTTGAAAAGCTTCTTCGTACGCATCTTCGGCTCTTGCCCTCTTCGTCGATTCCTCCCTCAACCTGTTCTTCAGTTCTGCAATCTCCGCTGTCATTCGTTCGTTCTCTCCTTTAGTGTGTTCTAACTTCTCCTTGACATTAGTCAGTCGTTCCTCTCGATCTAGGATCTCATCGTCTTTCTGTGTCAATGCAGTCTATTGTTCAGCTACTATTTCTTGCAACTCCTTGACAGTATCCTGAAGTTCCACATTGCGGTCATAGACTTCATCGTACATATGAGCAGCTATCGAGTTCAGTGGAATCTCCTCCCCCTCGTCCTCCTCATCCCCTGACTGTGGTAGCTCAACAGGGTCCTCCTCATCCGTCTCTATCTCATCCTCCTTATCAGGTACTCTTTCCTGCTCAACTACTGTGACCGACGAAACTGTTTCCCGTGGCAGTAGTTGTTCCCAAATCACCTGAATATCTCGAGGCTCCTCCACTCTAGCCTGACTAGATCCTCCTATATTAGCCATCATGTCAACCAAATTTTTAGTTTAATTACTAATCATTACTACTCGACATTCACGAGCACATAAGTTGTAATCACATAAGCACATAAGTATTTTATTACTTATTTCTTAACAACTCTTATCATCACTATCTTTTCAAAGGTTACTTCCTAAGGCTTTTCCTCACCTAAGGTTCATAACCTAAAGCTTTGATACTAACTTGTGACACCCCCAAATCTAAGTACTTCATTTCCACAAGATTTGGTGCTCACTATCCATACATTCATACTATCTACCCAAATAAAATAATATTTAAACCATAATCCTCCCTTAAAATAGGGTTACAACATTAATTCAAAAATATCCCAGGTTATCTAACCTTTAAACATCATTCAATTACGGAATTTAATTATTACATTACATCATTACTGAAAAGTCTGTGATCATAACAGTAAACAAAAGTACAAATTAGCATCACTTGTACATCTTTCCTTTTCCTTTGCTAGTTGAACGCTCATCTGCCTTCTCAACTTTAGCTGCAATGAGTGTATAAATATGCAAGAGTGAGCAAAACAATTGCTCACTGGATATAACAATGAATCAACAGGAAAAAATAATATTAATAATTGCCAACGAATAGGCTCATCAAGTCTGAATAATACTCCAACAATGATAATCAAAAACTGGAATTCAAAAGTTGGAATATATATAACTGAGGGTTATAAGACCATGAACTATGTCAACAGTTGTGAGTAATCTTTCAACTCCAACTTTAACAGTCAAAAGACTATAAGGACTCCTCGTACTTAGGGGGATCAGCCCTTCGTACAATGTATTGCGCACAAACATTTTAACGCTACGCGTAAATTATCCCCTAATAATAATAGGGTTGTTCATCCCAGTATTTAGAGTACAAGTTCGCACCAAAAAAAGTTTGGTTTGGATAAGCTTTCAAGGGAAATTGAAGTTTAACGAACATCAACTAGAGGACTAGTTGAATCAATAGTATTTGATAATCACAACAGATGTTTAATAACAACATAACATAGAACAATTGAGAATCATAAGTGAACTGATTATACATATTAAACTCATGCCTGAATTAACTATAGAGCATAAGTATTCAACAAAATGAATAAAGTGGTAACCCTTTGCTTGAACAATAAATAAGCTAAGGTTAGAGTCTTATAACATTAGAAATGAAATTACTGAGCGTACATTAAATGATAGCAAGCTGGAAACTAAAAACTTGCCCAACATGGTATTAACTCATGCAAATAATTAAAACAGTTCAATAATAGAGACGAGAGTTCAAAAACTACGTTCATTATACAATAATAGAACTTAAGAAACTTGCTTAACTATAAACAAGTTAAAATGAATCAGTCAAATGAGAATTTTAAATAACATTAGAGTTAAAGTTTGCTCGAATGAATTTCAGGAACAATTCACTTATTCAATAACAGTTAAGATAAAAAGCTTGCTCAATCAAAAGAATAAATTTACACAATGTAATAATAGAACTAACTCAACGAAAGTGTAGAGTTAGAAAACTTTCTCAATGTAAAAAGATAGGGTTTAGAAACTTGCCTTGAGCGTAAGCTATAAAATTAAACTCACGATCACCTACACATAATTTTAGACCCACAATACCTATTAAATATTCTAACATACCATAACATGTTTATTGCCACTTACATTTCAGAAACTCTAAGTGTTTTACTTCGCAACACTTGCATAACATTCATTGTGTACACTAAGTTATCACATAATGCGTTCGAAATTTACTAATCATTTTTATCACTTTGAATTCACTAACCCCATAACAGAACTCTATTTTAGCCTTTTTATTACATGTTGGACACATTACCATAATCTTTAGTTAAGCTACAAGAACGACCAAAGTCTGCAGAAATAGCAGACTTCAGTGTCTGGAAATGGGCACTAGCGCGGCCGTGCGAGTTTTGTATGCGCGCCCGCGCGACTTGCAAAACCCAGTTTTGCATAACAGAGCCACGACACTTTTCTTAAGCCAACTAACCCGAACTTCACCCATCAAATAGTAAAATTAACATATACAAATGATACAACACCATTACAACATGTTTCCTCACTTCTATATCAATATAGAACAACTTAACAGTAATTACACCACTGTAATTTCTCAAATTTCATGTTTTTTATATAAAACTCAATTTTCTTGACATTCATCCTAAAATCATCACTGTGAATTCATTATTTGGCCAAAACACTCCATTCAAATTACGTTATACTCGTATCTCATTCAACTAACATATACCAGCTTCAATTTATAATTTCACACACTAATTGACCACTAAAACTGATACTTACATGAGCCATATATATATATATATATATATATATATATATATATATATATATATATATATATATATATATATATACTGATATTATTTCTTCATACTGTCAAATGAATTTAGCATGCAATTGTTGTTTAAAAATAATCTCTATCATCATAAACATGTATAACCACAAGTAATCCATTGTAAAGCAACAATTCAATAAATTTACAGTTCATAGAGTCTAAAATAGTTGTCGTAGAACATATATATGTATATATAATATAGAGTTAACATACCTTCAAATTGCTTATAGATAATCGTTGCTAAACACTGGAATTGTTGTGAAATTTCTTAATTTCTCTCTCAATTCTCTCAACTTTTACTGAAAATCTTTTCTTTCTTCTCTTGGTATTAGACTATGTACTAACAATAGTAAGCCTAAACTAACTGATAACAGTTTGCGTCAAAAATAAAACTGCTATGGCAATAATAAGCCTACTTATTATACCAGCTACAAAACTAACGTATAATATATAAATATATTATATTTATTATTTTATTTGTTTTATTTTAAATTTTAAAAATTAGAAATACCAAAAGTCATAAGGCTTGTTTGGCAAAACTATTTAATTTTAAAGAATTAAAATACTTAAGTCTTGTTTGACAAAAACTAATTTAAATCATTTTTACTTATTTTAATAAACACTTTAGTTTATAAACTATAATCACATATTATTTTTCATATCCCACAATAACCCATTAAATTAATCACATAATATATTTTAATTAAATATAGCCCTTTTAGCAAATATCACAAAAATATAATTTTTATTATAACTTTATTTAATAATTTAACATATCATCTAAATTATTAAATCAACACAACAACATAACACCTCACGTAATAATACAACCTCCAAATTATAAATTAATTTAATTTAGAAAATTCTCTAATACATTTAAGTTCATCAACTATTACATCAATAAAATATTTATTTAACAATAAGCACCTCAAATAATATTTATATAACTCAATAAATATTTAAATTACAAATTAAAATTTTGGATCGTTACAATAAACACATCCACTAAATATTTATATAATTCAATAAATATTTAATATTACAATTAAAATTCTGGAATGTTACATCATTTCCTCTTTACAAGGATTCTGTCCCCAGAATCACAATTCAAACAATCAAATCGTCACATTTCTCCCCTACTTACAAAGATTATGTCCCAAGAATCGAAGACACAGACTAAACAAATAACTCAGGTAATTCTTCATCATATCAGCTTCGAGTTCCCACGTAGCCTCTTCGATATTGTGATTCCTCCATATCACCTTTACAGAAGGTATCACTTTATTCCTGAGCACTTGTTCTTTTCGGTCGACTATCTGGATAGGAATCTCCTCATAAGACAAATCTTTACTAAACTGCAATGGTTTATACTCGATCACATGTTTGTAATCGGGTTTATACGGTCGCAACACCGACACATGAAAAATATTGTGCACATGCTCCAATTCTGGAGGTAAAGCTACCTCATAAGCTACTTCTCCCACTCTTCGTAGTATTTTGAAAGGTCCAATAAACCTTGGGCTGAGCTTTCCTTTCTTGCCAAAACGAATTTTCCCCTTCCAAGGAGAAACTTTCAGGAACACAAAATTTCCTGCTTCAAATTCACGATTCTGCCTGTGTTGATTAGCATACTTTTTCTATCGATCTTGAGCAGCTACCAGTCTTGCTCTGATGAGTTTTATAACTTTAGAGGTTTGTTGTACCAGTTCTGGGCCTAACAGTTGACGTTCACCAACTTCATCCCAACATAGTGGAGTTCTACACTTTCTGTCGTATAACGCCTCGTATGGCGGCATGCCAATGCTTGCATGGTAACTGTTGTTATATGCAAATTCCACCAACTGTAGATGATCATCCCAGTTTCCTTCGAAATCCATGATGCACGCTCTAAGCATATCTTCTAACGTCTGGATTGTTCGTTCGCTTTGCCCATTAGTTTGTGGATGATATGTTGTGCTCATCTTCAGTTGCGTTCCCATGCATTCTTGTAATCTCTTCCAAAAATTTTGATGTGAACCTTGGATCTCTGTCTGATACAATTGACACTAGAACTCCATGTCTTGAGACGATCTCTTTAACGTATAGCTTCGCCAGCTGATCAAGATTAAATTTAATCTTTATTGGCAAAAAGTGTGTTGATTTTGTCAATCTGTCCACTATCACCCATATCGCATCATATCATTTCTGGGTCATTGGAAGACCTACCACAAAATCCATTGTGATGTGCTCCCACTTCCATTCCGGTATTTCCAACGATTGAAGTAATCCGTTTGGTCGTTGATGCTCGGCTTTCACTTTTTGACATGTTAAGCACTTTGCAACGCATTTTGCCACATCTCTTTTCATGTTCGGCCACTAGAAATGATACTGGAAATCTTGATACATCCTTGTACTTCTCGAATGAATCGAATATCTTGAGTTATGCGCTTCCGTCAAGATTTCCTCTTTAATTTCCTGAACTGCTGGAACCCAAATTCGTCCCTCGAATCTTAGCATTCCCGCAGTATCGACTTGGTACTTTACTTCTTTACCCTCGACCGTACTTTCTTTTATTTTTCTGCATTCTTCATCCTGTAATTGTGCGTTCTTCACCTTGTCCACCAAAGTTGGACTAGCTTCTATCTAGTACAATTTTTCATTGGATTCTTTTGGAAATTTGATTTCTAATTCTAGCCTTGCCATTGCTGAAATGAGCTCCTCCTTATCGGTTAACAACATCAACTTCTCTCGGCCTTTCCTACTCAAGGCATCCACAACCACATTAGCTTTGCCTGGATAATAAAAGATCTCACAATCGTAATCCTTTAACAATTCTATCCATCTCCTTTGCTGTATGTTCAAGTCCTTCTGTGTGAAGTTATATTTTAGACTTTTATGGTCTGTGTAGATTTCATATTTCTCTCCATAGAGATAGTGTCTCCATATCTTCAATGCAAACAAAACCGCCACCAACTCTAAATCATGAGTCAGATACCCTTTCTCATAGTCTTTTAATTGCCTTGATGCATACACAATGACTTTGTCGTTCTGCATAAGGACACAACCCAATCCTTTGTGCGAAGCATCACTATACATCACAAAGTTTCCTGTATTATCTGGTAATGACAACACAGGTGCCACACTTAACTTCTTTTTCAGTTCTTGAAAACTTTTCTCACACTTTTTCGTCCAAACAAATTTTACCGATTTTCTCGTCAAATTTGTCAACGGAGTAGCAATCTTGGAAAAATCTTGAATAAATCATCTGTAATATCCTGCCAATCCCAAGAAACTTCTTACTTCTGATGGAGTTCTTAGTTGTTCCCAATTTATCACCGCTTTGACTTTTGATGGATCTACGGAAATCACATCCTTATCAATTACATGCCCAAGAAATTGTACACGTTCCAGCCAAAACTCACATTTAGATAATTTTGCGTACAACTTTTCTTTCCTTAATGTCTCCAGCGTCAGACGTAAGTGTTCCATGTGTTCCTCTTGAGTTTTAGAATACACCAGGATATCATCGATGAACACCACTACAAACTTGTCTAAAAATGGTTTAAACACCCTGTTCATCAAATCCATGAATGCTGCAGGAGCGTTTGTCAAACCAAATGACATCACCAAAAATTCATAATGTTCATAGCGAGTTCGGAATGTTGTCTTCGGTACATCCTCCTTCCTTACTTTCAGTTGGTGATACCCACTTCTCAAATCTATTTTCAAGAAATATCTAGCACCTTCAATTGATCAAACTAGTTATCTATTCTTGGCAATGGATATTTATTCTTAATATTGATTTTGTTCAATTCTCTATAATCAACGCAAAGACGCATTTACCCATCCTTCTTCTTCACGAATAACATCGGTGCTCCCCACAGTGATACGCTCGGTTGAATATACTTTTTATCCAACAACTCTTGCAGTTGTACCATCAATTCCTTCATTTCCACCGGAGCCATTCTGTATGGGGCATTCGATATCGGAGCGGTTCCTGGCGCTAAGTCGATCACGAACTCGATTTCTCTGTCAGGCAGAAGTCCTGGCAAATCCTCCAAAAAAACGTCCACAAATTCCCTAACCACTGGTATTTCTTCCAATTTTACACCCTTCTCCTTTTGAGTATTGACTATGTAGGCTAAATACCCCACACAACCCTAACTCAACAACTTCTTGGCCTGCATCATCGTCAAACATCTCATTTGTCTGGGCAATTTGCTACCATGAAAAACTACCTTTGATAGAGTCATAAGATTTACACACTTCATTTGACAGTCAATTAACGCTCTATAATTGAATATCCAATCCATTCCCAATATCACGTCAAACTCTCCGAGTTTTATCGGGATTAAATCTACTTTCATAACATTCCCCTTAATATTCACCCTACAGTTCTTGTATACGAACCTAACAGGAATTACTTCCCTATTCGCAATTTCTATGTTCAAAGGGAAATTTAGCTCTTCACTAGATATTTCTAACTTCTTAGCAAATTCATCAGATATAAACAAGCAAGTAGCACCCGAATCAAGTAATACATATGCATTTATATCATTAATTTGAATAATACCTGACATGACATCTTTTAATTGCACCGCATCCTGCACCGTCATGTTAAAGGTTCTTGTTGTGGGCTTATTTGTTGACGTCGGTCCAGCAATAGTCAGTGCACCTCCACTAGAATTTCCCTTGCTTCCAGCTGTCTCACCCGACTTCTTCTTTAGACACTCGCGAGCAAAGTGATCCTTTGACCCGTAGGTGTAGCAAACATTCTTCTTGGGTTGATTGCAATTTGGGGCGATATGACCCTCCTGGCCATAGTTGAAGCATACTCGTTTCCCCATCAAGCACACACCCTTGTGAAACTTTTTGCATGTAGCACATGCTTCAAACTTCTTCTTTTGCTGGCTTCCTTGCTGATTTCCAGCTCCCACACTTGCATTCCACCTCCTCTTCAAATTGTTGTTGTTTCCACCGTTACTACCTCCACTATTTTTAGCTTCACCTTCACTCTTCTTCTTCCTCTGCTCTTGGTTGTGTTTTGTTACGGCCTCACCTCCACTCTCAGCGAGAATTACTTTCTCCATTACCGCTGTAAACGTCTTTATTTGGAACAGGGAGACCTTACTGTACAACCAGGGCTTCAATCCCTGTTCAAACCTCTTCGCCATGCGTTCGTCTGTGCTGACTTGATATGGTGCAAACCTCGCTAACTCGTTGAATTTAGTGGCATACTCAGATACCGACATCGTTCCTTGCTTTAGTTCTAAAAACTGCACCTCTAGCTGACTCTTCGAACTCTCTGGGAAATAGGTCTCGAAGAATATCTCCTTAAACCTATCCTAGGTCATAATCCCTTGACCTCCACGGGTTTTATTGGCTTGCCACCAATAACTCACCTCTGCTTTCAACATGAATGTTGCAAAAGCAGTCTTCTGATCATCCCCTACCCTAGCGACATCGAATACCTTCTCTATTTCCATGATCCATGACTGTGCCTCCACGGGATTCATGGACCCACGGAACTCCGGTGGCCCAACCGCCTTGAAGTCCTTAAAGGTTGTAGCTTGATTCTGTTGCTTATTCTGTAATGCTCCCGTTAGTAGCGTTAAAAATTCCTGAACTGGATTAGCCTCGGCATTGTTGTTATTCTCGGGGTTCCTTTGTCGTGGTTGGCGTGTTGGAGGCATTTTCTGTTAAGATACACCCATTAGATTCTATTCAACTTTTTAAGTATTATATACTTAAGTTGCACATCATAAAAGAATATCACATAACACATAACACTTTGAATAAAATAATAACTTTTATTCCTTCATAATCTTTTTGAAAACATCATAACAATGGCATCACTGCTATTTACATTACTTCCCTGAACTACTAAAGTTCCAGGATAACATCATTATCATATCCCATAGGTTACATCATACTTGGAATTTACATATTATTTAACATTTTATTAGTCTCATCACAAGCACATTCCCTACGATGTCCTACCGAGATAGTCCGTAGCCTTTTGACGTTCTTCTTCCATAATCTGGAACATTGTTCGACGATCTAACACGTACGATGGTAGAGTCTCGAACTGAATAGGATAACCCATGACCCGATCTTGAGCTCGATTGATCACGGTGTTGAATACATTATTCATCTCCTCCATCTTCATCCTTTTTGCTTGTGCGTCTCTTCCTGCTATCCCGGCTCGTTGATAAGCTTTCTCGTACGCGTCTTCAGCTCTTACCCTCTTAGTTGATTCCTCCCTCAACTTGTTCTTCAGTTCTGCGATCTCTGCTATCATCCGCTCGTTCTCTCCTTTAGTGTGAACCAGCTTCTCTTCAACGTTATTCAGACGTTCCTCTCGATCCTGGATCTCGTCGTCCTTCTGTGCCATCGAGGTCTTTTGCTCAGCTACTATCTCTTGTAACTCCTCGACGGTATCCTGAAGTTCCACGTTGTGATCGTAGACTTCATCGTACATACGAGCAACTATCGAGTTAAGTGGAAGTTCTTCCTCCTCATTCTCCTCATCCGACTGTGGCAGTTCAACAGGGTCCTCCTCATCCGTCTCTATCTCATCATCCTCATCAGGTATTCTCTCCTGCTCAACTACTGTGACCGACGAAACTGTTTGTCGTGGTAATAGTTGTTCCCAAACCACCTGCATATCTCGAGGCTCCTCCTCTCTAGCCTGACTGGATCCTCCTATATTAGCCATCCTGTCAACCAAATTTTAAGTTTTAATTACTAATCATTACTACTCGACACTCACGAGCACATAAGTTATAATCACATAAGCACATAAGTAATTTATTACTTCTTCCTTAACAACTCAATAAGAGTTTATCATCACTATCTTTTCCAAGGTTACTTCCTAAGGCTTTTCCCTCACCTAAGGTTCATAACCTAAAGCTTTGATACCAACTTGTGACACCCCCAAATTTAAGTACTTCATTTCCACAAGATTTGGTGTTCACTATCCATACATTCATAATATCTACCCAAATAGATTAATATTTAAACCATAATCCTCCCTTTAAATAAGGTTACATCATTAAATAAAAAAAACATCCCAGGTTGTCTAACCTTTAAACATCATTCAAGTGCGGAAATAAAATTATTACATTACATCATTATTAAAAAGTCTATGGCCATCATAGTAAACAAAATTACAAGTTTGCATCACTTGTACATTTTTCCCTTTCCTTTGTTAGTTGAAGGCTCATCTACCTTCTCAACTTTAGCTGCAATGAGTATATAAATATGCAAGGGTGAGCAAAACAATTGCTCACTAGATATAACAATAGATCAACAGAAGAATAATAATGATAATTGCCAACAATAGGCTCATCAAAACTGAATAGTATTCTAATAATGATAATCAAAAACTGGAATTCAAAATATGGAATATATCTAACTGAGGGTCATAAGACCATGAACTATGTCCACAGTTGTGAGTAATCTTTCAACTCCAACTTTAATAGTCATAAGACTATAAAGACTCCTCGTACTTAGGGGGATCAGCCCTTCGTACAATGTATTGTGCACAAATATTTCAACACTAAACGTAAATTTTCCCCTATTAATAGGGTTGTTCATCTCAGTATTTAGAGTACAAGTCCGCACCAAAGAAAGTTTGGTTTGGATAAGCTTTCAAGGGTAATTTGAAGTTTAACAAACATCAACTAGAGGACTAGTTGAATCAATAGTGTTTGATAACACAACAGTTGATCAATAATAACATAATATGGAACAATGAATAAGTGTAAGCGAATTAACTATATATTGAACTCATGCTTAAGAACAACCACAAAGCATAAGTATTGGATGACAATAAACCTTGCCTGAATAAAATTTAAGCTAGGACTAGGTATTATTAAATATACATTAAGCAATAGCAAGCTGAAATAAAGTTTGCTCATTATAAGAATAGCTTGTGTCAAGTAAATGAACTAAGAAAATTCAACATTATAACTTAGAATTCAAGGAAATTGCATTTATAGTACATGAAGGACAATAAAGAAACTTGTCTAACAATAAACAAGTTAGAATACATCAATAAATATTAGAATTCAAAACTTGTTCGAGCAAAGTTACCGTCAAAGCTAACTTGCTCAAATAATGATTAGGAATACAAAGATTCGATTAATGAAAAATTAAAGTAAGAAACTTGCTCAATGTAAATGAATAAAGTTACACAATGTGATAATAGAGTTAGAATACTTGCTCAATGTAAAAAGAAAGTTTAGAAACTTGCCTCGAGCGTAAGCTACAATATTAAACTCACGTTCACCTACACATTGGTTTAGAACCACATTATCTATTAGATATGCTAACATACCACATCATATACATTTCTAGCTAAACTTATCATCTTAGCACAAGTCTTATGGTGCCATATATATTTCAGAATTCCCAAGTGCTAACATCACAACACCTATCTAACATTCATTGTATAACTAAGTTATCACATAATGCGTTCGTAACCTACTAATCACTTTTACAACTTTGAATTCATAATCCATATAATACCACTCTATTTTAGCCTTGTTGTTACATGGTGGACACATTAACCTATCATTAATCTAAGTTAAATTGAACGCCCAAAGTCTGCATAATTAACAGACTTCACTATCTGTGGCAGGGTACTCGTGCGGCCGCGCCAGTTTTATACTGGGTTGAGGCGCGCCCGCGTGGCAGCTGCGCGCCTGCGCAACACACAGATTCCAGTTTTACAGAACATGGTTACGGCAGTTTTCTTAAGCCAACTAACATGAATTTCACCCACTATACAGTACTAATAACATGTAAAAATGGTATAGAACTATCACAAACATATTTGTGAACATATTCCACCAATTAGAAAAATTTAACATTAACTAAAACTATTTTAATTTCTCAATCTTTATGTTTTTCATATAAAACTCCATTTTTTTGATATTCATCCAAAAATTATCACTGTGAATTCAATACCTGACAAAATCATCTTATTCAAATTACGTTATGTTCGTATCTCAATGAACCAACATATACAAGTGCCAATTTACAGTTTCACATACGAATTGGCCACTAAAATTGATATTTTTCATGAAAATATGAAAAATACATATACTGTCAAAAATTTCTGCTACTGTCAAACGAAATCAGCATGAATTTCTTATTTTAAACATAACTCTAATCATTGCAGACACATACAATTTCAATTACCAATTATATAATCCACAATTCAACAATTGATTTTACAGAACATGAGAAAATTCTTGCCAAAAAACCCATATATATATACATATATATATATATATATATATATATATATATATATATATATATATATATATATATATATATACACTAAGGTTGTATAAGAAGTACCTTCAAATCGCTTGCAATCCTTTTTGCTAAACTCTGCAAATGCTCTGAAATCCTTCTCTCTCAAATTCTCTCAACTCTCACAAAACTCAGTACTCTCAAACTTGGGAAATAGAATGCGTAATAAGAAAACCAAAAACTGAAAACCTTAATACGCTACTAATTGAAATATCAGTTATAACGTATATAGTATAAATATATTATATTTATTATTTTAATTTAATTTGTTTATTTTATTTAAATTCAAAATTAGAAATACCAAAAGCCATAAGGCTTGTTTGGCAAAACCCTTTAAATTTTAAAGAATTAATATCTTTGAACCTTGTTTGGATAAAACTAAATTAAAACTACTTTAATTTATTTTAATAACTCCTCATAATATAGTTATTTATCACACTTTATTTAATCAAGCTTTCATATTTAATTTAATTAATTCAAATAATAATTAATTAAATAAATCATTTAATCACATAACTCAATACAAATAATTAACCATCAAATTGAAATATCAACATATTAATAATTTCCTTAACTCATTAATCATTTATTTACAAATAATTAGCCAAATAAAAATCAAATCAATTAAACAAATATTTATTCAACGATAAACACATCCACTAAATATTTATATAATTCAATAAATATTTAATATTACAATTAAAATTCTGGAATGTTACAGTAGCACATGGAACCCCAATTAAGTTGGCTACGTATAATCTCTAAGTTCCAAAATCAATAGCAGTAGATAGAGTGAAGGAGAGTTGCAGTTGGGAAGTAAGAAGAAACGAGCAGCCCAACACCATTAACCTCTAAGAGCCCATTAAAGTAAGTTATTCAGGTCTTTTTCATTCATTTTCCATTTCATATTGATAGTAAATTAGACTGCAATGGGCGAATGACTTGAATACGCATTACATGTATATATATAGACTGCACCTTACGTGTTTGATAAAATGCCAAAGTGTTGACTATTGTGTGTTAAAGGGGGTTAAATGTTTTTTCAGTCACCGTACTATATGTCAACTTACAGATGGATAACTCAACTTTTTTTTTTACAGTCAACTCACTGTACTCGACTTTTCTAACAAAAAGTTAAAAAAACCGTTAAAAGCTTTGACTTTTAACGGAACAGTACACATCAGTTGCTGACTTGTCCGTTACAAAGCTGATGTGGCGCTTTTGTGTGACATGGCAGTGATTATGTGGATTTGTAGAAAAATTTTATGAAGAAAATGAAAAAGAATATTTTAAAGTATAATATAAATTATAAAAATTTTAAAATTAAAAATCTTTTCAAATTCGGACATTAAATTTATAATTGAGTCAATTTTGTGATAATTTTTTTTCTTTTCTAACTAGGATAAATAAATTTATACTTTTCCATGCAAATAATTTTTATTTTTATTTTATCAAATAATTTTTATTGTAATTTTAATTTTATTAGATAATTTTTATTTTAAAATTATACGAAATTTAAATTTTATAATTTAATTTAATCAAATTTAAGAAATAATTATTTTTATTAAAAAAAAAAAAACAAACTACGTTGCTGTGACGGAGAAGGAAAGACAGAGCGTTATTTAGTTTTTTTTAATAAAAATAACTATTTTATCTTTTTTATTAAAAAAATAATAAAACGTATTTTTTTTTAATAAAAATAAAAAAGGGCAGTTTTTTTTATAAAAATAAAATAAAAAACGCTATTTTTTTAATAATTTTTTTTTTATTAAAAAAATAATAAAATGCATTTTTTTAATAAAAATAATTGTTTTTTATTTTTATTAAAAAAATTCTATTTAATAAAAATAAATTTTTTTAATAAAAATAAAAAAAAACACAGTTTTTTTATTGAAATAAAATAAAAAACGTAGTTTTTTTTAATAATTTTTTTTTATTTTTATTAAAAAAATAATAAAACTTAGTTTTTTTATAAAAATAATTATTTTTAATAAAAAAATGCATTTTTTTAATAAAAATAATTTTTTTTTATTTTTATTAAAAAATGTATTTTTTTAATAAAATTAATTATTTTTAATAAAAATAAAAATAATATTACGTAGCACACGGTATTGCATCAATTTTTGATTCATACGTAAGAAGGCACTACTCAATAATTGTTATAGTAATTACTGTTCAATATTTTATTTTATTGATTCAATAATTGCTACGTTGATATTTTATATTATTGTTGTTTCAATAATTGTCACTGCACAGTATTTTCCATTATCGGAGCAATAATTCACATTATTTGAATAATATTATTAGATAGCATCATTGGCAATGTCTAGAAAGTTCTGTCTAAGTAGAGATTTGGTCACCTAATTGCGCGCCAGTAAGGAAAAATTCTTATTGGAAAGCCCCCTCTTTCTTGGAAACGGCCTGGTTGTCAGTATTGTGATTCTGTAATATTATTTGTGAATAATTAATTATTGATTTATATGATAAAAAAAATAATTATTTTTATTAAAAAAACAAACAAACAACGCACTCTCTCTCTCCTTCTCCGTCACAACAACGCAGTTTAGTTTTTTTTTTAATAAAAATAATTATTTCTTAAATTTGATTAAATTAAATTATAAAATTTAAATTTTGTATAATTTTAAAATTAAAATTATTTGATAAAATTAAAATTACAATAAAAATTATTTGATAAAATTAAAATAAAAATTATTTGCATGGAAAAGTACAAATTTATTTATCCTAGTTAGAAAAGAAAAAAAAATTATCACAAAATTGACTCAATTATATATTTAATGTCCGAATTTGAAAAGATTTTTAATTTTAAAATATTTTTAATTTTATAATTTTTATAATTTATATAATACTTTAAAATATTTTTTTCATTTTCTTTATAAAAATTTTCCTACAAATCCACATAATTACTGCCACGTCACACAAAGGCGCCACATCAGCTTTGTAACGGACAAGTCAGCAGCTCCGTTAAAAGTCAAAGCTTTTAACAGTTTTTTTAACTTTTTGTTAGAAAAGTCGAGTACAGTGAGTTGACTGTAAGAAAAAAAGGTTCAGTTATCTATCTGTAAGTTAACATATAGTACGATGACTGAAAAAGCATTTAACCCGTGCTAAAGGCATGTTAACTATGCTTGCAAGTCTAAAACCATGTCCATATGCTAAGATAATAAACCCATGTTACATGTATGCTTATATGCTAAAAGAAAAATGGATATGATTAACTTGATTAGCTAAGAGGTTTCATGCTTAAAACTTAAGTGAAAAAAATACAGATTTGGTATTTGAAAGATGGCTGACTTTTTCAAACATGAATATAGGTATAATTCTATGTTATAAGTATGTTTTAAGGATTGCTTGAATGCCTAAAATTTTCTTTTGCCTACATATGGACTACTATAGGTATTAGTGTTAAATCATGCTTGCAATGCTTAGTTATGGCTGCTTTAACTGACAAGCATGTTAGAGTATGTGATAATGAGTTCTAAAGATAATTTGGAGTTTGTATAAATGCTTAGATAACCCTCGAAAGATAACTTTGGGACTGTTTGGGTGTCAAAGCCAAAACTGAGCTTAAACTCTAGATTTAAGGACTGTTTCGGTCAAGTTCAGAACCTGAACTTATAGGACAGTATAGAAGTCATAGAATGTCCATCAGAAGCATTAAAAAGTGACCATTCTCTTAGTTGAGGTTCATATTGAGTGTTGCTCAATTTTCATGTCTAAAACCATAAAAAGTAAGCTCTATAATAGCAATGAACAACAAAATGAAGCACCACCATACCTGAACCATGTAGACAACTTTCAATAGTTATAATATGATATAATTAAGCTACACAAGCTATAAAAGCCAAGTCTGAAATGTTTTGAGCATTAGACTTGTCAAAAATCTCATTTTTAAGCCCAAAAGTGGATTGTTTTGGGTAAATTATAATACCTGAAATTATAAGACTATAAAGAACATATATAAAGTTGCTAATACTTGCCTATAATGGTTTCTAATTATTGTTAAGACCAAAGCTAGCAAAAAAACCAAGTTAGGATCTATTTTCAAGCCAAAAGTGAGTTTTGATAGGTCAAAATTGGTTAAGTGATTAAATAAAGTGTGGTGATGCTAAAAGTATCATTAAGTAACTTAAATACACATGCCTAGACTATCAAAGTAGCCAAAATTGGAAAAAATGAAAAAAGTATCAAAATTAGTTTTTTGTGAAAAAATGTTAAATTGTCCAGTTTGAGCCTCAGTTAAAGTAGGCCTAACAGAGATGAATGAGGAACCTAAACCCTTGTTAAAATACCTTGACATGTGGTCTAGAAGTAGAGCTAGATGGTTAAGCCAAAAGTTTAACCAAGAGATTCAAACAAATCATCAAAGTAGGCAGTAAATTCAATTATGCTACAATTGTATATTAGAGTGAAAATCATAGAGTGAAAATAATAGAGTGACAATCGTATAGTGAAAACCGTAAAGGAAAAACACTTATTTTGGCTTACTGTTTTAAGAGGCTTTATTTAGTTGTTCCAATTGTCCAATGATGGAATAAAATACTATAAAGTGAGGTCTATAGGTATGCCTAATGTTCAGGTCTAAAAGCTTAATACAAAAATTCATAAAATTCATAAAAGTAGCCTTGAAAATCATAAAAAAATTGTTGATTTTGCTACGTAAGAAAATGTGTAAAACAACCCATTTGGGGTCTATTTTTGAATTGCTTACCTTGATCGTTTTAAAGACCTAAACCAATAATGAAATACTATGATAAGAGGTCTATAAAATTGCACAAATGGGAGGTTCAAAAGGTTACTATAGAAATTACTAAAAATCGGTACCTCAAAAATCATAATTTTGTATTTTTGAGTTATATATTAAAAGTAAAGTTTAAGGCTTGTAAATGTCTTAACATGACTAAATAAGATAATAAAAGTGTTTTATGATCTAAGATCTATATCATGACATGTTTAGGGTGAATCAAGTATGCTTTGTGAGATATATGAACTTTATGGGTGATGTGTGTCTATGTGTGCTATTTGTATGAAAGTATCATATAAACTAAGCTATAAGAAGGTGTTGTGTTAAACTATATACCTATGTGTACTAAGCTATATTTGCAACTAAAAGTTGAATGTATACTTGACTAATGTTAGTAAATAACATACAAGTTAGTTATTGGTTATAACTTCAATAACCATAGTAGAGTTATGTGTATCAATAATATAGACGTTGTGCTTTAAGATAACTAAGAAAGCCAACACTGTAGATATGTAGGTTACTTAGTGGTAAGTCACTTTCTTTATTAAGGTTTAAACAACGCAAGAGGCAAGTACATCAACCTTTCTTACTCAAATACGTTTATATTGCAAGTACTTAGTTCAAGAACTTATCTTTTCAAGTTATTGAAAATATTAAACTGCAATACTTCAGATTCAATTATTCTTATGATATTGAAAGTATGTCAATGCCTGTGTGTACTAAGCTATATTTGCAACTAAAAGCTGAATGTATACTTGGCTAATATTAGTAAATAACATACATGTTAGTTATTGGATATAACTTCAATAACCATAGTAGAGTTATCTGTATCAATAATGTACACATTGTGTTAAAAGATAACTAAGAAAGTCGGCACTGTATATATGTAGGTTACTCAGTGGCAAGTCACTTTCTTTATTAAGGTTTAAACGACGCAAGAGGCAAGTACATCAACCTTTCTTACTCAAATACGTTAATATTGCAAGTACTTAGTTCAAGACCTTATCTTTTCAAGTTATTAAAAATATTGAACTGCAATACTTCAAATTCAATTATTCTTATGATATTGAACGTATGTCAATGCCATTACTTCGGCTAGACAAACATTGAGATATAATGATATTATTCATTCATGAAAATCTCATTTAATGTTCTCCAAACTATTTTGTTTTGGTGCAGACTCTTATATAATGTTGTGAATGAACAACCCTTTCATAGGGGTATATGATACCGAACATTATGATTTCGAAGAATATGTAATGTGTCATTAGACTGTTATGTTGTGCACAATATATGGTACTTAGGCTGATACCCTAAAGTACAAGTCTAGGATATAGTTCAGTTTTCATAACTGTTTGTATCCATGGATTGCAATTTTAATATTGTAAATTCTAGTATAGAGTTCACTGGTCATTTGACCTTACAGCATGCTAAAGCTTGATTCTTTAAACCCAAAGCTTATAAAGAAATATTTTGCTCAGTATCCCATGATGTCATTACCTTTATTGCAAATATTCTTGTTCCATTATATTCAATTGTTTATTTCCTTGTTGAGCAAGCTTTTGCTCACCTTTGTATTGAATATAATATTTTTCAGTTAAAATCGAGAACGCTGGTACGTTCGGGAAAGATAAGGGAAAAGGCAAAGTTGTAGAATAAATATTTATTAAGCGTCTGTGCTTATATGAACTTAAGTAGTTGATGTAATAAATACCTTTAGTATTATGTTTTATCATATTATTTGGTATTTAAGTTATGTAAAGGTCTATAGAACTTGGGATTTAAGTAAGATATTTATGTAATCTAAGACATATTTAAGTTAGTATTTTGGTGAAATGAATGGTTATGTTAGTATCGTGAGCACTAAACCTGAGGTAAAAGTAACCCGAATTTGGGGGCGTCACAGGTTGATATCAAAGCTGATAGGTTATAAACCTTAGAAATGGAAAAAAAAAACCTTAGGATTATGACCTTAAGAGAAGTAATTAAACTCATTTTGAGTATAAGAGATGAATTCTGGGAATTCATTTTTAAAGAAGATAAAAATTTTAAACTATGTGATGTGTGACTACTTAGTAATGTTATATAAAAACTTATCAAGTTTATTAATGTGGTTTTGTAGATGCCTGAGATGGGAGAGTCTAGTAGAGTGAAGGATAAGATAAAGCAAGAGGATCCAGAGAAGCAGTTGGGGTTTTTTTTTGAAGATCCTTAAATAGAGGAAGTTGATGCCCTTATGGAGCTAACTTATAAGAATTAGGAGTTGGAGGCTCGAGTTCAGGAGCTAGAAGAAGAAAAGGAAGAACAACAGGCATCCCTAGTACTGTTTGAGTCTTTGGTTGTCCACACTGTAGCAAAGAATGTGGAGTTGGGCCACCCTCTCTATGACACTACTTGTCAAGGAGAAGCCCTCAAGTAGGAAAACGTAGTTCTTAGGCATGAGATAGAATTGTTGAAAGCTGACAAGAGAATGGTTGAACATCAGAGAGATAAAGCATTAAGCAAAGCCCATGAGCTAAAGGTTAAGATTAGGGGCAGAGATGCGTAAATGGACAAGATGGATTATTATTTTGAGACTGTATTTGGACGCCGGAAGCATAGAGTGAAACTTCACCCAATAGATGAATGTGGAAGTGAGATGGTGCTGATTCGCAAAAGGATAATGGACATTGGGGACGAGGAGCTCAACAGCGCCATAAAGTGAGGTATGCTTCTCCAGTAGTCTGTATGGGCTATGATGGTGTGTTTGTTTAGTCTAGGTACCTATGTAGTCTTTTATTAGTAGTTTGTTAATATGAATCAGATGGATGTACCCCTCTTTTGTATATTAAGGGGATAATACTTTTGGACCCCAGTTTTTGTAGTTTAGGGCAGTTTAAATGTAAATCCCGACTATATGTAGTCAAGAAGGGATTAAAATGGTTATAGCAGTATGTAATGTGATGTAATGTGCTTAGCACAATTTGAAAATGCATATGAATATAAACATATATATTTTTATGTTATGAAAGGATTTGTATACTTAATATAATGTGCAGTATTATAACTATTAAATGATAAATATGTGATTAATAATAAAACTTATATCAAACAGAAAATGCCACCAAGATAGAGAGGAAGAGGAAGACTTGGGGCACAGACCCCATCAACTTAAAATGAGTCTGTAAATAACTTAGTGGGTCTAGAAAATTTTATGCAATAGTTTGTTGACTTGTTAACCCAAGCACTTTAAAGCAGGAATGTCGCACCTCCAGTAAACCCAAACCCTCCTAAAGGTCGTTTCTCCACCTTTAAGGATTTTAAAGCAGTAGGACCCCTAGAGTTCAAGAGAACTAATAATCCGATAGAAGCTTAAACATGGGTAAATGAAATGGAAAAGGTATTCGAAGTTTTCAGAGTTGATGAGGATCAAAAGACAGCTTTTGCCACTTTCATGCTGAAAGAGGAAGGAATCTACTAGTGGGGAGCCAACAAAAATAGAGCCGGAGTAGGAGTAGTGACATGGGATATGTTTAAAGAACTGTTCTTCGAAGCTTATTTTCCTCATACCATGAAAAATGGGATGGAGGTTGAATTTCTTGAACTAAAATAGGGAAGTATGACTGTAGTTGAGTATGTTGCAAAATTTAATGAATTGTTGAGGTTTGCGCCGCATCAGGTTGACACTAAAGAACGGAAGGCTCGAAGATTTGAACAAGGACTAAAGCCGGTACTCTATAGTAAAGTTTCGATGTTTCAAATAAATACATTTTCTGACATGCTGCAAAAAGCCATAATCACTGAATGAGGGACTGACATACTGGCCAAATATCATCAAGAGAAAAAGACTAAGAAGATAGATGGAGGACCTCGAGAGGGAAGTAGTAGAGGAAATAATTTTAACAAAAGAAAGTAGAGCAATAAGGATAATAAATTGAGTAGTAGGCAGGGAGAACCGAGAAGGAAGATAGAAGCATGTAAGAAGTATGGGAAAAATCATCTAGGAGTTTGTATGTAGGGGAAAATGGTCTATTACAAATGCGGGCAGGAGGGACACATCTCTCCTAACTGCGCCAACCCAAAGAAATTCATGGATGTTTTGCATGTGGAGCTACGGGCACATCATTTCAAGCCTTGTACTTGGATTATTTGAAACAAGTAAAATGAAAGTGCCTTGAATAAAGTATTTTAAAGTTTAAACACTCTTCCTCACTTCTCTATAATTTATTCTCTTCCATATATTTTTCAACAAAATGGTATCAGAGCCAAGGTAATTAGAAGATACTTTCATGCTTTAGACAAGTTGTCCAAGGTGAAGATAAGGGAGAGTACACGACCAGTTGACTTAATCCTATCAAATAGTTTCGCTACGCGAGTGCAAAGTGTGATCGTTATATAGAGCTCCAGAACGCAATCTAGAAAATGTGTTAGTTAAGAAATATTTGAAAAAAAATTGTGAGTTGAAGCATGTCACAAAGATCATTATATTGATAGTGTTTTTGAGAGGTAAATTATAGAAAAATAATGTTTCCAAGGTTTGGTGATAAATTAGTGTTCACAAATTACAATGTTTAGAGTATAAGGGTTCGAGTATTTCTTGGAGCTTGCAATTTATGGTGAGATGTCATTGCAAATCCAGAAAAGTGTATTTCAAAAAACGTTCAAGAAATCAAAGAAAAAAGAATAAGGGAGATTTTGCAAGGAGTAATGCATGAAGAAGTTTGGAAACGTATTGTGAGTTTTGATTCTCTACCTTAGTTATGGAATGAACTTGAATTTATTTGCAATAATTATAAAGGTCCATCGTTACCTAGATAAAGATTCTTAGTTTTTAGAAGAAGATGAGATACTTGTAGAAGAAATTGATGAAGTCGAAGAAGAAGAAAGTAAAAATAAAGACTTTGAAGACATATGTTGAGAAGTAAAAGAAATAGATTATGAAGAACATAAAGATTTTGAAGCCACAATAATTGAAGTATCTTTTGAGAAAGAAGAAGAAAAAGAAAGCGTAGAAGAAATTGAAGAAACGTCAAGTGAAGAAACATTTAAACTATTTGATATTAATAGCTCTTAGACCATTGATGACAAAGAACTGAATGTTGCAATGAGGACACTAGGTTTTGAAATGACCGAAGAGAAAGTAAATCAAATGATTGCTCATCGATGTACCTAAGGATGAAAATGGTGCAATTGAATTTGATGAATTTGTGCACATGATGACATCCAAGATTTGCAAAAGGGATTCTAAAGAGGAGCTTATGAAAGCAGTCATCTACTAAGATAAAAATGGAAAGATCTCTGATGCAGATATTCAACATATTTCCAAGGAGTTGGGCGCAAGTTTTACTGCTAAAGAAATTCAGGATCTGGTTGAGGAAGCAAACCGTGATCATGATGAAGAAGTTAATTTTGACGAGTTCATAAAAATAATAAAATTATTGCAATGTGTTAAAGATTTAAGTATGCCAAAAAATTATTCGTGTCATATTCATCAATGGAGATGGCAAAAAAGCTTTCTGCATTTGAAGGAATCGGAAGATCAAAAGGTTTTGCGACATTTGAAGAAATATAAATCTACCTTAAGGGAGGCAATGTGTAAGCTAGATCCATGACTGACTTTTAATATTTCTTGATATAAGCATTGGTGTTTTAAGACGTATTTATATTGATATATGTTGGGACTTGTAACTCATAACTGTGAAGTTCTTGAAAAAGACCAAGTGTAGAGCGAAGTGGAGCACTGACCCATCGGGTGTTGAACCGAAGGTTGGGGGTGTGGGGGGCGTACGGTACGATACGGTGTTGAAAATGGCATTATGGGTTTTCAGCTATAATGTGAATTAGGGTTAGAAAAGGAGTGACAGTTATTTATATTCTCTATTGTAAAATTCTATGTACTCGGTGAATAATAAACAAAAGGAACGCCACTCCCATGGACTACCCAAATTGGGAAACCATGTATATCTCTGTGTCAATTCTTTACTGTCGTGTGCGTGTGTGTAATCAAATTCTAACAATACATGAATATTAGTTGAATATTAGTGTTCATGTATATGCATTCATTAAATTAGATTTATGGTCTAGTTCATGCATAAAAGCATATAAATATGTCTTTTGTAACTTAAAATAACTTTATACTTGGATCATTTGGAACAAGTAAAATAAAAGTGAATTAAATAAAGTATTTTAATGTTTAAATATATTTTTTTCACTTCTTTATAATTTATCATCTTTCATATGGATTAAATGATATAATTAAGAGTATTGATACAAAATATGACAGTCATTGGCTTATTCAAGAGTACATTTGGAATAAAGTTAAAGTACCCGACACCTTCTTACAGCATCAAAGTGAGAGTTTCTAGCTGCTTTTAGGTTCATGGTCATTAGTTGTACTAGTATATATTAGATCACAGGGAACATGATAAGAAATAGAAAACAAACAGCTGATAGGGTTAGTACTTAGTAACAGATTTAGTCATGTAGGGGTGGGGGATAACAACACTTTTTGTCTCATTTAGATTTAGAGAAAGACAAAGTGATCAAACCCAGCCTTTCTCAATCAAAGATCTTAGAGAAGTGCAAGCAACGAATATATGAGCAATATATATTTTTAATCATATCCTCTCTCAATATAAATTGGTGTCATCCATAGCAAATGATATCTTTAGGGTATAATTGGACACCAGTTCTTACAAAATCTATTAGAAAATCTGACGGTCAAAATAAAAACAAAAAAACAAAAAAACAAAAAAACCTTCCGCAACACAATATTACAGAATAACTTAACTTAGTGTTGTGGAGAGGAAGTAATTGTTTTACTGTTAATTCGAAATTAATAATTTTTTCCTTTTACAATATTGTGATGTTGTTAAGTTGTTCTGCAATATAGGTCTGTAGCAGAAGGGCTTATTTTCTTTTAAATCATAACTATTAGGTTTTGTATTAGTCTGTGTAAGATTTGGTGAATAGTTTATATATATATATATATATATATATATATATATATATATATAAAAGCAAGAAAAAAGGTAGGCAGCTAGAACGAGTAAGACAATGACAAAAGCTTGAACTTTCTATGCACATCATGCACGTCCCATCGATCCCTTCACTATATATGATCACCTGCAAAATTCCTAATTACTCCCTCCGTCCCAAATTATCTGCTGTTTTAACAAATAAATTTTGTCCCATAATATCTGCTTTTTCAAGATTTCAATGCATTTTTTCCCTTTATTTTTTAAGTTTACCCTTTTACCCTAATTAATGATAGTCATTACTCTCATTCATGACTCTCCTCTTTTTTAAGCATCTTTTCATATTCCCACCAATAAAGATTCATGCACAGAAAACAAAAAAGTCAACACATAAGGATATTTTAGTATTTTTATCATACATATTGGTATGTGTGTGAAACTCTAGAAAAGCAGATAATTTCGGACGGATGGAGTAATTTTATAACTTGTTTGATGTATATGATTTCAAAAGATACCAAGGGGCAGTGAGAGTAATTATCCACTAAGAAGCTTTGCATGTTGCATATCTTAAAGCTTAAACCACCTTGCTTTTCTTTCTATTTAGTGAAAGAAAAGAGAAGGTGAAAAAACTGAAGGAAAATACTTTTGCAACTAATTATGGCCCCGAATTTCATGCTTCCTGTTAACGCTAAAATCTATCCATCCACAAAATTACCAACCAACAAACGGGAAACCTGCACAGTGAACAAATCATTATGTCCGAAAAGTTTGACGGCTATGGTCGGCTGAGTATAGCTCCGGTGTGAGAATCAGGACATGCCAGAAACATCAATAATGGAGGAATATAATTGCTCGTGTGTAAAAGTAGATAATATGTGAGGAACCTGGAACCTGAATTATGTTCGTATATTTATAGTTGATCACACCCCTTTAATTTTATGCGCTCTTCCCCGAGTAGGAATAGAATTCCTTATCATAGTAACTACTGTTAGAATTTGAGACTAAATTGAAGTATGTGTCATTAATTATTTGAAATGATTTCACATATCAATGTGTTCTACTACATGAGTAGATTAAATTAAGTATTTGGAAGCTCAAATCAATAGAGTAATAAATAAAAAATTAACTCCCGAAGATCATCCTTGAAAATGATAATAAATATGTGTGGGAAGCTAAGTTCCACATCGATTAAGTACTAAATATTAAATGTGTTTATATATATTAATATTAAATGATTTTATATACATTAAAGTTGCTATTAGGTTTGGGCCCTAAGGGGCACCCCACTTTTGTGGAAGAGAGAGGACCTAGCCAAAGCTTGGTTCGAACCCACACACGCGCCGCCGCTGACTGACCGGCCGGAGTGGCCGAGCCGTGCTCGGACTCGTGGCTCGAGGCTTGTGGTTTGTGGGTCTGGGTCCTTGTATATAATTTTTTGGACAAAATTTATTTATTTAATTTAGTTCTATTATCAAAACTGTGTTATTTTGGGAAGCTTTGTCTACTGAACGGACGCGTCAATATGCATCATTTTTGGGAAGTGCTATCTACCTGAACAGACGCTCTAAAACTACGTCATTTTTACCTGAACGGACGCCCCCTTTCTGCTAAGCCTAAAATTACGTTGTTTTTGTTCTACTAAGCCTAAAACTACATCAATTTTTCCCCAAACGGACGTGCCCTTTCGGCTAAAGCCAAAAATTACGTCGTTTTCGGCTAAAGGTATATTTTTAAAGGGTTATGCTTCGTCTAAGGAGTCACTAATCCCTCATATAAATAGATAGGGGGTTGTCATTCGAATCATTCTAATCATTGAAGCATATAGCAGTCTAGTCTTCTAAGTCTTCATTATTTCATTAGTTATTCATAGTCATTTATTTCAGAGAGAGATAAGAGCATTTTTTTTGTTCGTTGAGTATGTTATTTGTAGTTCTGCTATAAAATACGTTGTCATTGTATCTTGGGAGACAAGTGCCATTAAATTCTAAGCACCGTAAGGAAGACATAATTGTCTTAAGGACATAGTACCAAGTATTAGCCTTGACAAATTTTATTCTTGCAGTTTGGCCTACTTCAGATAAGTTTATATACATATAGTGTCCATTCATTTTTTTCATAACAACTATTATACTAGGATATGAGTCAATCTCTTTAAAGAAAGGAAATCGAATTTAATCTTGACTCTTTTCTTAGGAATTAGAAATTAAATATAACTAGGAATCATAGATTCCTTAAAGTCCAATCCACTGCCCAGTATATACCACTACGTGGGAAAGAATCATCCATGTGGCTTGCGACCGACCAAATTATTCGTGCCCACAAAATCATGCCTCAACATTTCCCCCACTCTCTTATTATAAGGAACTTAAAATAAACGAGTACATTAATTAGTCACGGAGGACGTTAACCAAAGGGCATGTAGTCCCAAAGGACGTCAGCCCCGACCCGAAGGATGCTTGTCCGCTGGACGTTTAGTCCGACAAACATTTTTTCGATAGATGTTTAGTCTGCTCGAGAGAGCGTTCATTCGTCTCGAAGAACATTTTTTAATTTTGGGAGAAAGTTTATCCTTCCTGAAGAACATTTATCGAAAGAGAAAGTTTCTCCTTCCTGAAGAACGTTTATCCTTTCGGGAGAAATTTGTCCTTCCCGAAGAATGTTTATCCTTTTAGGAGAAAAGTTTGTCCTTCTCAAAGAACGTTTATCCTTTTAGGAGAAAGTTTGCCTTTCCCGAAAAACATTTATCCTATCGTGAGAAAATTTATCCTTCCCAAAGAATGTTTATCCTTTCGTGAGAAAATTTTTTCTTCCCGAAGAACGTTTATCTTTTCGGGAGAAAGTTTGTCCTTCCCGAAGAAGGCTTATCCTTTAGGGAGAACGTTTGATCTTGGTTGGGTAATCACTCCCTATGGCGTTCCCGACGATAAGTCAAATGTAGATAACTGACTTTATATCTCCATAATATTACTCCCGAACCCTTAAGGAGGCTTTATATAGAGGTTCTAGAGAACCATCTAACCTTATATCACCATAACAATGCTCTTGATCCCACAAGGAGGCTTTATGTAGAGGTTCCAGAGAACTTTCTGACCTTATACCGCAATAACAATGCTCCCGATCCCTTAGGGAGACTTCAAATAAGGGTTTCAGAGAACTGTCTGACCTTATACTGCCATGTACTCTGATTAAAAGCTCCGATTAAAATCAAATGCTGAAAGTTTACAAAATCCACCTCCCAAGCATAATCAAAACATGTTCCACTAACTCAGCCAACCCCATTTGAACCACTTCCAGAACACCAAACTAAGGAATAACTCCCAACTCCCGAACTGCAAGGGGAACACGTCTCCCTTCCTCTGACCATTGTCGATCCCCAACCTAATCATCGTTCAATATATCCAAATTAAGTCGGATATATCTCCCTAAAGTGAGTCATCTGAACTCCACCGATATAAGTTTAGAACTACCAGAACATTGAATCTATAATCAGTTATCCACTTTCTAACATCAATATCATTGGAATCTCGAACTAAAAACACAACTAAATACCTCCGTAATCGAAGATCTGTCTAGGTACAAAATCTAATATGATAAAAATAATTTCCCCCAGCTACTCCTAAACCCGATCCTCCCTTCGATTCCTCTTCAAAAAATATTTATTCTACCACAAAGCAAGCCAATGTCTGTCCTTCAACTGCCATTCGCATCTGACCACCCAAGACGAAATAACTCAACTCTACTACTCAAGCAACCACCCTACAAATGTGTCACTTAACCTATGCATAACCCACTACACAAACCTCTGACTATGACTCAGACATGTCGTCGCCTCCTCAATCACTATGAAAATTTATGTCCGAAAATATATTTTCCTCCCCCAACTTTATTGTTGTGCCAAAGAGAGAGATGATCCAAAAAAAATTTGTCCATAAAGACCTGCTAGAGCGCAGGGTGGCGTGGGGTGCAAAGGACGTGAGGGGGCGAGGTGCGACACGCGGGGGCGCATTGGGTCGGGGAGCGAGGGCAGCAGGGGCGCAAGGTCAGTAGGGGCGCGCGGGCAGTAAGGACACACGGGGGCGCATGGGGGGTGGACTTAGGCGCCCATGGGCATGGTGGCGCGCAGGGCACGGAGTAAGTGGAGAAACATTTTTAAAGTTTACAAAGTTTTTCAAGACAAAATTCTAAACTATCTTACAATTAATTCTCTCGGACAGTAACTTCCTGTTACTTCCTTAAACTTTGTTGTACCTGTACGTGAGTCTAGTTCTATTTTTAAGATCTGGTCATGAATAGTTAACTTCTCTTTCTCTCACAAGTGCACTAAAAATCCAACTTCTCATTGATCTTTTTAAGTCTGGTATTAAAAAAAAGATTACTATCTTCCTCAGAGATACATAAAAATAAACTGACTCCTAAATCCCTTTTTCAAAATGTGTAAAATAGATGGTTCTTTACATAAGCAGATATATTTGGATCGGCACATATATAAAAGTTTAATTAACTTTTATATTTTAATAATATGCTTCTTAACTATGCATATATATATATATATATATATATATATATATATATATATATATATATATATTCAAATCAGATATAAAAGTTTATATATTTTTATATTTTAAGTAATTTCTTCTCCAATAAGTAAATATATAAAGGTCCAGATCAAGAGAATATCACACGTTTGATATATCAAATATATATATGCACATATACTTGTAAAATAGTATATCAAATATAAAAAGATAAATTAATTACATGATGGGAACTTATCCATAACACTTGGTTAACACGGGCACTATTCTAGCAATCACATCTTACACCATCCATCATGATATCCAAAGACTGTGATTAAATTTAATTTTTCCTTTTCGCTAGATCTGAGAAATTACAAATGTGCCCTCCATTCAATTATCATTACCGCTTGAGCCTCTAGCAGCAAGTTAACAATTTATGGTTGAAGTTCAACGATTCTCAAATCTATATTGTTTGATTTTATACTTTTCAATAATTTTTTAACTATCACTTTTTTATTATGAATAACTTAGATCATTATGATTCTTCTAGAGACCAAAACTAAAAGTCTAATATTTAGTAGAGAAATATATTATACTCCTTCCATCAATTGACTTAATGCATGTTTCATGTTCTTTACTAAGGTCTTGTTTCACAACGACTTATTTTAAAATAACTTAAAATTAAAATTTAAGATAACTCATAAGTTATTTTAATTTGTGACTTATAAGTAAAAGTATTTGTGTAAGACCCCAACTTATTAATAAATGAAATTAAATTTCCACTATTTATTATATTGAAATAGAAAGGGTTGATTTGATTAATGTGGTTAGTTATGGGTAAAATGCGCAAATATTTCAAATAAGCAAGTGGTTACAAAATATTCATTTTTGGTCGGTGAATATTCGTGTGGTCGTGGAATATTCTTTCTGTCGGGAAATATTCGTACAACGGCGCAGCTATTTATGGGCCCCATAACGGAAAACGATTGGACGAAGATAACGACAAAAATTGAGTTTTTATAAATAACGGCGTAGTTGTTACCGTTAACACTGTTGGAATACCCGGTGGTTAAAATACAATAATACGTGTGGTTGCACAGTAGCACACGGATTGCACAGTATTTTTGAATTATTGATTCTTACGAAGGAAGGCACTACTCAATAATTGTTACAGTAGTTACTGTTCAATATTTTATTTTATTGATTCAATAATTGCTGCGTTGATATTTTATATTATTGTTGTTTCAATAATTGTTGCTGCACAGTATTTTCCATTATCATATCAATAATTTATATTATTTGAATAATATTATTAGATAACATTATTGGCAATGTCTAGAATGTTCTGTCTAAGGAGAGGTTTGGTCATCTAATTGCGTGCCAATAAGGAGAAATCCTTATTAGAAAACCCTCTCTTTCCTGGGAACGGTCTGGTTGTCATAAATGTGATTTTGTAATATTATTTGTGAATAATTAATTAATGATTCACGTGATAAGGAAATATTTATTTTATGTGGATATAAATGAGGGATATATTTTTGTGGTTAAAATGAAGGAGTTAATGTTGAGGTGTTTTATCTGTATTTTTTTATCGGAACGGAGGTATTGAAAATCAAATTAGGGTTTTTGAGATATTTTGCGAGGGTTATAATTTTTAATCCGACCGTTGAATTGTGGTAATATTTGGATATGTTATACATATATAAGTTGAGTATATATCCATAAATTTTGAACCGTTAAAAATGAACGTATGATTTGTTATGAATTTTACGAGATGACTGGTTCAGAAATTGTTGAATTTTTAGAGTTAATCATTTTGGTGGAAAATTCTAAAATTGGTGGGCCCCACTCTTGGTTGGTGAAGAAATGTGCTGAGATTTTTATTCAAATGTGGTGGGTGGGAATATTAGCAGGTAAAGCCATCAGGTTACAGGTTAAGTCTGCTTCGGCGTGCTAATATTTTCCTATAAATAGAGGGCTAAGTTAGAATTGAAAATCACACCAGAATTCATAAATTTTCTCTCTTTCTCTCTCTAGATTATTGAGTGTATTTTGTGAGTATTTAGATACTTTGAAAGTTGCTATTCAGCACAAGTTTATTCAGCCTCATATCCGATATTCAATCAGAAGTACGGTTATTTTGAGGTAAGGTGTGAGACCCCAAATTTTATGAATAAATATTTAATTTTCTCGAAATAATTATGGTGTGGATTTGATATAATATTATAATTATGGGTATTATTTATAAATTTTACAAAGTAAGCAAGTTATTTTAAAATATTAGTTTGGTCGGGGAATATTCTTTTTGTCGGGGAATATTCGTACGACGGCACAATCATTGGTGGACCCCACAACAGAAGTATAGTCGTAGTTAGAAAACGACAAAATTATCTTTCTATAAAAATAACGGCTGAGGTGTTACCGTTAAAACCGTTAAAACTGTTGAACTACCCGGTAGTAAAAGTACAGTAATACGCGTGGTTGCATAGTAGCACACGGTATTGATTATTGATGCTTACGTGAGAAGTCACTCAGCTATACTCAATTATTACTACAGTAATTGCTGCATCATATCTCTTAAATTATTGTCATAGTATCATCTGTATAATATGTTATATTATTAAATCAATAATTGAGACGTTGTGGTAAGTTTGGTTATTTTTATGGGGGGCTATATGTCATCATCTAAGAGTCTCTTGGTCAATAGTAATTACCTTCGTCAATAGTATTTACCTTGGTCAATAGTAATTACCTTCGTCAATAGTATTTATCTTGGTCAATAGTATTTACCTTGGTCAATAATAATTACCTTCGTCAATAGTATTTACCTTGGTCAATAGTAATTACCTTCGTCAATAGTATTTACCTGGGTCAATAGTATTTACCTTGGTCAATAGTAATTACCTTCGTCAATAGTATTTACCTTGGTCAATAGTATTTACCTTGGTCAATAGTAATTACCTTCGTCAATAGTATTTACCTTGGTCAATAGTAATTACCTTCGTCAATAGTATTTACCTTGGTCAATAGTAATTACTTTCATCAATAGTAGTTGTCCCTTCAATATTACCGAGAGTCATTTGACCTTTCGTTAAGACCAAGAGTCATTTGACCCTTCGTTAAGACCAAGTGCCACCCTCAGTTTTTCTATAAATAGAGGCCTAGGGCTTCATTATTTTTCACGAATTCATTCAAGCTATAGAGAGAGAAAGTATAGAGAGAATAAGAGAGAGAGAATAAAAGTATTCTGCTACTTCACTTTTTCAATATCTAGTTCTTTTAAGGAAATGAGAACGTAGCTGGGGCAAGTCGGGAAACGGAGTGATGGTCCGAATGATAGTATTAGTTAGTAGTCCTCACTATTCTATGTAATAGTGTGTTAATAAATGTAATGAGGACTCCTTTTGAGTATGGATACTCTCTAGAAGATAATATTTGTATTCAAACTCACAGTTTATATTTTGCCGTATTGTACACGACAGTTGTATTATTAAGTTGTATTTGAATTTTGTACCATGTAAGTGGCGACCCAAGATGGGTGATGTATACCTAATTTTGAGGGCGTCACAGTTGGTATCAGAGCTTAGGGATATGATCCCTGGCTAAGATGTGAGGCTAGAACTAGGAGGGGAGAGACGGGAAATTCCTTCGCTAGTATGACCTACCTAAGTTTATTTGGTATTTAATTGGTCGGTCAAAGTATATGGATAATATGTTATATGTTAATTAACCCTTGTTTTGTTGCAGTATTTGCAAATGGCATCCGAAAATGTTGAGATAATCAATGAAGCACATGAGACCATTGAATCACCAACGATCAATGCTCAGGGTAATGTGCAACCAGAGGACAATAATCCTCATGAAAACAATAACACCGATGAAATGGTGAATGATGGGATGGTCAGAGGCTTTATGCAATTGATGCAACAACAAAATAACTTTCGGTTGGTCACCGCTAAGCAATTCAAGGAGCTAGGACCACCGGAGTTTTTGGGAAAGCCAGAACCACTTAAGGCGGAGACGTGGTTAAAGTAAATCACCAAGATATTTGATGTCTTGGGATGCTCCGAGGAGCAAAAGGTTCCCTTTGCCACCTTTATGTTGCGTGAAGAGGCAGATTACTGATGGGAATCTGTAAAACGTACCCAGCCTGACGCACTCAAGATGTCTTGGGAGAAGTTCCAAGAACTGTTCAATGACAAGTACTTTCCCGAAAGTATTCGTCACATGAAGGAGGTGGAATTTATCAAGTTGGAGCAAAACAACATGACCGTGTTGCAGTACGATGCCAAGTTTGCCGAGTTGTCCCGATTTACGTCCCACTTGGTGGATAATGAAGAGAGAATAACGTGGATGTTTTTAAGAGGTTTGAAACCGGAGATACGTCAATATCTTATTTCTCATAAACTGTGTCTGTATTCAGATGTTGTAAATAGGGCTCAATTAGTAGAGCGCGATAACGAGTCAATGCAACCAAAAGAGAGCAGCCATAAAAATGATAATACTGGTGATAACAGTCATCAAAGCAGTGACAATAAGCATAGAGGGAATCAACATGCCAGAAATGGTAACCACTTCAATGGTAATCATGGTCAAAACAATAAGAATGGACATTTCAAGAAGAGAAAATTCAACAATGATGGAAAGACGTCAGCACCATCACCCGTTGTTAAGGAAGGAGAACGACCACCTATCATATGTTTCAAATGCGGAGGGGAGGGACACATCAGTCCAAACTGCGCGATGCCATCCAAAGCATGCTATAATTGTGGAAGAGAAGGTCACTTAGCCCGATTTTGTCGTTCACCGAAGACAAGTTCAGATAGGATGGAGGCACCAAAGACCGTCCCAGAAAAACCAAAGCCAGTAGTTTAAGAGAAAGCATTTTTTTTGTGACGAGGAATCTGAATAAAATTATCATGGGTATGTTAGTCATAAACTCTTGCGAAGTCTATACCGTGTTAGATACCGGTTCTACTCACTCTTTTATTTCACCTAGTTGTGTTCAATGTTTGAAGTTAACTCCGGAGAACTTAGACTTTGATATGTCTGTTTAAACTCAGTTGGGAGAAATCTTCATTACCTCCACTATTTATAAATCTTGTTCAAATCAACACTTTCACGTTACCTGTCGATCTTATTTCTTTGAAAATACTTGCCTTTGATGTGATTTTTTTAAACGATTGGTTAACTACTCATCATGCTTTTCGTAAGGTTGTTAGCTTTCATATTCCTAACCAATCTGTTATGCAAATTCAAAGTAACAAAACTACTAAAGTCAATCATTGTCATATCAAGCCATAAATAAAGAGCCCCGATCCTTTCGCTGATGACTTCCTTGTGTGGAATGCACTGAAGCCAGACTTTCTGTAGGAGACGTCGTGAATGACGATGACAAGTTGATAGGTATCAATGTGACGTGCAATCCAAGTCTTGGATGAGGGTCACAGTTTTGAACGATATTTCTATTGTTAATAAATTTCTTATTGTATTCTTGAAGACTTCTTAGCCTACCCCAGAGCATAAAATCGAATTTTGTATTGACCCCAGTACAAAACCCATTTCTTAAACCCTCAAATATTTTTTCAACTAAAACGAACGTAACATGCGCCAAAGACGTTAGCTCGAGCTGTTGAAGATTACGACCGTACCATTCAATATCATTGTGGAAGAACGAACGTGGTAGCTGACGTGTTGAGTAGAAGATCGTATGTGTTTACGAGGGCGATGCTGTTAAAACAAAGACTCATTTCGTATAACTTACAAATGACGAAGATAGAGTTGAAGACTCGAGGGACCCATATGAAGATAACGAATATACGAGTAAAATCGACTTTAATCGATAACGTTAAAGCCGTTCAAGCTACACACCCGGAGCTGATGAATGTAAGAAGGTTCAAGAGGGCGTTATTCTAGAAGCAAGAATTGACAAAGGGAGGAAATCTCAACCCTCGATGTAATTGACCCATTAAAATCCTCGATCGAGCAGGAACTTTGGCTTATAGATTCGTTTTACCGCCAAGCATGTCGTGTGTTCATAACATTTTTTTTCACGTATCGATGTTACGTAAATATGTGGAAGACTCGAACAACATTATTAATTTAGAACCGGACGAGATAGCGGATGATTTAATGTTTGAGGAGATACGTATTAAAATCTTGGATAAGAAGGAACATATTCTACGCTCTAAGGTTATACCTCAAGTCAAAGTTTTGTGGAGAAACCACGATGTTGAGGAAATGACTTGGGAGTTAGAATCTGAAATGAAATCAAGGTATCCTTACATGTTCGGCATACCAGGTATGTACGTAAATTTCGAGGGCGAAATTCCATAAGGAGAGGAGATTGTGAGACCCCAAATTTTATGAATAAATATTTAATTTTTCCAAATAATTATGGTGTGGATTTGATATAATATTATAATTGTGGGTATTATTTATAAATTTTGCAAAGTAAGCAAGTTGTTTTAAAATATTCGTTTGGTCGGGGAATATTCTTTTTGTCGGAGAATATTCGTACGACGGCACAATCATTGGTGGACCCCACAACAGAAGTATAGTCGTAGTTAGAAAACGACAAAATTATCTTTCTATAAAAATAATGGCTGAGGTGTTACCGTTAAAATCGTTAAAACTGTTGAACTACCCGGTAGTAAAAGTACAGTAATACGCGTGGTTGCATAGTAGCACACGGTATTGATTATTGATGCTTACGTGAGAAGTCACTCAGCTATACTCAATTATTGCTACAATAATTGCTGCATCATATCTCTTAAATTATTGTCATAGTATCATCTGTATAATATGTTATATTATTAAATCAATAATTGAGACGTTGTGGTAAGTTTGGTTATTTTTATGGGGGGCTATATGTCATCATCTAAGAGTCTCTTGGTCAATACTAATTACCTTCGTCAATAGTATTTACCTTGGTCAATAGTATTTACCTTGGTCAATAGTAATTACATTTGTCAATAGTATTTACCTTGGTCAATAGTAATTACCTTCGTCAATAGTATTTACCTTGGTCAATAGTATTTACCTTGGTCAATAGTAATTACCTTCGTCAATTGTATTTACCTTGGTCAATAGTAATTACTTTCGTCAATAGTAGTTGTCCCTTCAATATTACCAAGAGTCATTTGACCCTTCGTTAAGACCAAGAGCCACCCTCAGTTTTTCTATAAATAGAGGCCTATGGCTTCATTATTTTTCACGAATTCATTCAAGCTATAGAGAGAGAAAGTATAGAGAGAATACGAGAGAGAGAATAAAAGTATTCTGCTACTTCACTTTTTCAATATCTAGTTCTTTTAAGAAAATGAGAACGTAGCTGGGACAAGTCGAAAAACGGAGTGATGGTCCGAATGATAGTATTAGTTAGTAGTCCTCACTATTCTATGTAATAGTGTGTTAATAAATGTAATGAGGACTCCTTTTGAGTATGGATACTCTCTAGAAGATAATATTTGTATTCAAACTCACAGTTTATGTTTTGTCGTATTGTACACGACAGTTGTTTTATTAAGTTGTATTTGAATTTTGTACCATGTAAGTGGCGACCCAAGATGGGTGATGTATACCTAATTTTGGGGGCGTCACATAAGGGATATTATTTTCTTCTTAAATGATATTATTTTCTTCAATATCATTCTGCTGAAATATTGATATGAACTTTTTATCAAATTTGAAACTTTTTGTGTCGGGATTACTATTCACGTATACGTTACTATTCATGTATACGTCACTATTCACGAATACGGCACTATTCATCGAAAAATAAAATTTTTTCTTTTTGTCCAAGATGTCTATTATGGTTACTATCTTTGATTGTATCCATGTTTTGATCTTTATTCTTGAATTCTGCTTCACAATTGATTATTATGAAGTATTATTGATCTTGGATAAACTGTTATACGAATCTCTAATATTTGTCCTTCTGTCTCACTGGATTCGTTTTCTTTAAGATATTTTTCATCATCCTCAGTCCTGAATGATGATATTACTGAATATCTTTGGCCTGTAGTGCAAAGATGTATGATTACCTGATGAATATCTTTGGCCTGTAGTGCAAAGATGAACAGGTGTTGAGATGAACATGACCGACTGGTGTTACAAATGAATATATTTGGCCTGTAGTGCAATGATGAATATTTGATTCAAGATGTATATTGATTGATGTTACAGGAAAAAAATATTGATGATGAACTTTTAAATCTTAGAAGATTGTAGAATTCTTTCTCTACTTGACTCTTCTAATGGTTTGTTGTTTCCGCTGCAGTTGTTGATCTAAAACTTGTTGTCGATTATATTCTATCAGATTTTTCCCTGTTGAATACTAATGATAATTTGTTGTATATTATCATAGTCATAATATTCTTTACTAGGCTAGTTGAGCTCACCCTTTCCCTTTTTGTTCCATTTTTCTTGTCAGGAGGTGAGAACATAGCAGGATCTAGTTGGGGTATGGAGTGATGATTCTAGAAAGATATTTTAGCTGTCCTCACTATTTCTGTAAAATAGTGTTTGAATAATTGTAATGAGGACTTACTTGAGTATGGATATTGTCTAGAAGACAATATTTATATTTAAACTCACAGTATGTGTTGTCATATTTTTCACGACAATTGTATTATTGAAGTTGTAGTTTGCTTTCTGTACCATGTATTTGACGACTCGAAATGGGTGTTGTATACCTATTTTGGGGGCGTCACAGTTGGTATCAGAGCTTAGGGATATGATCCCTGGCTGAGATGTGAGACAAGAACTAGGAAGGGAGAGACGAGGAATTCCTTCGCTTGTATGACCTGAATAAGTTTATTTGGTAATTATTTAGTCGGTCAGATATAGGGATAATATGTGACATGTCAATTAACCGTTGTTTTGTGACAGTATTTGAGAATGGTAGCAGAGAACGTTAACAATGGAGTGAATGAGACTGTGGAGACACCTTTAATCACCACCCAGGAGAACGTGCAACAGGAAGGCAATATTCCTCCTGTAAACAACGTTACCGAGCAAACGATGAATGATGGAATGTTTAGGAGCTTTTTGCAGTTCATGCAAAATCAGACGAGGGAGACTCGTGTGCAGAATACAGGTGGAAATAATAACAATGCGCGGCTTGTCACAGCCAAGCAGTTCAAAGAGTTGGGACCACCAGAATGTAAGGGAAAGCCGGATTCGATCATGGCGGAAACGTGGGTCAAGCAAATTACCAAGATATTCGATGTCTTGGGATGCACGGAGGAACAGAAGGTTCCATTCGCCACCTTTATGTTCCGCGGTGAGGCAAACTACTGGTGGGAGTCTGTGAAGCGTACCCATCCTGACGCACTCAACATGTCCTGGGAAACATTTCAAAAGCTATACAATGACAAGTACTTTCCTGAAAGTATTTGTCATATGAAGGAGGTGGAGTTTATCAGACTGGAACAACACAACATGACGGTGTCCCAGTACGAGGCGAAGTTTGCAGAGTTATCCAGGTTTGCACCTCATTTGGTCGAAAATGAGGAACGAATGACAAGGATGTTTCTGAGAGGTTTAAAACCCGAGATTCGGCAATATCTTATCTCTCATAAATTTTCTTTATATTCAGATATTGTAAACAGGGCTCAATTATTAGAGCGAGATAATGAGTATGTTCAACCGAGGGACCACAACTAGGGTCATACCGGTGGCGGCAGTCATCAAAGCAATGAAAACCAGCAGGGAGGAAAACATTCGGACAAAAGCGGTAACCACTCTAGTGGTAATCGTGGTCGTGATAATAGAAGGAGTGAGTCGGGAGGAGATTTCAAGAAGAGAAGGTTAAACAATGATAACGTGAAGACGTCAGCACAAACATCAAATGTTTCTAGGGGAGGAGAACGACCGCCAGTTAGATGTTACAGATGCGGAGAGGAGGGACATATAAGTCCAAACTGTCCACAACAGTTCAAGGTATGTTATAATTATGGAAAGGAAGGACATATCGCTCGAGATTATACTATAGCGAAACCAAGTCCAGCTGGGACGGTGACACCAAAGGCAGATACGGACAAAATAAAGTCGGCGATTTCTGGAAGAGCGTTTGTCGTGACTGCCCAAAACACGAGGAACCCGAACGAAGGTATAACGGGTTAGTTAATTATAAATTCTTATAAAGTTTATACCTTACCAGATACCGGTTCTACCCATTCTTTTATCTCTCCTGCTTGTGCTCAACGTTTAAACTTGACTCCGGAGAAATTAGACTTTGACCTATCTGTGGAGACTCCGTTAGGAGAAACTTTCATTACATCTACAGTTTATAAATCTTTCTTAATCCAAGTTGGCACAATCACATTACCTGTTGATATTATCTCTTTAAAGATACTTACTTTTGATGTGATTTTAGGAATTGATTGGTTAACTACTCATCATGCCAAAATTGATTGTTTTCGTAAGGTTGTTAGTTTTCATATTCCTAACCAACTTGTTATGCGAATTCAAGCAACCAAACCACTAAAATCAATCGATGTCATACCAAGCCATAAAGCCATTCGTTTATTGAAAAATGGATGTCAAGCTTTCTTAGCCCATGTCATGGACTTGAACAAAAATACGTCAGATTTGAATGATATTTCTGTTGTTAATGAATTTCCTGACGTATTTTCTGAAGAATTTCCTGGCTTAACCCAGTGCGTGATATTGAATTTTTGTATTGATCTTCAACCCGATACAAAAACCCATTTCTAAAATCTCATATTGAATAGCTCCTATTGAACTTCAGGAGTTAAAAACCCAACTATAGAAGTTCGTACCCGAGCCTCTATCTGGTGACTTCCTTTGTGGAATGCACCAAAGCCAGACTCTCCGTAAGGGACTCTATATTTGTGTGGTGGTAAAACAATAGGTGCCATTGTGACATGCTATCCAAAATTGGGATATGAATCACAATTGAGAGCAACCGAAGTCGGTGACCAAAGTACGTATCTTTCTGGGCTTAGCTGGTTACTATCGGAGATTCGTGGAAGGATTTTCTCGAATCGCTACTCCGTTAACTTAGCTGACTCAGAAAGATACAAAATTCGTATGGAGCGAGGAATGCGAGAAGATTTTCCAATAGCTCAAGAGGCGACTCATTCGGAACCTGTTCTGACCATACCATCTTGGAAAAGCGAACGTGGTAGCTGACGCGTTGAGTAGAAGATTGTACGCGAGTACGAGTGCGATATTGTTGAACACAAAGACCTATTTTGTATAATTTATAAATGATAGAGATAGAGTTAATGACTCTAGGGACCCACGTGATGATATACGAGTAAAATCGACTTTAATCGATAACGTTAAAGCCGCTCAAGCTACAGACCTGGAGCTGATGAATATAAAGAAGAAGGTGCAAGAATGTGTTATTCTAGAAGTAAGAGTCGATGAAGAGAAGAAAGCTCAAGCCTTCGATTTATTTGAAATCCTCGATCGAGTAGGATCTGTGGCCTATAGACTCGCCTTAACGCTAAGTATGTCACATGTTCATAACATTTTTCACGTATCGATGTTACGTAAATATGTGGACGACCCGAATCATATTATTGCGTTAGAACCAGACGAGATAGCCGAAGATTTAACGTACGAGAAGGTACCTGTTAAAATATTGGATTGGAAAGAACATGTCCTATGCACGAATGTTATACTACAAGTTAAGATTTTGTGGAGAAACCATGCTATTGAAGAAATGACTTGGGAGTTGGAATCAGAAATGAAAGCGAGGTATCCTCACCTTTTCGAAACACCAGGTACGTACGTCAATTTCGAGGACAAAATTTTATAAGGAGGAGAGGTTGTAAGACCCCAACTTATTAATAAATGAAATTAAATTTCCACTATTTATTATTTTGAAATAGAAAGGGTTGATTTGATTAATGTGGTTAGTTATAGGTAAAATGCGCAAATATTTCAAATAAGCAAGTGGTTATAAAATATTCATATTTGTTCGATGAATATTCGTGTGGTCGTGAAATATTCTTTTTGTCGGGGAATATTCGTACGACGGCGCATCTATTTGTGGGCCCCATAACGGAAAATGATTGGATGAAGATAACGACAAAAATTGAGTTTTTATAAATAACGGCGTAGTTGTTACCGTTAACACTGTTGGAATACCCGGTGGTTAAAATACAGTAATACGCGTAGTTACACAGTAGCACACGGATTGCACAGTATTTTTGAATTATTGATTCTTACGAAGGAAAGCACTACTCAATAATTGTTACAGTAGTTACTGTTCAATATTTTATTTTATTGATTCAATAATTGTTGCTGCACAGTATTTTCCATTATCAGATCAATAATTCATATTATTTGAATAATATTATTAGATAATATTATTGATAATGTCTAGAAAGTTTTGTCTAAGGAGAGGTTTGGTCATCTAATTGTGCGCCAGTAAGGAGAAATCCTTATTGGAAAACCCCCTCTTTCTTGGGAACGGCCTGATTGTCATAAATGTGATTCTGTAATATTATTTGTGAATAATTAATTAATGATTCATATGATAAGGAAATATTTATTTTATATGGATATAAATGAGGGATATATTTTTGTGGTTAAAATAAAGGAGTTAATGTTGAGGTATTTTATTTGTATTTTTTTATCAGAACGGAGGTATTAAAAATCAAATTAGGGTTTTTGAGATATTTTACGAGGGTTATAATTTTTAATCCGACCGTTAAATCGTGGTAATATTTGGATATGTTATACATATATAAGTTGAGTATATGTCCATAAATTTTGAACCGTTAAAAATTAACGTATGATTTGTTATGAATTTTACGAGATGACTGGTTCAGAAATTATTAAATTTTTGGAGTTAATTATTTTGGTGGAAAATTCTAGAATTGGTGGGCCCCACTCTTGGTTGGTGAAGAAATGTGCTGAAATTTTTATTCAAATGTGGTGGGTGGGAGTAGTAGCAGGTAAAGCCATCAGGTTGCAGGTTAAGTCTGCTTCGGCGTGATAATATTTTCCTACAAATAGAGGGCTAAGTTAGAATTGAAAATCACAATAGAATTCATAAGTTTCTCTCTTTTTCTCTCTAGATTATTGAGTGTATTTTGTGAGTATTTAGATACTTTGAAAGTTGCTATTCAGCAAAAGTTTTATTCAGCCTCATATCCGATATTCAGTCAGAAGTACGGTTATTTTGAGGTAAGGGATATTATTTTTTTCTTAAATGATATTATTTTCTTCAATATCATTATGCTGAAATATTGATATGAACTTTTTATCAAATTTAGAACTTTTTGTGTCGGGGTTACTATTCACGTATACGGCACTATTCACGAATACGTCACTATTCACCGAAAAATAAAATTTTTCCTTTTTGTCCAAGATGTCTATTATGGTTACTATCTTTGATTGTATCCATGTTTTGATCTTTATTCTTGAATTCTGCTTCACAATTGATTATTATGAAGTATTATTGATCTTGGATAAACTGTTATACGAATCCGTACTATTTGTCCTTCTGTCTCACTGGATTCGTTTTCTTTAAGATATTTTTTATCATCCTCAGTCCTGAATGATGATATTACTGAATATCTTTGGCCTGTAGTGCAAAGATGTATGATTTCCTGATGAATATCTTTGGCCTGTAGTGCAAAGATGAACAGGTGTTGAGATGAACATGACCGACTGGTGTTACAAATGAATATCTTTGGCCTGTAGTGCAAAGATGAATATTTGATTCAAGATGTATTTTGATTGATGTTACAGGGATAAAATATTGATGATGGACTTTTAAATCTTAGAAGATAGTAGAATTCTTTCTCTACTTGACTCTTCTAATGGTTTGTTGTTTCCGCTACAGTTGTTGATCTAAAACTTGTTATCGATTATATTCTATCAGATTTTTCCCTGTTGATTACTAATGATAATTTGTTGTATATTATCTTAGTCATAATATTCTTTACTTGGCTAGTTGAGCTCACCCTTTTCCTTTTTGTTCCATTTTTCTTGTCAGGAGGTGAGAACATAGCAGGATCTAGTCGGGGTATGAAGTGATGATTCTAGAAAGATATTTTAGTTGTCCTCACTATTTCTATAAAATAGTGTTTGAATAATTTTAATGAGGACTTACTTGAGTGTGGATATTGTCTAGAAGATAATATTTATATTTAAGCTCATAGTATGTGTTGTCGTATTTTCCACGACGATTGTATTATTGAAGTTGTACTTTGGTTTCTGTACCATGTATTTGGCGACTCAGAATGGGTGTTGTATACCTATTTTGGGGGCGTCACAATTTGACACCAAATTAACTTATAAGCATAGTTTTAAAAATTGAACCGGACCGCCAGTTCAACCGGTAAAAATCAAAATCGGTCGGCACTCCAGTCCGGCTTGAACAAAAAAAAAGTTTATGTCAAAACTCGGTTGACCCACCGGTATCGATTATTGACCCATTATTGACCCCGAGACCTAATTTTATTTGTACCACAAAAGTTTTAATATAAAAATCAACTACTTTTAGTAATATTGTAACTCAAATTTATTATGTTTTATGTGACGCCCCCAAAATAGGTCCATTCCATCCAACCTATTCTGAGTCGTCAAATACATGGTACAGAAAACAACTATAACTTTATTACAACAATTATCGTGTAAAATACAACAACACATATGCTGTGAGTTTGGATACAAATATATACCAAATGTGACTCATGTTCCAACCGTGGACATCACCTCACAATGACACCTTACATAAAGGTATAGTCAAAAACTGTTTTAGAAATTAGAATATTTGGGAAGTGCTCAAGGAAACCTTCGTACATGGGAGGCCATGCGTCTAGGTTATGATAGATATCATATGGCCACAGAATTATTCTTGGTTGACCCAATAGACCCCAAAGAAAAACGAGAAGATTGCTATCATATTCTTCCCAATGGTGAGTCTTCTCTTGACATATCATTATCTCTACTGTCTCTAATTGAGAATTATACTTCAAACAAACACCAAGATTATATAGGTAGTGCTCGTATATATACTCAGCAAGTGGATGAGCACATCCCTGTCTTATGATGACACGAGGTTGTATGTCGTTAGACATCTTGTATGATAGTGGCAAATCACCCTTCCAACGTTGGGTACACCTTACCCTATTGGATTCACCAAATAAAACTACTAAATGAACTTTTCTATACTGCTTCGGGAGAACATCCACAGCTAGAGACCACTGTTCTATTTCCTCGTTACCCTCGCTCGACCCAGCTACACTCTTATTACCTGAAAGGAATTGTGAAGCAAAAGGGTGAGCACAACTAGCTCAGTAAAGAATATCTTGACTAAAGATAATTAAATTATCAATAGCCTCCATCAATAATAAATCAGAGATTTAGAACATATGGTAAATGATAAAAATTTCAACCATAGTTGCAGCGGAACGAGCAATCCATTAGAAGAGTCAAATAGACCATAAAGTCTATTATCTTCTCCATGTTAAAAGTCCACCAACAATGTTTTATCCCTGTAACATCAATCAACAGTTCCTTTCCACAATCATATGAATAATTCATAATCATAATTGTGATTCTAAATTTCACATCCAAGACGAAGATAATTTTCATCACATGTCTTTACCTGAAACATCAAATATCATGGTTATACCAAATCACAGTTCCTGTTCATAATCATACTAATAAATTCATCTATGCACCACGGGCCAAAGATATTCATCAACAATTCATCTTTACACTACATGCCAAAGATATTCAACAACAAGTCATCTTTGCACTATGGGCCAAAGATATTCATCAACAACTCATCTTTGCACTACAGGCCAAAGATATTCCTCAATAGTTCATATTTGCACTACAGGCCAAATATATTATTATCTCAAAGAAATATATAATCATTTCAGAATTTATATAACCAATAATTATAACCACGTTGATCATTTCACCTTTGCACTTAAGCTAAAGATATTCAATTATAAATTTAATGGTCATGATCATACCAGTCAACAATTCAACTTTGCACTACTGGCCAAAGAGAACACATAGTCATGATCGTACCAAAAATATATCCATCTTTACACTCAAGTCAAAGAGAAATATCATCATTAGGGTTATAAAAATGTTATATATGATAAAAAAAATAATATGATCAACATATAATTTTAATCTCAAGAGTAATATTCATAAATCAACTATGATTTGGTTAGGAAAAGGAACCAATTTTGTCATGAATAGTAACTCGTGAATAGTAACCCGTAAATAGTAACTCGTGAATAGTAACTCATGAGTAGTAACTCGTGAATACTAACTCATGAATAGTAACTCGTGAATACTAACTCATGAAGTAACTCGTAAATAGTAACTCATGAATAATAACTCATGAATAGTAACTCATGAATAGTAACTCGTGAATAGTAACTCATGAATAGTAACTCGTGAATAGTAACTCATGAATAGTAACTCATGAATAGTAACCCCGACATGAAAAGATAAGAATTTTACAAGAAAAATCTTACCAATATTCCGGTATAATGATATTGAAAGAAATAATATCATTGATAAAAAATAACATCCCTTACTATCCCTTACTATCCCGTACTATCTCTTACTATCCCTTACCTCAAAAGAGCAGTACTCCTGACTGGAATAACGCTGAACGAACTTGCACCGTATAGCAACACTCAAGATATCAAAATACTCACAAGAATACACTCGATATATAGAGAGAGAAATAGAGAGAAAACTTGAGTTTCTGGTGTGTTTTTCAATTCTAACCTAAGCACCCTATTTATAGGAAATTGCTTAGAACACCAAAGCAGAAAATTTAATAAAATAATAATATAATTTTTTTAATTTCTTTAGCACACCACACCAGCTGATTTCAGCCATTAACACATGCCCACAAATGAAAAAAAAACATTTTTTTTAATATAATTATTTAAAACTTCCAAAAATCAATTATTTTGGAACTTCAGAACTTTAATAATTCATAATAAATAGTCTTTTTATCAGAAAATTCGAATCTCGCGAGTTTTTATAGGAAATTTAATTCTCTACAACTTTGCAGAAGAAAGTTTTTCCAAATTCCAAACAGAAATTGACCGAAATCCACAAACGGACGATTTTACACGCTATAATAAATTTTCGGTCAAGAATTGTGTCCACCAACACAAAAAACATGTGTTAACCATTTAATCCAACAAAAATACTCTTCCTCCTCATTTATTCATATATCCCACATTCATTGTAAAAATATCACCATTAATATATTATTAAAATAATATATTTAAATAAATTATTTTATCAGAAAAAGATAAAATATTAATTTTCAACAATTGTCACATTTAAAAATTTCTCCATCTATATCCACATAAAATCAATATTTTCTTTATCATATAAATCAATAATTAATTATTCACAAATAATATTACAGAATCACAATACCGACAACCAGGCCGTTCCCAGGAAAGAGGGGGCTTTCCAATAAGGATCTCTCCTTACTGGCGCGCAATTAGATGACCAAACCTCTCCTTAGACAGAACTTTGTAGATATTACCAATAATGTTATCTAATAATATTATTAAGATAATATGAATTATTGCTCCGATAATAGAAAATACTGTGTAGTGACAATTATTTAAATAACAGTAATATAAAATATCAACGCAGCAATTATTGAATCAATAAAATAAAATACTGAACAGTAATTACTGTAAAAATTATTGAGTAATGACTTCTTACGTAAAAATCAATAATTGGTGCAATACCGTGTGCTACTGTTCAACAACGCGTATTACTTTGTTTTAACCACCGGGTATTCTAACAGTGTTAACGGTAACAACTACGTCGTTATTTATAAACAACTTACTCTTGTCGTTTTCTTCATCCAATTGCTTTCCGTTATGGGGCCCACAAAAGGCTGCGCCGTCGTATGAATATTTTCCGACAGTAAGAATATTCTACGATCAAACGAATATTCACCGACAGCAATGAATATTTTATAACCACTTGTATATTTCGGAAAAAAATTCATATATCACCCTTAACTTTAACATTTATCAATTTAACCATTTACTAAATAGTAATTATAAGAAAAATTGAATACTTTTATTTCATAAAATTCGGGGTCTTACATTTTAGTTCATAAAAAATGAGATTTTTTAAAAATTTTATCAATTACTAATAATATATATTTTTATATATTAATGACGTCACCAAGTCACTAACAGTTTGACCACTAGTTGAACCGGTGACCCATCCACTCGGCACGTTTTTCGGTTCGATGACCGGACTGGGTCTGAGAACCTTGCATATAAGTCAGAAATTAAGTTAAAATAAGTTATAAAGATGTTCGGATAATAATGACTTATATGTTTAAATCAAATGTAAAAATTACTATAAATGACATTAATAAAAAAAATATATTGATTTAATATCATATCATAAAAATCGTCCACAATTTCATTAAATAAAACACTAAACATATGTACTTGTTTATACACATATACAAGTAAGGTTAAATATATTTTGTCACTGAACTGAGGTTCGATTTACATTTGCATCATTGAATTGAATTTTTTTACGGTTAACTCATTAAACTTCTAATTTTTTATAAAAATATTTAAAAACGTCAAGTCAGTTAAATTTTTAATGGCAAAATTACATGGAAGTGTCTACTCAAATTTTTTTGTACCATGGAAGATAGATTCTTCTTCCACTACATCACCCCCACCCATTCACCAACTAAACATCACCATCATTCTTTAAGCCATTTCATTTAATTAACTTTCCATCTTCCATCATCATACATAATACATATAGATCTGAGAGAAATCCAGAAAAAATTAATCTAAAATTTTTAAGTCTCTTTATATACGTACATATATGTCTGAGAGTATATATACACATATATACATATAGATCTTAGAGTCGTCTCATGTTTCCCCGTTGACGAAGGTCAGAGCTTTGCGGAAGGCTACAATGATGTTTGGTGCGGTTGAGGTGGCAGTTGTGTCGTTTGAGGCGGCGATAGATTGAATAAGGAAGAATAGATATACCGCCCGATGCCCACTCCAACCTAGATCTGCAGCTCGTTTCTATTGTACCATATTTATATATTAGGGTTTTGATGTAATTTGTAACTACACCGCCGCTTAACAATTTATACTCTTTTCATCTTTGGTCATCAATAATGGACAGATCTAAAATCTATTATTTTCGATTTGCTTGAAATGTGCAATAGAAAAGTTGATGCCATCCTCCATCCTCATCTCCTCACCTCTTTCTCAAAATCAATATTAATCTCTCATTTTAGTGTGGTTCGGATTTTTTTTATTTCACTTATTGATCTGAGTTTATTTCCAGTTCTGAGATTATTTCTAGATCTAATTTCTTTCTTTGAATTTTTTGTTGGGAAAATTATTTCTAAGTAAGTTCCCATGATTCAAAGGTTAGAATATACATATTTTTGTTTTTCTATGATTAAGAGGCCAATGAAGATGGTATATTGGGAGAGCAACAGAGCTTGGCAAATTCTTCGTTCGGTAGTATTTCTACTATTTCCTTCCCACATATCTGGTTTAGACCATTGATTTTGCAACGAAATACATTAACAAGTTATAATAATAATTACTGTGATTTTGAAGGGTGGAAAGTTAGAGAGAGAAGAAGAAATTTAATATTTGCAACAATTATTGAGATTGTAATGAAGAAATTGCAATTATTTAAGATAATAATTGAGGATATTTAGATTCATGGGTTACTGGGTATTTGTAGCGCCCCCAAATCGGGGTCCCTTGAACCTCGAACCTGGTACGTTACGGTACTTCATCTTCATACATATTCTATAAACTAATGTAGAATATATAAACATAAATTGTTCATACAATAAATTCTACTACGTTTTCCATGGTCTATAACTTTTATCTTGATATATACCTTTAATAACTCACAAAATTTACATTGATAATTCGCATCAAATAACTTAGTAGTTATACGTGCATAATATTTAACTTTTATACTTTGCCCTTGTCTCTGTCTTTCCTCAAACATTCGTCTTAATCTAAAAATGTTATCATGATATAGTAAGAGTGAGCAACTACTTTACACAACAAGTTTAAATACAAAAAGGATATATCATGATTGAAAAGGAATAAGCTTTCAAGTTTTCAATAATGTACAACAATTGTTAAAGAACATGAATCAAAATTTCAATAATTAAATAATTGAATCAATAATGTTGGGTGGTCAACAATAACCATGAACAAATGTAACTGAACTTTATGATAATGAAGGTGATCAGCCTTTCATACCTGATGAACATATACAACATGCACGAAGTGCGAATAACAATAAACATAGACGTGGAATAATTGTCAATAATTAATCCACTAACATTCTTAAAAAATAATAACTCGAGTTTGAGTTAGGAAACTTACATGTACCGCTGATTACCGCTAAGCAATCTTATTTAATCTCTTATGAAAGACCTATCATTAATAAGATCGATCTTCCAATTAGCATAATACACTTTAATTTTATTATCATACTATTGCTCAAATAATAATTTAGCTAATATTTAACCACATAATCAAACATTGAATAACTCATTAGTAATATTATTATCCCTTAATAATATTACTATCACTTAACTATTATCTTAAACTCTTTTATAATATTATTAACTATTTAATAATATTTAATCACTTCTTAACATTATTAATCATTTAATATAATATTAATCGTTCACAAATATTATTAATCATTTAATAATATTTTAATTATTTACCAATATTATTAACTATTTAATAATATTTTAATTCTTATATAATATTATTAATCATTTAATAAAATTTTAATCATTATCTAATATTATTAATTATTTAATAATATTCAAATCATTTACTACTATTATTAATCACTTAATAATATTTTAATCATCTAATATTATTAATTATTTAATAATATTTTAATCGCTTAAAAATGTCTCACACATTTTAAGATGTAAATATTTTACATCTTGAAATTTAAATCATTTTTATTCCATTTCAAAATTATCTTTTACTTTTACTCGTAAATTCGGAGCTTAAACAACCAATGCACAACTTTTATAGTAAAACTCAATTTACTATATTATTTTTTTAATTTAAATAATTTTTACATCAGTTTGTCCATTAATGAGTCAACACTGACTGTTGTCTCATATATATATATATATATATATATATATATATATATATATATATATATATATATAGTTCGTTACGTAAATCTTAGCTCAAAAATCTTATTTTGAGCCTCGAAAACTTCAAAATATCATTTTTATGATTAATACAAATTTTTAAAGGTTCCTCGCCCTTTGTTGCATCATAAAATAATTTTATAGGTAACCTTAATTTTTATTTTGATTAAATATGTAAATTTATATTTAATACACATTTTTATTGCTTTATTTATGCCCGAAAGGAAGTTTCTTGGCATAAAATATCACTTATAATCAAATCTTGCCCCGTAGGACTTAATTTGATTTATTATTTCGTCGGAACGCAATTCGGAACGTCGAATGTCAAAGTCGCTCGACGCGTCGACGCTCGGCGTTCGCTCATTTTTAAATTCTGACATGCTATTTTGTTTATTTTTATTTCTCAAATCATGAGTCATATAACAGTGAAATTTGGGCATGTTATAGACCTCATGTTATAGTATTTTAGAAAAATTTTACACCGCGAAAATAAATCACGGAAACTCATCAAAATAGTGCACGAAAAGGACTTCGAAAAACAGCACAACATGACGCCGCGTGGCTGGGCAAACGCGCGCGGGCGCTGCTTGGCTGCTGCTACTGCACTGCCATGCGCTTATCAACCTTAATTTTTATTTTGATTAAATATGTAAATTTATATTTAATACATATTTTTATTGCTTTATTTTTGCCAGAAAGGAAGTTTCTTGACATAAAATATCATTTATAATCAAATCTCGCCCCGCAGGACTTAATATGATTTATTATTTCGTCGGAACGCAATTCGGAACGTCGAACGTCAAAGTCGCTCGACGGGCCGACGCTCGGCGTTGGCTCGTTGTTGAGTTCTGACATGCTATTTTGTTAATTTTTATTTCTCAAATCATGAGTCATATAACAGTGAAATTTTGGGCATGTTATAGACCTCATGTTATAGTATTTTAGAAAAATTTTACACCGCGAAAACAAATCACGGAAACTCATCAAAATAGTGCACGAAAAGGACGTCGAACAACAACACAACACGATGTCGCGTGGCTGGGCAAGCGTGCGCGGGCACTGCTGCTGCTGCCCTGCCGTGCGCTTATCAACCTTAATTTTTATTTTGATTAAATATGTAAATTTATATTTAATACATATTTTTATTGCTTTATTTATGTCCGAAAGGAAGTTTCTTGACATAAAATATCATTTATAATCAAATCTCGCCCCGTAGAACTTAATATGATTTATTATTTCGTCGGAACGCAATTCGGAACGTCGAACGTCAAAGTCACTCGACACGCCGACACTCGGCGTTTGCTCGTTTTTAAGTTCTGACATGCTATTTTGTTCATTTTTATTTCTCAAATCACGAGTCATATAATAGTGAAATTTTGGGCATGTTATAGTATTGTAGAAAATTTTACACCGCGAAAATAAATCACGAAAACTCATCAAAACAGTGCACGAAAAGGACATCGAACAACAGCACAACACGACGCCGCGTGGCTGGTCAAGCGCGCGCGGGGGCTGCTTGGCTGCTGCTGCTGCCCTGCCGTGCGCTTATCAACCTTAATTTTTATTTTGATTAAATATAAAATTTTATATTTAATACATATTTTTATTGCTTTATTTATGCCCGAAAGGAAGTTTCTTGGCATAAAATATCACTTATAATCAAATCTCGCCCCGTAGGACTTATTTTGATTTATTATTTCGTCGGAACGCAATTCGGAACGTCAAACGTCAAAGTTGCTCGACGCGCCGACGCTCAGCGTTCGCTCGTTTTTAAGTTCTAACATGCTATTTTGTTCATTTTTATTTCTCAATTCATGAGTCATATAACTATGAAATTTTGGGCATGTTATAGTATTTTAGAAAAAATTTACACCGCGAAAACAAATCATGGAAACTCATCAAAACAGTGCACGAAAAGGACGTCAAACAACAGCATAACACGACGCCGCGTGGCTAGGCAAGCGCTCGCGGGCGCTGCATGGCTGCTGCTGCTGCCCTGCCGTGCGCTTATCAACTTAACTACTTCGCAATTTTCTCACGCCTTGCTCGTTTATCGGAAAATTCCATACTTTGGATATATTATAGGTACCATAGTAGGCTATTTTTTAAAAATATAACCCACCCATTTCAGACCTCCTAGTCAACCTAAAACAGGCCCCAAAAATGTCCACTAGCAACAGTTTTCAAAAAAATTCCAGCTTTACCCTCTTTCTCTAAAACAGTCATAACTCTCTTTTTTTAAAACATTTTTGAGCTATTCTTCGCGTTGTGTCTACAACTTTTACTTACTGACTTTTTCCTATATTCTGAACAAATCAGGCTAGAAAAGCCGTGCAAGGAGACTGCACTGCATTTCTTAGACAGTTTCGACTCTACTACTTTGAAATGTCATAACTTTTTGCTATGAAGTCGAAATTAGTTCGTTTCAGAGTCTATGGAAAGCTTATACAGTTTACTATAACATACCAAAGCCCAAAATTTTTAGAGCACTCTAGCTAAGCCCGAATGTTCTGTTTAGGGGAAGCAGTCATTAGCTTTTCTAAGTTTCAAAAACTATTTTACTTTTCTTTTCTTTGATCCAACTTTTAACACACAAAATGTTTGGATCTGCACATAACACACTAAAATATGTAGATCAAAAGTTTATAAGTTGAAGAACATAACTTGATTATTTCATCAAATCAAACAAAATAGAAGGAATAAACTAAACAAGGATTTTATACCTAGATCATGTAACTCTTCTGCTTCTCTTTACACAATATAAGATGAAGCTAGGGAGCATGAAAAATTTCTCTTCTTCCTCCTCCATAGGGCTGCCAAATTTGCTCTCTTTCTTTCTCTCTCTCTCTTTATATATATATATTCTTTCTCTAGCTTTTGTGGAAGCTTTGAAATAAAAGAAGTAAAGAAAGTATTTTTTCCAAAGAGAGAAAGTATTGGTAAAATGTGTTTATACATAACTTTTATGTCTATAGCAAATCTCCCACAATCTTTCATCTTCTCTCACTTAATCTTTGAGGTTACTTGCAAATCTAAACAAATAATAAGGCTTACATTATAGAGAGACATATGGCTTGGAAAAATATTTACCCACATGTTTTTACTCCATCCTTTCCTGATTCATTGCACCCTTCTTTGTCAAATGTTTATTTGATTTCTCTCTCATATATCTTGCAAAATCTTGGGCAAAAAATGTGGCTAGTCTAATAAGGTGACACTTGGCCATGGAGTGTAAAATAAAACTTTGAAAAAAATTACACCATGTGTGCTTATTCTTCCCCTTTTTAGCCGAGTGAAGCCCCCCTTAATTTGCCCCATATTTTATTTATTTCTCTCTCATAAGCTTGCTTGCAAATCTAGCCAATATCCCTTCTCTTTCCTATCTTAAATAAATGTTCCAAATAAAATCACATGCCATATACTTCCTCTTTTTACCCGGCACATACTCCTCCATTTTGCCCATTTGTGCTTTATTTTAATTTGCCTCATTTGCGTACTTAAATAATTAAATCAATGGGAAAAAGCACCTTTATCCCACTATGGTTGTAGTGTTTTAAGCAATTAGTCACTGTACTTTTAAAATATTCAATTAGCCCACTGTAATTTTTAAAAATGTTTAATCAAGTCATTTCGTCCAATTTTGCTCACGGACGTTAAAAAATTGGGCTAATTTTCCTAAGTGGCTTTTGAAAAAAAAATAACACAAGTTATTTCCTACGTGGCAAGCCAGTCAGCCAAATTCCTAATACTATTGAGCCACTGCACTTTGAAAAAATGCAATTGGCCCACTGTGGTTTTAAAAATATTTTTATGTTTTATTTTCTTTCTTTTTCTTTACCTAAATATTTATAATATGTATAATATTAATAAAAATTAATATTATAATATTCATAATATGTATGTTTTATTTTAAAAATAAAAATAAAAATACCTTTATGTTTTAAAAAACTTATAAAATTTTAAAAAATAAAAATGATATTGATATTCATCATCCAACCCTTTTCTTCTTGTTCTCATTTTCTTTTGTTTGATGGCAACTATGGTGGAGATAGTACTGTAAACTTTGACGATTGTTGAGTCTTTAATTATTGGGTCTTTCCCGGATGGACTAGCACCCTCAGTTTTAACTGAAAACGTTATATTTAACGTAAGGGTGAGCAACAACTTGCTCAGCAAGGAAACAAGCAGTTAAATATAATGGAACAGAAGTATTATAACAATGAGGATACAATGCAATAGATACCAAACAAGATAATTCTTTAAAAGTGTTGAGTTTGAAAATTACGCTTTTGCACGCTGTAAGGTCAAATAACCAGTGAACTCTGTACTAGAATTGACAGTATTAACACTGCAATCCATGGATACAAACAGTTATAGAAGTTGTTCTATATCCTAGACTCGTACCTTAGGGGATCAGCCTAAGTACCCTACATTGTGCACAACATAATAGTCTAATGACACTTTACATGTCCTTCGGAATCATATGTCCGGTACAATATGCCCCTATAAAAGGGTTGTTCGTTCACAACATTATATATGAATCCGCACCACAACAAAAAAATGGTTTGGAAAACATTTAAATGAGATTTTCATAAATAATATCAATGTATCTCAACAGTTGTCTAACCGAAATAATGGCATTGACATTCTTTCAATATAAACTTATTTAAGAGAGAGAAGTTCGATATACTATTCTCTTGAAGCTGATTGGAATAAAAGGTTATTTAGCCTTATATTATTTATAAATAATGAGAGACAGTTCAGAAATTAGAGAACATGTCTATTATAGAATACTTGCTCAATAAAGAGTAAGAGTTAGAAACTTGCCTAGTTTGTAGTCTATTGTTAAGATTTCATCTTAATTGAAATGTTCTCACAGATCCTACACAGTTATTTACATTAATAAGAATGTTAGCCACATAGCCAAGTCATATAATTTGGAAGCTCACATATCACGTAGTTTTAGTGATCATGGTTGCAGTTAGCTTCTTATTTTTGAGATATTTTATACATTTTTCAAATACTTCATCCATGTTCTTACAATAGCCATTTTTCTCTTTAATGGGGTTTAGTAAGATCTTAACATGCAAACACAGCATATATACAGTTTACATCCTATTAGAATTTTAACACATGAGTGTTTCATGCCTTGTTTACAGAAATTCTAGCATACAAGGTGCTTTTGTAGCTTATTTTATGTTGTTAAAGGTATTTCCAATTTGCATGGTCAATTTTTTTGTCTATCCCATGATTTATAGCTTTATTTTCATACTAATGCATTAACTATCTTTGTTTTTCTAAAAAACAACCCCTTTTTGTCCTGCCTTAGCCCCAACAGTCTCCGCCCATCACACAGGTACTGTTTTTGTAATATAATTACTAACTCCTTTATAGAGAATTGTAACCACATTATCAGGCTTGAGTACAAGGTTACTTTGGTAATTAAAATTACATTCTATGTCCAATTCTTCAATTTTTTATTATCAAAGTCAACTAGCTAATTAAAACTGCCATAGCAGTTGCTTGTTTGTGACTTGCTACTGCCTAAAGGCAGTAGCTCCACCTCGTTTTCCAATCCCATGTTTCTCTAAGCCTTACCATGTATCTATAAATTTTCATGATGCTATTGGTCAATAATGTGACGCCCCCAAAATAGGTATACAACACCCATTCTGAGTCGCCAAATACATGGTACAGAAAGTAAACTACAACTTCAATAATACAATTGTCGTGCAAAATACGACAACACATACTGTGAGTTTAAATACAAATATTGTCTTCTAGACAATATCCACACTCAAATAAATCCTCATTACAATTATTCAAACACTATTTTACAGAAATAGTGAGGACTGCTAAAACATCTTTCTAGAACCATCACTCCATACCCCGACTAGATCCTGCTATGTTCTCACCTCCTGAGAAGAAAAATGGAACAAAAAAGAAAAGGGTGAGCTCAACTAGCCCAGTAAAGAATATTATGACTAAGATAATATACAAACAAATTATCGTTAGTCTTCAACAGGGAAAAATCTGATAGAATATAATCGACAACAAGTTTTAGATCAACAACTGCAGCGGAAACAGCAAACCATTAGAAGAGTCAAGTAGAGAAAGAATTCTACTATCTTCTAAGATTTAAAAGTCATCATCAATATTTTATCCCTGTAACATCAATTAATAATCATCTTTATCCAAATATTCATCTTTGCACTACAGGCCAAAGATATTCATTTGTATCACCTGTCATTCATGTTCATCTCAACACCTGTTCATCTTTGCACTACAGGCCAAAGATATTCATCAAGTAATCATACATCTTTGCACTACAGGCCAAAGATATTCATTAATATCATCATTTAGGACTGAGGATGATGAAAAATATCTTAAAGAGAACGAATCCAATGAGACAGAAGGACAAATAGTAGGGATTCGTATAACAGTTTATCCAAGATCAATAATACTTCATAATAATCAATTGTGAAGCAGAATTCAAAAATAAAGATCAAAACATGGATACAATCAAAGATAGTAACCATAATAGACATCTTGGACAAAAAGGAAAAATTTTATTTTTCGGTGAATAGTGTCGTATTCGTGAATAGTGCCGTATACATGAATAGTAACCCCGACACAAAAAGTTCTAAATTTGATAAAAACTCATATCAATATTTCAGCATAATGATATTGAAGAAAATAATATCATTTAAGAAGAAAATAATATCCCTTACCTCAAGATATCAGTACTTCTGGTCGGAATACCGGTATAAGGCTGAAAGAAACTTGCTCTGATGAATAGAAACTCTCAAAGTATCTAAATACTCACAAAATACACTCAATAATCTAGAGAGAGAAAGAGAGAAAACTTGTTTCTGGTGTGATTTTCAATTCTAACTTAGCCCTCTATTTATAGGAAAATTTTAGTAGGTTTGACCTGCAACCTGATGGCTTTACCTGCTACTATTCCCACCCACCACATTTGAAATATAATTCAGCACATTTCTTCACCAACCACAAGTGGGGCCCACCAATTCTAGAATTTTCCATCAAAATGATAAACTCCGAAAATTCAACAATTTCTGAACCAGTCATCTTGTAAAATTCGTAATAAATCATACGTTCATTTTTAACGGTTCAAAATTTGTGGACATATACTCAACTTATATATGTATAACATATCCAAAAATTACCACGATCCAACGGTCGGATTAAAAATTATAACCCCGCAAAATATCTCAAAAACCCTGATTTTTAATACCTCCATTCCGACAAAAATACTGATAAAAAATCTCAACATTAACTTCTTCATTTTTAACCACAAAAATATATCCCTCATTTATATCCACAAAAATAAATATTTCCTTATCATATGAATCAATAATTAATTATTCACAAATAATATTACAGAATCACATTTATGACAACCAGGCCGTTCCCAGGAAAGAGGGGGCTTTCCAATAAGGATTTCTCCTTACTGGCGCGCAATTAGATGACCAAACCTCTCCTTAGACAGAATTTTCTAGACATTGCCAATAATGTTATCTAATAATATTATTCAAATAATATGAATTATTGATCTGATAATGGAAAATACTGTGCAGCAACAATTATTGAAACAACAATAATATAAAATATCAATGCAACAATTATTGAATCAATAAAATAAAATATTGAACAATAACTACTGTAACAATTATTGAGTAGTGCCTTCTTACGTAAGAATCAATAATTGGTGCAATACCGTGTGCTACTGTATTTTAACCACCGGGTATTCCAACAGTATTAACGGTAACAACTACGCCGTTATTTATAAATAACTTATACTTGTCGTTTTCTTCATCCAATCGCTTTTCGTTATGGGGCCCACACAAGGCTGCGCCGTCGTACGAATATTCCCCGACAGCAAGAATATTCTCCGACCAAACGAATATTCCCCGACAAAATGAATATTTTATAACCACTTGCTTATTTTGCAAAATTTACACATTTCACCCATAACCAAAGTATTATATCAAATTAACCCCTTATTATTCACAATAATATTTAGAGAAAATTTGATTTTATTCATTAATAAGTTGGGGTCTTACAACCTCCCCTCCTTATGAAATTTCGTCCTCGAAATTGACGTACGTACCTGATGTTTCAAAAAGGTGAGGATACCTCGCTTTCATTTCTGATTCCAACTCCCAGGTCATTTCTTCAATAGCATGGTTTCTCCACAAAACCTTAACTTGTGGTATAACCTTCGTGCGTAGGACATGCTCTTTTCTATCCAAGATCTTAACAGGTACCTCCTCGTACGTTAAATCTTCAGCTATCTCGTCTGGTTCTAACTCAATAATGTGGTTCGGGTCTTTAACATATTTACGAAGCATAGATATGTGAAAAACATTATGAACACGAGACATGCTTGGAGGTAATGTGAGTCTATATGCCACATTTCCTATTCGCTCAAGAATCTCAAATGGACCAACAAATCTTGGATTGAGCTTTCCTCTCTTCCCAAATCTTGTAACTCACGTAATAATACATGATCTCCAATATTAAATTCCACGTCCTTCCGATGAAGATCCGCATAACTCTTTTGTCGATCCTGTGCCGTTTGTATACGTTGTCGAATCGTTTGGATCTTCTCTGTAGTAATGCGTACCAACTCTGGTCCCAACAATGTTGCTTCACCCACCTCGTCCCAGCATACTGGAGAACGACATTTTCTTCCATACAACGCCTCGAATGGAGCCACACCTATGCTCGCCTGATAACTGTTGTTGTAGGAGAATTCCACCAATGGTAGGTACTTATCCCAACTCCCTTTGAGATCTAGGACACAAAGTCTTAATAGATCTTCAAGAGTTTGAATAGTCCTCTCTGATTGTCCGTCCGTTTGAGGATGGTATGCCGAACTGAATCGTAAATCCGTGCCTATAGCTTTTTGCAAGCTAACCCAAAATCGTGAAGTGAATCTTGGGTCACGATCCGAAACTATGGATACTGGCATGCCATGCAATCTCACAATCTCGTTCACGTACATACTAGCAAGACGTTCAAGGGAATAAGTCTCACGTATCGGCAAGAAATGAGCGGATTTGGTTAATCTATCAACAATAACCCAAATCGCATCTATGCCTTGAGAAACCTTGGGAAGACCCGTAACAAAATCCATAGTAATGTGTTCCCACTTCCATTTCGGGATCTCAAGTGGTTGCAATGGACCCTTTGGCACTTGATGCTCCGCCTTTACACGTTGACAAGTTAAACACCTCGAGATAAACTCCGCGATCTCTCTTTTCATATTGCTCCACCAAAATGTATGTCGAAGATCGTGATACATTTTGGTACTCCCAGGATGGATTGCAAACGGTGTGTTGTGTGCCTCCATCATTATTCTATGCTTCAAGTCAAAATCGTTAGGAACACAAAGTCTGGAGTTGACTCGAAGTATTCCTTCTTCATCGATTCTTGCTTCTGGAATAGCACCTTCTTGCACTTTCTTCTTCATACGCATCAGCTCCATGTCCGTAGCTTGAGCAGCTTTAACTTTATCGATTAAAGTCGGTTCTACTCGTATATTTGATATCATCATGTGGGTACTTGGAGCCTTCATCTCTATCTCCATCCTTTGCAAGTCATACAAAATGGGCCTTTGTGTTAACAACATTGCACTCGTACCCGCATATGATCTTCTACTCAATGCGTCAGCTACTACGTTTGCTTTTCCAGGATGATATTGGATGGTATGATCGTAATCTTTCAACAGCTCGAGCCAACGTCGCTGCCGCATGTTGAGTTCCTTTTGGGTGAAGAAATATTTGAGGCTTTTATGATCTGTATAGATCTCCACTTTCTCCCCATACAGGTAGTGTCTCCAGATCTTCAACGCAAAAACGACTGCTGCCAACTCCAAATCATGAGTAGGATAATTCCTCTCATATTCTTTGAGTTGTCGTGAGGCATAGGCTATGACTTTCCCATGTTGCATGAGAACACATCCTAACCCTTTGCCGGAAGCATCGCTGTAGATAACAAATCCATCCGAACCAGATGGTATTGTCAGAACAGGTGCCGAATGAGTCTCCTCTTGAGTTCTTGAAAACTCTTCTCGCATTCCTCACTCCATACGAATTTTGTATCTTTCCGAGTCAGCTGAGTTAACGGAGTAGCGATTCGAGAAAATCCTTCCACGAATCTCCGATAATAACCAGCTAAGCCCAGAAAGCTACGTATTTCGATTACCGACTTAGATTGCTCTCAACTGTGACTCATATCCCAACCTTGGATAGCACGTCGCAATGACACCTATCAGTTTACTACCGCACGAATATGGCGTCCCCTACGGAGAGTTTGGCTTCAGTACATTCCGCAAAGGAAGTCACCAGATAAAGGCTCGGGTACAAACTTCTACAGTTAGGTTTTTAACTCCTGAAGTTCAATAGGAGCCATTCGATATGAGATTTTAGAAGTGAGTTTTGTACCAGATTCAAAGATGATACAAAATTCAATATCACGCGTAGGCCAAGAAATTCTTCAGGAAATACGTCAGGAAACAAACAACAGAAATATCACTCAAATCTGACGTATTTTTGTTCAAGTCCATGACATAGCTAAGAAAGCTTGACATCCGTTTTTCAATAAACGAATGACTTTATGGCTTGATATGAAAGAGTTTGACTTCAATGGTTTGGTTGCTTGAATTTGAATAACAGGTTGCTTAGGAATATGAAAACTAACAACCTTACGAAAGCAATCAATTTTGGCATGATGAGTAGTTAACCAATCAATTCCTAAAATCACATCAAAAGCAAGTATCTTTAAAGAGATAAGGTCAACAGGTAATGTGATAGTGCCAACTTGGATCATGCAAGATTTATAAACTGTAGATGTAACGAAGGTTTCACCCAACGGAGTTTCAACAGATAAGTTAAAGTCCAATTTCTCCGGAGTCAAGTTTAAACGTTGAGCACAAGCAGGAGAGATAAAAGAATGGGTAGAACCGGTATCTAGTAAAGTATAAACTTCGCAAGAATTCAAGATTAGCTTACCCGTGATCACCTCGTTCGGGTTTCTCGCGTTTTGGCCAGTAACGACAAACGCCCTTCCAGGAACCGCTGATTTCGACTTATCCGGGACAGCTTTTGGAGTCACCATCTCCGCTAAACTTGGTTTTGCTACAAAACACTCTCGAGCTATATGACCCTCCTTTCCACAGTTATAACATACCTTGGATTGTTGTGGGCAGTTTGGGCTGATATGTCCCTCTTTCCCACATTTGTAACATACGACCGGTGGTCGTTCTCCTCCCTTAGAAACAGTTGATGTTTGTGCTGACGTCTTCACATTATCATTATTGTACTTTCTCTTCTTGAAATCTCCTCCCGACTCGCTCCTTCTATTATCACGACCACGATTACCACCAGAGTGGTTACCGCTTTTGTCCGAATCTTTTCCTCCCTGCTGGTTTTCATTGCTTCGATGACTGCCACCACCAGTATGACCCTGGTTGTGGTCCCTCGGTTGCACATACTCATTATCTCGCTCTAATAATTGAGCCCTGTTTACAACATCTGAATATAAAGAAAATTTATGAGAGATAAGATATTGTCGAATCTCGGGTTTTAGACCTCTCAGAAACATCCTTGTCATTCGTTCCTCATTTTCGACCAAATGAGGTGCAAACCTGGATAACTCTGCAAACTTCGCCTCGTACTGGGACACCGTCATGTTGTTTTGTTCCAGTCTGATAAACTCTACCTCCTTCATATGACGAATACTTTCAGGAAAGTACTTGTCATTGAACAGTTTTTGAAATGTTTCCCAGGACATGTTGAGTGCGTCAGGCTGGGTACGCTTCACAGACTCCCACCAGTAGTCTGCCTCACCGCGGAACATAAAGGTGGCGAATGGAACCTTTTGTTCCTCCGTGCATCCCAAGACATCGAATATCTTGGTAATTTGCTTGACCCACGTTTCCGCCATGATCGGATCCGGCTTTCCCTTAAATTCTGGTGGTCCCAATTCTTTGAACTGCTTAGCTGTGACAAACCGCGCGTTATCATTTCCACCCGTATTCTGCACACGAGTCTCCCTCGTCTGATTTTGCATGAACTGCAAAAAGCTCCTAAACATTCCATCATTCATCGTTTGCTCGGTAACGTTGTTTACAGGAGGAATATTGCCTTCCTGTTGCACGTTCCCCTGGGTGGTGATCAAAGGTGTCTCCACGGTCTGATTTACTCCATTATTAACGTTCTCAGCTGCCATTCTTAAATACTGCCATAAAACAAGGGTTAATAGTCATGTCATATATTATCCCTATACTCTGACCGACCAAATAAACACCAAATAAACTTAGTCAAGTCATACTAGTGAAGGAATTCCCCGTCTCTCCCCTCCTAGTTCTTGTCTCACATCTCAGCCAGGGATCATATCCCTAAGCTCTGATACCAACTGTGACGCCCCCAAAATAGGTATACAACACCCATTCTGAGTCGCCAAATACATGGTACAGAAAGCAAACTACAACTTCAATAATACAATTGTCGTGCAAAATACGACAACACATACTGTGAGTTTAAATACAAATATTGTCTTCTAGACAATATCCACACTCAAATAAATCCTCATTACAATTATTCAAACACTATTTTACAGAAATAGTGAGGACTGCTAAAACATCTTTCTAGAACCATCACTCCATACCCCGACTAGATCCTGCTATGTTCTCACCTCCTGAGAAGAAAAATGGAACAAAAAGGAAAAGGGTGAGCTCAACTAGCCCAGTAAAGAATATTATGACTAAGATAATATACAAACAAATTATCGTTAGTCTTCAACAGGGAAAAATCTGATAGAATATAATCGACAACAAGTTTTAGATCAACAACTGCAGCGGAAACAGCAAACCATTAGAAGAGTCAAGTAGAGAAAGAATTCTACTATCTTCTAAGATTTAAAAGTCCATCATCAATATTTTATCCCTGTAACATCAATTAATAATCATCTTTATCCAAATATTCATCTTTGCACTACAGGCCAAAGATATTCATTTGTATCACCTGTCATTCATGTTCATCTCAACACCTGTTCATCTTTGCACTACAGGCCAAAGATATTCATCAAGTAATCATACATCTTTGCACTACAGGCCAAAGATATTCATTAATATCATCATTTAGGACTGAGGATGATGAAAAATATCTTAAAGAGAACGAATCCAATGAGACAGAAGGACAAATAGTAGGGATTCGTATAACAGTTTATCCAAGATCAATAATACTTCATAATAATCAATTGTGAAGCAGAATTCAAAAATAAAGATCAAAACATGGATACAATCAAAGATAGTAACCATAATAGACATCTTGGACAAAAAGGAAAAATTTTATTTTTCGGTGAATAGTGCCGTATTCGTGAATAGTGCCGTATACGTGAATAGTGCCGTATACGTGAATAGTGCCGTATACATGAATAGTAACCCCGACACAAAAAGTTCCAAATTTGATAAAAACTCATATCAATATTTCAGCATAATGATATTGAAGAAAATAATATCATTTAAGAAGAAAATAATATCCCTTACCTCAAGATATCAGTACTTCTGGTCGGAATACCGGTATAAGGCTGAAAGAAACTTGCTCTGATGAATAGAAACTCTCAAAGTATCTAAATACTCACAAAATACACTCAATAATCTAGAGAGAGAAAGAGAGAAAACTTGTTTCTGGTGTGATTTTCAATTCTAACTTAGCCCTCTATTTATAGGAAAATTTTAGTAGGTTTAACCTGCAACCTGATGGCTTTACCTGCTACTATTCCCACCCACCACATTTGAAATATAATTCAGCACATTTCTTCACCAACCACAAGTGGGGCCCACCAATTCTAGAATTTTCCATCAAAATGATAAACTCCGAAAATTCAACAATTTTTGAACCAGTCATCTTGTAAAATTCGTAATAAATCATACGTTCATTTTTAACGGTTCAAAATTTGTGGACATATACTCAACTTATATATGTATAACATATCCAAAAATTACCACGATCCAACGGTCGGATTAAAAACTATAACCCCCGCAAAATATCTCAAAAACCCTGATTTTTAATACCTCCATTCCGACAAAAATACTGATAAAAAATCTCAACATTAACTTCTTCATTTTTAACCACAAAAATATATCCCTCATTTATATCCACAAAAATAAATATTTCCTTATCATATGAATCAATAATTAATTATTCACAAATAATATTACAGAATCACATTTATGACAACCAGGCCGTTCCCAGGAAAGAGGGGGCTTTCCAATAAGGATTTCTCCTTACTGGCGCGCAATTAGATGACCAAACCTCTCCTTAGACAGAACTTTCTAGACATTGCCAATAATGTTATCTAATAATATTATTCAAATAATATGAATTATTGATCTGATAATGGAAAATACTGTGCAGCAACAATTATTGAAACAACAATAATATAAAATATCAATGCAACAATTATTGAATCAATAAAATAAAATATTAAACAATAACTACTGTAACAATTATTGAGTAGTGCCTTCTTACGTAAGAATCAATAATTGGTGCAATACCGTGTGCTACTGTATTTTAACCACCGGGTATTCCAACAGTATTAACGGTAACAACTACGCCGTTATTTATAAATAACTTATACTTGTCGTTTTCTTCATCCAATCGCTTTTCGTTATGGGGCCCACACAAGGCTGCGCCGTCGTACGAATATTCCCCGACAGCAAGAATATTCTCCGACCAAACAAATATTCCCCGACAAAATGAATATTTTATAACCACTTGCTTATTTTGCAAAATTTACACATTTCACCCATAATCAAAGTATTATATCAAATTAACCCCTTATTATTCACAATAATATTTAGAGAAAATTTGATTTTATTCATTAATAAGTTGGGGTCTTACAAATAAGGTTTGACAATAAGGAAATTAGTGCAGCTTAATTTGTTCTCAGCTTCAACTGAGTTTGGCAAGCTTGACACTACCTTAGAAGTTAGCTGAGGCCACATATTATTGTTGACTGCTAGCAGTCCCATGATCCCCTTTTTTATCAAATTTTTACTATCAAGTCAGCTATCAGTTGACATAACATATATAGTTCATATAATTTCACCCTATTGGACAATTTAGGACCATTTGTAGGAGGTGCTTAAGTGCCTACTGATATGGGCAATAGTTACTGTCCTTGGACAACAACTTGTTCCTTTAATCTTCAACCTTTGCTACACTTCTTAACTTACTAATTGCACAACAAAAAGGAAACTAGAAGAAGGCAGTTCAGTTGCCAATTTGGCACTGCAGCTACTACTGTTACAAGTTGCTCTTGCCAAAGACAAAAATTTCTAATTTATGATTGGTATTAACTATTATAGCTACTACACACTGCTACCTTTAGTAGCAGTCCTTACCCCTATTTATGTATCTCTAGCCTCTAGACATGTCAAGGGTGATGTACTACTGAGTTTGTTCAAGTCATATCTCAAGAAATTTCCTGAGGCTATCTGCTGCTGCAACTTAGCAGTAGCTCCTATTTGTTATCCCATGCCCAGCCATCATTTATCCTCAGTCTTGATAGACTTTTAAGAATAGGCCTTTTGGCTATAATCCTTTAGAGTTTTAAGGTTATCCAAGTGGCCTATCAAAGTGATATTAAGCTTTGATTCCTTGGCTCAGCCACTGTTTAACACAGTGGGCCAAAGGATTTGTCAAGCTAGCACTTCTACTACTAGAGTTAGCCTAAAAACTGCACTGTGCTAAGGTTTAACCTACCAAACTACTTTACTCATCACATAAGTTAAGTAATTCAAGCCAATGCCTTACTTTTTCCAATATTTAGTTCCTTTTTACCCAAAACAGTTCTTTTAGAACTTTTATCAAACAGTTGGTCAGCATGGTTAAAAGCTACTAGTTTAACAACCATTTTTTTATATCACAACCCATTTTGTTCTCCTTATTACTCCTCAGCCCATCCTATCTCCTTGTGCCTAAGTTCAGCCCATAGTAGTATAGCACAGCATACCAGTCAAGTTATTACAATAACAGTTAGTATAGCAACAAGGATTATGCTAATAGTCAGTCATGTCTCTTCTAGGCCTTTTATGCAAGGTTTAGCAATATATTGTACAATCATAAGCATATGCAATCACTTATTACAATTATAGGCATAAGGAGTCACTTATTACAACCTAACAATTTCAATTCTTGGCATACAAACTTAGTAAACAATGGTTTTATTACTCTACATAAACAAGGTTCATAACTTATAACCTTAAGCATGATAACTAGAAACAATCTCTAGCTTGGTTAAGGTGAATATTAAAGCACTTGGAATATGTAGTCACTAAAAGATATATGCATACATAGCTTCAATTGGATAAATTCTTAGCTAACATGTGATTCTCACAACACAATTTTTATTAGATAGTAATACAATCAAATCAATTCATGACTTTAAAATTATAGGTAGCTGGGGGCTGTTTTGAATCATGTTCCAAAACAGACCCAGATTTGCCCTACTCTAGGCTCTTTTGAAAACTTCCATAAACCTTCATGGTTAGGTTCTTTAGACCCCATGTTATAAAATATAGCCCACTTCATTTTCAAGGAAAGATAAGTTCTTATATAAGTTTATCAATCTAGTCAAAAGTGGTTTCATTTTGCTTTTGTATATGACTGTTATGGTATGTAAGTTATACCAATACATGTTATACTTGGGCATAGAGGGTACTTGAAGCATAGCTACCCTCTAAATGAGAACTTTAAACATAATTTTGGACTCCATTCCTAGCCAGCCTATTTTAACACTAACAGTTTTAGACTAGCATTTTAGGCATGGTTTATTACACCAAAACAGTAGCAAGCACTAACATATATGCCTTTCTAACACATTAACCTTTTATCTACCATATTTTCATGATTTAAAGCATCTAAAATCAAGGTCTTTATGCTTTATGCCAACACATCCCTCTTTAGTATTTAAATTCAAAAACAAACATGGTTTACCAACATGTTTACAAAGATAGCATGAATGTGCAACATAGAAGCTTATACTATCTTTTTATATAGTATTTAACATGCATAGTATATGTTTGGATGACATAGAATAGCTTATACCATATTAGTCATTATCAAATCCTCTAGTCTGGCATACAAGATCCTTGAAACAGTGGCCAAGTCTTAGTTAAATGCTTAGCTCATATATAGACTGGTATACATCAAATTATAATCATTTTATACTCATGCAAAACTGACCTTTTAGCACATTTGCATCTTTAGAATTTCAATATAGAATATTGGCATAGGATTAGACTTGAATGTACTCCTTTTCAACACAGTTGACTCTAATATTCTATTAACAGACATTTTACTAAACAGTTGGGGTGAAGTTCATATCTATTGTGACGCCCCCAAAATAGGTATACATCACCCATTTTGAGTTGTCAATAACATGGTACAGAAACAACTACAACTTTATTAATACAACACATAAACTGTGAGTTTAAATACAAATATTGTCATCTAGACAATATTCACACCCAAATAAGTCCTCATTACAATTATTGATACATTATTTTACAAAAATGGTGAGGACTACTAAACAACTTTCTAGAACCATCATTCCATACCCCGATATTACTAAACATCTTTGCACTACAGGCCAACGATATTCATCATTTGGTCATGTTCATCTAAACACCTGTTCATCTTTGCACTACGGGCCAAAGATATTCATCAAAAAATCATTCATCTTTGCACTACAGGCCAAAGATATTCAGTAATATCATCATTTAGGACTGAGGATGATAAAAAATATTTTAAAGAAAACGAATCTAGTGAAACAAAAGAACAAATATTAAGGATTCGTACTTTAAACAATCCGAGTTCAAAAATACTTCATAAATAATAATAGCGAAGTAAAATTCAAGAATGATCAAAACATAGATACAATCAAAGCTAGTATCCATAATAGATATCTTGGACAAAAACGAAAATTTAATTTTTCGATGAATAGTGACGTATTCGTAAATAGTGTCGTATACGTGAATAGTGTCGCATACGTAAATAGTAACCTCGACACAAAAAGTTTCAAATTTGATAAAAAAAAATCAGATCAGTATTTTGGCATAATGATATTGAAAGAATTAATATCATTTATAAAACAAAATAACATCCCTTACCTCCAAATAGACAGTACTTCTGACTGGAATACTGGATATAGTGCTGTAGGAAACTTGCACCGTATAGCAACACTCAAAGTCTTAAAATACTCACAAGAATACGCTCGATAATATAGAGAGAGAAAGAAAGAGAAAACTTCAGTTTCTGGTGTGATTTTCAATTCTAACCTAAGCATCCTATTTATAGGAAAATGCTTAGAACACCAAAGTAGAAAATTTAATAAAATAATATTATTTATTAAAATTTTCCTACGCCCACTTTTGAAGATCTGAATTCAGCCATTAACATGTGCAAGTGGGGCCCACCAAAGTGTAAAAATTGTTTTTATTCAAAAAAATTATTTACAACTTCAAAAATCAATTATTCTGGAATTTCGAAACTTCAATAATTCATAATAAATAGCCTTTTTATCAGAAAAATTCGAACCTTATGTCTTTTTCATAGGAAATTTCATTCTCTACAACTTTATAAGTTTAAGTTTTACTAAATTCCAAACAGAAATTGACTGAAATCCACAAACGAACGATTTTGCAGGCTTTAATCAAATTTCAGTCAAGAATTGGGGTCACAGACATGTTTAACATGTTTTAAATAACTTTTGCAACAAAAATACTTTTCCTCCTCATATATTCGTATATCCCACATTCATTGTAAAAATATCATCGTTATTATATTATTAAAATATAATAATATATTTAAATAAATTATTTATTAGAAAAAGATAAAATATTAATTTTTAACAATTGTCACATTAAAAAATTTTCTCCATCTATATCCACATACAATGAATATTTTCCTTATCATATAAATAAATAATTAATTATTCACAAATAATATTACAGAATCACAATATCGACAACCAGGCCGTTCCCAGGAAAGAGGGGGCTTTCCAATAAGGATTTCTCCTTACTGGCGCGTAATTAGATGACCAAACCTCTTCTTAGACAGAACTTTCTAGACATTGCCAATAATGTTATCTAATAACATTATTCAGATAATATGAATTATTACTCAGATAATAGAAAATATTATGTAGTGTCAATTATTAAATAACAGTAATATAAAATATCAATGCAATAATTATTGAATCAATAAAACAGAATATTGAACAGTAATTACTGTAACAATTATTGAGTAGTGCCTTCTTACGTAAGAATCAATAATTGGTGTAATACCATGTGCTACTGTGTTTTAACCACCGAGTATTTCAACAGTATTAACGGTAACAACTACGCCGTTATTTATAAACAACTTATACTTGTCGTTTTCTTCATCCAATCGCTTTCCGTTATGGGGCCTATACAATGCTGCGCCGTCGTACGAATATTCCCCGACAGTAAGAATATTCCACGACCAACCGAATATTCCCCGATAACAACGAATATTTTATAACCACTTGCTTACTTGAAATATTTGCGCATTTCACCCATAACTAATCACATTAATCAAATCAACCCTTACTATTTTAAAATAATAAATAGAGGAAATTCAATTTCATTTATAATAAGTTGGGGTCTTACAACCTCCCCTCCTTATGAAATTTCGTCCTCGAAATTGACGTACGTACCTGGTGTTTCGAAAAGGTGAGGATACCTCGCTTTCATTTCCGTTTCTAACTCCCAGGTCATTTTCTCTATATCATAGTTCCTCCACAAAACTTTAACTTGTGGTATAATCTTTGTGCGTAGGACATGCTCCTTTCTATCCAAGATCTTGACAGGTACCTCTTCGTACGTTAAGTCTTCGGCTATCTCGTCCCGTTCTAACTCAATAATGTGGTTCGGGTCTTTCACATATTTACGAAGCATAAATATGTGAAAAACATTATGAACACGAGAAATTCTTGGAGGTAACGTGAGTCTATAGGCTATTTTTCCTACTCGGTCAAGAATCTAAAATGGACCAATAAATCGTGGATTGAGCTTTCCTCTCTTTCTAAATCTTGTAACTCCCTTCCATGGAGCAACTCGCAACAATACATGATCCCCAATACTAAATTCCACGTCCTTTCGATGAAGATCCGCATAACTCTTTTGTCGATCTTGTGCCATTTGTATACGTTGTCGAATCATTTGGATCTTTTTTGTAGTCATACGTACCAACTCAGGTCCAAACAATGTTACTTCCCCCACTTCATCCCAACATATTAGAGAGCGACACTTTCGTCCATATAATGCTTCGAATGGAGCCACACCTATACTTGCCTGATAACTGTTGTTGTAAGAGAATTCCACCAATGGTAAATACTTATCCCAACTCCCTTTGAAATCTAGGACACAAGGTCTTAATAGATCTTTAAGAGTTTGAATAGTCCTCTTTGATTGTCCGTCCGTTTGAGGATGGTATGCCGAACTAAATCGTAAATCCGTGCCCATAGCTTTTTGCAAGCTAACCCAAAATTGTGAAGTGAATCTTGGGTCACGATCCGAAACTATGGATACTGGCATGCCATGCAACTTCACAATTTCATTCACGTATATAAGAGCAAGACGTTCAAGGGAATAAGTCTCTCGTATCGGGAAGAAATGAGCAGACTTAGTTAATCTATCAACAATAACCCAAATAGCATTTATGCCTTGAGAAACCGTGGAAAGACCTATAATGAAATCCATGGTAATGTGTTCCCACTTCCATTTCAGAATCTCAAGTGGTTGCAATGGACCCTTAGGCACTTGATACTCCGGCTTTACACGTTGACAAGTTAAACACCTCGAGATAAACTTCGCAATCTCTCTCTTCATATTGCTCCACCAAAATGTATGTCGAAGATCACGATACATTTTGGTACTTCCAGGGTGAATTGCAAACGGTGTGTTGTGTGCCTCCATCATGATTCTATGTTTCAAGTCAGAATCGTTAGGAACGCAAAGTCTGAAGTTGACTCAAAGTATTCCTTCTTTTTCGATTATTGCTTCTGGAATAACACCTTCTTGTACTTTCTTCTTCATACACATCAGCTCCGAGTCTGTGGCTTGAGCAACTTTAACTTTATCGATTAAAGTTGGTTCTATGCGTATACTTGACATCATTGCATGGGTCTCCGGAGTCTTGAATTCTATCTTCATCTTTCGTAAATCACACAAAATGGGCCTTTGTGTTGACAACATCGCACTCGTTCCCGCATATGATCTTCTACTCAACGCGTCAGCTACCACCACATTTGCTTTTCCAGGATGGTATTGAATGGTATGGTCGTAGTCTTTCAACAGCTCGAGCCAACGTCGTTGCCGCATATTGAGTTCCTTTTGGGTAAAGAAATATTTGAGGCTTTTATGGTCTGAATATATCTCCACTTTCTCTCCATATAAATAGTGCCTCCAGATCTTTAGCGTGAAAACGACTGCTACCAACTCTAGATCATGAGTAGGATAATTCCTCTCATATACTTTAAGTTGTCGCGAGGCATAGGCTATGACTTTCCCATGTTACATGAGAACACATCCTAACCCTTTGCCCGAAGCATCGCTGTAGATAACAAATACATCCGAACTAGATGGTATTGTCAGAACAGGTGCCAAAATGAGTCTCCTCTTGAGCTCTTGAAAACTCTTTTCGCATTCCTCGCTCCATATGAATTATGTATCCTTCCGAGTCAATTGAGTTAATGGAGTAACGATTCGAGAAAATCCTTCCCCGAATCTCCGATAATAACCAGCTAAGCCCAGAAAGCTACGTACTTCGGTCACCGACTTAGGTTGCTCCCAATTTTGTATTGCTTCAATCTTCTTCGGGTCAATAGATACTCCATGTTTTGACACCACGTGCCCAAGGAATGCTACTTTCTCAAGCCAAAACTCGCATTTCTTCAACTTGGCATATAGCTTGTGTTCACGAAACCTTTGGAGTACCAACTTCAAATGGTGCTCATGATCTTCACAACTTTTGGAATATATGAGGATGTCATCAATAAAGACAACAACAAACTGATCCAAATATTCCTTGAATACTCGGTTCATCATATCCATGAAAGCCGCAGGTGCATTAGTCAATCCGAAAGACATGACTAAGAATTCATAATGCCCGTATCGAGTTCTGAAGGCAGTCTTTGGAATATCCTCAGTTCTAATCTTCAGCTGATGATATCCAGAACGAAGATCGATCTTTGAGAAGAATTGTACTCCTTGTAACTGGTCAAATAGGTCATCAATACGAGGTAGCGGATACCTAATCTTGATGGTGACATGGTTCAATTCCCGGTAGTCAATACAAAGTCTCATACTCCCTTCTTTCTTCTTTACGAATAAAACAAGAGCACCCCAAGGAGATGTACTAGGAAGAATGAAACCGATGTCCAACAATTCCTGTAGTTGGACCTTTAACTCCCGTAATCACCTCGTTTGGGTTCCTTGCATTTTGACCAGTCACGATAAACGCTCTTTCAGGAACCGTTGACTTTGACTTTTCTGGGACAGCCTTTTAAGTCACCATCCCCACTGGACTTAGTTTCGCTACCGTACAATCTCGAGCGATATGTCCTTCCTTTCCACAATTATAGCATACCTTAAACTGTTGTGGGCAGTTTGGGCTGATATGTCCCTCTTTTTCGCATTTGTAGCATACGACCGGTGGTCATTCTCCTCCCTTAGAACCAGTTGCTGTTGGTGCTGACGTCTTCACATTGTCATTATTTAATTTTCTCTTTTGAAAATCTCCCCCCCCCCCACTCGTGTCTTCTATTATCATGGCCACGATTACCACCAGAGTGGTTACCGCTTATGTCCGTGTTCTTCTTTCCTCGCTGGTTATCGTTGCTCCGATGACTGCTGTCACCGGTATGACCCTAGTTGTGGTCCCTCGGTTGAACGTACTCCTTATCTCGCTCTAATAATTGAGCCCTGTTGACAACATCTGAATATAGAGAAAATTTATGAGAAATGAGATACTGACGTATGTCGGGTTTCAAACCTCTCAGAAACATCCGTGTCATAAGTTCCTCATTCTCCACCAAATGAGGTGCAAACTTGGATAACTCCATGAACTTCACCTCGTACTGGGACACCGTCATGTTGTTCTGCTCCAGTCTAATAAACTCTACCTCCTTCATATGATGAATACTTTCAGGAAAGTACTTGTCATTGAACAGTTTCTGAAATGTCTCCCAAGACATGCTGAGTGTGGCTGGATGGGTACGCTTCACAGATTCCCACCAGTAATCTGCCTCATTACGGAACATAAAGGTGGCGAATGGAACCTTCTGTTCCTCCGTGCATCCCAAGACATCGAATATCTTGGTAATTTACTTGACCCACGTTTCTGCCTTAATCGGATCCGGGTTTCCCCATAATTCTGGTGGTCCCAACTCTTTGAACCGTTTGGCTGTGACCAGCTGTGCGTTGCCATTGTTTCTACCTGTATTTTGAACAGGAGTCTCCCTCGTCTGGTTTTGCATGAACCGCAAAAAGCTTCAAAACATCTCTTCATTCATCGTCTGCTCAGTAGTGTTATTTACAGGAGGAACATTGTCGGCTTGTTGCACGTTCTCTTCGTTGGTGAGTAAAGGTGTCTCTATAGTCTCATTTACTCTACTGTTAATATTCTCAGTCGACATTCCCAAATACTCCATAAAACAAGGGTTAATTAAAGAAATCAACATATCACATAATATCCCTATATACTGACCAACCAACAAATAAGCTTAGGTAGGACACACTAGCGAAGGTTTTACTCGTCTCTCCCCTCCTAGTTCTATTCCCCGATCTCCGCCAGAGACCATATCCCTAAGCTCTGATACCAACTGTGACTTTGGACACCAACTTGTGTCAGCACCTCACAATGATACCTATCAGTTTGCCACCGCAGAACAGCGTCCCCTACGGAGAGTCTGGCTTCGGTGCATCCCCCATCAACAGGAAGTCACTAGATAGAGGCTCGGGGCTCTTTACTTATGACTCTGATACCAACTGTGACGCCCTCAAAATAGGTATACATCACCCATTTTGAGTTGTCAATAACATGGTACAGAAATAACTACAACTTTATTAATACTACAACTGTGAGTTTAAATATAAATATTGTCATCTAGACAATATTCACACCCAAATAAGTCCTCATTACAATTATTGATACATTATTTTACAAAAATGACGAGGACTACTAAACAACTTTCTAGAACCATCATTTCATACCCCAACTAGTAATTGCTACATTCTCGCCTCCTGAGAAGAAAAATGGAACAAAAAGGAAAAGGGTGAGCTCAACTAGCCCAGTAAAGAATATTATGACTAAGATAATATAGGACAAATTATCGTTAGTCTTCAACAGGAAAAAATCTGATAGAATACAATAGACAACAAGTTTTAAATCAATATTCGCAGCGAAAATAATAATTCATTAGAAGAGTTAAGTAGAGAATGAAATCTACTATCATCTATGAATATAAAAGTCCATCATCTATATTTTATCCCTGTAACATCAATCAATATATATATCTAGAATCAAATGTTCATCTTTGCACTACAGGCCAAAGATATTCATCAGTTGGTCATGTTCATCTAAACACATGTTCATCTTTACACTACGGGCCAAAGATATTCATCAGAAAATCATTCATCTTTGCACTACAGGCCAAAGATATTCAGTAATATCATCATTTAGGATTGAGGATGATGAAAAATATTTTAAAGAAAACGAATCCAGTGAAACAAAAGAACAAATGTTAAGGATTCGTACTTTAAACAATCCGATTTCAAAAATACTTCATAAATAATCATAGCGAAGTAAAATTCAAGAATGATCAAAACATGGATACAATCAAAGCTAGTATCCATAATAGATATCTTGGACAAAAATAAAAATTTAATTTTTTGGCGAATAGTGTCGTATTCGTGAATAGTGTCGTATACGTGAATAGTGTCGTATACGTGAATAATAACCCCGACACAAAAAGTTTCAAATTTGATAAAAAAAATTCAAATCAATATTTCGGCATAATGATATTGAAAGAATTAATACCATTTATAAAAAAAAATAACATCCCTTACCTCCAAAAAGACAGTACTTCTGACTAGAATACTGGATATAGTGCTGTAGGAAACTTGCACCGTATAGCAACACTCAAAGTCTTAAAATACTCACAAGAATACGCTCGATAATATAGAGAGAGAAAGAGAGAGAAAACTTCAGTTTCTGGTGTGATTTTTAACTCTAACCTAAGCACCCTATTTATAGGAAAATGCTTAGAACACCAAAGCAGAAAATTTAATAAAATAATATTATTTATTAAAATTTTCCTACGCCCACTTTTGAAGATCTGAATTCAGCCATTAACATGTGCAAGTGGGGCCCACCAAAGTGTAAAAAATGTTTTTATTAAAAAAAATATTTAAAACTTCAAAAATCAATTATTTTGGAACTTCGGAACTTCAATAATTCATAATAAATAGCCTTTTTATCAGAAAAATTTGAACCTTATGTTGTTTGCATAGGAAATTCCATTCTGTACAACTTTGTAAGTTTAAGTGTTTCCAAATTCTAAACAGAAATTGACCGAAATCCACAAACGGGCGATTTTACAAGCTCTAATCAAATTTCAGTCAAGAATTGGGGTCACAGACATGTTTAACATGTTTTAAATAACTTTTGCAACAAAAATACTCTTCCTCCTCATATATTCATATATCCCATATTCATTGTAAAAATATCATCGTTATTATATTATTAAAATATAATAATATATTTAAATAAATTATTTGTCAGAAAAATATAAAATATTAATTTTTAACAATTGTCACATTAAAAAAAATTTCCATCTATATCCACATACAATGAATATTTTTCTTATCATATAAATAAATAATTAATTATTCACAAATAATATTACAGAATCACAATATCGACAACCAGGCCGTTCCCAGGAAATAGGGGGCTTTCCAATAAGGATTTTTCCTTACTGGTGCGCAATTAGATGACCAAACCTCTCCTTAGACAGAACTTTCTAGACATTGCCAATAATGTTATCTAATAATATTATTCAGATAATATGAATTATTGCTCAAATAATGAAAAATATTGTGTAGTGTCAATTATTAAATAACAGTAATATAAAATATCAATGCAACAATTATTGAATCAATAAAATAAAATATTGAACAGTAATTACTGTAACAATTATTGAGTAGTGCCTTCTTACGTAAGAATCAATAATTGGTGTAATACCGTGTGCTACTGTGTTTTAACCACCGAGTATTTCAACAGTATTAACGGTAACAACTACGTCGTTATTTATAAACAACTTATACTTGTCGTTTTCTTCATCCAATCGATTTCCGTTATGGAGCCCATACAATGCTGCGCCGTCGTATGAATATTCCCCGACGGTAAGAATATTCCATGACCAACCGAATATTCCACGACAATAATGAATATTTTATAACCACTTGCTTACTTGAAATATTTGCGCATTTCACCCATAACTAACCACATTAATCAAATCAACCCTTACTATTTTAAAATAATAAATAGAGGAAATTCAATTTTATTTACAATAAGTTGGGGTCTTACATCTATCCCTACAATACATATATTCTTAGCTTAGTGCTCCCAGCCTTATGGCTTTAAAACAACAATGATCCTACTATAAACCAAGCATGATGACCAATATATCAAACACCACCAGCTTGCATATAATACTCATTATAAAAATTACAATCAATATAAGGAATACTAATAAAGCCATTCGGCTAAGGGCAGTTCTATTCATGCTTAATAAACAGAAGGGAATGAGAAAAATAGAAATACCTTGCTAGCTTCTAATGTTCAGGTGGTTTACTTCCCTCCCTCTCTAGCCGAATTTTTTTTTTTTGCAACAAAGTAACACTTAATTCCTTCTTGAATGGCTGGCTGGACTGAAGGTGAGGGTGATCTCCTCATACTGGCAGTCCTATCAGCTCTAGTTGGCCTCTACACAACCACCCTATCAAGCTCCCAACCATCATTCCTAATCTAGTTCACTTGGCCCCTATGGGGCCTATTAGACCATAGCTTACTCTACTACGTCTTATCCCCTGCAAGTCTATCCCACCTGCTAGCTAATTGCTAACTGAACTAACATGCTAACTAGAAACCAACTTAGAATCCGTATACTTGCTACCTGACTGCGTGCTCAAGCCATGTCATTATTTTTCTTAATTGGTTTGAAGCAGTTATCTTGCTATACATCACTGGGTTTACATGATTGGGTTGGGGGAACAATGTGACAATTTTAATTTGGGTTTAAACTAACCCTCCTTCTTTAACCATGTAGCTGCCAAATCGGGCTAAGAAAATAGGTTAGAATTGGCCGTTTTTATCTTCTTATAGACCCAATATAACAAGTCATACCCTAAAATAATTGAAAGGGGCATACAAGCATACTTAGCAAAATTTAATATGGCCCAATATTTCAATATGGACTCTTATTAAATTTAAAACACATGGAACTTTTATCTATCATATTTCCTTTTGGCTAGCAACAATAGTTAGCGCATCTATCATTAAAATGATGGTTCCATGTAGTTTTAAATTATTCATGATAGTACATCATTTCTTTAATTGTTATTAAATAATACTTTTGCTCATATCTTAATATAATTAATTCTTTGAGCATAAGGATAACTTCATATCCAGAATCTCTTTCAGTTAAGCCATGTTGGCTTTCCTTTTCATTCTTGATGTTTATATAACATTATATTAATATATACTATTCTTCTCTTTCTTTACCACTCATAATCTAAGATACTTAATAAAATATTAAGTAACAAATAATTATAAGGTCACAATACTAAAAAAAAATTATACACAAAATTGACATTATAATAACTGAATATTACATAGCATTTTCTGAGTCATTACATTTTATATCATTGGAAATATATGTACGATTGTAGAGTAATGACATATCGATCGTAAAGTCATTAACGATCGTAAAGTAATGACTTAACGATCGTAGAGTAATCGTATAATTACTTTCTGGATGATATGTCAATGAGTTATTCAACAACTTAGAGTGCTAGTCATTTCTCTTTTGTGTTCGTGGGAGAAGAATATTAAAAGGAAAGGAAATTAATGTGATAACGATGTCCTAATCCTAATTAGACCTAGCAAACGGGCTGGCCCGGGCGGCCCAAATGGGTCGGACCAAAACGGCCCAAGTTTTGGTGGGCTGAAAAAGTGAAGCCAAAGCCCGTGTTTTGATGGGCGAGTCGAGCCGGCCAGTGGGCTTCGACTGATTTATAACCAAATTTTGACATATTTATAGGTCGGGGCCCAAACATGTTTGGCTATCACCGCGCCGGGCCGAGCCAAAACGGCCTAGGTTTTCATGGACTGAAAAAATGAAGCCCAAAGCCCGCGTTTTGACGGGTGGGCCGGACCGGCCCGCAGGCTTGGGCCGATTTTGCCAGGTCTAATCCTAATCTTATAATAGAAGTGGTTTGAAATTTTTTTCGTAATACTTAATTTTGTGGCAAATCAATATTAGGAAGAATATATATGTATATTAATTGTAGTGTTTCAGTTTTTTTTTCAATACTTCCAACTTATGGGCGTGGTTCATATATATATGGATGTAAAATTTGGTAAATAAAATATCTTTATAGATCTTAATTATGCCTCTTATATATTTCTGTACTAAGTATTAAACTTTTTAGTTCTGGTCTCTAAAAGAATCAGAAGGATCCAAGCTATTCATAATGAAAAAGTGACCGTTAAAAAATTATTGGAATGATATAATCAAACAATATAGACTTGAGAATCAATGAAGTTCAACCACACCTGCCGCTAGAGGCTCTAGCGACAATAATAATTGAATGGAAGGTACATTTGTAATTTCTCAGGCCGCTAAAAAGAATAGGTATACCGCTAGAAGGAGTACTGGCAGGATCAAAGTTTAATTTAATCTAAACATTTGAATATCATGATGGACGGTGTTAACGCCAAGATCCGTCCACGCGCTCCAATCATCAAAGCGCTTCCAATCCTGCATAGAAACGGGTAAACACCGAAAGCTTGATGGCTTGGGCCGCCAGGGGATAGCTCTGGTGTGAGAATAAGTACAGGTTGATATAAGGTTAATAATTGAGGCATAATGCTCTAACGCTGGAAAATAATAAGTTGCATGTACCTTAGAATCAGAGAAAAAGCCTTATATTTATAATGCTCTCACCACCTTCACGCAATCCTTCTCCGAATCAGATTAAGGTTCTCACCCAAACAACAATTCCTTAACAGGATTACACCAAATCTCCTAGAATTAAGGAAGTTGATCTATATCCCAACACTTCCTTCCATATCTAGAGAATAGAACTAGGAACCTTAATCCACAAATCCCCCATCTACCAAAACAACCCCTGGTCCAAGCCCACACAACACCATATAGACAATGACCCACTATAATTCACAAGCCTGAATATCCTGGGCCCAATATTGCCCCCCCCCCAGTCTTCCACCAAATAAAATATTTGATGGAAGAGTATTCAAAACATGGCCCATCAGCAACAAGGACACCCAAACAAAGCCAAACAAGGCCCAACAACAACAATGATGTCCAAACAAAGCCCATTCACCAAAGCACCCCAATACCAGATAACAAACCAACCCTTCAGATCCACCATCCAAAAATCATCACAACCCCATTAATGCGAACTGAAAGGACAACATTATAAAAACTCATTTTCCCCAATTCAAACAGTTTCACATGCTCATTTCAAAATCAAATACTTTCTCTCCAACTTCCCAGCTTTCTTCCTTCAAGCTATAATAATGGCTTCCTGCCAAAACCTAGATAACTTCCTACCAGAAAACTCCATCCCCATCTCCACGACTCCTATATCAAGCATCCCCGCTTCACCAAGCACCACTTCCAACTTCCCCACCACAAACACCATGCCGGAATTAAACCCCAACACTGTCACAACCTCCTCCCAAAATCCATCAGGAACTGATTCACAGAAAACATCTCTCGAATACCCTAACGAGAATCAATTCCCCCACGTCAACACCCCCTCTCATATCATAGAAGCCGACCTCCTCGTAATCCGTGAACACTATCAAATCCCAAAAACTCACCATCTAAGAGTCCCCTTGCCCACCGAGCGTATGTACCACCGACCCCATGGCTGGACCGCCATTCCCCTTACCTTACTGGAGAAATGTGTCTGACTACCCCTCCACGCATTCATCGTCACCCTTCTAGGGTTTATGGGAATCGAGTTAGCCCAACTAGTACCTAACTCTTACATCAACATTATCGCTTTCATCGCCTTCTATCATGAGATTGGGGTCTCACCCTCAATCGACTTTTTCTTCACTTTATTCCAAATCAACAACTCCTGTGAACGGGGCTTCAAAGTACTAAGTAAACAACTCCCAAAATCCAACTCCAAGTTTATCTAACAACTCCCAAAACCCAACTCCAAATTTGATAAACGCCCCCTGATGGCCACCCCCTCGAGCAACAAAGTATGGCATAAGGACTGGTTCTTTGTCAAAGGACCAGAAATACCCAAGATCCTGGACTAGACTTCACACCAACGCCCCTCTCTAGGCTTCGGCGATACTTTTCCCGAACGAGTGATGGAAATGGCGAAGCTACACGAGAAACTTCCCTTGTATGAGTGGAGCTTTGACCTCTTAACCAAACATGCATGGCTATACGACCATAAATGTAAGTTCTGAACTTGATACATATTTAATCTTCGAAGTCTATCCTATTATTCTGAAAGATCCCTTTTGATTTCCACAGTATCTCTCATCAAACCAACTTCGTCTGATCAGAAAGATCTTGAGGAATTTCTCTTTGAAAAAACAACTGAAACATATGTTCAACCCTAAAACACCGAACCCGAGCCGACCACTGTCGAAGACCCAAATCACCCACGACTGAAAAGAAGAGCAGCTAAAAAACCCAAAAACATCCCTGTTCCCACGCTTACAGAAAGCCTCCTCGACATGTCAATCTCCGAAAGAACCCAAATTCTCCGAACTAAAAAGAAACGTGTCAAGATCACCCCACTCACAACCGAAGAGATGAGGGTTCCTCCAATTGAAGCCAGGCAATCCTAAAACATGCCCATCGAAGTCGACGAAGCTGACGAACTCATCGACCCTATCCCCTAACTTATCAGAAAATTAAAAAACACATCTGACAACCATCCAACCCCACCAACAAAAACCCACCTCCTGACTCCATCCGAACACCTAACACCCCCCCCAATAACCATCTACATCCGAAGCCATACGTTCCCCATCCTTAAGGCTAGACGATAATGAAGAATTCCCTCAGCATCTATATGATCACTTTGTTCTCCCAACTGACGATCATGGCTTTGGGGACATATCAACTGCTGATATTGTCTGTGCAGACATGATTCATCAAGCTCGTGTAAGTCAATTAGCATTAATCACTTTCATTTATGAATTACTTTCCATACCCCATACTGACTACTAAACATCTGCAAGTCGTTGGGATCTCTGGGCGGCTCAACCAAAGATATAAAGAAATTGAAGCCGAAGATAAGGCTGCCTGAAGGGAAAATAAATTCCTAAAATCTGCCCTAGCAAAGGAGAAGGACTTACACGACAACACCTCCTTCTACTGCGAAGGCCTCAAAAAAGATATCACCAAACTAAAAGAACAATTGGCAGCAGCCGAAGCACTCCAACAAACCACCTCAGAAAAGAACGATGAGCTCACAACAGAAAATGAAGTACTAAAATGAAACAACCAAACCCTTACCCGTGAAATCAATGACATAAAGAAGAAAGAGCAAATACACTTATAACACCGAACCAACATAGAAAAAGAAATCTGAGAGCTCAAAGCCTTCGACCCACCTTTAACTGACGAACTACGAAATAAAATCCGAAGTGAATACCAAAAATCTCCCAAAATCACCAATAAAATCATACAAATGTACGCTGAAGGCTACGAAGCAGCCCGAAGCAAAGGAAAATTAAAACTTACTGCTGTCACGCTGAACCCCCTACTCGTCGACCCTTCTGATGAGGAAGACGAGGCTAATGCTGAAGATGACCCTCCACCTTCTTAATTTCATACTTGTAAACATGCAATCTTGTAATCTCTTTTATATTTTAATGAAATAAAAATTTTACTCTTGCATAAAAACTTCACATAGCTACTTCACCAGACAATTATTAACAATAATCAATAAAAATATGAACTCAACACTTAACACAAATCAAATAAATACTATTTGACGATCTTTTTCACCGCCAAAGGGTCGAACATATCTCTCAACTGATCCTGCTCACCAACAAATAGTCAAGCAGATCCCACCAAACCATCAATCGATCCTACTTACCATAAAGGGTCAAGATGATACCATCGAACCTCCAATCGATCCTACTTACCAACAAAAGGTCAAGCAGATCCCACCGAACTTCCAATCGATCCTACTTACCAATAAAGGGTCAAGTAGATCCCACCGAACCACCAATCAATCCTACTTACCAACAAAGGGTCAAGCAGATCCCACCGAACCTCCAATCGATCCTACTTACCAACAAAGGGTCAAGAAGATCCCACGAACCACAAATCGATCCTACTTACCAACAAAGGGTTAAGTAGATCCCACCGAACCACCAATCGATCCTACTTACCACAAAGGGTCAAGCAGATCCCACCGAATCACTATTCGATCCTACTTATCACAAAGGGTTAAGAAGATCCCATCGAACCTCCATTCGATCCTACTTAGCACAAAGGGTCAAGTAAATTCCACAGAACCTTCAGTCGAACAAACTTACCGAATAACAATCAGATAAAATAATATTGGAGAAAAATGCTTCTTTTATTGATAATCGTTGAAAGAATTACAAACTCGAAATCATGACATCAACTTTAATGAAAATATTTCTGAAGTCTTCTCGCATGCCATGTGTTCTTTATCTCAGACCCATCCATTGCTTGTAATTGATAAGTTCCCAGTTTTGGTACTTCAATAATTTCATAAGGCCCTTCCCAATTTGGTATCAGCTTTTCCATATTCTGAGGCATTGAAGCTTCAACCTCCCGAAGAACAAGATCACCTACTTCAAACCTTCGGAGCTTCACCCCTATGTTATAATGCCTAGCCACTCGGTGCTGATATGCTGCAAGCTTCACTAAGGATGCTTCTCTAACTTCCTCAAGCAAATCCAGATTGGCTCGAAGTCCTTCCTCATTATATACTTCTTGAAACTGACTACACCGAAGAGACAGGGATCCCACCTCCATGGGAACCAATGCATCAGAACCATAAGCCAATCTAAAAGGTGAATCTCTCGTAGTAGTCCTTGGCGCGGTTCGATAAGCCCATAATACACTGAGTAGCTCTTCAGGCCACCTTCCTTTTACCTCATCAAGTCTTCTTTTTATACCATTTAGGAGGGTTATATTGCTCACTTCAACCTGCCCATTCGACTGTGGATGTGCCACCGAAGTCATTCGATGCTGAATTCCCAACTACTTTAAGAACGCCTCAAACTTTGATCCCACAAATTGTCGTCCATTATCTGAAACCACTACCATGGGAATGCCGAACCGGAACACCACACACTCCTTTAGAAACTTCAAACATTCCTACTCCGTGATAGTTCGAAGAGGTTTGGCCTCCACCCATTTAGTTATATAATCGATTGCTACTATAATAAAATTGACCTGCCCCTTAGCCTTCGGCAACGGACCTAGAATATCCACCCCCCAAATCGCAAAAGGTATGGGAGAAAAAACTAAATAAAATTCTTCCGGCGGCTGATATGGGGATCAGACTAATCAGCTGGCAATTCGGACACTTCTTCACATAATCGGTTGCTTCCTTGAAAATCGTCGGCCAATAATACCCCTGTCGAAGCACCTTATATGCTAATGACTTTGCCGCCATATGATCACCATAAATCCCTTCATAAATCTCCTGAAGAATGTACTCAGCTTCAGATGGAACCAAACACTTCAATAAAGGAGACAAGTAAGCCCGTCGATAAAGATCTCCATCAATAAGCACAAAATTCGAGCTTCTGTATTTAACTTTCTTTGCTAACATCTGATCTGAAGGCAAGATGCCATCTGCCAAATAGTCGAGGTACGGAGACATCCAACAATTAGATCGTTCCACACACATCACCTCCACATATTGAACACTCAGCTGATTTAAAACCTCCAAATAAACTGACCCGTTGAATGTACTCGCTTCAGTTGTAGCCAACTTCGCCAATGCATCAGCTATTGCATTATCCGATCTGTCTATTCCTTGAAATATGTATAAATCAAAACACTGAAGCCGATCCTTTAACTCTGCCAAATACTTCACCATTCTCAAATATCGAGCCTCGTACTCCCCCGAAACCTACTTGACTGCCAACTGAGAGTCACTAAAAATAACCAACTTTTGAACCTCAAGACTCATCGCCAATCGTAACCCTGCTAATATTGCTTCGTACTCGGCGTCGTAATTCGTCGCCTTAAACCCAAACCGGATCGCCTGATGTACTTTAAACCCTTCTGGACTATTCAAAATTATTCCATCACCACTGACATTCGAAGTTGATGATCTGTCTGCATACAGCGTCCATGAGCTCTGTGCTGGTTGAAGTACTACAACAAGCTATTCACATCCTTCAACCTGACCCAAACTATCATCCACTTCAGAAAATGAACACTCCACCACAAAATCAGCCAACGCTTGTCCCTTAATTACTGTCCGAGGATGATACTCTGGAAAAAACTATGATAGCTCCATTGTCCATGCATCAAGCCTATCTGATACCTCTAGTCTCCCCAAGACCTTCTTCAACGGCTGATCTGTATACACCACTATTAACCGACCCTGGAAGTACTGTCGAAGCATTTAACTAGCTACTATTAGGGCAAAGGTAAACTTCTTAAGATACGAATACCTTGTCTCTAGATCCCTTAGGGTATGGTATAAATCGAGTGCAGCTTACCCCCAATCTCCCACACCAACATTGCTCCCACTGCTAACAAAACTCACCGCCAAATACAAATATGGTTCAATAACAAAGGAGCCAAAGACAAATACCTCTTTAACCCTTGAAAAGTATCTTCACACTCCGAAGTCCAATGAAAACTCTTCGCATTCTTCGGCCCTTTCAAAGTATCAAAGAATGGTAAGCACCTTTCTACCGACTTGGACATAAACCTCCTCAAAGCTACAATTCGACCCGTTAAACGCTGAACATCCTTATAAGACTGTGGGGACTTCATGTCCAGAATTGCTTGAATCTTCTCAGGATTAGCCTTAATCCCTCTCTTGCTTACCTCTGCCCCCAGTTCGAAGGTACACTTGGTTGGATTCAACCTCAAGTTATAATACCGAACAGTTTGAAAGTAATCCTCAATATCATCTAAATGGCCCCGAATCGACATACTTTTGACGATCATATCATCTACGTAGACCTCCATACTTTGAACCAACTGCCTTGTGAACACGTAATTCATCATCCTTTGATAAGTAGCCCCCCGCGTTCAATAAGCCAAAGGTTATCTTTTTGTAGACATATACCGACCAATGAGTGATGAATGTTGTCTTCGGGATATCCTCCTTACACATTAAAATATGATGGTATCCCAAAAAAGCGTCCATAAAGCTGAGTAAAGCATAACCCGAAGTCGCATCAGTAAGTTGGTCGATGTGTGGTAGAAAATAAAAGTCCTTCGGACATGCCTTGTTCATATCGGTATAGTCTATACAAACTCGCCACTTCCTGTTCTGTTTCTATACCAGCACAACATTCGTCATCCATTCCAGATAGTTAATTTCAAATATGAAGTCTGTCGCCAGCAGTTTTTCAATCTCTTCATCAATTATCTTCTGTCTCTTTGGCACAAAAATCCTCCTCTTTTGTCGAACTGGCTTCTTTGTCAGGTCCACATGCAGCCTATATTCAGCAACCTTCTGATCCACCCCAGGCATGTCACTGAGAACCCAAGCGAAGATATCCACATAGCACCGACACAACTCCATCAGGTTCATCCTGAAAGGTTCCGACAGACCTGACCCGATCTTTACAGTCTTCTCTTTCTTCCCCGAGATCAATTCTACCTCTTCGGTTTCTTCTGCAGGAATGAATAGAGGTTCAGTGCTACTTTAAACGGTTCAATCTCAATAGCCATAGCCTACTTCTGATTACTAACCCATACGCCCGAAGTGATTAGAGGGTTTATGTAGCATCTCCTTGCCAAATCTAAATCACCAACAACTTCCCCAACCCCATGGGGCGTAAGAAACTTGATCTTGAAGTGGGGAATCGATGTCACTGCCTGAAGAGCCGTCAGGGTGGGCTTACCCAAAATCACATTGTATGCCAAATCCACATGCACTACATAAAACTTACACATGATTTTCACCTGCTATGGGGCCATTCTGAAGATAACTGGCAGCTCAATAGTTCCTGTAACTTTGACTGGCTCATTGCTGAACCCATATAATAGAGACTCATGCCCGATCTCCATCTTCCTCCCATCCAGGTTCATCCTTTGATAAGCATGTACGTACAGGATGTCCACCAAGGATCAGTTATCAATCATCATCCAGTTTTTATCCACCGAACCCACCTATGTAGTAATTACCAAAGCTCCCTCGTGAGGTTCGATCGGTTCTGAAGGGAAATCATCATCGGTAAAAGAGATCATTGAACCCGGGTACGCCCTTTCACGCCTTGCAGGTTTGTCAGCCACGGACATTACCGCATCCAAATATCCACGTCGCTTCCTTCCAACAACCTTTCCCGTAGTTCCACCGGTGATCACATCCACAACCTGGCGTGTCACTTGAGTCTGATAGGCTGTTCTGGCAAGCTGTTCTGAATAGGTGCACTATTCCCTTGATGTGTCCTCGGGGCCTCCTACCTTGCCACATACTAAACCAAGGTATCATTTTGCATATTCTTTTCTATCATCTCCTTCAAACCCCAACATCCTTCCGTGGCATACCCCGATGCCTGATGATAATCATAATACCTACTCGAATTCCCTGTACCGAGTTTTATGTTATCTCTGGGCGGTTCAAAATAGGGTTGTCCTTTTATTTGCTCTAGTATGGTAGCCCGATCAGTATTAAGCTTTGTGAAAACCTTATTCACCTTCTGATTTGGAAAAGGCGAGTGACTTCCTTCTGAACCCCCATTGTTATTGTATCTCTTCTGATACCCATCAGACCGATCATTATTCCCACCGTACCTCTTCTAGTTACTATCTGATTTATACTTATCTTTTTCCTTCGATTTTTCCGAAGAGCCCTGCTTTAAACTGTTTATGGCTTCCTCCACCACTATGAAGCCTTCTACTTTTTCAAATGCTTCGGCCAGGCTCTTCGGATGATTAAAAATTAGCTTCTTTACCAATTTCTCTGATTTAACCAGATCTAACCCATTTTAAAAGAATCCTACCACCTGAAGGTCATTAAGATATGTCACCTGACCCACTTCTTCTCTGAACCTTTTCATTTACTGGCCTAGAGTCTCATTGGAATATTGTCTGATCTGTGCCAACGATCCCGTGGGCTTCCCTCTTCTCTTGTTGCTCCCAAACCGAGCGTGGAACTTATTGCACAACTTCTCCCATGATGAGACCGAGTTCGGGGCTAATGTCACCATCCACTGTCTGGCATCTTTCCTCAAAATGGTCATGAAGGTCTAACAGTTAGCCACTTCCAAGTAATCATAATAATCCATCAACTTATTATATGTCTGGCTGTGGTCGTATGGATCTCCTGAACCATCATAACTTTCCATATATGTGAGTTTTTTACTGGGGTCAGCCTTCTCTCGAATGATTTTCGAAGAAAAAGGGGATGCCCTTTTGCCCGAACTCACCTTCCCCTGTTTGACTTCTGCCAACTCTTTCTGAAGGTCCTCCAACTTTTAAGCCAGCAACTCCATCCCATCCAGCTTTGCAGGTACTTCTTTCTTTGGGGAGTCCTCCTTACCTTGGCCGGATCGACCCTTTCCCTCTGAACTATCTGCCCTGGAAGGGTTTCGTCTATCGTTCTCGTTATGTCGAGACTCCACAGGGCAGTGTGCCCTCTTTGGATTCTTGGTGTGCGACCTCTCGATCTACTTCGTCTTCTATCGTTCTCGTCATACTGAGAATCCATAGGGCAATGTACCATCTATGAATTTTCGGGTGTGCGACCTCTTGCTCTGCTTCGATCTCGAGAGCAGCTCCGAAGCCTACTTTCAAATCATCTTGAATCTTCACCCCTCTGTGTCCTGGATCGTCTATCTGGACACCTACCACGCCTTTTAGATCGAGTATGGCTGGAGGCCTCGTCTTCCTGTTCGGCCACAAGGACCATTTGTTTCGCAATCTCTTCCTTCTGTTGCAACAGTACCTTCAAAGCCTTATTACTCTCATGTGCCATCTTGGCAAGAGTAGATTTCATGTTCGCCTGATCCTCTCGATATTGGGTTCTAGGCGGTGTGCCTTCTACCCTTCTCCGATCATTGTCAGGCCTCTTACTGGCTGTGGAAAACAACTTCCTCTTGACATCATCGTGATCTCTAGCTTGAGACCCTACTGAGGCACCTTGTAGTCCAAGTCGCTCATGGATGCTCTTTGATGGCCCTAGTCTATCCTTAATAGATCCTCTCTGACGAGAAGAACCTTCCACCGTCGGCTGTCCTGCACCTGTAACTATCCTACTGTTCTCCATGATCACAGACGCAGGAAGTTGATGATTGTGATTGAAAATCCAATAACACTAGGTAGCCCTCCTTCTAGCGCTAATGTTAACGCCAAGATCCGTCCACGTGCTCCAATCACCAAAGCACGTCCAAACCTGCACAGAAACAGGTAAACACCGAAAGCTTGACGGATTGGGCTGCCGGGAGATAGCTCCGGTGTGAGAATAAGTGCAGGCTAATATAAGGTTAACAATAGAGGCTTAACGCTCTAATGCTGGAAAATAATAAATTACATGTACCTTAGAATTAGAGAAAAAGCCTTGTATTTATAATGCTCTCACCACCTTCACGCAATCCTTCTCTGAATCAGATTAAAGTTCTCACCCAAACAACCATTCCTTAACATGATTACACCAAATCTCCTAGAATTAAGGAAGTTGATCTGTATCCCAACACTTCCTTCCATATCTAGAGATCAAATAGAATTAGGAACCTTACTCCACAAATCCCCATCTAACAAAACAACCCCTGGTCCAAGCCCACACAACACTATAGGGACAACAACCCACTATAATTCACAGGCCCGAATATCCTCGGCCCAACAAACGGTGTAAGATGTGATTGTTAAAATAATATTCGTAATTAACAACCGGTTGCTATGGATGAGTTTTCTTAAATGATACTTTATATATAGTTATATAATCGCAAAATATAATAGTTAAAGTATGAACATATTATAATACTTAAAAACTTATCTCAACAAGCTTTTGACCAACTTCTCTTCTTTTAAGGATTGAAAACAATTTTGATATGAAGAGATTTATTTAAGACTAAAAAAGTAGGCAGGGAGTGTAGACATATCAAGCTTAAAAGATTTTATCAAATGAGTTATTTTGAAGAGAATGAGAAGCCTTAAATTTATAGGCAAAATAGAAGGTCTCAAGGGTATTAATTTTTGTCCAAAGAGATTCCAACGGCTAAGTTAAAATTTGCCAAGCATATTCGGCCAAGGGAGAATAGGCAAGATTTGAATTTCAAATTTTGTCTCTAAAATACTTTTCTCTTTTAAAATATTTTTACATGTTTGGCTCATCAAAAGTAAAGTATATTCGGCCAAATTAATGAGTATTGGGCAAGTTTCGAATTTTATTTTTGGCATTTAAATACTTTTCTCATTTTTCACATGTTTTGTTCTAGAATAATGCTTAGAAAAGGTGAGGGAAGTGATTAAATTAATCATTTTGGCTCCATGATTCTATTGCCGTTTAGTTAAAACTTTCTTTATCGATCCCTTAGGGTTTTTTTTTTTAATATTATGGAGCATTGGATAAAGGTTTTAACCAAATAAGCATAGCCTAAAAAGTTGTTTGTCTTACATATATGGAAAAATATTTAGTAAGTATATTTTTGAAATTTATTAGAAGCTTGATACTCCTTGACACTTGATATTAATTACCAATTAAGGTCATTGATAAACTAATTCAAAGTGAGAACCAAATTTTTGGTCAATGTTTTTTAAAATAAGTAATTAAAATATATAAAAATAAACCTGAGATACTAATTTAAATATTTTTCATTTAACCTAAAAGTCTATTAACTAATGTGTATTAATTTGTTATCATCAAAACACATCTAAAAAGTGGGGGATCTAATAATATCTCCCATTTTGATGATGACACACTCAAAAATATTTACTTTAAGCTCTCCTTTAATTTATAAACTCAACCTTAATTCAAACATCATAAAATAGTTTCGTTTTTGAAAAATCTTTTTAACTTCGGAAAAAAAAATTAGTCAGTTATGATATTATCACAAGCATATATAACAGTTATGATATCATCACAAATATATAGGATATCAATAATCTGATCAGCTATAGCGGTTATATTTTTCTTCTCCCCTTTGACATTATTAAAAAGTAGTGGAGAATTAATGAAATATAAGTTGCTGAGTACCTGCGTCAAAAAGTGTTTGCCCAGTATAAACAGTACAGTCACCCAAATAGTTAGTAGAATAGTTGGAGGGAGAGAGAGAGAGAGTCAGATGAAGTCAGAGAGCTTGGTTGGAGAGCAGGAAAACTTCACATGGAGGCAGGTCAGGTGCTGCTGAGTGCTGACGATTGATCCATGAGATCAAAGCCTGGTGGAGCTGAATTACTGGCACCTGAGTACGTGTGAGTGGACAGAGCGAAGCCAATCCATGAAATGAAAGGGGCAATTACTACCACAAGAAAGTCGCCCCTATCTCTAAAGGGTCTGACGCCCTCCATGCACGACTTGCTTGTTTACCAAGTCATCCTGGCAAGCTCCTCCGGTTCGCTATTATTCTTGAATGATTGGTTTTGGATAAGAGATGAAATATGCTCAAGTATGACAGCTTGATTTTTGACAATCAACTGTTGCATACTGATTAAAATCTCCATCTGCTTATCTAAATTTATTTTCTGAGTACTCTTTTCCTTTCCAGTTTCCTAAAACAATAATAGAGGCCAGAGCCGGCCCTAGGCAAGGACAATCAGGACAACTGTCCAGGGTCCATAGTTGGGAGGGACCCAAATTTTTTTATAAATTTATATATTTAAGTGTATAAAAAAATAAAATAATAAAAAGATTAGCGATATTATGCATTAAAATGATATGTTAGAAAACATTAAATATGATGGTATAATTGATGATTTTGAATCTAAAAGTGCAACAAGAAGACATTTTAAATGATGTTTTGTGGTTTAAATTTCATTGGACAAAACTAAAGAAATACTCATTGTAGTTGGTAGGTTTTACTGATTACATCATTGAACTTTTCATTTTTCAAATTACACCACTAAACTAATTATTATTTTAAAATTGGTTCATTCCGTTAAAAAAATAAACGAACGTTAATTTTTTATCTACAAAACTAATGAATTACCCATTATAATTGGCATATTTTACTGATTACACCATTGAACTTTTAATTTTTTAAATTACCCCATCAAACTAATTAAAAATAATTATTTTAAATATTTTTAAAAATAATTATTATTTTAAGTAAAAAATATTAGAAATTTTTTTCTTCATAAAATGAGTAGAGTTTCATAAAATATAGATTCAAAAAAATTAAAGTGATTTTAAATTAAATTAATGTTTATTTAATTTTTTAACAGAATGACCCATTTTTAATATTAGAATTTTTTTAAAAAAAAACTAAAAATTAAAATTAAAATTAAAATAAAAAAACAGTAAAAGATAAATAAAAAAACTGATTCAATTTTTTCAAAAAAGAAATTAATAATTTTTATAAATAAATATGATTTACAAGGAAAAAAATTGGAAAATTCTTCATATTTTAAACAAATGAGTAAAATTTTATAAAACATAGATAAAAAAAACTTTATTTTCAAAAGGAAGAAAAAAGATTTTTTTTTTAAAATCAGTAAGGTTTCATAAAACTTTAAATTTTTTAAATCTATATTTTATGAAATTTTACTCATTTTATAGAAAAAAAAATTAAAGTTTCTAATATTTTTTACTGAAAATAATAATTATTTTTAAAAATATTTAAAATAATTATTTTTAATTAGTTTAATGGGGTAATTTAAAAAATTAAAAGTTCAATGGTGAGATCAATAAAATTTGCCAACTACTGTGGATATTTCATTAGTTTTACCGATTTCATTGATATTTTTATTTTGTAGGTACATGTGATGATTCTTTGTTTCGATGACATTTTAAAGTGTTCTTCATTATCTTTTGTAAATTCTTATAATTTTAATAAAAATAATTAGTTGATAATTTATTTATTTATTTAATTTTTATAAAGGAGCACACTTGAAAATTTTTGCCGTAGGCCTTAGAAGACCCAGGACCGACTTTAATAGGGGCCTAGGGATATATAGAGTCAAGTGGGACACAATATTGCTATTCTTCACATATTGATACGGTTATGAACATAAGTGTTAAAACTTGTGCAAGAAATAAGGTAAACTGATAGGCATGAAATCATGAAGAATATACTAATCAGTTCAAGAAGCCTGTCAGTCCTAACTGGCATAAAATTCTTTCTGATAATTTTTCTTAAGAATTGAGCTTTAGCACTTAAAAACTAGACCAACTTTAATGGGTTTATCAAAACAAAGAGGCAGGTACCAGCTGATCACAAACAGTGGACAAATTTTGTTTAAAATTCATGCAAGTAAACACAGATTCCTCAACAAGATACACATAACCATTTACTTTAGGAAGGTCTAGAGTAGAATACATGGTCAAGCCCTAAAGCATCAATTAGAAACATTTCATCCGCATAAATTCTTTTTCCTTGAACATAAGTTCAAATACTAACCAAAGTTCTAGACTCATTTATATTAAACTCCATATTGCAATAAAATTCAGCAATCAGTTGGGAAAATATGATTTTGCCCGAAAATTACCCTAAGCTAGCATTCCCAACCAATGTTTTTCAGATTGTTAAGCAAATCAAGAAAGTAAAGAAAGTAATACCTATTCCAGGTAGAAGATTTGCTCTAATCTGAGGGTACTTGGTGTGACCAAATTAGGAATGATCATGTCAGAATGCACGTGTGTGTGAGCCTCAAGTTTATTTCTTTTGGAAGAGGAGGCAGAGTTAATGCCACCATAAGTATCAATAAATTCTTGAGACATTGTGTCGGTAAGAGTAGAAAGAGATAACACTCACTTAATATGAATGAAGACAACTAGCAGATCTGACATTTTAATGGTATGGGCAAGGAAAATTATGTTTATCATGTGATACAACTAAGTAAGGTCTGACATTTTGTGCCAATCACAATCATATATAGTCGGCCAACCTCTAGCAGATTATGTTCAAAACCAATACACTTAAGCTAGGTAGGGTTGGTTTTAACTTGTTCGATCATATAAGCAGTGCATTAAATGCAACAACAAAACATACTCAACATGCATTATCATTTAGCATAATTAGACATAATACAGTCAAAAAGGACAACCATCAGTTTAAGTATGCTAAATAACTCAGCACAGTCAGGTTTAATTATACAAGATAGCCTAAGCTTCTATCTCAATCACAATCCCAGCCGGCTAAAAACCAACAAGAAAAAGGTTACACCCAAAGTATAGTAGACAGTGCATTTAATGTTTAGTAGCTCAATGAAACAGTGGCACGCAGGTTTGGTAAGCATATGACAAGACTCATTTAGCCTCATAAGAAATACTCCATATCATATACACCACAACTGTTAGGGATAGGCCCCTACCCGAGGCCCAAATATGAGCCCATACCTGAGGCCCAAATATACGGAAGCCCAAAAACTCAAACTTGAGAATAATCAGTGTCCTCAGACCATGGTCACAACGGATATGGATCGTTAACTTAAGGCCCAAAATATATAGGGGCAACTGACCGTCGAGCCCAGGTTGTGACATTGTGACATGACACGTTCCCTCCGTAGATATGCCTATAAATAGAGAACATGGAGGAAGGAGAAAGGTTAGAGCATCTCCAGCAGATGGACTATCTGCTGGACTATATTTAGTCCATCTGACATCAGCAAATGTCCTTTAGTCTTCACTCCTTCCAGCAGATGGACTATCCTGTGGACTATCCCGTGGACTATAATATAAAAAGATTAAAATAATCAATGAATTCAAAAAAACTCCAACGGACATAATCCAACAACTATATTCCAACGGTCATATTTCAACGGCCATATTATAACGGATATATTTTAAAAAACAAATAGCATATATAAATATAAATCACATATTGTCTTTCGTATTCACTCATCTTAACTTCATTCTTCTAGTCAAATAAGTTATTTTAAATATGTCTCGTCAATTCGAATTAGCTATATTGCACATGGATGAAGAAGAAGATGAAGAAGCATATGGACAATTGTCCGGCATGGCGACTATTGAAGAAGAACAACAAAATGTCCATAGGCATACATCACGTCATCGTGGTTCTGTGCAAGGTCGTATTACCATTGATCGTGGTAGACATGAAGGTCATAATCGACTTTTTCGTGATTATTTTGCTGAACATCCTACATACCCCCCGTATCTATTTCGGAGAAGGTTTAGAATGCGGCGCCCGCTTTTCCTTTGAATTCAAAAAGCAGTTGAAGCGTATGATTCATACTTCGTCCAAAAAAATGAACGCTGCTGGACATCTCGGTTTATCTTCTCTACAAAAGATAACTGCCTCAATGCGGATGCTTGCCTATGGTGTTTCAGCGGATTCCGTTGATGATTATGTGCGGATCGGTGAAAGCACAGCTATATTGAGTCTTAAAAGGTTTGTAAAAGCAGTCATTTCAATTTTTGGTGATGAATATCTGAGATCCCCCAATAGTAATGACATCGTTAGATTGTTATCAAAAGCTGAAGAGCGTGGTTTTCCTGGGATGTTGGGGAGCATCGACTGCATGCATTGGAAATGGAAGAATTGTCCGGTTGCGTGGCATGGTATGTATTCTGGACATGTGCATGAGCCAACAATTATTTTAGAAGTGGTGGCTTCATACGATCTTTGGATATGGCATGCATTTTTTGGATTACCGGGCTCTCATAATGATATTAACGTTTTGGAGAGATCATCTATCTTCTTTGCTCTTACTGAAGGTCGTGCTCCACCAGTGAACTACTCAATTAATGGAAATGAGTGCACGATGGGATATTACCTTGCTGATGGTATATATCCCCCATGGGCAACATTTGTTAAAACCATTTCGGCACCTCGGGGAAATAAAAGAAAACTATTTGCTAAGACTTAATAGGCGCTTAGAAAGGATGTTGAGCGAGCATTTGGGGTACTGCAAGCACATCTTGCGATAGTTTGTGGTCCTGCACGATTTTTGGATCAAACAACACTAAAAGAAATTATGACTGTATGCATAATATTACATAATATGATCGTTGAAGATGAAAGAGATGAAAATCAAGAACCAACAACCTACGATACACATGACGAGATTCTAACTGTAGAAGTGTCTCATGAGCGTACCCCACAATTACTTGAATTCATTGAAGCAAATCATCGCATAAGGGATAAACAAGTTCATTCTAAACTGCAAGAAGATATTATTCAACACTTGTGGTCACTAAATGGCGGAGCCTAATTCATTACATTCTACTACAATAATAAGCAAATTATGATTCTCTAATAATAAACAAGTCAACTACTAGATGTAACTCTTTTCATGATTTCGTTTGTAATATTTAGCTACTTCAGGCTCCATGTTAGCGGTGTCAATCATCATGATCCTTTCATCCTCTTGTGCTTTCATTATATTCCATTTCTCTTGCTCTTGAAAATATATTCTGTTCATGTTCTCTTGTCTCTTTTGTTAGTTCAATTTCATATGATACTCGAACTTCTCAAACTTCAACTCCATATGTGTACTAGTACCACCGGGTCCTTTGCCCTTTTTAAATAATGCTTTCGAAGCCTTTCTTCCCATTGGCCTCTCTAATCTTGCGGAGATTGTATCTTCAATATCATCGTCTTCATCCAAACTGACTTCTTCTGCGGTTGATGGAGAAGATGCTGTTGAACTTGACTTTCTATTACTTTTCTATGTTTTTCACTATTATCTGTTCTCCATTTCGGTGCATCCTTTAATATTCTCCAACAATGCATAAATTCAAATGGTTAATTTTGCATACTTTTAAACATCTCTAATGCTTGACATATCTATTGGAAAATTATTTACAAAGTATTAAATATAAAATATAAGAATAAAACTTAATGAAATTTTACATGAAAAAATTGAAATACCTTATCTTGTTCACCTACACCGCTTTGCTGCATTCTTTCAATTGAAGCAAAATATCCACAAAATTTGTTTACCGCGAGTTGAATTGTTGACCAACGTTTCGCCAAAGCAGTAGAATTGCGTTCAGACTCAAAATTCTTGTATTCGTGAAAGTATTCGTGAACTCTTTCCCAATATCTTCCATGTTTCTGATCGTTTCCTTGAATTGGATCCATGCTTACATTAAGCCATGCGGAAACAAGAAGGGTATCTTCATCAATAGTGTAATTTTCCTTTTGCCCTGTTCTTTTATTGGACTCATTTTCGGGAGTCTGAATTGGTGCATCAGCTTGAATTGAAAACTCATCCAACAAATTTGGATCATCAAGTGAAAAACCTTCAGATAATAATGACGAATAATACATCGGAGGACCATGATTTTTCATCTAAAAAAAAATTAAAGAGATATTATCAATAAAAACTAAAATTAAATATAATAAAAATATAAACTATTATTAATAAAATACTTACAATTGCTAAATGTTAGACTAGTTGATTGAAAGATATAAAATAAATTGAATTATTATACATATTTATAGATTTCCAATTAGGCTTTCAATTTCTATCCGTTTGTACTTTTTATTACCGTTCTGATTTTTTTTTCTATTTGTTGGACTTGTACTTTCTATCCGTTCATCTCTTCTTCACTTCACTTTCACTTCTCTCAGACTTCATCTCCTTCTTCTTCGAAAGATCTTCTTCAACAGAGAGTTTCTCGCTCTTTTTTTCTTCAATTTCTTCAACAGAGAGTTTCCCATTTAATTATATTAAATTATAGTCTGCCTGATTTTTCATTTGCAGATTTAGTAGTTTTGAGTGGCCTGAAAAGTTGGTCGACTAAATATAGTCCATCTGCTGGAGCGATTTTGGCGTCCTAGACTAAATATAGTCTACGATTTTGGCAACTCCGGCCTGCTGGAGTTGCTCTTAGACACTCATTTTTACACACGCACACGACTATAGTGATACTTTATTCTTCTACCCAAGTACTAACAGTCACGCTGGAGGCGTTCCTTCACCCCTTAGACCACTATGAGAACATGAATTGTAGGTGTTGGGCCATAATACTTTTCATACTGGGCCAGGCCGAATGGGTTTGTCCTCTGGACTATGTCACTTTTGTCGTATTGGGTCAAATGATTTGGGCCCCGCTACTTGACTATAATATTGGGCTTAGTCATTGGATTGGTCCATTATGTAAGCTGTCACTTATCCTATCTTTGACCGGTAATCATCACAAAGGGTAGTAGTTGACTGTTATGTCTGCCACCTTTCTGCATGGCATTAATGAGGATGGGACTCCGATTACCGACGGGAGGTAACAGTGGTAGCAGGTAGGGAAATAAGCTACATACTTTCGGCTGAGATGACCGGGGGTGGGAGGAGGTGTCAGGAGATAGTGGGTGGCACGGTAAATCGGGTCTAAGGAACGTATGGGGCAAGGATCACAAAAAGAAAAGAGGTAACAAAACACAATACACAATCCTATTTTTTCACTCTCACACATACACTAGTCAATATTTTTCCTCCATTGTTAACCTTGTGATCTCCTGTACTGACTCTCACGCCGGAGCTATCCCCCAACAGTCAGGCCGTCAAGCTTCTGGTGTTGACTTGTTGAACTGTGAAGGGTCATAGCGTCTTACGTGATTGGGACGCGGGAAAAGATCTTGGCGTTAACATTGGCGCTAGAAGGAGGGCTGAGTTCTAGTGTCCTGAGTATTTTTCAATCACACATTGTGGCCGTTCTACGTTGGTATTTATGGGGAAGAGTAGAACACCTACACCTGAGGGGCAGCCGATGGCTGCCAGTGAATCAATACCGCGAGTATCTGTCAAGGACCGTTTGGGACCTGCACTAAGTGTTCATGCCAGCATGGCGTCCAAACGATCGCATGGAGATTCTCGTCCGAGAGCTATGAGCAAAGCCAAGAGAAGGCTAGTTTTCACAACAGAGAAAGGGTCTGGTCATGGCCGGAGACGAGTAGAAGGCACCTCGCCTAGAACTCGATACCGGGATGACCAAGACGAAAAGGCTGCCCGCTTGGCTAAGATGGCAGACGAAGCTGATAGGGCCATAGAGGCACTGGTGAAGCAACGGCAGGATATAGCTGAGCAGATGTCTCGAATGGCAGATTTGAGGGATGAAGCGTCCAGCTATGTCCAATCTAAAGAAAGTGGGCATCGGAGTGGGAAAGAACCTGCTCATTCAGGGCGTGAGTCTCGGGGTCAACCTCGAGAAAGAAGAAGGTCCAGAAGCCCTACTCCTCAAAGATCGAAGACGGCACATCACCCTGTCGGTTCTAAGGAGCAGGGTCGAAGCGAACGAAGAGGTCGATTCAGGGATCGTACTCCTGAGAATACAAATAAGGCGCTCGTTGTTGCGAATTCCCACCCCGGCAGCCGGGTTCAGAGACGAAACAGATCTAGGGGTCGTACACCCGAAAGTCCACCGAGGGCACTCCGCCCTGTGGACCATCATCATCGTAAAAGCCCCTCGAAAGTTGGGGGTTCTATGACCAGAGATCAATCCATTCAGAGGAGGGAGGAGTCACCAGAAAAAGTAGCATCGTCCCAACCCGAAGGCGTGGAATATCTAGTTAAAGAGGTAAAGGAGCTTCGGAGGCAGCTTGTCGAGGTACAGAAAACGAAAGATACTTCGGGAAAGAAGGCATCCCCTTTTTTCGTAGAGATTCTGAAAGAAAAAGCTGACCCCACCAAGAAGTTGCCTCACAATGAAAGTTATGACGGATCGGGGGATCCCTATGACCATAGTCAGGCGTTCGACCGACTGATGGATTATTACGACTTTAGCGATGCTGCTAAGTGTCATACTTTTGTCACGTCACTCAGAAAGGATGTCAGGCAGTGGATGGGGACTTTGTCTTCGAATTCGATTTCATCTTGGGCGGACATGTGCAATAAGTTCCACGCTCGCTTCGGGAGCAACAAAAGGAGGGGGAAACCAACTGGCTCGTTGGCTCAGGTTTGACAATATTCGAATGAGTCTTTGGGCCAATATGTGAAGCGATTCCGCGAAGCAGTCGGCCAAGTGACAGACCTGAACGATCTACAAGCCGTGGGACTGTTTCAGAATGGGTTAGATCTGATCAAATCAGAGAAGTTGGTGAAGAAATTGATGTTTCATCACCCGAAGAGTCTCACAGAAGCCTTCGACAAAGCGGAAGGTTATATTGTGGTAGAAGAAGCCATGAATAGCCTCAAGCGCCCTTCTTCAGATCGGCTTAAGGAGACAGATCGGGACAAAATAGAGGGGGACCAGAGTAAAAATGAAGGAGATAAAGGTCGTCATGACGGCGGGTCAAAGAAATATAACAATAATTGTAGACAGGGTGGAGGACGCTCGACCGCTCCAGCTCAGAGGGTAAACAGGACGTATACTGCACTCAACGTTGACCGGGCTGTTATCTTGGATCAGATTAAAAATCAACCTATCTTCGAGCCACCCCGAGATAATATTATGCCCGGGAAAGAGAATTCTCGTAAGTATTGTGACTATCATCAAGCCTCGGGCCACGATACGAACGACTGTGCTAGTTTGAAAGATTTTATTGAGAGAAAGGTACAAGACGGGGCTTTAGTTCATTATGTGGCTGCTAGAACGAATCAACAGCAAGATAGAGGACCTGTTTAGGCAGCCCAACCAGTTCAGCAAGTGTTCCCCGCTCCTAGACCGCCAGCAAGGCAAGTGATAGATGTCATCACTGGGGGTACTTCGGGCAAGCTTGTTGGAAAGAAGCGCCGAAGTTATCTGGATTCGGTCATGTCGGTGGCGGGTACCCTCCCGAAGACTGATAGACCCTTCCCGGGTATGGTAATTTCCTTTACAGATGAGGATTATCCTTCAAAAACCATCGAACCGCATGAGGGATCATTGGTGGTGACGGCACAAGTAGGTTCGGTGGATATGAAACGAATAATGATCGACAATGGGTCTTCTGTGGATATCTTATATGCCCATGCTTATCAGAGGATGCATCTTGATGGGCAGAAGATGGAGATCGGGCATGAGACCCCTTTATATGGCTTCAGCAACGATCCGGTCAAAGTGGCTGGAACCATCAAACTGCCGATTATCTTTGGTACGGCCCCCCAACAGGTAGAAATTATTTGTAAATTTTATGTTGTACATGTAGATTCTGCTTATAATGCTATTTTGGGGAGGCCCACTTTAACTGCTTTACAAGCTGTACTCATTTCAAAATCAAATATCCTACGGCTCATGGGGTTGGGGAGGTGAAAGGAAATCTGGATCTGGCCAGAAGATATTATAGAAATGTCATGATCACTTCGGGAATAGGGGTGTCAAAGTAAAAACAGACCATGGCAATAGAGATCGAACCCTTCACGGAAAGCAGCTCAGAGCTGTTGGTCATGCCGGCTGAAGAAACAGAAGAGATAGAGCTCATCCCGGGCAAGGCTAACAAAACGGTGAAAATAGGTTCGGGTCTGCCAGAACCTCTCCGGACGAACCTCATTGAACTCCTGCGGTGTTATATTGACATCTTCGCCTGAGAACCTCAAGATATGCCGGGAGTGAGCAGGGATATTGCAGAGCATCGGTTAGAAGTGGACCCATCGAAGAAGCCAGTTCGGCAAAAGAGGAGGATCTTTGCGCCTGAGCGCCAAAGAATCATCGATGAAGAAATTACGAAGCTGCTAGCTGCTGACTTCATCTTCGAGATCGACTATCCGCAGTGGATGGCAAATGTGGTGCTGGTCCAGAAGCAGAACGGGAAATGGCGAGTCTGCATCGACTATACAGATCTGAATAAAGCTTGTCCAAAGGATTTCTACCTGTTACCCCACATTGACCAGCTCATCGACGCAACTTCGGGGTATGCCATATTGAGCTTCATGGATGCATTCTCTGGCTATCATCAGATCTCCATGTGTAAAGAGGATATACCAAAGACGGCGTTCATTACGCATCGTTCGGTATATGCCTACAAGAAAATGACCTTCGGTCTCATCAACGTCGGGGCCACTTACCAGAGGATGATGAACTATGTCTTCAGGCATCAATTGGGCAAGAATATGGAAGTATACGTAGATGACATGATTGTTAAGAGCATGTTGGTGCACAAACATCTGGATGACCTGGAAGAATGCTTTCAGACAGTCCGTCATCACAAATTGAGACTGAATCCTGTCAAGTGCACCTTCGGATTAGGGGCTGGCAAGTTTCTGGGTTATCTGGTCAGTCAGAGGGGAATTGAAGCCAATCCAGAAAAGATTCAAGCGATCCTAAACATGAAGACTCCTCAGTCATTTAAAGATGTTCAACGTCTGACTGGAAGGATTGCAGCTTTGAGGAGGTTTATGTCCAAGTCGGCAGAAAGGTGTTTGCCGTTTTTTGATACGTTGAAAGGGCCGAAGAATGCCAAGACGTTCCAATGGACTTCGGAATGCAAAGATGCTTTTCAGAGCATCAAGTCCTACTTATCTTTGGCGCCTTTGTTGGTGAAGCCCGCTCCTGCTGAGCCTTTGTATTTGTACTTAGCAGCTAGGTCGTTGGCAGTAGGAGCAGTTTTGGTGCGAGAAGTTGGGGGTAAGCAGCACCCAGTTTATTATGTAAGTCATGTCCTTCGGGATGCTGAAACAAGGTACCCAAACATTGAAAAGTTTGCTTTTGCTTTAATAACTGCTAGTCGAAAGCTTAAGCAATACTTCCAGGGTAGGTTGGTAATTGTCTACACAGATCAGCCTTTGAAGAAAATTATAGACAAACCTGAGGTATCGGGGAGATTCGCTGCATGGACGATGGAGTTATCTCAATTCTTCGTTGAATATCATCCCCGAACCGCCATCAAGGGGCAAGCCTTGGCAGATTTTGTGGTCGAGTGTTCATTTTCTGAAGCTGATGAAGTTGTGGCAGAAACTGAAGGGTCTGACAGCATAGTCGCAGTTCTTTAACAGAAGTAAAGTTCGTGGACGCTGTATGCAGATGGGTCCTCTACCACGGACGTCAGCGGAGCAGGGATTATTCTGACCAGTCCGGAGGGATTCAAGGTACAACAGGCCATCAGATTTCAGTTTAAAGCAACGAACAATGAGACGGAATATGAGGCAGTGTTGGCGGGATTGCGACTAGCTAAGAGTCTCGAAGTGTTAAGAATAGTTATCTTCAGCGACTCTCAGTTAGTCGTTAAACAAGTCTCCGGGGAATACGAAGCCCGAGGTCATAAAATGATCAAGTATTTGGCAAAATTGAAAGAACGACTTCAGTATTTCCAGTTCTACAAATTTCAGGGGGTCGAACGTAACGACAATTCCATTGCCGATGTACTCTCCAAATTAGCCACTACGGATGTTAACGTTTTTGATGGGTCAATTTACTTGGAAATTCTGTAACATCCTAGTGTTCATCATGAATCGGTAATGTGCGTTGACCGAACCAACTGCTGGTTGACTCCATATCTGGAGTATCTGGCAGATGGCGTTTTACCTTCGGATCAGATGCTGGCCAAGAAAATCAAGTACAAGAGTGCTAATTTCGCTCTGATAGATGGGGATCTATTTCGAAGGGCCTTCTCGTCACCACTGTTAAAATGTTTGACTCCGTCCGAAGCCAAATATGATCTTCGAGAAGTTCACGAGGGCATCTGTGGCGACCATATGGCTGCTAAGTCATTAGCCTACAAAGTACTTCGTCAGGGGTACTACTGGCCTACCATCTTCAAGGAAGCGACTGAATACGTCAAGAAGTGCGAGAAATGTCAACTCAACAGTCCGATCCCACATCAGCCACCAGAAGAGCTATACTCAATCTTATCTCCCATACCCTTTGCTGTCTGGGGGGTTGATATACTAGGTCCGCTATCGAAAGTAAAAGGTCAGGTCAGCTTTGTTATAGTTGCCATCGACTACATGACCAAGTGGGTAGAAGCAAAACCGCTTAAGTTAATAACAGAATAGGAATGCTTAAAGTTCATCAAGGAGTCGGTAGTATTTCGGTTCGGAATTCCTAAGGTGGTGATTTCAGACAATGGACGTCAGTTTGTGGGATCAAAATTCGAAGCATTTTTGAAAGAACTGGGGGTCTAGCACAGAAAGACTTCGGTAGCTCATCCTCAGTCTAATGGACAAGTCGAAGTGACCAACAGAACGCTGCTGAATGGAATCAAGCGCAGATTGGACGAAGCAAAAGGAAGATGGCCAGAAGAGCTACTCAGCGTGTTATGGGCCTATCGTACCACTCCGAGGACCACAACAGGAGATTCACCTTTTAGACTGGCCTACGGTACTGGTGCCTTAGTCCCAATTGAAATTGGATCTCCAAGTCTTCGAGTTAGTCAGTTCAAAGAGATATATAATGACGAAGGACTGAAAGCCAATCTTGATTTACTTGAAGAAATCAGAGAAACAGCCTTGACCAAACTAGCTGCCTATCAGCGAAGAGTAGCTAAGCATTATAACAAAGGGGTAAAGCTTCGCAGATTCGAAGTAGGGGATTTCGTTCTCAGAGAAGTCGAAGCATCTACACCCCAGAATTTTGGAAAGTTGATGCCGAATTGGGAAGGGCCGTATGAAGTCATAGAAGTACCGAAGCCGGGGACTTATCGGTTGAGGGCCTTGGACGGATCAGATATCAAGAATACTTGGCATGCAGGCAGGCTTCGAAAGTATTTTCAGTAGATACAATGTCAGTACTCCGGAAGTCTGTAAATGTTTAAGTTATCATCAATAAAAATTCACTTTTTCTCAAACAAGTCTTGTCTTCGTTGCTGTTAATGTCACCGGTGTAAGGAGGTTTGGGTGGACTCGCTGACCATTCGATGGTAGCCTTATCGGCAGGTGGTCCTTATGAGTTTGTCAGGCCCTGCGTGGTAAGCAAATGTCATTAGTGTAAGGAGGTTCGGGTGGACTCGCTGACCATTCGATGGTAGCCTCATCGGCAGGTGGTCCTTATGAGCTTGTCAGACCCTTCGTGATAGGCAAGTGTCATCCTTAAGAAGTTGTCAGACCCTACGTGGTAGGCAATTGTCGACCTTTAGACCTTGTCAGACCCTTCGTGGTAGGCAAGTGTCATCCGTAAGACGTTGTCAGGCCCTGCGTGGTAGGCAATTGTCGACCTTTAGACCTTGTCAGGCCCTTCGTGGTAGGCAAGTGTCATCCTTTAGACTTCGTCAGGCCCTTCACGGTAGGCGAATCCCCAATGAAGCAGATCTACCTCACACTTTGGTAACGAATAAGTATTCCTTTACTTTATTACCTAAATTTTTCTAAGTGTTGAGTTCGGAAGGCCACATTCTTTAACTTCATCTTATCTGTTATACCTAGTTGCTAATTAACAGTTTAAGTTAAGTCCACGAAGGAGCTTGTACATTTTTCAAGCTGAATCGATATTGAAGTATTGATAAACTGTAAATATACGGAAGTCATAAGGAATAATGTTGATTTTTCATTTACATAATATTGTTTACGAAACGATAGGCACTTTTACAGAAATCCTACAGCTAAGGGAAAAGAAAATCATCTTCAGGAGTTAGCTTCGTCTTCCGAAGAGTCGAGAATGGTCGGATCAACCTTGGCTATAACAAGTCTTGCCTTGTCTTTGCTTTGGCACTCATCATATCCATCCGAGAACATTTGGACAATCTCCTCGTTCAACTCAGCTGATTTCTGATATTCTTGTTGAACTTCTCTCCGAAGATTTTCGGTCAGAGGGGGACCCAAATCTCTCAGAGCATGAAGTTCTCGAAGCTCCTCTTCGAGCTTTGCCCATTCCTTCAGATGTCTCAAGTACCTAGCTTCGAGTTCATTCACTTGCTGCGCCAGGCTCTTGTTAGTTTTCACCATTGTATCGTTTTTTCCCACAAGAGCTTCATTTCTACGAACCAGGTCTATGTTCGTACTAACTGTTATTTGGTGGGTGGCTTCGACTGTCTCCAGTTTCTCTTTTAACTTATTCAAATCCTTTTGGAGGCATTCGTTATTGAAGAGAGCGGTACCATGGTCCCTTCTCTCTTTGCTCAGAGCCGACGTCAGAATAACATTCTCTTGTCGGGATGCGTCTTCTTCGGCTTCAGATCCTTTATATCGGGGAAGAAGTCTCCCGAAGACAGCATTTGCCTACAGACATTCAAAGACAGTCGGTGAATTATTAGAAGAAGCACACAATTTCCCAATATTCAAAATCCCTAATCGAGCTGTTCTCGAACCGATGGTCATCGGTCTCCCGGACGAAGGAATCGAACAGCTGAAAGGGAAAGTTTGCATTAAACTCCGGCCATACGGTGGGAGAAGATGCAGCTTCTCACCTAAAGGCTGAGGGGGAAGATCGTGCCGGAGAGGGCATAGATGGTTCGGGAGGCGGTGGTGGTTGATTGTCGGAAGGTTGTTTCCTTTTGCGGGACAGAGGTGTAGATTCGGTTTGTTTTTCTAACTCATCTTTCGAAACCTGGATCTCCACAGGAATGATGATCGGAGGATCACCTTCAGCAGTGGGAATCCGGAGTTTGTCGACAAACAAAGGGGTTACCTTGGTCCTCCTCTTCTTGATACGGAGGGCTTGTATCCGCTCCTTCACAGGCATATCAATCAAACTTATTGCAGAAGCGGATTGAGATTCTTAAGGGTTTGTTCGGACTTTCCAAATAGCCCTTTTCTTTCTTCGAGGTCGGTTAGGTTCCTCTTCAGCGACGAAGTGTGCCGATTGATCCTCGATGTTCTGATCTTCGGAGGCCGAAGGTTCCCCAGGGGGGACTTCGGCGGAAGGCGACGAAGGCTTACCGGAGAGGTACCTATCCAGATCCTTTCGATCGATCGAAGTCGGTTTGATAAGAGACACTGCATATACAAAGAACCAGTTTAGACACTACTAGCATAAATCAATAAACTGTACCTTGATATAAGTCAACTCACATTTGTGGTCGTTCAACCACGCTTGCTTGCTTAGGAGTCCGAAGCTCCATTCCTTCAGAGGTATCTTCTCTATAATACGCGTCATTTCTCTTACGCGCTCCTCGGATATATCTCCGAAGTCTGCAAAGACGCGATCAGAAGTAGTCCAGTCCGGAATAGAGGAGATTTCGGGCCCGTTGACGAAGAACCATTTATTGTGCCATCCTCGGTTGCTCGAAGGAGTGTCCATTAGAGACCGCTTCTCGATTCTGGCATTGGACTTAGGGGCTATTTTTTTCAGCACCTTGTAGCCTTTTTCCCGAGACTTCCCCACCGAGAAGAGGGTAAAAAAAGAATCAACAGTGGGAGGAACTCCTATCTCGTAGCAGAAGGCTATATAAGTCAGTGTATGGATATATGAATTCGGCACCAATTGGGCGAATCCAACTCCAACGAATCCTAGGAGGGTGATCAAGAAGGCATGAAGGGGAAACCTTACTCCCTTCTCCAAAAACGTTATTGGAACGGCGGTCCAACCGTTGGGGCGCTGGTACATTCTTTCATGGGAAGCTGCGATCCTCACCCTGTGGGTATCCGTTATTTGGTAGCGAGTCCAAATATTGCGGAGCTCGACCTCAGTAACAGTGGAGGGGGTGTTAGCGTGAGGAAAATCTTCCTCATTCTTAAAAAATTCGGAGGGTTTAGAAAGTGGTTCAAGAAATGGAGCTTCCTGGGTATCAATTTGGGGGTTTGAGTTCAAAGCCTCTTTGTCAGGCTTAAATGGGGGGTCACGGTGGTAATGGGGGTTACACGAAGTGGAGAACTCTTATCAGAGCTTTGAGATGCCATTGTTGAGAATTTATAGAGAAAATGAAGAAATTTGAGGAAGAGAAGGCAATAAACTCTTGTAGACTCGAAATAGCAAGGAACCATCCAAGGTGAATGGATGGCAGCTCTTATACTGAGTAGTCTTTTCAAATTTTGCACGAAAACCAAGGGCGGCGCATTAATTGGAGGTAATGATGTGCGAGAGGAAGGGGTAACGTCCGATTTTGGTTTTAATGGGTTATCCAGAGTGGGCTGGCGTTCATTGGATCTTCATTTTTCGTCATTAAGGCTGTTGGGCATGTGCCATTTGGGCTTCTGGATCCACTTGAATTAGCGACTGTTACTTATCAGTTGGACCTCGGTGAGATTCCTTTCTGCCCCTTTGGTTTATTACAAATCCCTTTCACTATGGACTTACACTATTTACAGTCTTCCACTAAACATCCTGTTTAATAAAAGACTGGGGGGCAATGTTGGGCCATAATACTTTTCATACTGGGCCAGGCCGAATGGGTTTGTCCTCTGGACTATGTCACTTTTATCGTATTGGGTCAAATGATTTGGGCCCCGCTACTTGACTATAATATTGGGCTTAGTCATTGGATTGTCCCATTATGTAAGCTGTCACTTATCCTATCTTTGACCGGTAATCATCACAAAGGGTAGTAGTTGACTGTTATGTCTGCCACCTTTCTGTATGGCATTAATGAGGATGGGATTCCGATTACCGGCGGGAGGTAACAGTGGTAGCAGGTAGGGAAATAAGCTACATACTTTCGGCTGAGATGACCGGGGGTGGGAGGAGGTGTCAGGAGATAGTGGGTGGCGTGATAAACCGGGTCTAAGGAACGTATGGGGCAAGGATCACAAAAAGAAAAGAGGTAACAAAACACAATACACAATCCTATTTTTTCACTCTCACTCATACACTAGTCAATATTTTTCCTCCATTGTTAACCTTGTGATCGCCTGTACTGACTCTCACGCCGGAGCTATCCCCCGACGGTCAGGCCGTCAAGCTTCTGGTGTTGACTTTTTAAACTGTGCAGGGTCATAGAGTCTTACGTGATTGGGACGCGGGAGAAGATCTTGGCGTTAACCGTAGGTAAAGAGCATGTCGGAGAGCTTTTGAGACATTGCCGGAAGGATAAAACATCATCATTGTCCCTAGAAGGAGCCCCTGAGTTGTGACATTCACAAGTTCTGCCCAAATAATTCACATTTTCTTACCTCAACTTAACGAGTTCCTCTTTGTTCCATTACCCTTCTCAAATCTGGAAACAATACTTCATACAACTAGTTATTTTGGAACAATTAGGAACAAACTTGGTTGAGCTACCAAGCTATTCGAGGAATAATGGTGAGAACTAGAAATCTTGGGGGGCAAAGTGCAACCTCTCGGGGACCGAGTGTTCAACAACTTAGCAGTCGGGAACCCACGTCTCAAGGCCCGAATGGTGGGGGAAATATGAGTCAATATGTAAAGCAACAGTCTGCCCTTGGGATCACTGAGAGACCCTCCCGACCTTCATCCGGACGACACGTCGTGAGTGTGGTAATTGGGGGGAAAACTCTCTTGATCGGCACCTTAGGGGGATTTCACTAAGAAAGTTTTTTTGATTGAAAGACACGTACCGAAGAAGGCAAAACCAAATCCCAGTATATAATGTGATAACATTCTCCGATGATGATTACTGTCAGGTAAAACCAGGTAACGCTGATGCTCTCGTGGTAAAATTCGACATCGCTGATGTGAGAAAATTCTGGTGATGATGGATTTTCGGTTGATATTTAATATTATCATGCTTATAATAGAATGATACTCGATGGGTATAAAATTCTATCTTGCCGAGAGCTGCCCCTGTACAGTTTCAGAAACAATTTGGTACCCATCCGAGGAACTATAAGCTTGTCGTTGGTCTTCGGCTCAAAACCTTGTCAGGTCAGAATGATGGTTAAATTTTATGTTATTGACGGGGCTGATCTTCATACAACGCTATCCTCGAACAACCCACTTTGGCCAATTTACGGGCGATCACCTCAATCACTCATATGAAAATGAAATTTTCAACCCCTATGGCATTGGGGAGGTTTGTGCTAACCAGGAGGTCTCTTGGGTATATTATAGCAGTACCTTAAACTTGGCCCAAAACACTAAGAAAAAGGACAAGGGGAAATGAATAATGACCATTTGCCAACAAACTGTTGCCTAATTTTTTAATAGCACTTTAACACGCAAGTATACGCGTTCAATTGTAATATTCAGCAAGCAAGGATATCGTTCCCACGAGGAAATAGACTAATATTTATCAATTACTAATTTCAATGCAATTAATCCTATTTTAAACTACAAAAGATTGTTTATGATTTAACAATTAAACTTAACAAAACTAATAATTAAAATCAAAATTTCACAAGAATAATTGCAGATTTAACAGGTTAAGATTACAACTTCCCTTAGTATTTCATTTAAACCAATTTACTTCCCATTTAAATCAATTAATTAATATGAATCATTATCCAAGAATACTATATAGAATTCACACACTTCTTCCAAAACACGTGAACAAATCCTCCTAACTCCAATCCTTAAGACACAGAATTACAAGGAACACCCCAGTTAATCAACTCACTATATTCCTATGTGAATCAAGTTAATTAGGGTTTAACGCACAAATTCTTTCAATGGATACAAAAGACACATAGGTATATTCCTATCCTACATGCTAATCATATTAACCCTAATCAGATTATATGAACATATGTTATCATATCCAGATCTCAATCTGTACTCCATCTTCCAATTTTATATAGATTATCATAGTAATTGTTGGCCAAACAATTAATCAATAAGCAAAAGATATAATAAATAATTCAATAAAAACCAACTTTCATTCAATGGGAAGGTTCAATTTAAACTACATACCAAGTTCCGTTGCAATCTTAATGAAAATTTAGTTCATGATAATAATAAAGAAAAACATCATCCAGATGAATAATCCAAACATCCCAGATAATTACAAAAGATAAAACTAGAGAAGAGACGAAGAAACTCTGAATTTGCTCCAATAATCTCTCTTTAATCTTCAACCCTTGCAATTCTCCTTCGTGTTTTCCTTCGTTGTTCTCTCTGCAAATCTCTTGAAAAATTGAGTTGTTACGTCTTTTCTAAAGTCCTCCCCTATTTGTATTAGATCTGGCCTCTTTTTAGATTCCTTGTTGGCTTCAAAAACCCACTTAGCAATAGAAAAACTCTCCTTTTTCCGCACATGAGCGCCTAGGCGCTCAACATAGGCCATTTCCAAGCGCCTAGGCGCTTGCTCAGGACAGCGTAATTACAAAAATGCCACTCAGCTTTAATTTTAATGAATTTTGACCTTTTTCTTCTCCCAAATGACCAATTTGTCCCTCCAGCTCTAACCTACAAGAAATAAACACAAAACACATAAAAAGATACTAAAAAATAATTAAAGATAGCAATAATTAAGTTTAATAATATCGGATTCATAGGTATAAAACATACTCATCAAATACCCCCAAACTTAACCAATTGCTTGTCCCCAAGCAACAAAACACAATGCAATAACTAAATATGCAATGCAAATGCAAATGCAAATATCTACATGCCTAAAATTCCAGCAGCCAAACAGAACAAAATCTATTCATCAAGCCTCAGAGAAATCACAATAAACATGCTAGTACATCATACCAAAACAGATCAATAATTTCTTAGTCAATCATCAAATCTTACCCTGTCATTACTGATATAGTGCGTGTGTGCTCAACAACAATGCTAACTAATATAATGCTAAATACAACACATAATAGATCTCTTTAAAGGCATCATACAATGTAAACTCACAAAATTCGCGAACAAGCTAGATCCAACTAAAATCAAACATCCACCAAATTCAAGAGTCCAATCTGGGATACTTATGCTTTACTTATCATTACGGGGGCTTTTTTTTTCAATGATGGATAGTGAGTGCGTTTTACGCTCCATCTCACACCTGTGTTTAGGGGGAGTGTATTTCACGCTTATTCTCGACCCACCACAGGACTCAATTTATTCAACTCAATATCTTTTTTTTAGCTTATGTACCCTAAATATTCCCCGAAACTTAAGTTTTTGTCTAAATTCAGTCATCTCCGCCTATTCATGTCTTTCATTCATTCAAACTAGTATTATCCTTAAGAAGTCCATTACATGTCAATTTAGACTCAATCAGTCAACATAGTTATTTTTACTGTGCTATCCTTATTATATCAGTTTCAAACAGGTAATGATTCAAATCATGACAAGAAATCACATCAAAGTCTTAACAGTCAATACTATACTTGTCTACTTAATTTCAATCTCATTATAGGCCAAAATAGACTTAAACTATCTAACAGCTGGAAACATGCAAATACTTGAATTTTTCTTTTTTCTCTTTTTTTTTCTTTTTTTTTAAAGATATTCGAATGAAAACTAATGAAAAACTATAAAATGAATACTAAATGAATGCAACTAGAACTGCAATGAATAAGTTATACTAAATGAATGCAGCTGGAACTGGATGAACTCCCAAACTTAACATATGCAATGTCCTCATTGTATAAAAAAAACATAAGAAATTAGGCACTGAGGACTTCCCTGAAAGATTGAAGCTTTACTCTTCATCAGCATCATCTACTTCTTCTGTATTAGCATCATCCTTAGGAGCTAAGTCAGTCGGGAGGGTACACGGACAAGGGTGGAGGTGGTGGGAACTGTTATGGAGCGCCAATCACTTGCAAGCTTAGACCCTTATATGAACCTCCCCCAAACTTGGATTAGAGCAAATCTTGAAGCTTGAACTTTGCTTTGAATTGTTGCAGTTGGAATCCAAGTAGGAGATAAAGAAATTGACTTTAGCTTGCTTTTTTCTTCTTTTTTTTTTGATTGTGGTTTGGAGAAGATGAATTAGATTTTGATTGGGAGAGTGCAAGAGTTGGTGTTATTGTGGTGCAAGGGCTTGGAAGGAGTTGCTTTTGAATTAGGAGTGAAAGGAATTGGGTTTGAATTAGAATTGCCTTAGTTAGGGCTTTGTTTTTTTTCAAGTGCACAGGTAGAGCGCCTAGGCGCTTGAAATTGTGAAGGTTAGAGCGCCTAGGCGCTTGGGACCAGAATCTGATGGTGATGGTGAGCGCCTAGGCGCTTGAAAATAGCTTGGAATGGGCGCCTAGGCGCTTGGGCTTGTCTGGACATTCTGCAGTTAAGCGCCTAGGCGCTTGGAATAGGCTTGTTTTGGGCGCCTAGGCGCTTGGGCCAGCCTTAGCCAAAATTTATGCTCTTTTATCCTTCTAACCTGCAAGCCATGAACCCAATTCTCAGTTATCATTTGCAAGGAGATTACAACTGAACATACAACCCTAAACTAAGATAAAATATATAGCTAAATGAAATAAAATACTATAATAAAATTAATGAACTAAAATTTAAGGAGATAAAATGTAAGTCTAGGTTGCCTCCCAGTGAGCGCTTAGTTTAATGTCCTCAGCCTGACTCCTTCAACTTTCTCTATCCAATTCCCCTTCGAAAATTGAGAAACCCTCCATCCATTAGTAATAACGTAACTTCCAAGAGTTTCCCATCGGTAAGGGTTATTGATTCAAATTCACCTAGCTTGTTCTTTTTAGATAGATTTTCTTTTACAACCTTCAAATAACTAGGCATTTTCCGAGTTGTATCTGTGAATGAATTTTTGCGTTGAACCTTTTCCAGAACAACTGGTTCTTCATCTCTCTTCCCATTCTCTTCACACCATGGCACCAACTTTAAGCTAGCTTCCATGTCATATATAGCTTTATCGAAAAAATGGCTACCAATTGGGCACGAGATTGCAAATCTAGTCGGATCCTTAAACTTTGGTGAAGAAGATATATGGGGCACTATCAAAATCAGTTCATCTATGTCGGAACTCAAGGCTAGATCTTTGGCGACCTTTTTTTCCTGCTCCCCACTTGTCTCCTCCCTTTCCACGTCCTTTTCTTTTGGCACATCCGGTTCTAGATTTAGCGTGGGTAATCCATCAGTCTCGGGAACCATGTTGCTTGACACTTCACCTTGAGGGCGATTGATAATGTCGTTGAAAAGTTGTCCCACCTGGTTCTCAAGATTTTGCATCGACATCTCCTGACTATTCGTCTGCTCCTCAATCAAAACCATGAACTTGGAAATAAGTCCCTCCAAGTTTAAAATCCTTTCTTCTTCATGATTAGGAGCTTGAACTGGTAATTCAGGAGTGTATGATTGGCTTGGAGCAAAGGGTTGGGCTAGATTGTTATCGCTCCATGAAAAATTTAGCGAATTCCCCCAGTCATGATGATAATTACTGGAATATTCATACTTATTAGGGTAATCGTCCAAGTTGCCACTATATTGTACTGACTCAAAACTGATGGCACATTGATGACTCGGATGGTTTCCACCGCAATACTCACATATTACCGCTACACTTTGAATAAGTTGTGCTGATGAAGCATTAATATTCCTCGAAAGTGTCCCAAATTGTGCTGACAATTCATCGAGTCCATAATTCTCTGCCTCCCTTGGCCGAGTCATTCTCGAATATGGCCAATGATAGTCATAGTTGTCCATGGTACCTGAAAAAGAATTAGACTAGAGAAAGAAATAAAATAAAATAAAAAAATATTTAAATTAAGATTAATTTAATTGAAATTAATAATGACAAAATATTAAACTAATTTCCCCGGCAACGGCGCCAAAAACTTGTTGCCTAATTTTTTAATAGCACTTTAACACGCAAGTATACGCGTTCAATTGTAATATTCAGCAAGCAAGGATATCGTTCCCACGAGGAAATAGACTAATATTTATCAATTACTAATTTCAATGCAATTAATCCTATTTTAAACTACAAAAGATTGTTTATGATTTAACAATTAAACTTAACAAAACTAATAATTAAAATCAAAATTTCACAAGAATAATTGCAGATTTAACAGGTTAAGATTACAACTTCCCTTAGTATTTCATTTAAACCAATTTACTTCCCATTTAAATCAATTAATTAATATGAATCATTATCCAAGAATACTATATAGAATTCACACACTTCTTCCAAAACACGTGAACAAATCCTCCTAACTCCAATCCTTAAGACACAGAATTATAAGGAACACCCCAGTTAATCAACTCACTATATTCCAATGTGAATCAAGTTAATTAGGGTTTAACGCACAAATTCTTTCAATGGATACAAAAGACACATAGGTATATTCCTATCCTACATGCTAATCATATTAACCCTAATCAGATTATATGAACATATGTTATCATATCCAGATCTCAATCTGTACTCCATCTTCCAATTTTATATAGATTATCATAGTAATTGTTGGCCAAACAATTAATCAATAAGCAAAAGATATAATAAATAATTCAATAAAAACCAACTTTCATTCAATGGGAAGGTTCAATTTAAACTACATACCAAGTTCCGTTGCAATCTTAATGAAAATTTAGTTCATGATAATAATAAAGAAAAACATCATCCAGATGAATAATCCAAACATCCCAGATAATTACAAAAGATAAAACTAGAGAAGAGACGAAGAAACTCTGAATTTGCTCCAATAATCTCTCTTTAATCTTCAACCCTTGCAATTCTCCTTCGTGTTTTCCTTCGTTGTTCTCTCTGCAAATCTCTTGAAAAATTGAGTTGTTACGTTTTTTCTAAAGTCCTCCCCTATTTGTATTAGATCTGGCCTCTTTTTAGATTCCTTGTTGGCTTCAAAAACCCACTTAGCAATAGAAAAACTCTCCTTTTTCCGCACATGAGCGCCTAGGCGCTCAACATAGGCCATTTCCAAGCGCCTAGGCGCTTGCTCAGGACAGCGTAATTACAAAAATGCCACTCAGCTTTAATTTTAATGAATTTTGACCTTTTTCTTCTCCCAAATGACCAATTTGTCCCTCCAGCTCCAACCTACAAGAAATAAACACAAAACACATAAAAAGATACTAAAAAATAATTAAAGATAGCAATAATTAAGTTTAATAATATCGGATTCATAGGTATAAAACCTACTCATCACAAACAAAGCAGGATGATGGACCCATCGAGCTAGATCCCTTCGAGGAATAAAAACACTCAGAGCCCAAAGCCTGACCAGCTGAAGAGGTCGAACAATTTGAGCTTATACCGGAAACTCCAAAAGGAAACTCAATGTGGGGGATACTTTGACCGAGGATGTGAAGCAATAGATCATCGATCTACTTCGAGAATGCGCGAATATTTTTGCATGGTCGCCGTAGGTCAGGCCTAGAATTAATGAATTAGTTGCCATCCACGAGGTGAATGTAGATGTAAAGACCGAGAATTTTATATGATTATATATGAATATTTTTATGAATAATTTATTTTTATTTATTTTAAGAATATGAGTAAATATGTGATGTGAATTAAGTGAGTTAGTTAATTTATTTATTTTAAGTTAACTAAGTTGAATACTTAATTAATTTGATTAAGGAAATGTAAGATGAGCTTATGTTAAAAATTAACATAGCTTGAATGTTAGGCTTGAAGGATAAATGAAAAGATTTATAATATTTAAATGATTAATTAGTATTACTAATGTAAAGTGATTATATGTGTATGGGAATAGATGTGTAATAACTTATTAAGTCATTTAGGGCTAATTAAGCTAATTAATTAATGGAACAAAAAAGAAAGCTAAGAAACAAGTATATTAAATTATTTAACAATATATTGAACACTTTGTGTCATATATTGAATATGTGATTAAATAATAAAAATAATTATTATTTATCAATGATGATAAATATGTTATGACTTATGTTAAAAGTGTATGTCTAAATAAATATATATTTTATAAACATGTATATGTATTTATTTATTAAAGAGAATTAAAAAGAAAACTACATAACCTAATATACACATTAGGTATGAAAATTAAGTACCCTAAGGGTTATGGTATTGAAGAATATTAGTATTTAAAATTTATACTAATCTAAGAGATTTATTTTATTATCTCAATTTATTATTTATTTTTAAACCTAATTAAAGAAAGTCTAATTGGGTTATAAAATTAAATGTACATAAGTAATCATTTAAATTCCAAAATGAGCGGAATGAAAATCTTAATTAAATGATTAGAGTAAGATAAAAATTAAGATATTGGACCATGTTAGTTAGCATGGCCCAAACAAATTAATTGGAAAGCCGAAACATTAAATTAAGTGGCCCAATTTTTAGCCCATTTGTTAAGAGACATTTTGGTTATTTGATTAAGCAAAATATTACAATAAAAATAAGGGTCCTTAACACTAATACCTAATAATTAGAAAGTATTTACAAAAACAAAACATCCACAAAATAATTACAAAAATAACGACTTTCATATTTACGTTGCAAAAGTTACGGAGCATTAACTCCCTACACGTCAGTTACCGACTTTCATATTTCCAACTAACCGGTCTTAAATTCATGCTAACGAAGAAAACATGCAACTTTGAGATCGAAAAAATAGAGTAACGACATATCAGAGAAGACGAATTCTCCAACGGTGATACAACTCTAAGATCGGATAATATCGGAGAAGATTAATAGCAACTTCAAGATCAACAGCAACTTCAATATCAGTAACCAGCCTCTGTAATAACTTTGATTGTTGATTGTTGATTGATTCGTTACAGATTTGTATACTGAGGTATTTGAGTTTAAAGAGTATATGCATATAGATACCCCGTGGTTACTACGTATTCGTATATTGGTTACTGTCTAATATGAATTTGGTTACTGATTTTGGTTATTAGATACTTTGGTTACCTTCCTGCAACTTCTGGTTACTGTCTTATTAGATACTTTGGTTACCTTCCTGCAGCTTCTAGTATACTTTGTTTTGTACTTAATTTTTTATTATATTGATGGTTACTGTCTTATTAGATACTTTGGTTACCTTCCTGCAACTTCTAGTATACTTTGTTTCATACTTAATTTTTTTTATTATATTAGATACATTGGTTACCTTCATACATATGTTGGCTTTTAATTTGTAACAAAGTCATTACTGATTGTTTTGGTTGTAAGATGCATGTAAATATGTGGTTTATACTCTGGCTACTAAGTACATATATCTTGATTACTGTCTAATATGTATTTAGATACTGTAAGGTGTTTATTTGGTTACTATATAATGTTATTGTGCTTTATAATTGTTTCTTTTATATTGGTGGTTACTTATTGATTACATTGGTTACCTTGCAATAGTTAATCTGATTATATATTTTGGTTGCTGTATACTATTTAATTGGTTACTGTATATTATTAATGTGTTTTATACTAGTTTGTTTTATATTGGTGGATACTTATTGACTAAATTGGTTACCTTCGTAAAACTGTCAGTCTTTAGTTGGTAACTAATAGTAGCCAAATAATAATATAACATTAACCATAACATAATAAAACAGTAACCAAACATTTATATAATAGTAACCAAAACAAAATAGAAAATGTAACCAAAACAAAAACATGTAGTCAAATCCAGTTTACTTAACCCATGTATACTAAGCAAATACATAGTAACCAGAACAACATAAAAAAGTAACCAAAATCCCAAATTGAGGGACCAATAATGGTAGCCAAATTATAAGCTAACAGTAACCAAAACATACTAAATAAGTAACCGAACAATTATATGATAATAACCAAAACATATATTAATGGTAACTAATACATAAACAACATGTATACACATTATACTGGTTGTTTTAGATTGTAAAATGCAATGAAAAATATGCTTTATGTTCTGTTATACTATATATTGATGATTTGGTTACTGTATACTATTAGTGTGTTTTATACTGATCTGTCTTATATAGATGATTACTTATTAACTACATTGGTTATCTTCATGCAACTGTTATAATTTAATTGGTGACAATATCATCATACTGATTGTTTCATTGTAAGATGCATTTAATATGTGGTTTATGTTCTGGTTACTATTAGTGTGTAGTTTGGTTACTGTCTAATATTGATTTTGTTACTTTATAATGTTTATTCCGTTGTCATATAATGGATATGATCCCAGTTGTACTTTATTTCAACGGAACGTGGACTGATAGCAACCAATACAACAAATTTGAAGCTACCGGCCTACTAGTTTCATCAACTAGTTCGTTCAGAGAAATGCAAAACTTGATATGCAGTTCATTACGGCTAGACACAAACACAACAATATTGTCAATCAAATTTTAGATTAAAAGAGACATTCCACCGATCAGTATATCAGATAAAGCAGCCTTTAGATTCTTTATGGAAGTCATTAGAAAATCAGATGAACAAGGCAAGTTCCCACTGATTATAAATAATGAACACAGAAGGGGACGCACAACAATCTTGCAGAACTTGATAAATGTAGAAGAAACTAGAATTCATGATGTAACGCCAATCAGATCAACACAATGGAATCCAACACTAATACCACTAGCAGCACAAGATTGCCAAATTTGAACGCAATATGTTGATCAGCTTGCCATGGAAGTTATTGAACAACAACATGACAGATCATATACAAAAGAACAATCTGATGATGTAATAACAGATCCAAATGAACGTGAAGTAAAATTACATCAAACTTACAAAGACAAAAAATTCCTATCACAAGCAATGAGGCTGCATTCAATCAGAAAAAACAGACAACACAAAGTTGACCGAACATGTTGTAGAGACTTTGTGCTAGTGTGCGTAGATAATGAAAATTGCAGATGGAAGATGAGAGCATCAAGGTTTCGAAAGACCAGTATGTTCATGGTTAGAGAATTTAAAGACATCCACACGTGTTCAGTCAACGTGTTGCTGGGAGACCATAGACAGGTAAATAGTGAGTTGGTTAGTGAATGCATAATGCACAAATTAACAAATATGAAGAAAATATACACACCAACAGATATTGTGGAGGACATGATGATAAAATATAATGTCTCTATCTCTTACCAAAAAGCATGGAGATCAAAGGAGAAAGCGTTGGAAAAGGTGAGAGGAAATCCACACAACTACTCACTGATCCCATCATGGTTGCACATGTTGAAAAAAATAAATCCAGGTAACACTTTAAAACAGTTTATTGGTTTTTCATAATTAGTTGGTTACTCAATTCAACTTACTTGGTTACCTTGTCATGGATGTTTAGTTACTAACTGTAATGTACAATGAAATTGTGTTAAATAAATTTTTTGTGTATGACAAATATCTACACAATATATTACAGTATGGATGCTGTACGTCACTTGTAATTATAATGATATAAATGGTTATCATTTACTACAAGTTTGGTTACCATTTACTACAAGTTTGGATATTGTATGCCACTTGTAATTATAATGATATTGCTGAGATTTCATATCAGGTTCCGTCACAGCCCTGGAGTTGGAAACAAATGGTCGTTTCAAGTATTTATTCTTTGCCATTGGAGCATCCATTCAAGCATGGCACCATTGCTTTCCATTCATTGTAATCGATGGCACGTTCATACAATAAACTTACGGGGGGACACTCCTGATAGCAAGCACACAAGATGCAAACATAAACATTGTTTCGATTGCTTTTGCAGTGGTTGACAGCGAAAATGAATTATCTTGGAGATGGTTTTTCGTAAATTTGAGAATTGCTTGTGGAGTTAGAGAAAGCCAATGCATTGTTTCAGATAGACATGAAGCCATTATACAAGGACAGAATTGTATGTTTCTGGATGTCATGCATGGTTCGTGTACATACCATGTATTGAAAAATATAAAAAAAAAGATTCAGAAAGAGAGGAGAAGAACACAAACAGTCATACAACGGGGCTTGTAGAGCTTACACTATTGAACAAGTCAACAAACACATGGCTAAACTTGATGCGATTGATCTTTGAATAAGGACATATTTGGAGAAAGAGGTCAAGTTGGAGAAATGCACAAGGCTCCATGGAGCTGTAACCAGGTACTTGACAATGACTTCAAACACCGCTGAATCTATTAATAATGCAATCAAGTTGATCAGGGATCTTCCAGTTGCGTCAATGATTGAATGCCTATGTTCTCTGGTTTAAAGATGGTATTTCACAAACAAACAAGCAGCCATATCAACATTCACAACACTATCCACAACAGTTGAGGGGAGGTTGCAATCTAATATCATTAAATCAAAGAAACATAAGGTAACTAATACAAATTTTAAATTATTACAACATAAGTTGCATTTGCATTTTATGGAAACCTATTTGTTCACTATTGGTTACCTGTATATGCTAATAATTTTAACAACATTAAATATGACTGCCATTATTTCGATGTAAATAAACTAAATATTTATGCATACTAACGACACACTTAATTTGTGTTGTAGGTCGAGACATCAAACTTAGTGATTTTCACTATTTACGATGTCACTAAACAGTATATTGTGGACATCGAATAAAGGACATGCACATGCTGTAAATTTCAGTACCATAAGATGCTTTGTCCCCACGCTGCTGCTGTTATCATTAAGCAAAATTTGAGCTGCTATGATTTTTGCTCAAAAAATTACTTTAAAACAACTCTGGTCGACACATATTCAACTTCCATCATGTCGTTAGATGACAAAGAGAACTGGGATGTACCAGAAGAAGTAATAAATATATATGTAAAACCACCGAACACAAGAAGACCAACAGGAAGACCAAAGATAGGAAGGTACAAGCATGAATCTGAAAACAAAATTCAAAACAGATGCAGTAGGTGCCAAGAAAAGGGTCACAACAGGAAAACGTGCAATAATCCACCAGTTTTAAGACAAAAAAGGTCTAATATAGTACATAAACAAACATATTGTAATTACATGAACATATAATTGTTTACTGAGAGTAACCATTAACCATATGGTTTGTAAAATTTTAAATGGTGTACAGTACCCAAAATTGTTATTCATTAATATTTTGATTTATGATTCCATCATGAGTTCTCAATATAAAGCAAACATATACATTGAACAATTAACAACTGTTCTGAAACATGTTTATGTAAATTTGGTTACCACATAAAATAAAATGGTTACTACTATATTCATATTTATTTACCAACGGACCATTTCTAAATAACTTTTATAACTATGTAATTTAAAGTTATCCATCAACTAGATAAATGGGAATCCTCACATATAAATTAAGCACTTGATAATTGTTATAATATAAGTTATAAATTACTTGGTTACTAAAAAAAACTAAAATGGTTACCCTTATATGCAGTTTTGGATACCAATTGAACCTCCCAAACAATCTTTATTTTAATGAGATTATAAGTGAATGAATGGGAACTCTTAATTGGATTATAGTGTATAAATAAAACATATACATTTAATACTTTATAACATTCCTGATACAAACTTATAATTATTTGATTACTAACAAAAAAAATGGTAACCAAATGTGTATGTTTGGATACCAACCTATCATTTCAACTTAAATAGCTGATGGATACTGTTTTGGACCAATTTTATGTCAATTTGCTTACTCATAAAAAATAAAATGGTTACATCTATATGCAGAACAAGTCAAAAGCCATAATAAAACAGTAACCAAATAGTTACATAAAAGTAACCAAAATATAATAAATAAGTAACCAAATAGTTACATAAAAGTAACCAGAACAGGTTTTAATGGTAGCCAAAACATAAACAACCTGTATATCCAACCCAATTTAGGCAACCCATGTATACTCTCACATGTACATTTAACACTTGATATATGTCCTGATAAAAGCTTGTAACTATTTGGTTACTACCAAAAAATAAAATGATTACCTTTCTATACATGTTTGGTTACCAACTGCACATTTCAAACAATGTATCAGACACAACTTAGAAGTAACAAATACGAACCAACAAACAATATCACTTTCATTACTGGTAATATAATCAAATATGTATCCCAATTACATAAGCTACAATAAACATCACAAACTCATTAACCATAAAAAATGGTTATGTATATCCAACAAAAATCAAAATACTGAACACAATTCAGAAGGACAATACAACAACAACCAAACTAATCGAAATCTAGCACAAATCTTCCTGGAAATTCCCTATCAGTCTCATATCCCTCTAACTATTTGTTCCTAGCATGAATGTAGAGGTTTGTGAACAGTTTCTTCCGATACTGAGGAATAAGGAATGGAATAGGAATTTCAGGAAATTTCTGGTGAATAACATGCTCAGTAAAACAAATTGTGAACATCCCGCAATCACTGTACAAACAAACAAAAGAAAACAAAATTCAAAATTAAAATCAACCTAGATATAATAATTAAATAAATGTAAGCACTGTAAACCTTACCCCTCAACTTGTTCAGGAATCCCCTCGACAAATTCCAATTCAATTATATCATCTTCATCCTTATTGCGATACGGTTCATTGCTAAAGTCAATGTCAGACCTATCCCCCCAAAAACCACTCTTGCGCAGTATTGTGGATAGAATGAAGATATAGGGTTCACAAACACCCATAATTTTTGTCTGCATTATTTTCCTATTTGGCTGCAGAGAATTATAAACTATTAAACGTCTACGATGACATGTGAATGGGGAACAACACGTAGTCAACATTTCTCCATGGTGTGTTAACATCTATGAACAACCCATGGATGTATTCACCAACATCACCCTCTACTCTTATCTGCATTTTTACTTGTATATTCCTTAAAAAGAGCAGTCATCTTGCCATGAAACCAACAGTCCATGGTCGTTGCCCTTATATGAACACTGTTGGAATGTCTGGCCAATTTACGAAAATAATATAACGCAATATTGATGTCCTGAACAAAAAAAAATTAAAAAACCATAAGTTGTTGAAAAATGTAAATCTGTAATGAATGTAACCAACACTGTTAAAACTAGTTACTAAACCAACTTAATAATGTAACCATAACTAGAAAAACATAATTTGAAAAAAATGAACTCACATCATCGTCTAACCACTGTCCAGGAGTCTTTAATTTGTAGAACCATATTTTTGATGATATTGGGACAGACCCAAATACAAAAGCAGGTTCAATTTTGTCATTCTTTCCAGGAAATTTGTCGGTCCTTCAATATAAAAGTATATTAGTATACACGCTAACATTAACAATTACCGTATAATTAACAATCTAATCAACAACTGAATTGTAATAAGTTACCTGGTAACCAACAAATATTAATATAATAACCATAATTAAATAGTAACCAATACATAACAAAACAGTAACCAAAACATAAAATAATAGTAACCAGGCTATAATTTAATAGTAACCAAAACAGAAACATCATGTAATCGACCATAATTTAAGCAACCTGAATGTACTAAATAAATACCTAGTAATCAAATATAATATAAAGTAACAAACACTTTACTTCGATGGAGCATTAACATAAACCAAATATAACATAATAGTAACCATAATATACTATAGTAGTAACCAAAACCTAATATAATGGTAACCAGAATATAATATGATAGTAAATCAAACAGAAATATCATGTAATCAAGACAATTTAAGCAACCTGTGTATACCTAACAATTACATATTAACCAACATATAATATGATAGTAACCAAAATCCCATTTTGATAGCACAAAAATGGTATCCAAATCATAATATAACAGTAACCATAACATTATCAAGCAGTAACCAGAACACAATATAATAGTAACCATAACATTTATTTAATATTAACCATATGATTCTATAGGAAAATAAATTTATTTGTTTCATAAAAAACTATAGCATTTTTAAACAACAAAAAACAAATATTTTCCTGTTGTTTAGTCCAATTTTAAACCATTGTTCAAGCAATGCCTCTTCGTATTTTGACGACATAGCCATGCATACTTTGGGGAATGCAGAAAGACCTGCAAGTATTTGACTAGCACCCACGGCGGTAGACAATGAACCAGACTATCCAAACTTTGTTAAATGACACTCTTTGCATGTTCACGGATAGGTCTACCACCGGGTTTATGGACACTTTTCTCCAACTCATCACACTGAACTATGTCCTGTGTGGTCAGAACCATCTGATCAAGTGCAGACTTGTTTTCTGCCTCACATTTATTCCCCTTTATCAGTTGATAGAAAAGGTAACAGATACGATTAGATTTTCAAGCCAAACACACATGCAGTTAACTAATATATACAATAACAAACTGACTGAACAATTACCGACAAACTAAAATGAACATATTATAATAGTAACCAAAACAACATAAAATAGTAATCAAATCATAATATAATAGTAACCAACACACATTGTAATAGTAACCAAAACATATATAATAGTAACCAAATCACAATATAATGGTAACCAAAACCTAGAGAGCATGTAAAAAAAAGATGGCATGTAATTATAACACTAATCTCATCAGCAACATACACAACAATCTCTTTCCCAGTGCATTGGCTTAATATATCGAAAGATGGCATGTCATTATTCTTGCCAATATGTACAAAATAAAAAACAACCAATTGATCATTAAAACAAAAGACATATAACACATAACAAAACAAACAAATATGTCTAACCTTGACATTTTCTTCATCATCATTATTTTTTATTTCATGAGGTTCTTCAACCATAACATCACGTTCAACATCATTAACAATTTCAATTTTATTCTCATTCTTCTTCTCAATGAATTTCGACACATCATCACAATCATCATTCTTATTCAGTTTTAAACCATCATCAACATCCTCATCAACATGGGGTTCTTCCATCATAACGTCATGTTCACACTCTTGAACAGCTTCAATTTCATACTCATCATTCTTCTCATCAACTTTCAACCCATCATCACCATCCTCATCAGCAACATCATCACCATCATTATCATCACCACCACCAGCATCATCAGAATCAGAATCATTATCAGAATCACCATCAACTTGTTTGTCCTTAACGCCTTTGAGCCTGCTTAACACCTCTCTAATAATTAACCTAAAGTCCCTGCATATCTGAACATGTAAAATCTGCATTTCATCTTTAATATCAGCCCGTAATTTTCCAATGTCATTCTTAATTTCAGACACTTTCTTCTCTAACGGCCTAAACCGTGAATCAATTGCATCTTTAACGTCAAATATAGAAAATCCAACGTTGTCAACCTTCACAGTTTTAGGAACCTTTTTATCAGCATCCTTCCCATCGAAAAAGTGAACCCCGCCCAAATTAAGCTGATCCTTCTCCTCAGCTATGGGAATCAAGCTTTTTATCCTCAGCTGAAAAATATTAAGTACACTTTAATATATCATCTAACAAACATTGTGAAATATCAGTACATAAAGAATCATAAAAAATAATCAGTAACCAAATACATATGTAAAGGTAACCAATTGTATTATTATTAGTAACCTGCAACAAATATTATCAGTAACCAACTATATATGTAACAGTAACCAACTACATTGGTATTAGAAAAATTGCATAAGATATAATCAGTCCCAACTGTGTATATTCAAGTAACCAACTACATTGTTATTAGTAACATGCACATAATATAAATAGTAACCAAATGTGTATATAAAGGTAACTAACTATATTGTTAATAATAACCTGCATAAAATATAATCAGTAACCAACTATATAAATAAAGGTAACCAACTATATTCTTAATAGTAAACTGCATACTTGTCCAGAACCAAATACTAGATCGTTGAGATTGTCATTTGTGAGGGGCTTCACTAGTTCCTTCCATCTAAATAATCAAACATCTGACGGATGTTCGTCATTACATATACCCCGAGCTTTGAATGTCGGAATGGTTTCAAACAAAAAAACTTGGAATACATAAGGAAGCCCATTCAACTTGTACAATTTGGTATACTGCTCCTTATAGAAATTGTATATCCAACCACCATCCCTTCCCTTCTTCAAACGCCCCTTCAAAGCATTGGACAAAGAGTACTTTGTCTGCTCAAATGCGACTTTCCCCCAAGGGTAACTACTAACATCCCTAAAACATAAAAAATTAATCATTGCCCCATCCATATAGTTTTCAGAACAGTGGATAGAATGAAATTAAGCACCAACAAAATCATTGACATCCTAACAGCCTCATCATCATCATCATCAAAAATTGCCTCCCAATATACCCTACCAATACTACTATGCGTCACAGCCTTGTCCCCAAAAAACCTTTTCAACCAGCAGATTCTTCATACCTTTGTATGCAGTTATGTCATCCTCACCCTTTCATCTCAAAAATGAAATCAAACAGAACTCTGACAAACCAAACCTGATCCTTTTCTCCCCAAACAAAAACCACATTTCACCGTCATTCCTCTGGTGAACCTTCCTCACAAAAGCATGATGAAGAATTTAGGAATACATTTGGTGCTCATCAAACTCCAGAAAATTCCCAAAACATGTCGCCTTGAACTTTTCCAACTGACTTTGGTTCAATTTCTTCGTAATAATACCAAGGACTTCCATGTCACACCAATATATAATTTTTTCAGTAAAATTTCTGTTGCTTTCCTTGTAATAAAGATCTCATATCTATAAATAAACAAAGATCAAATTTAAACAGTCATTGATAACCAATATATACAATATTTATACCATAAACAATTACGTAGTAACCACCAAATAATATCATAGTAACCAAAACATAATATAACAATTACACAGTAACCAAAAATAGAATATAAAAAGTAACCAACATCCCACATTGACCGCTCAATAATAGTTATCAAATCATAATATAACAGTAACCATAACATAATAAAATAGTAACCAAACTGTTATATTATATAATCTAATGGTAACCAAAGCAGAAATAAGATGTAGTTAAGCCAAGTTTATGCAAACCATGTATACCAAACAATTACATAGTAACCATAACAAAATAAAATATAAAAAAACCATAATCCCACATTGATGGCTGACTAATAGTAGCCAAATCATAATATAACATTAACAATAACATAATAAAACAGTAACCAAACATTTATATAATAGTAACCAAAATAGAATGTAAAGGTAACCAAAACAAAAATATATAGTCAAAACCAGTTTAGTCAACCCATGTATACTAATCAAATACATAGTAACCAGGACAACATAAAAAAATAACCAAAATCCCAAATTGAGGGAACAATAATGATAGCCAAATCATAAGCTAATAGTAACCAACACATACTAAAGCAGTAACCGAACAGTTATATGATACTAACCAAAACATATTTTAATGGTAACCAATACATAAAGAAAATGTAGACTAGACCCAGTTTAGTCAACCTATGTATACTAAACAAATACATAGTAACCAGAATAACATACAAAAGTAGCCAAAATCCTAACTTGAGGGAACAATAATGGTAGCAAAGTTATAAGCTAACAGTAGCAATAACATACTAAAGAAGTAACCAAAATCAGTAATATGATAGTAACCAAAACATAATTTAATTAGCACACAACAAATTATTCTCTTACAATCCAAATTACATAGTAACCATAACATATTTTAATGGTAACCAATACATAAATAACATGTAGACCAAAACATATTTTAATGGTAACAAATACATAAACAACATGTAGACCAAACCCAGTTTAATCAACCTATGTATACTAAACAAATACATAGTAACCAGAACAACATAAACAAGTAACAAAGATCTCAAATTGAGGGAACAATTCTGGTAACCAAATCATAAGCTAACAGTAACCAATACATAATAAATAAGTAACCAAACAATAATATAATACTAACAGTAACAAAATTTAAATTAGCACACCTTTAGAATTTTTTTCTGTGGAGATTATTTTCTGGCTATGAACTTGACCTTCAGTTTTAATTGCAGGGACATCAAAATCAGACTCCAACTGCACTTCAGTAGGCTTTATAACCAACCTTCTACCCTTCTTACTGGATTTGTCACCTACATTCTTCCCCTTCCTTTCCATAACAAACTTCTTCACATCCTTAACAGAATCACCCTTCGTGATTCTTTTCCTCTTTCCATCCTTCTTCGTTGTATCAACAATTCTATACAAAACATAAATACAACACAAACACAAACGATCAAAACTCTATTTTGTTAATAAACTACTTTAATAAATAATACATTAAACTATTTAGCCATTACTCACCTGTAATAGAATTCAAAAACTCCTTCACTACAACCAGAAATGATAATGAACAGAAGAAAATAAACCAAGCAGCAGTGATACCGATAATAACGAACAACTGAACCAACAATGATCGTGAAAATGAAGAACAAAAGACCACAATCAATGGAGAAGAAGAAAGCACTAACAGAAGAAATAAAGAAATAAGGGTTTCAGTATGAAGAACAAGGGTTTCTATCTGAAGAATCCCAGACAAAGGGCGGTTATCACGCGTTTCAAAAAATACGGGAATAATATTTTAAGTGGGACACTAATTTTCCATGTCAGCTCATTAATACTAATCCCATAAATTAAGGAATTCTAATTGCACTAATATTGTAAATAAATATTTGAAATTGTATTACTTTTGTAATTATTTTATCTATGCACTATTATTATAATTATTTCTAAAAATGTACTAATATATGTAATTAATCCTAAAAATAAAGTAAAATTTGGGGCAAACTGGGGGGTGGGGGGATGTACCCAGCCAACCAAGGAGAAAAGGAGCATGTGGTGTTAATTTTTCTCAAAGATAATCATCATTTCAAGCAAAGTGTCACCAATTAATTTGGCCACCTTATTTCTCCAATTTTACAAGCTAAGTAAGAAAGATAAGAGAGAGAGAGAGGGAGAAAGAGAGAGAGCAAGATATGTTGGGGGATTTGTATAGATATACATAATATATCTATATAATTTTACAAACAACTAAACTCTATTTTCTTTCTCTTACATCTCACTTCCAAATTTGCTAACTAAACAAAATAGAGAGAGAAAGAGAAGAGAGAGAGTTGGGCAGCCCATTTAAGGAAGAGAGGAAGAAGTTTGATCTTCATTCACCCTAAATTCATTTCATATTTTAAAAGATCAAGAAAAATAGCTCATAAATCAAGGTAAACCTTAAACTAGTTTATTTCTTTTGTTGATTTGATTTTGATGAAATAAAGGGTTAATGTTCTAAACTCAAAAACCATAGATCTACATGTTTCCTAGTGTTTCATGAATGGATCTAACCATTTTGAGTGTTAGAATGTTGATCAAAAGCAAAGAAATGAAAACTAGGTTTTTAAAAGCTAGAAAACCCTAACTTTTATATACTTTGAAAAGCTACCGTTTAAGATCTACACCTTCTATTTGTGATCCGTCAAAGAAAGATGTTAGATGTGTAATTTAACTAGTAAACCCAAGTGGTAGTACTCAAATATGATGATTTTTCAAGCCATGGGGGTTGTTTTAAGCAAAACAGTCTAGATTTTTGAAAAAGAGAAAAAAGGGACTGTTCATAGCAGGGGAAAATTTTTTCGATTATTTTGCTCTAAAAATTCTAGAAAAATTTGTGATGATAATATCATGAGTTAGCTGTGTTATGTAAAAAGATGGTGATTTTTGGATGTGTAGAATGAAAGTTATGGATTTTACAAGAAAAAAACTATTTTAAAAGTAAACTTGAATAACTCTTTGTGGTTAACTCCAAAAAATTTAAATTTCTACAGGGAGTAGATGTACATGACAGGAATATACCCTGAAAATTTCGTAACTTTTGGACAAAAACTAAATTTATGAAAAATGTTACAAGATTCGGCTGTTTTGGACCATTAAAAAAATAGCAAACTGAATTGGAAAATTCTAGAAATATTAAATGTTCATAAGGGAACTAGATTCTGTCAAATCCTAGAAAAGAAAAATTTTCAAAATAGTTTTCATATTTTTCATGTAAATGTTTGAGTTATGAATAAATGAGAATAATAAGTTATGTAATGTCATAAATGGTAACAATGTTATTTTGTGGCTTAGAAATCCTAAATATGATGTGTCCAGATTTTTGAAGGGTATTTTGGTTATTTTTGACGAGATGTTATATTTATGGCATTTTAGGGTTGTTAAATAAAGTAATTAGTAAAGGGTAAACAATTATAATAAATTATTTATTAGTATAATAAATGATTAAAATATTATTAAGAGATTAATAATATTAGATTAAGATATTATTAAGTAATTAATAATATTAGATTAAATTTAAATTTAAATATTATTAAATGATTAATAATATTAGATAATAATTTAAAATATTATTAAGTAATTAATAATATTAGATTAAAGTTAAATTGAAATATTATTAAATAATTAATAATATTATATTAAAATTAAATTAAAATATTATTAAGTAATTAATAATATTAGATTAAAGTTAAATTAAAATATTATTAAATGATTAATAATATTAGATAATAATTTAAAATATTATTAAATGATTAATAATATTAGATTAAAGTTAAATTAAAATATTATTAAATGATTAATAATATTAGATAATAATTTAAAATATTATTAAATGATTATTAATATTAGATTAAAGTTAAATTAAAGTTAAATGATTAATAATATTAGATAATGATTTAAAAATTTTATTAAATGATTAATAATATTAGATTAAAATATTATTGAATGATTAATAATATTAGTTAAGGATTAAAATATTATTAAATGATTAATAATATTAGTTAAGGAAAAAATATTATTAATCGATTAATAATATTAAGCTAGTGAATAAGATATTATTAAATGATTAATAATATTATGAGTTGAGTAATATGTTATTAAATGATTAATAATACTTGTGAATGAATAAAATATTATTAAGTGGTCAATAATATTGAAAAGGGAATAAAATATTATTAAGTAATTAATCATGTTAAGAAATGATGAAATATTATGACGGTTATATGATAGGATATTATCAAAGGATGATAATATTACTAACGAGATAAGGTATTATTTAATTATGTGATCACATGTTAGATAAACTATTATGGAATAATAGTATTATAAGTTAAGATATGTGATGCTAATTAAGAGATCGATCTTATTAATGATTGGTCTTTCAAACGAAGTTAAATTAAATTGTGTAGTAGTAGTAGTCAACAGATCAGGCAAGTTTCCTTACTCAACTTGAGTTATTAATTTCAAAGCATGATTAATGGATAATTATTGTTGGTTATTCATATCTATAATGATTATTGTTATTCGCATTAATAGTTGCTCACCCTTGCTTTAAATAAAATATTTCAGCTAAAGCCGAGATAGCCAAAAGGTCAAAGAAAGACAAAGGCAAAAGAAAAGCTCAAGAGTCGTTTAATGTGAACTTTTAATTGTTATGTTACCTTATATAAATTAATTACGTAAACATTTTGAGTATTTAAAGGTATGTAAGTCAATGTTAAGGTTAGTTAACCTGGGATATTGTTATAATTTGTATTAAGAAATGGTATGAATGATGTAATTCAAAATGAATTGGTAGTTAGACGAGATGTGGATGTTGTACCGAGAACAACGAATCTGAGGTTTGAGCTAGGAACCCTGATTTGGGGGCGTCACAGTAGACTCTTCTAAGAAACCAGATAAACAAAAATACATAATTTTTATCCCGGATAAACATGCAACCATAGACCTGGCAAACGGGAGGGCCGGGCCAAGCCAAGAGCGGGCCGAACCAAAACGGCCTGGGTTTTGGTGGGCTGAAATTGTTAGGCCTGTGGCCCGGGTTGGGCCGGCCCGGTCCGGCCCGCATGCTTCTTCCTTTATTTTTTATTTTTTTTAAAATCTTGCTACACCGAAAATAGTAATAATAATAAATATTAAAAATAATAAAATAATTAATAATAAACAATAATACAAACAGACACGATTAAATAATTAACTACATTAATTACATATCTCAATCAATTAAATTTTTAATAGTATTATAAATTAGAAACTAATTTGGCATGGTGTTAATGCATACATTGGACTTAATTGACACCAATTCAAACATAAATGATTCCATGCAACCACTAACAAACAAATGAAACAAACTTAATCACAGATACAGAAAGAATTAACAGAACTCGGTGCCAAAGGCTTCATTAATAAGCAAGTAGCTATGACAGAAGTTTAAAGCCTTTAAATATGATATTCAATTCAGGAGAAATTGACGGTTATGACAATCATTACATGACATCCTCTCATAGGCGTGGTATCATGTGGTTTGCATGTGTTTATGCATTAACATTATGCCAAATTAGTCTCCAGTAATTATCTCAAACAATTCAAGTCTTGAACATCAATAAACATTTATTATAAACATCAATAAACATTTACTTTTTAAGAATAGTAAAATTTGAACAAAAGTAAAGAAATAATATATTGAAGATTGTATTAAAAATAAATATTTTTAGCTCAGTTGGTTTGAACTCTTATTTATTTACTTACAAGTCTTGTGTTCAAGCCTTACAACCCATAAGTAGCAACATTTTATTTTAAAAAGAAAAGAAGCCACGGGCCGAGCCGGGCCACCTGCGGGCCGGGCTTTCATTGGCGGGGCCAAAAATGGGCGGGCCAAAAAGGCTCGACTTTTATTGGGAAAAACAATTGCAGCCCACAGCCCAGCTCGCGGCTTGGGCCATGTTTGCTAGGTCTAGGCAACCATATACGAAGAGGTGCACAAACTCTTAAAGGCAGATCTCATATGTGAAATTTAGTATCTCGAGTGGTTGGCTAATGTTTTTATGGTAAAGAAGAGCAATAGGAAATGACACATATATATCGATTACATATACTTGAATAGGGTTTTCCTGATTAATCCACTCATCGATGTTACGACTGGTCACCTTCTTCTCAGTTTTATAGATGTTTTCTAAGGGTATCATCATATTAAAATGGCCAAGGAGGATATCCCTAAGACTGCCTTTATAACCTATCAGGTTGTTTATACTTTTAAGGCCATGTCGGATTAGTTAACGTCGGGGTAACTTATCAAAAGATGATGAAAATGATATTCAAGGATCAAATTTGGAAGAACATGGAAGTATACGTAGATAACATGATTGTTAAAAGTTTAGCTCCAACCGACCATGTCAAAGGCCTTATACAATGTTTTCAAAGTCTTCGGCAGCATAACATGTGCCTAACCTGACAAAGTGCTCCTTCGGATTGATGCCAAGAAAATTCTACGGCTTCTTGATCAGTAAGAGGGGAATTGAAGCTAATATAGAGAAAATACATGCCATCGTGGATATGTAACCACCCAAGAAGCACAAGCATGTACAGAAGTTAACGTACGGGCAATTTGGTTGCTCTTCGGAGGTTCGTCTCTAAATTAGAAGAAATATGTATTCCTTTCTTTGACACCCTGAAAGGTGCCTAGAATACTTTTAGTTTCATGTGAACACCCGACGGTCAGTTGACTTTTGAAGATATCAATGCATATTTAGCTCAGCCGTCGATACTCTCAAAGGTGTATAGTGTCATGTCTACTGTGTCAGTTTAGTCCTTCCGAGCGCATAGACATGATGCCCCGATCTAGAAAACTTGACATATGCCTTGATCACCACGTCGAAGAAATTACGACACTACTTTCAGGGAAGAACAAGGGTGATGAGCGATAAAACCCATCAAGAAGATAGTCTTTAAACTCGTTCTCTTGAGATAACTAGTTACGTGGGTTGTGGAACTCAGTTAGTATCATATTGAATACCATGCTTGAATAGTCATCAAAAGTCAAGCTCTAGTTGATTACATCATAGAATACACATTCCTCGACGAGCAGCCGTCAGAACTAGATCTGATCAGTGTTCTTGAGTCATATGCTACTCAGGAGAATTGGAACTTATTTGTAAATGGTTCTTCCACCACTGATAAGAGTAGAGTAGGGGTAATCCTCACTAGCCCCGAGGGATTTTAGGTCAGGCAAGTGATACGCTTCCATTTTAAAGCCAACAAGAATGACTCTGAGTACGAGGCTTTCCTCACAGGTTTGAGGCTTGCTCATAGTCTAGGCGTTCAAAAGATATATGCTTTCAGTGATTCTCAATTGGTTGTGATTCAAGTGTTAAGGGAATATGAGGCCAGAGAACAAAAGATGGTTGACTAATTAAGGGAGGTCCGAAAGCGCTTACAATCATTTCAAGAGTTCTCAATTCAAGGCATTGTTCGGGAAAAAAACTAGATTTTCGATGCCTTCTCCAAACTGGCCACAACTTAGAAGAATGACTTAAAGGGATCAGTACACGTGGAAACTCTGGATTCTCTGAATACCCATCAACATTAGGTACTCAATATTGAACTGAGCCCCAGCTGGATAACAACTATACTTTAATTTTTGGAGCATGGGATCCTACTCGAGGACCCCAAGGATGCCCGACGGGTTAAATATAAAAGCATAAAAACTCTACATAAGCAAAGGAATCATATATCGCGTGGCATTTTTTGCGCACCTTCTTAGGTGCATAACTTTAGCTGAAGAAAACGATTTCTTGGAAGAAGTATATGTTGGCATTTGTGGAGATCACTTGGGGGTACGGCATTGGCACACAAAAAACTGAGACATGGGTATTTTTGGCCAACAATACACGAGGATGCGAAATCATATGTTCAAAAGTGTCATCAATGTCAAGTATATGCCATTGTTCTAAAATAGCAAAAAAAAACCATTCTCCTCCATTTTCTACCCCATCTCGATTGCAGTGTGGGGCATCGACTTGATATGTCCTCTTCCCAAAGCTCTGATAGCCTTAAATTTTCCATTATGGCAGTTGACTATATGACTAAGTGAGTTGAAGCAAAGCACTCCAACGTATTATTGAATGGGATTGTAAAAAAATTCTTCAATAAATGTGACGTTATGTATTTTGGCATACCACGAGTGTTAATCTCTAACAATGGCCTTTAGTTTATAGGCAAGGAATTTAGGGTATATTTAGAACTAAATATCACACATAGGAAGTCGTGCATTGGACATCCGTAGACCAATAGACAGGTAGAAGTAACAAATTACATTCCCTTTCGAAGTCTTGAAAAACGACTTTTCGACGCTAATGGAAAATGGGCCAAAGAGCTCCTCGGGGTGCTATGGGCATATAGGATGACCCCCTGAAGTCCACTACTAGGGAAAAACCTTTCAAGTTGGCATATGGGACTTGAGGCCATCATCCCAGTTGAAGTCGGTTCAGTGTTCTTCCGAGTTGAGCATTTCGATGAACAGTCCAATCCCGAATGACTTTGCCTTAACCTAGATCTTTTGGATTAAGACAGAGAATGAGATTCACATTGAATGACCAAATGTCAAGAGAAAATAGCTTGTAATTACGACCAAAAAGTCAAAACATGAGTATTTAAAGAAAGGAATCTTGTCCTTAGGGAATTTGGAGCGTTTGATCCCCTACACACATGAAAATTGATGCCCCGATGAGAAGTTCCTTACCAAGTCCAAAAAATTATCCGTCCAAGAACATAACTAATTTTCCCATATGGATAGAACACAAGTTAAGAACACCTGACATATGAGCTGACTTCGAATATATTATTAGTTGATCACCTTTATGGCCACCTTTTGTAGACTTTTAGAATTAGCAATTGACTTTTAAAAATGTGACTTTTTGTAATAACACATATATATTAATATAAGACCTATTTGGTTCAAGGTTTATGCTTATTGTTGCTAACTACTGCTCCCTCCATTCCTAAATAAGTGACGTTTTAGGAAGTTCAAAATTTTCCAATATATTTAACGTTAACAAATTTCTAGGAAACATTATTTACAATTTTTCCTCTATTTCCATCAAATATCTTTCTATCTCATTTATTTAGGCAACTTTATACATATTTCCTTAATTAATGCAAGGATAACTATGGTAATACATATCAATCTTAATAACATAATTATATCAATAAATGACTTTTTTAATAAGTGTGAAACCCTCTAAAATATCATTTATTTAGGATTGGAGGGAGTAATATCTTTACCTGGATGGGATATTTATAGGGTGAATGCCCTTGAATATATAGTTGTTTAACCTAAATGGGCTTACAGTTGGGCAATAGTCCCAAAACACGATCATTCTTGAATGGGATACTTTTAACCTGAATGGGCAGTTGACCCAAATAGGATAATTATGGGTGAATGCCCTCAAATAGTTGTTAGACCTGAACGTGCTTACAATTAGCCCAAATGCGATAATTATAGGTGAAATGCCCTCAGATAGTAGTTAGACCCAGTTGGCCCTACTAGGATAATTATGGGCGAATGCCTTCAAATAATTATTTGATGTTAATGAATGCTATATTTGAAAGAAATTCTTAAAACACTTAAACACATGTTTCCATTAATCACCAATTCATCAAAAAATAGTTATGACGATTACATAAAATATTTTTCTCTGATCATCCATTTCATGACAAAATATATATCTCAATTACATAAAAAGAAACTAAAGCGTACTCAAGAAAGAGTCAATCAAGATACTAAGAAAGAGTCAATCATTTCAGCATTCACATCATTCTCAGGATTTTCTAAGAAAGAGTCATGTATTTCTTCTTTTTCATTCTCTAAAGTGTACTCAAGATACCCGATCGGGTGGGAAACCCTAAAATTATGAATGTTAAACCCCTCGAGGATAATCTCCCATTTTTCATGTTGAAACGTAAAACAACTATCGTAACCTGTTTGCCACTAGGGGGCAATGATCCTACTAACGAGCTCTAGAATTCCTCGGACTGATGCTATTCATCTATGCTTCGGTTCCGAGTCTCCTCGACAAGGTTTTCTTTGAGGTTTTCAAGCAACTCTTGGAGAGAGGCCAATTGGCTTTCTGCTTATATTGCCCGATCGATGGTTCCTTTCTCCGACGACTGTGCTTCAGTTTTCTCCTTACTTTAATGAGTTGTCATTTGATCTCCTTAGTGTAAGCCATCGATTGTTCCAACTCCTTCACTCAGGTAGGCATCTACCCGATCAAAATTCGTAATTCTTTGTCTTTTTTCCTCGTTTAGATCAATTGATCGATTCCGAGCGGCCGGTGCGACGGGAGCCAAGATGCTAGCTAACTATAAACAGAAAGCACCCTATCAAAACCCCATCATTATCATAATAATATAATTTAAAAATGATTAATATAAACGAAATTTTGGTTCTTACCTGGATAGTATAAGGCAACATTTCATCTGTTAGCGATCCCATAGTCATTCCATTTAAGTGGTTGTTGTCTTGGGGAAGCTGGAAAGTCTTAAAACATTCTAAAGGGAGATGAATCATGCTTTACTAATTGGTGGAAACCACCCATCTAGTGATCAAAAATTAATGTCATAATCCCCTAAGGGACCAATCGGGTGCGGCATTCAGGTCGGCACTAAGCTTGTTCCCTTTAAGGACTGGGAATTTTAAACGATTATATTTTACGAATAAATTATTTTTTTATTATTTTATTATTATCAGTATTTTTATCATTATTATTTTGACCATGCGTGATATGAATTTAGTAGGTTAGTCAATTTACTTATTTTAAATTGACTAAGAAAGGTAAAGGAGTCAAAGATGAATAGCTGATCAAAATCCTAATTTGAAAAGGAGTTTGATTATTAATACATTTATTATTATAATTGTATTTCAGATTATGTGTATTATGTGGTTAAGGATTAAGTATTGATAAGATAAGATATAACATTAGAAACCCTAATGTTAAATTTAGAAACCCTAATATTTAGTTAGTAAACCTAATGTTGATTAGGAAACTCTAATTGGTAATCCTAAACCCTAATTAGAAACCCTAAATCCTAATTTGCAAACCCTGATGCTATTTAATAAACCCTAAGGCTTAAAATTTAAGGGAAACATGTGAAATGACCAAACTACCCTTAAAATTATTTAGAAAATGACCAAAATACCCTTTTAGATGTGAAATAACCAAAATACCCCTTTACTTATCTTTTAGTAAAGGGATAAGACCAAATCTTTGGTGACTCATCAATGGAGATATTTCCATGTGCTCAAAATCAAAGCAAACCAACCAAAAATTGACACTTATACCAGCCAAGTTAATTGAATCAAAAGATTGAATCTTAAAGTATGTTAAAAGATTAAAGAAAACCCTAAACTTACCTTCTATGCTTATCCAAGCCTCTCATAAACCAAGGCAACTAATTATAACTTGAAACTAAGTCCTAAGATAAGCCATATTCACCCCATGACCATCCAAGATCAAATCAAAAGAGAGAAATCAAAAAGTTTGTTCCAAGAGGTATAAACCCTAACCCTAAGCTAGATCTTGTATGCTTAGGTAGATTTTTTGTTTTTGTGTTTAGATATGTTCTATGTTATGTTACTTAGTGATCTATGTTGATAAAATATAGATCCATATCATTTAAATACATGAAAATAAAAATTTAAGCAAGTTTTAAAAACCCTAAAAATATGGTCTAATAGTCAAATGTCAAGGCATGTAGATCTCACTCTGTTAATGTTTAGATGTGTTTAAAGCTTTGTATGTGTAGTATGTTATGTGGTCAACAAACTAGAAGTGGAATCATGACCATAGCATGTCTAGATTTCAAGTTATTCATGGTCAAACCTAGTTAACCAGTCACATAAAACTATTTATAGAAAACCCAGATTTTGCCCAGAAAGGGTCTGACAAGATTTTTTAAGGCTTTAATCTTCTATCTGTTATGTTGTTAGCTTATCTAAGTGTATCATTTTTATACCCTGACATATGTACTACAAAACCCTGACAATAGATCAACTATTAAACAACCAGGATGAAAGTTATTCATGGTCAAAAGTGGTTGACCAAGCACAGATTTTGTTTTCTGGAAATTCCAGAAAATTGAAGAACAAGTTTCTGACAGCAGTTTGACCAAGCTAGATCTTTCATATGTGATGTTGTTAGGCTAAGCCAGTGTAACACTTTTGTTGCCGGACATGTCTACTATAAAAGTGTGACACTGGATCACTTAGATAACACATAGAATCAAAGTTATTAAAGCTCAAAGTGGGTTGACCAACATTGACTTCATTTCTGGAAATTCCATAAATGAAGAACAACTTAGATAGGCAGTTTGATCACGAAATATCTCCATAATATGATGTAGTTAAACCCCAAACTTGCTATATACTTGTATTATTACATCAATACTACAACAATGATACACACTCTCATGCCCAGAAACAAGATCAAATGGAAATCATTGATGGTCAAAGTAGTCCCAAGGGCATTGACCAGTCTATTCTTCATAGGATGAAGAACATCTTTAGCGACAGTTTATGTCACTATAGACCTTTAGCGATGATTTTAAATAAAAAAAATTATATTAATTAAAATAAATAAAAAAAATAGAAAATAATTATTAATAATTCATAATTAAGTTTTAAAAATTATTTTAAGTTATAAAAATTAACTTTTGATATTTTGACATAAATTTCATTAATATTTTAATTTATTAAAATATTAATGATAATAGATTTATTTAATACTTTTATTAAATAAATTATTTAAAAGTGATTTTAATATTTTAAAATTCATTTAAAGGTGATATTAAGGTTTTATAAATATTTTGAGTTATTATAAATAAATTTTAATATTTTGACATGGATTTCATTAATATTTTAAATTATTTAAATATTAATGATAATAGAATTATTTAGTAATTAAATCATTTAAAAATGATATTAGTGTTTGAAATATCATTATAAATGATAATAATTATTTAAAAATTATTATGAGCTTTCGAAAAATATTATAAATGATAATTAAATTATCTAAAATAATATTGAAGCTTTTAAATAGAGTTTTATAGAAAAATAAACTTGATAATTATCCGATAACACAATCGGGATGTCGAATTAATATCAAAATCAAACCAGACCGAAATAGTTTGACTTGATACTAGTTCTTATATGTTCTAACGACTGTTATGAATATGTGATAATGTATTTAAGCTGTATGATGACTATAAATAGTAGTATTATGTGCCATGACATGTTATTCTAATCGAAGAATAATCTTATTAATGATAGGTCTTATAATAAAAGATTAAATTAATTTGCGTAGTAGTAAGCAGCGATCAAGGCAAGTATCCAAACTATATTCCTTTATTGAGTAAGTAACCTTACACACTACTTTTATTTTGTTCATACAGATATATGTTTATACGAGTTCCTAACTTAACTTGAGTTATTAATTTCAAAGCATGTTCGTGAATAATTATTATTGATTATTCACATCCGTAATGATCATTGTTATTCGTTTATGCGAGTATATGAACCTTTGCATTTATCTCATGTAATGAATCTTTGTGTAATCAAATATCCTATATATAACTTTTAATTTTGTACAAATGTATTTTTGAACAGTATTCAATTTATTCACTGAATACAAATATCTCATTATTGTCTTCATATGATTCATATATGTTCAAACATTGTTCTGTTCTCTGCGTACTAAGTTTGGTTATGCAAGTGTCTTTACTTGTATAAATTATTTTATTTGATCAAGTTTCGATACATACTATTGAATCTTAGTATGTACACATAGTTTAAAAGCTGTCTAAGCTATTTGACCCGGCTAGACATAGTTTTAAATAATTCATTAAATATTATTGGTTACGATAGAGTCGTCCAAATAAATTGCTTTGGTTTGGACTCCAGACTTAGTATGAACATCCCTAAATTGGGAAATTTTTATGCTCCAAAGGCGGTTATGATGAACGCGAATATCGTTCTAGTATGCAATGTTGATTAATACAGGGCACAACGAGTTGATCACCCTCCGTGCCCATAAGTCAGCCTGTAAGACCCCAACTTTTATAAATAAAGATAAATTTTCTAAAAATATCATTTTTGAATATTATGGAGTTAATTTGATATAATGTTATAGTTGTGGGTAATATTTATAAATTTTGTAAAGTACGCAAGTTGTTATATAATATTCGATTGGTCGGGGAATATTCGTTTTAACAGGGAATATTCGTACAACGGCACAATCATTGGTGGACCCCACAACGAAATTATTGTCGGATTGAGAAAACGACAAAAATATTTTATTAAAAATAACGGCGAAAGTTTTACCATTGATACTGTTGAACTACTCGATAGTAAAAGTACAGTAATACGTGTGGTTGCATAGTAGCACACGGTATTGATTATTAACGCTTATGTGAGAAGTCACTCAGTTTGATTCAATTATTGTCAGTTAATAATATGAATTATTTAGCGATAATAACGTTTTGTTTTATTCGTATTATTAACGTAATAAAACAGAAACATCTTTTTATATAAAACAGAATACTTTATTAAAGTTATTTTATAAATAGAATATATTATATTTTATTTAAAAGATTTTTCTTTAAATATGGACCGTCAGATTAAAGTAATCAATCTGGACCGTTCATGGATTACTTACTATGCATTCTATTTTTCTATAAATAGCAGCTCATTCCTTCATTATTTTTTACGAATTCATTGAACTCTAGAGAGAGGAACTATAGAGAGAAACTATAGAGAGAGAGAAGAAGAGTATTCTGCTACTTAACTACTTCCTTATTTCATCTCTTCTTTAAAACGATAAGGGGTGTTATTCTTTCTTATTCATGAAGAGAACTGTTGTTGTTCCATTTCTTATTATTCTGTTGGAATAACATGTATACGCGGTCTACCCTATACTTGGTGACATTCTTCTATTATTCTGTTAGAACATCTTGTCTGTGTGTTTTACACCGGACCTAGTTCCGTCTTTATTATAATTCTGTTGGAATATCTTGTCTGTGTGTTTTACACCGGACCTGGTTCCGTCTTTATTATTATTCTGTTGGAACATCCTGTCTGTGTATTTTACACCGGACCTGGTTCCGTCTTTATTATTATTCTGTTGGAACATCCTGTCTATGTGTTTTACACCAGACCTTGTTCCGTCTTTATTATTATTCTGTTAGAACATTCTGTCTGTGTGTTTTACACCGGACCTGGTTCCGTCTTTATTATTATTCTGTCGGAATATTCTGTCTGTGCTTTTACGCCGGACCTGGTTCTATTATTTATTATTCTGTCGGAATATCCTGTCTGCGCGTTTACGCCGGACCTGGTTCCATTATTTATTATTCTGTTGGAATAACCTGTCTGTGCGGTCTATCGCATGCCGGGTGATTTCTTTTGTTATTCCATTCTTTATTATACTCAGTTGGTTAAGTTTTGACTTCTATACTCCATGAAATTAGTGGAATATCCTTGATAATTGCGGTTCATCCAGTATCTTTTCATGAAAATATTCTTCTAAGTATTCTTGAATTTTACTCCACAAAGCAGTATCATGTTGACAATTTGGACGTTGTTAATTCTTGGATAAATTAATTCTTGAACTTGTTTTATTGAATTCTTATATCATTGTCATCATCCTCATGTTTATAAAATGTTGAAAGTCATCTGTTGCCTGTAATGCATAGATGGACTTGGTATGATTATGACCAGGGATTATTCGGTATAATCATGACTGTAATGTTACAAATGATGTGGTAAAAGTCCTCATTGGCCCGTAGTGCATTGATGGACAGTTGTTGGCATGATCATGACTATTAATGAATACACGAATATCCTTGGCCGTAGTGCAGGGGTGATTCGATGATGTGGATTATTTTATTAAGCTGAGTCCCAGCGATATCAGTGTTGAAAAACCTTTTAAATCATAAAAGATAGTAGATGTTATTTTCTACTTGACTCTTTTAATGGATTGCTTATTCTGCTGCAGTTAAACTTGATGTCTATTATATTTTATCAGTTTAACATTGTAGAAGGCTAATGATAATTTATTATGCATTATCTTAGTCATAATATTTCTTACTGGACTAGTTGAGCTCACCCTTTCTTTCACTGTTCTCTTCAGAAAATGAGAACGTAGCTGGGGCAAGTCGGGAAACGGAGTGATGGTCCGAATGATAGTATTAGTTAGTAGTCCTCACTATTCTATGTAATAGTGTGTTAATAAATATAATGAGGACTCCTTTTGAGTATGGATACTCTCTAGTAGACAATATTTGCATTCAAACTCACAGTTTATGTTTTGTCATATTGTACACGACAGTTGTATTATTAAGTTATATTTGAATTCTGTACCATGTATCTGACGACCCAAGATGGGTGATGTATACCTAATTTTAGGGGCGTCACAGTTGGTATCAGAGCTTAGGGATATGATCCCTGGCTAAGATGTGAGAATAGAATTTGGAGGGGAGAGACGGGGAATTCCTTCGCTAGTATGACCTACCTAAGTTTATTTGCATGGTATTTAATTGGTCGGTCATAATATAAGGATAATATATGACATATCAATTAACTTTTATTTTGTGACAGTATCTGAAAATGGCATCTAAGAATGTTGAGAATAGCAATGGAGCACAGGCGACTGTTGATTCACCAAATATCAATAATCAGGATAATGTGCATCAGGAAGGTGACAATCCTCATGCAAACAACAACACTGACCAGATGATGAATGATGGAATGTTCAGAAGCTTTATGTAGTTCATGCAACAGCAGGCGAGAGTGGCTCCTGTTCAAAATATAGGTGAAAACACTAAAAACTCTCGGACGGTCACCGCTAAACTGTTCAAAGAGCTGGGACCACCGGAGTTTAAGGGAGAGCCAAAACCACTTATAGTGGAAACATGGATAAAGCAGATCACCAAGATATTTGATGTCTTGGGATGCTCCGAGGAGCAAAAGGTTCCCTTTGCCGCCTTTATGTTCCGAGGAGAGGCAGATTACTGGTGGGAATCGATTAAGCGTACTCAACCTGCCGCACTGAAGATGTCTTGGGAGAAGTTCCAAGAGCTGTTAAATGACAAATACTTTCCCGAAAGTGTTCGTCACATAAAGGAGGTGGAGTTCATCAAATTGGAGCAGAATAATATGACCATGTCGCAGTATGAGGCTAAATTTGCTGAGTTGTCCCGGCTTGCGTCCCACTTGGTGGATAATGAAGAGCGAATGACGCGAATGTTTTTGCGAGGTTTGAAACCTGAGATACGTCAACATTTTATTTCTCATAAACTGTATTTGTATTCAGATGTTGTGAATAGGGCTCAGTTAGTGGAGCGCGATAACGAGTCAACGCAACCAAAAGAGAGCAGTCGATAAAATGATAATACCAGTGAGAGCAGTCATCGAAGCGGTGACAACAAGCATGGAGGGAATCAACAGGCCAGAAATGGTAACCACTTCGGTGGTAATCAGGGTCAAAACAATAAGAATGGTCATTTCAAGAAGAGGAGATTCAACAATGATGGAAAGACGTCAGCACCAGCACCCGTTGTTAAGGAAGGAGAACGACCACCTATCATATGTTTCAAATACGGAAGGGAGGGGCACATCAGTCCAAACTGTGCGATGCCGTCTAAAGCATGTTATAATTGTGGAAGAGAAGGTCATTTAGCTCGATTTTGTCGTTTACCAAAAACAAGTTCAGCCAAGATGGAGACACCAAAGGCCGTCCCAAAAAAGTCAAAACTGGTAGTGCAAGGGAGAGCGTTTGTTGTGACCTCCCAGAAAGCAAGGAACCCGAATGAGGTCATCACAGGTAAGCTTATCATAAACTCTAACGAAGTCTATACTTTATTTGATACCAGTTCTACCCATTCTTTTATTTCTCCTACTTGCGCTCATCGATTAAATTTGATTCCGGAGAAATTAGACTTTGACTTATCTGTTGAAACTCTATTGGGAGAAACCTTCATTACATCCATGATTTATAAGTCTTGTTTGGTTCAAGTTGGTACCCACACATTACCTGTCGATCTGATTTCATTAAAAATACTTGCATTTGACGTGATTCTAGGGATTGATTGGTTAACTACTCATCATGCAAAAATTGATTATTTTCGTAAGGTTGTTAGCTTTCATATTCCTAATCGACCTATTATGCAAATTCAAGCAACCAAACCATTAAAATCAATCGCTGTCATCTCAAGCCATAAAGCTATTCGTTTATTGAAAAAAGGATGTCAAGCTTTCTTAGCCCATGTCACGGATCTAAACAAAAATACGTCAGTTTTGAATGATATTTCTATTGTTAATAAATTCCCTGACGTATTCCCTGAAGAACTTCCTGGCCTACCCCAGAGCGTGAAATTGAATTTTGTATCGACCTTGAACCCGGTACAAAATCCATTTCCAAAGACCCATGTCGAATGGCTCCTATTGAACTTCAGGAGTTAAAGATCCAACTGCAGAAATTGTTAGACATTGGCTTTATTCGTCCTAGTACTTCTCCTTAGGGTTCTCCTGTGCTATTCGTGAAGAAGAAAGATGGATGTATGCGACTTTGTATTGATTATCGGGAGTTGAATCATGTCACCATCAAAAACAGGTACCCATTGCTACGTATTGATGATCTGTTTAACCAGTTGCAAGGAGCACAATTCTTTTCAAAGATCGATCTTCGTTCTGGATATCATCAACTGAAGGTTAGAACTGAGGATATTCCAAAGACAGCTTTCAGAACTCGGTACGGGCATTATGAATTCCTAGTCATGTCCTTTGGATTGACTAATGCTCCTGCTGCCTTCATGGATATGATGAACTGGGTATTCAAGGAATATTTGGATCACTTTGTGGTCGTCTTTATTGATGACATCCTTATTTATTCCAAAAGCCGTGAAGATCATGAGCAACACTTGAGGCTGGTACTCCAAAAGCTTCGTAAATACAAGCTTTATGCCAAGTTGAAGAAATGTGAGTTCTGGCTGGAGGAGGTAGCATTCATTGGGCACGTAGTATCAAGTCGTGGAATATTGGTTGACCCGACAAAGATTGAAGCTATTCAAAGCTGGAAGCAACCTAAATCAGTGACCGAAGTACGCAGCTTTCTTGGTTTAGCTGGTTATTATCGGAGATTCGTGGAAGGATTTTCTCGAATCGCTACTCCATTAACTCAGCTGACTCGGAAAGATACAAAGTTCGGTTGGAGCAAAGAATGTGAGAAGAGTTTTCAAGAACTCAAGAGGAGACTTATTTCAGCACCTGTTCTAACAATACCATCTGGCTCGAAGGGATTTTTCATCTACAGTGATGCTTCGAGTAAAGGGTTGGGATGCGTTCTCATGCAACATGAAAAAGTCATAGCCTATGCATCAAGATAACTCAAGGAATATGAGAGGAATTATCCTACTCATGATCTAGAGTTGGCAGCTGTTGTCTTTGCACTTAAAATTTGGAGACATTACTTGTATGGGGAGAAGGTGGAGATCTTTACAGATCATAAAAGCCTCAAATATTTCTTCACTCAAAAGGAACTCAACATGCGACAACGACGTTGGCTTGAACTGTTGAAAGATTATGATCATACCATTCAATACCATCCTGGAAAAGCGAACGTGGTAGCTGACACATTGAGTAGAAGATCATATGCAAGTACGAGTGCGATATTGTCAACACAAAGGCCCATTTTGTATGATTTGCAAAGGATGGAGATAGAGTTAAAGACTCTAGGGACCCATGTGATGATGGCGAATATACGAGTAGAATCGACTTTAATCGATAAAGTTAAAGCTGCTCAAGCTACAGACCTGGAGCTGATGCGTATGAGGAAGAAAGTGCAAGAAGGCGCTATGCCGGAAGCAAGAATCGATGAAGAAGGAATAGTTCGAGTCAACTCCAGACTTTGTGTTCCTAACAACCCTGATTTAAAGTATGAAATCATGATGGAGGCGCACAACACACCGTTTGCAATCCATCCTGGAAGTACCAAAATGTTTCATGATCTTCGTCATACATTTTGGTGGAGCAATATGAAGAGAGAGATAGCGATGTTTATCTCAAGGTGTCTTAACTTGTCAACGAGTCAAAGCGGAGCATCAAGTACTAAAAGGTCCATTGCAACCACTTGAAATTCCAGAATGGAAGTGGGAGCACATTACCATGGATTTCGTTACCGGTCTTCCTAGGGTTTCTCAAGGTATTGATGCGATTTGGGTCATTGTTGATAGATTGACCAAGTCTGCTCATTTCTTACCGATACGAGAAACTTATACACTTGAACGTCTTGCTCGTATGTACATAAACAAGATTATAAGACTGCATGGTATGCCAGTATCCATAGTTTCTGATCGACACCCAAGATTCACTTCAAGATTTTGGGTTTGTTTATAAAAAGCTATGGGCACGGATTTACGATTTAGTTCAGCATATTATCCTCAGACGGACGGACAATCAGAGAGGACTATTCAAACTCTTGAAGATCTATTAAGACTCCGTGTCCTTGATTTTAAGAGAAGTTGGGACAAGTTCTTACCATTGGTGGAGTTTTCCTACAACAACAGTTATCAAACAAGTATTGACATGGCTCCATTCGAAGCATTGTATGGAAGAAAATGTCGTTCTCCAGTATGCTGGGATGAGGTGGGTGAAGCAACGTTGTTGGGACCGGAGTTGGTACGTATGACTATAGAAAAGATTCAAACGATCCGACAACGTACAAAAGAGTTATGCTGATCTTCATCGAAAGGACGTAGAATTTGATGTAGGAGATCATGTGTTCTTACGTGTTGCTCCATGGAAAGGAGTTACGAGATTTGGAAAGAGAGGAAAGCTCAATCCTCGATTCATCGGTCCATTTTTAATCCTCGATCGATTAGGAACTGTGGATTATAGACTCGCTTTACCGCCAAGTATGTCTCGTGTTCATAACGTTTTTCACATATCCATGTTACGCAAATATGTGGAAGACCCGAACCACATTATTGAGTTAGAACCGGACGAAATAGCGGAGGATTTGACGTATGAAGAAGTTCCTGTTCAAATCTTGGATAAGAAGGAACATATTCTATGCTCCAAGGTTATACCTCAAGTCAAAGTTTTGTGGAGAAACCACGATGTTGAAGAAATGACTTGGGAGTTAAAATCTGAAATGAAATCAAGGTATCCTTACCTCTTCGACATACCAGGTACGTACCCTAATTTTGAGGGCGAAATTTCATAAGAAGGGGAGGTTGTAAGACCCCAACTTTTAGAAATAAAGATGAATTTTCTGTAAACATCATTTTTGAATATTATGGAGTTAATTTGATATAATGTTATAGTTGTGGGTAATATTTATAAATTTTGTAAAGTACGCAAGTTGTTATATAATATTTGATTGGTCGGGGAATATTCGTTTTAACATGAAATATTCGTACAACGGCACAATCATTGGTGGACCCCACAACGGAATTATTGTCAGATTGAGAAAATGACAAAAATATTTTATTAAAAATAACGGAGAAAGTTTTACCATTGATACTGTTGAACTACTCGGTAGTAAAAGTACAGTAATACGTGTGGTTGCATAGTAGCACACGGTATTGGTTATTAATGCTTATGTGAGAAGTCACTCAGTTTGATTCAATTATTGTCAGTTAATAATATGAATTATTTAGCGATAATAACGTTTTGTTTTATTCGTATTATTAACGTAATAAAACAGAAACATCTTTTTATATAAAACAGAATACTTTATTAAAGTTATTTTATAAATAGAATATATTATATTTTATTTAAAAGATTTTTCTTTAAATATGGACCGTCAGATTAAAGTAATCAATCTGGACCGTTCATGGATTACTTACTATGCATTCTATTTTTCTATAAATAGCAGCTCATTCCTTCATTATTTTTTACGAATTCATTGAACTCTAGAGAGAGGAACTATAGAGAGAAACTATAGAGAGAGAGAAGAAGAGTATTCTGCTACTTAACTACTTCCTTATTTCATCTCTTCTTTAAAACGATAAGGGGTGTTATTCTTTCTTATTCATGAAGAGAACTGTTGTTGTTCCATTTCTTATTATTCTATTGGAATAACCTGTATACGCGGTCTACCCTATACTTGGTGACATTCTTCTATTATTCTGTTAGAACATCCTGTCTGTGTGTTTTACACCGGACCTGGTTTTGTCTTTATTATTATTCTGTTGGAACATCCTGTCTGTGTGTTTTACACCGGACCTGGTTCCGTCTTTATTATTATTCTGTCAGAACATCCTGTCTGTGCTTTTACGCCGGACCTGGTTCTATTATTTATTATTCTGTCAGAATATCATGTCTGTGCCTTTACGCCGGACCTGGTTCCATTATTTATTATTCTGTTGGAATAACCTGTCTGTGCGGTCTATCGCATACCGGGTGATTTCTTTTGTTATTCCATTCTTTATTATACTCAGTTGGTTAAGTTTTGACTTCTATACTCCATGAAATTAGTGGAATATCCTTGATAATTGCGGTTCATCCAGTATCTTTTCATGAAAATATTCTTCTAAGTATTCTTGAATTTTACTCCACAAAGAAGTATCATGTTGACAATTTGGACATTGTTAATTCTTGGATAAATTAATTCTTGAACTTGTTTTATTGAATTCTTATATCATTGTCATCATCCTCATGTTTATAAAATGTTGAAAGTCATCTGTTGCCTATAATGCATAGATGGACTTGGTATGATTATGATCAGGGATTATTTGGTATAATCATGACCGTAATGTTACAAATGATGTGGTAAAAGTCCTCATTGGCCCGTAGTGCATTGATGGACAGTTGTTGGCATGATCATGACCATTAATGAATACACGAATATCCTTGGTCGTAGTGCAGGGGTGATTCGATGATGTGGATTATTTTATTAAGCTGAGTCCCAGCGATATCAGTGTTGAAAAACCTTTTAAATCATAAAAGATAGTAGATTTTATTTTCTACTTGACTCTTTTAATGGATTGCTTATTCTGCTGTAGTTAAACTTGATGTCTATTATATTTTATCAGTTTAACATTGTTGAAGGCTAATGATAATTTATTATGCATTATCTTAGTCATAATATTTCTTACTGGACTAGTTGAGCTCACCCTTTCTTTCACTGTTCTCTTCAGGAAATGAGAACGTAGCTGGGGCAAGTCGGGAAACGGAGTGATGGTCCGAATGATAGTATTAGTTAGTAGTCCTCACTATTCTATGTAATAGTGTGTTAATAAATGTAATGAGGACTCCTTTTGAGTATGGATACTCTCTAGTAGACAATATTTGTATTCAAACTCACAGTTTATGTTTTGTCATATTGTACACGACAGTTGTATTATTAAGTTGTATTTGAATTCTGTACCATATATCTGACGACCCAAGATGGGTGATGTATACCTAATTTTGGGGGCGTCACACAGCCGGTTTGCAGATGAATTTCTGTACAAACCTTTTCAAACTTGAAAATAAAAGTTCATGGTCTAGTGGCTGCTCAGTATCTATGGTCAGTACGTAGTTTTAAAAATATAAATGGTTTGATATGTTATTCAAAATTGTTTCAGTTTACTTCACAACTATTGATTCGTTGTACAAGTATACCTCAAAGAAAACATTTATTTCTTCCAGCTGATGTTTACTAACTAATATTATTTGCTAAGCAATTGAAAGCTCATTCTTGCTTTAAAATTAAATGTTTTCAGCTAAGCGAGATCGAACAGAAGGTTCTGGCAAGGACAAGAGAAAGGGGAAGCTGTATGAATAAAGTTTAAAAGGTGATACTTATGATAACTATAGTTTTGTATTGTGATAATATATATTATCTATCATGTAATAATAAACTTAAAGGTTGTGGTACATGGGGAATAACAACTTTGATGTAATATTTTTAGTTATTTAATATATCAATTAATTTAATGAATGGTATCGTGGAGTACCAAGTACGGGTTTCAAGTACCTGGATTTGGGGGAGTCACATTCCCGATAGACCATTCCCCCTTAAGGCATAATTGAGGGTCTAGATGTTTGTGTTCTTCCCTACCCCGATGGCTCAGTCACAGGTCCCGCTAAATTGGTTCCAACCTCAGAGCCTGAACGGAACACCACTTATGTTTGTAAAGAAGTCTCTATCTCCCTCTTTTCATTTACTAGTTCCTCAGCAGTCGAACTAGCTATCCCAGTCTCAATTGTTGGTCGAGCCTTTTTAAAAGGCGGCCCCACGTCCGTTGCCTTTTTCTATTGCTTCCATTTTCCTTTTGATGTTTGTGTCAAATATACACTGTCGAAAGCAATTGTTGCCTTGATTCGCTCTAGAATTTGAGTCCCTCGCGCAGGTCCACTAGTCGAGCCTTGGGCAACATACAAGGCCTTTGGGTTATTCTTGAAGATTCTCGTGGCCATGGCAGGGTCCTCTTTATAACGGTGTAATATAACACAAAAAATTCACCAACATAGCATGCGTAAATCCAATTTATAAAATCCTAGTACTTAATTAACCTATTTAACAAATTCACTACGATGTTCGAATAGAAAACGGTTGCATTAATAATTTTCTGAATACCAGGGATGCCCTATCACCAGGGTACTGAAATCCCGAACGAATTTCTCCTTCAATCTTGGAGGGATTTTGTATTTAATGGTTAAAGGGGAGTTTTCACTGGTTGGATCTATAAAAAACGACAACAAAGCCACATCACCCCCTCAGATATATACTCACTCTTCATGGCACCCCTTTTTGCTAGATCAGAAAATCACTAGTTCGGGTGGACCATCTTGTTTCTAGACTTGGTAAAACCCTTTGGTCAAGGACTTTTGGAATTTAAACTTCCTAAATAATAATAGATGGTTCGGTCTTAGTTTTCGTTCAGCACAATGGGCAATGAAGGCGTTTATTAACAACATTGAATTCGGCACTAGCTACCCGAGGGCACAATAGAAGAAGTCGTGCAATAATTCCCTTATGAATGAGTGAAAGGGAAATCTAAGGCCAAACCTAAAATGTATAACTGGCAGTCCGACCTAGTACCCATTAGGACAGAAGAATATTCTCTCTTGACTAGTGGGCACTCAAAGCATGTACTCGTCAGGTAGCTGAATTGTAACACCCCAGTCTCGTATCGAAAAATTTGTCTATATATAAAGAATTAAGTTATTAACAATAGTACCTTCAGTTATGACCTTTTGGGTGAGCCTGTAGCGAGCTAAAATGACACAAGAAGATATTATTAGTTCAGTGGTTTTATGACCTTATTTGGATAAATTTAATTCGATTCGGACTAGGAATTTGACCCGAGATTTGTTCCGAACTCGGGATTTGACCCAGGTTGTTTTATATGGTATCAGAGCCGACTCTCGAAAGCTCGGGTAGAGTCATTAGATCAGGTTTTTGGAGGTGGGGACATGAAGTCAGTCAGTATTATCCCACAATGGTTAGAAAGGCAAAGATCTGTGGACCGTGTATTTGATCGGTTCTGACGGGGACGTTAGAAATTTAAGTGGGGGAGTTTGTAACACCCCATTCCTACATCGAAAGATATGAGAAAAATTTGTCTTTATATAAGAAATTAAGCTACTAACAATAATACCTTCAGTCATGACCCTGTGGTGGGCTAAGATGACCCATGAAGATACTATTGGGCTAGTGGTTTAAGGCCTTATTTGAATGAATTTGATTCGATTCGGACTTGGGATTTAACCCGAAATTTATTCCGGACTCAAGATCTGACCGGGTTGTTTCATGAATGGCAGCCTAAAGGACCTCAAGGGCGTTACTGTTGAACCTACTAGTTTGGTTCATATGTATATATGGATCTTTAATAAATACATCCACTAAATTGGCAAAAGCCTATGTCTCCATAGTGAGGATAACCTTTTCATTTTTCTCGATCGTGAAGGTTCCAAAAAATAAGATACTTTCTACATCAATGGTCGAATTTTCTTCCTTATCCTCCCCCTCTCAACACTCGACAGACCACCTAACTGCCTAGTGACCCTACCAGATTCAATGATTTATCTTCCACGAGAACTCGAAGGGGTTCATAAAGATGATTCGTGTGACGATCCGAATTTTTAAAAAATATTAAAATAAGAATTTAATAAAGAAAATTCTTATTACATGAATTACACAGTGTAAGTGAGTATGTTGTGCACTGTGGTAACAATAAATATATTATTATGTGTAATTAAATTGTTGAAAATAATTTATAAAAAAAGGAAAAGAAATAAATAATCAAATATATTATTTGATTAGTCAAAAATAAACTGTGAAGGAACAATTTATTAAAGAAAAGAAAAAATGGATATATTGTTATTCATCTATTAGTTGAAAATAAATTGTGACAATTTATTTTATACGGGATTTTTAAATAAATTGTAAGAGAAAATTATTATTTTTATTTAAAGATGAGGAGGCATTGCATTAAATGTAATATTTAATGTATGATTTTTATAGAAAGTATTTGTATATGTGTAATATGTAATATATTATACATATAATAAGGAAGAATATAAGTTATAATATAATTATGGAAAGTGAATAAACTATATGTAGGGATAGCAAATTACTTGGGCTGGAAGTAAGTGCTGGCACAGGGGTTAGCAAGAGGTGTTTTAGAATAAGTCTATTGCACATCCATTAAGTTTAGGTAAGCATGAGCTGTCAAAATTTTAAAGCAATAAACAACCGCTAAGCAAATTTGTTTGATGAGATGAGAGCCAAGAATTTATACTCAGCTCACTCTAAGTACTCTCCATCCATTTAAAGTTTTAACATCTTCTCTTTCAAATTGCCGAAACCAAACATTTCCAAATATTTGCCCAAATTTCGTGGTCTTGGCTGCAACCATCAAAGTGATCGAGATGATGGATCTATAAATTTTGAATGGGTAATAATCGAAGGCTACAAGGAGATGATATAGTTGCCATCATAAGCTGAAACATAATTAAATTTGAGTGACTATAAGATAAGTCGTGTGTTTTACTTTGTTCATAACAAGTTATTTAACCTATGTTTGAATTGAATTGTTGATTAAGGTGTGATAACTATGAATTAGCAAAGGAGACTAGCTGTTGTTTTGCGGAGTAATAAGGGAGAAAAATATGGCTTGAAGAATATAGGCAAAAAGCACCTTTACCCCATTGTGTGTTGTCGAGTTGTAAGCATTGAGCCACTGTACTTAAAAAAATGTAATGAAACCACTGAACTTTTTAAAATTTCTTAATTGGGTTATTCCATCCAAAAAATTGGACGGACGTTAAATCCTAACTTCTATTTTCATACTTGGCTTTTAAAAAAACATAAAAAAATCAATTAAATGATGATATGGCTTCCAAGGTTGATTTTTCTCTCTTTCCTCTTATTCATCTTCAACCCATAAAATTTTCTCTAATCTTCTTCATCTTCATCCCATAAAATTGATTCAAACCACTTATTTGATTCCATCAGAAAATATGGTTTGATTCACTTCTATGTAATTAAGCACATGGGCTAAGTTTATAGTGTTAATTTCAAAACCCCCTTCTAATTTTCCTCATAAGATCTTCAAAATCAAAAATCCATAAGTCCAAAAATTCTTAGATCTAGGAGTACCAGCAGATGAGCTTGATATGTTCTCAGATTTTCTTAACGGCATCGGTGTGAGAGGCTTTAGAGGTGCGTAGAAATTCTTCGAGAGCAGGGGAGATCGATTGGGATTTCAATATTCCTATAGGTATTATGGTGTGAGAGGCTTTTTTGCTTTGGTTATAGCCTTGGCGGCAATGGTGGTTGTGGGTGTGACAACCCGAGAATTTGGATATTTATTAAAATCTTAAAATAATGAATTAAGGTTAAATGATAAACCTAAACAGAAAATAAGTGAATGGATTTGGCATTTCTGAGAAGAAAATTTATGGATTTAAAATTTTTGTGGTGAATTATTCAGGATTAAGGGTACAAGTGTATATGCTCTTTCTATATGGTTGTATATGTGTACAGTATGTGGTTAAGGGTCAAGAGTTGACCAGATAACCTATATCGGTGGAAAACCCTAATCATATATTAAGAACATCGACGTTCAGTTAGAAAACCCTAGCGATTGATAAGAAACCCTAATACCGGCTCTGAAAATCCTAAATTCAATTTTGAGAATCCGAAACCCTAATTCAGAATATAAAACCCTAATTTGTGAATTCAAAGGCTAATTTTAATGATTTAAGTATTTATGATTATAATTATAATTAGGGATAACCCTAATTGACTATTTAGAAAACCCTAATTCTTGGATTATAAACCCTAATGCCCATTTTGGGGAAAACCCTAAGTATTAATTAAAAATTTTAATTAGGAAATATTAATCCTAATTAGCAAGCTTGAATTATGATTAAGAAATTTTAATATAATTAGGAACCCTAATTATAATTTAGAAATCATAATTTTCTATTTTGAAAACCTAAATTGAAAATCCTAGAAAATTGATTTTCAATAACCTTAGGTTTTAACCTTAAAGGTCAAACCCTAAGGGTTGGATCAAATGTCTATCATGCCCTTAAAATGGGAAGCTAAATAACCTTAATGCCCTTTTTGTATTTTTTTATAAGTTGAGTAAGAATCTTGCCAAAACTTTAGTTGGTGAACCACTCCAAGACCAGCCATGTGACTGAATTAATACATATCAGCCATCTAGATTAGCTATATACATTGTATCATATCATATATATATATATAGATTTAGAGAGAGAAAAGCCACTTACTTTACTTGCTAACTTGTCCAAAACTTATCTCTCTCTAAAATTTTGAGAGTGGGAGTGAAAGAGAGTCAGGTGTAAAGCCATGCTTAGTTCATAACTTTCCAATAACAAAACCAAAGATCAGAATCTAGATCAAAGCTTAGTAAAGGTAAAAAAACCCTAACTTAGAAATTATGTGATCTTATGTTAGATGTTAAGTTTTTGTGTTAAATAATGTTGTATGTAGTGTAAATAGGTGATCTGGGTTGCTTTATAGTGAATCCATAACATCTATATGCACAAAATAGAAGTTTTCAAAAATCTGGAAAAGTTGGAAAAAGTTTTCTGACAGCCTTATGTCAGGGCTCGTAGATCTGTGTGTGTTTGATGTTTAGTGTGTTTTATGTTATAGATCTGTTCTTTGTTGTAAGGGCTTTGATCTAAAACTTGAATCAAGCCCAGATCATGTATAGATTGCAAGATATGATCGGTTAAAGTACGTTGACCGAGCACGAAGTCTGATTTCTGGGCAACCCAAATTTCCCAGAAACTCTGACAACCATTTTCTAGGCTTCGGATCTTGCTACTGTTAAGGTTAATGACCATGTTAGTGTTTGATCTCTAACGCCCCAGAAAATCGAGCAATTTGTAAAATAATTTTATTTGATTAATAATGAATAAAATTATGTTATATATTATTATTATGTGTTAGCAAGATGGATGGCGTTCTATAACCTAATCCTATCAGAACTTCGTAGTATTTTGGCTATGTGATAGAATTAAAGTGTTTGAATTTTCAAGACGAAAATAAAAGCTTTTCGAGAAATTTTCTAAAAAACACTATTCACGTATTTCTGCTCGGGAATTATTTTTGAATTTCTGAGAAATACGTAACGATATAATATCGAGGTAAGATGGAATATCCAATAATATTTCAGTTATGGCAAACGCAGTTTTTCGCCTACGGACTTAAAACCTAACGGCTAGGGAAAATGATTTTCGAGAAGGAAATAAAATGTGTATAATGAATTAAAGCGATAATTGTATAATACATAGGTATTGTACGAAGTAATGAATACGAGTATGTATGGAAGATGGTATGTCGTATATGTTGGATAAGTATACGAGTTAGAATACGAGATTAATACGTATATAATACGTTCTAAGGCTTTAAGCCATTTGTGAATGGACTTGTGGATTATGTGGGATGTACAAGTCCAATATGATTTAATATGAAAGTCTAATAGAATTAATGACCAAGCCCATGGGTTTGTCAAATGCAAGCCCAAACGTATAAGTTAAGTTAGTTAAGCTAATTGAATGTAAAGCTCAAAGTAAGTATCCAATGGGTAAGCATGAACCATGGGGCAACCCATGGGTGATCCAAAGTGATAAGCAAGTATACTTAATGGCTAAGTAAGTGTGGTAACCAAGTAGACTTAATGACCAAGTAGAATTAATGGCCAAGTCTTGTGGGGAGCAAGTTAACTTAGTGCTTAAGCTAGGAATAGTAAGGAGGTGGATGGATTAATGACCCTTACACCCTAACCTAGCAAGTCCTATAAATAGCAAGCTTTGCATTCATTTGTTGGTTGTTCATTCATTCAACACTTAATTTATAACTTATAAGTTGAGAGCTTATTGGTTTGAGAGAAAAAACTAGAAAAGCTAGAAAGCTAGTCTTTCATAGTTTAAGAAGCAAGAAGAAGATTAAAGACTAACCAAGTGATATTCAAGGGTAAGCAATCCGAAACCACGACTCTTCATCTCTTTAATTGATAGAGAAGTGAGTAGTGGTAGAACTAGTATGCTAGGAAGTGATTAAAATGATTAATCAAAAGACTTAAACCGTAAATAAGATATGCTGTAAGATAAGCAATAAATGAAGTTATGAACTAAGTGAGAACTTATAAGAAAGTATAATATATTGCATGAATGAAGTTGGTATGATAAGAAGAAGCAATGATGATGGTTAAAAGATTGAACCATGATAAGTCATGAGAAATGAAATCATAAGTAGTTATACTTTTATAAGTTATAAACTCATCAAGAACAAGTAAGAACTTATCATGTATATAAGTAAATGAAGTGTGTATGTCAAGATGTTAGTATGATGTATTGAATCCATTTAAAACAATGAACAAATCATAAGAAACGAAGTTAAGACGAAATTCACGAGTTTAGACGATAATCGTCGAATTCGTGAAATTCTCGGAATGGAAGTCGAATTTTGATATTGAGTTCGAAAACGTTGATTTTCGATGGAGAATAGTCTTATTTGGCATTATAGATTTGTAGACTCGAAAATGACCGAGTTCTGACTTAGAACGAAGAAACGAGTGTTAAACGTTCACGAACGTTTATCGTTTTCGTTAAAATGAACTAAAAAGTGAATTTTGAGTTAACAGATTTGAAATTTTAAAATTCTTGCATGAACACGTAGAGTATATGATTTGTGAGCTAACGGCTTTTGAACGAGCCAATTCGGACTTGAAATGATCAAATTTAGAGTCCGGGAAGTTCACTAAGTAGAAAATCTGCCAAATTTTTCTAAGGCACAGAGTCCGCGCCGCAGCGCGACTCAAAGAAGAAAGGCCCGCGCCGCAGCGTGAGGCTAAAACCAGTGCACACTGTTAGTTGGCGCCGCAACACGACCTGTAATGCTAAGAATCACGCCGCAGCGCCAAGTCCAGTCTGTAGCCTCTGAAATGTAGCGCCGCTTAACAAGAGGAAGTTGGCTCCGCAGCGCCAGCCTTAAGGATTTCATAGTAAGGAAAGTTTATAAGTGAAGCAAGAACATTAATTGATTAGTAATAAACTAAAGCTTCATGTAACATCATTAAGGATGTTATAAACCTTATGTATGTCACTAAAGGTTGAAGGAAAGATTAATTGAACGTAAGTTATTGATAATAAAACGATGAACGATAATAAGTCGTAAGGGCAGATAAATACTCGAAACGAGTTTTGTTAAAGAAATAAGTATGATTAAGTATACAAAATGAAAGATAGTTAATTGATGATGAGTTAATTAACTTAAAGTAGTATCTTCGATGATAACAATAACATTGAGAGTTACAACTAAATGATGTTAAATATTACGTGAACAGGAACGGTATGCAATAAGTGTACTTAACCAATGACGATCGAATTTCGATTAATAACGTAAGAACGATAGTAAGCCGTGAGGATGGATGATTAACTCGAAATGAGTGGTAATAATGAAGTAAATCCACTTAAGACATAGAAGAGAAAGAAGTTGGTAAGAATGATGTAAACGACAAGCTGGAACCAATAATAACAAATCTAATGCAAGATTAGATTGAGAAGAAGGGTAAGATTCATTAGGAACCATGTATGTTCATTCATGACCTAATGTGGTATGTTATGTGGTTATGTGTTGTAGAGACTATAAAGACTCAACGGGAAAGCAATTTTTACTGTAGCAGACGTTGAAGGCAAGTTTTTCTTATCGCTTGTCTAACCTTTGTGTTAGCCAGGTTTTCAATTATTCATGTTATGAGATGCATGAATGGTTTTAATTAAAGGGTCGATGCCAATTTTACCTCGGCTAGACTAATCTGGAAGAGTTGATTGATTTATTTACAAGTCTTTCAATATAGAATTGCTAACGTTATCCTACGCAAATTGCTTGGTACGGATTCAAGGTAAGCCTAAGTATGAATAAACAAATGTATTTCACATCGATTATTCGATGGGAACGCGAGGTTGCCAAAACTTAAACGTCCATACATTTAAAGAATGTAGTGTTGATCAATATAGAGTACTATAGACTGATCACCTAGACGTGCTCGTAAGATATGCCGGACTTACGGACTTAGTGCCGGGTTGTCCTTTTTAAATAAAGAATGAAATGCTCATGGTCTTGGACCAGAATTGATGTTTTACTAAATATTGTCATTGTAAAACGTTTTGAAGGAAAAGAAGTGCTATTTTGAATTATCGATAGTACTTCATAGCTATTGTTCAGTTATTGAAGATATACGGTTCCTATGTTTCAAGCATGTCGTTTAAATGAAATTGTTGTACTTGCTGAGCTTGTTATGCTCACTCTTGCTTGAACCATATGAATGCAGCTATGACTGAACGGACTGAAGGATCCCGCAAGTATAAAGGAAAAGCTAAGGTGAACCCGTAGATTACCTATGTAATAGTATATGTTTGTAATGATAATATTTTATATTATGACAAGAACAAATGTAACGGTTATAAAGAACCTGGGGAATGATAATATTGTTTCAGTATATATATAGGACATATTCTTTCTTTTGAGGCATTTCAATTGAATGTTTGTGTGAACTGTAGCACCGTGTAGCACCATCTGTCGGGTTGGAAGATACCCGGATTTAGAGGCGTCACAAGTGGTTTCAAAGTATTAGGTTATAAAACTTAAGGAGGGAAGAACCTTAGGCTAATAACCTCGTTAAGGAAGGAAAAGTCCGAAAGAAGTAAACTCGAGCTTTACTTAAGTCGAATGAGTTAATAAGGTATTGAGGAAATTCAGTATCGAAAGATTTAAAAGATGAAAAGTAACCCTAAATAAATTAAATATGATTTGTGCTTATACTATTTTGTGTTATGTAATAATCAACATGTTATGTGTTATTGTAGGATGTCGATCGATAGCCTGATGTATAGAGACATACTCGCGGTGAGCGAAGAAATTTTGAACAGAGTAGAGCCTGTACCTATGCCAGTGGCGGAGCTACCAATAGTGATTCTAGAGGAGTCGGAGACAGTGGAGTACTTTTCTGAGGAGAACTACTCCGAGGGAGATATGGATATAGCGTCATACCTTAGTATGATGAACGATGTGGAGGAAGGAATAGAGGTAACATCGGTTGATACAGTGATACCTACACTAGAGTCATCACCTCCTGATACAATGAGAGCATTGTACCTGGAAGTGCTTGACAGGAATGTGCAACTAAGTATAGTTGTGCAGAATCAGAGTGAAGAGATTAGTTATCTCCATGAAGCTAAGATGTCTGTAGAAGCAGATTTTGAGTCAGAGCATGATGAGAAGGTGCTCATGACAAATAAGGCTAGGGACTATAAGGAAGAGGCCGATGAGCTTCGTAAGGAACTGGAGGAGAAGGACCAGAAGATAGCACGGATGTCCTACATCCATGAGAGTGCTCATAAGGATTTCAAGCTGAAAGTTGCTTGTTATTCCATTGAGTCAGGACAAAACCGTCATATGATTAGTCGAGATACTGTAGCGATGATTGCGAATGAGAAACACGAGGACGCTGTTATGCATTATTAGAAGTTTAGAGTTATAAATATGTGTGTAGTGACGTAAAACCCTCTTTTGTGTAAAAGAGTAGTCTTTTTGTAAATCCCAACTTTTGTGAAGTTCAATTGCGGAATAGAAATGTAATAGCTTTTGGGACTATGAAAACAAATTGTAAATAGTTTCAAACTATGAAAAAGCATATGAATATAATGAAGTTTTCATTTAATATACTATGTTATAGTATGAGTTGTTGTTTGGCGAATAATAACTAAGTAAGTAAATAAATAATAATGAAATTTTATTTATCAGAAAATGTAGGCAAGGAGAAGACAACGTAATCAGGAAGCGGAATCACATAATGATAAATCAAGGGGGTTAAAGTAACCATATGCAAGAGTTCATTAATTTATTAACGGCTGCATTTAACCAAACCGAGGGTGGAGTACCCGCGGGACCTAGAGTAGCCAGAACGACTACCTTTAAAGAGTTTAAAAGCGTAGGTCCTCCAGAGTTCAAAGGAACGATGGACCAAATAGAGGTCCAGACACGGGTAAAAGAAATAGAGAAGGCGTTTGTTATTACAAATGTAACTGAGGCGCAAAAGACTTCTTTTACGACCTATATGATGGAGGGGGAAGCCAACTTTTGGTGGGAGGCTCACCAGGGTGGGGCTAGAATAGATGTGGTAACGTGGAAACAATTCAAGAAGGCATTCTTCGAGAATTATTTCACTACAAGCATGCAAGGGAGGATGGAGATTAAGTTCTTAGAACATAAGCAAGGGGACATGACGGTTCCCCAGTACGCGGCCAAATTCAATGAATTGGCAAGGTTTGCTCCTCACCAAGTGGACACTGAGGAGAGGAAGGCTCGTAGGTTTAAGCAGGGCCTGAAACCCTGGCTCTATAGTAGGATTTATGTGTTCCAAAGTGCTTCCTATGAGATCATTCTGGAAAAGGTGATTATAGCATAAGGGGGTAGCGAGGCGTTGACTCAATACCACAAATAGAGGAAGAATAAGAGAAAGGGAGAGGGAGGAACCAAGACAAAGAGTATCAGTGGTAGTGGCAGTATGCCAAAAAGGAAGAATTTTAACTCCAGGAATACTGGAATGGGACAAGGGGATCCTAAGTGTAGGATCGAAGCATGTAAAATATGTGGAAAGACTCATCTAGGCGGTTTGTTATAACTGTGGACAGGAGGGCCATATATCACCCAATTGTCCTAATCCTGAGAAAAACCATAGTTGTTTTGTATGTGGGTCTTTGGACCACATGGTAAGAAATTGCCCAAAGAAGGGGGTCGGAGGAAAGTAAAGGTGTTAGTAGTGGTAAGTTAACCATTACTGGACCATCAACGTCGGGTAGACCTATGGCCGTACTTTTAATATGACGGTCCAAGATGTAGTTGCATTAGCTGATGTAGTAACAGGTGTCATTCCAGTCAATATAATGAATGCTTATGTTCTATTTGATTGGAGTGCTACTTTTCTTTTATAGCATGTGAATTTGCTAAGTGATTAAGTTCATTCCCGAAAGGGATTATAAATACCTTTAAACGTTAAGGTAGAGAATGAGTAAATAACTTTCGTTGATTATATTCGTGGAAATTATTTCATGAATAATAAAGGTAAGCAAGTATCGGTAGATAAGTACCGATAATGTTGTGAGAATTTGAAGTAATTCTCGGTATGAATGGGTTGATTAACCATAGAACTTTAACAAAATTGTCTAAGGAAAAGTATGAATCTTCGGTTTTCTAAGAAAACCTAAGGTAGTAATTTACGGTAATAAATCACCGGAACTTTCTTGTTGTCTAATCATGACGTAATCTAGAAGGACGTTAAGATAAGTTTAGGTTGTGGAACAATCGTAACCTTTGATGGTTGACATATGGGATTTGGGCTAAACAATTCCTTCAGAGAGCAAAGGTATATACGAAATTGGCAACCAATCTAACTCACTGTGATGGCAGTGTAGATGAGACGGGAACTTGTTTATTGGTTGTTTGTGGGAAACCACTCAGAGTACCATATGGACTACTAGCAGAGAAGCGATGTGTGCTGAATCCTAGAGAACTAATAAGAAGAAGATAAGACTATAAATCATCAAAGATGCTGAATGTATTAAGTAAGACATCTCCGTATGTCATGACTGTAAGCTGGTAATGAAAGTAGGTCGCGTAAACTTAGGTCAAAAGAACGCGAACCCTAAGAAGTAAAGTTAAGTAAACCAATGTGTAAGTCAAATATATGACTATTCGGTTAGTGGTTGAGAATAAATATCCATGGCTCAGGACTGATGATCTAATTGATCAGTTGAAATGGACAAAGAATTATTCTAAAATAGATTTGTGTACGGGGTATTGTCCGTGGAAAATTATTAGGTACGTTGGAAATGAGAAGTGATAAGCATAGTTTTCAGGAACTAAAAAGGAAGGTTAATTGAGGCACCTGTATTGTCTTTATCAGATGATACGAGGAATTTTGTAGTGTATCTCGATGCTTCGCATAGATGATGAGATTGCATGCTCAGGTAGCATGGCAAGGATTATTGTGTATGCATCACGCCAGTTAAGGGATTATAAGAAGGTCTATCCTACTTATGATCTATAATTGGCAGCTGTAGTTTTTGAATTAAAAATCTGAAGATAGTATTTATACGGGGAGAAGTGTGAGATATACACATATTATAGGAGTCTGAAATATATATCTTCACACAGAAGGAGTTGAATATGCGGTAGAGAGAGGACTGTGATATCTTATATCATACAGGGAAGGTAAACATAGGAGCCGACGTGTTAAGTAAGGAAGGGTAGGGAAAAGCTATCGATGTTAACGACCCAGAATGAGTTAATAACGGAGATGGCGAGAACGGATTTAGAAGTTAAATTACGGAATGAAGTGGTATAAATGTTATTCACAACGTAGACTCAATCCACGAAAATGGAACGAGTCAAAGAAGTACAACTAGGTAATGAGGAGTGCAAGCTAATGAAAAAGAGGATGCATGATGAAAAGAAGATCAAGTATCATCTCATTTTGAAGGAGGAATTTGAGTTTTAAATAATTCTGAGTTAAAAGAAGAACTAATAAGAGAGAGAAATAACGTAATGTGTTAATAAATGCTTTACTTCTAACTCAGATTAATTATAGGTAGGGACACGTTATGTGAAATAAGACAATGCCTTCGGTGAAGGTGAATGTGAGAAACCACAATGCCGAAAAAGCAATGTGGAAACTCGAGATTAAAATGAAGAAATTTTTTCCTCATTTGGTTGTGTATTGTAGCAAGATTCTGGGGACAGAATCCTTATAAGGGGGGAAGAATGTAACGCCCCAGAAAATTGAGCAAATTATAAAATAATTTTATTTGATTAATAATGAATAAAATTATATTATATATTATTATTATATGTTAGCAAGATGGATGACGTTCTATAACCTAATCCTATCGGAACTTTGTAGTATTTTGGCTACGAGATAGAATTAAAGTGTTTGAATTTTCGAGACGAAAATAAAAGCTTTCCGAGAAATTTTCTGAAAAACACTATTCACGTATTTCTGCTTGGGAATTATTTTTGAATTTCTGAGAAATACGTAACGATAGAATATCGAGGTAAGATGGAATATCCAATAATATTTCAGTTATGGCAAACGCAGTTTTTCGCCTGCGGACTTAAAACCTAACGGCTAGGGAAAATGATTTTCGAGAAGGAAATGAAATGCGTATAATGAATTAAAGAGATAATTGTATAATACGTAGGTATTGTACGAAGTAATGAATACGAGTACGATACGAGGTATTACACGAGTATGTATGGATGATGGTATGTCGTATATGTTGGATAAGTATACGAGTTAGAATACGAGATTAATACGTATATAATACGTTCTAAGGCTTTAAGCCATTTGTGAATGGACTTGTGGATTATGTGGGATGTACACGTCCAATATGATTTAATATGAAAGTCCAATAGAATTAATGACCAATCCCATGTATTTGTTAAATGCAAGCCCAAACGTATAAGTTAAGCTAATTAATTGTAAAGCCCAAAGTATCCAATGGGTAAGCATGAACCATGGGGCAACCCATGGGCGATCCAAAGTGATGAGCAAGTATACTTAATGGCTAAGTAAGTGTGGTAACCAAGTAGACTTAATGACCAGGTAGACTTAATGGCCAAGTGTTGTGGGGAGCAAGTTAACTTAGTGCTTAAGCTAAAAATAGTAAGGAGGTGGATGGATTAATGACCCTTATACCCTAACCTAGCAAGTCCTATAAATAGCAAGCTTTGCATTCATTTGTTGGTTGTTCATTCATTCAACACTTTATAACTTATAAGTTGAGAGCTTATTGGCTTGAGAGAAAAAACTAGAAAAGCTAGAAAGCTAGTCTTTCATAGTTCAAGAAGCAAGAAGAAGATTAAAGATTAATCAAGTGATATTCAAGGGTAAACAATCCTAAACCATGACTCTTCATCTCTTTAATTGATAGAGAAGTGAGTAGTGGTAGAACTAGTATGCTAGGAAGTGATTAAAATGATTAATCAAAAGACTTAAGCCATAAATAAGCCATGTTGTAAGATAAGCAATAAATAAAGTTATGAACTAAGTGGGAACTTATAAGAAAGTATAATATGTTGCATGAGTGAAGTTGGTATGATAAGAAAAAGCAAGGATGATGGTTAAAAAATTGAACCATGATAAGTCATGAGAAATGAAATCATAAGTAGTTATACTTTTATAAGTTATAAACTCATCAAGAACAAGTAAGAACATATCATGTATATAAGTAAATGAAGTATGTATGTCAAGATGTTAGTATGATGGATTGAATCCATTTAGAACAATGAACAAATCATAAGAAACGAAGTTAAGGCGGAATTCACGAGTTTGGAAGATAATCGTAGAATTCGTGAAATTCTAAGAATGGAAGTCGAATTTTGATATTGAGTTCGAAAACGTTGGTTTTCGATCGAGAATAGTCTCATTCGGCATTATAGAGTTGCGGACTCGAAAATGACTGAATTCTGACTTAGAACGAAGAAACGAGCGTTGAACGTTCACAAATGTTTATCGTTTTCGTTAAAATAAACTAAAAGGTGAATTTTGAGTTAACGGATTTGAAATTGTAAAATTCTTGCATGAACACGTAGAGTATATGATTTGTGAGCTAACGACTTTTGAACGAGCCAATTCGGACTTGAAATGATCAAATTTGGTGTCCGGGAAGTTCACTAAGTAGAAAATATGTCAACTTTTTCTAAGGCACAGAGTCTGCGCCACAGCGCGACTCAATGAAGAAAGGCCCGCGCCGCAGCGCGAGGCCGAAACCATAGCACACTGTTGGTTAGCGCCGTAGCACAGCCTGCAACGTTAAGACTCGCGTAGCAGCGCCGAGTCCGGTCTGTAGCCTCTGAAGTGTGGCGCCGCAGCGCGACTTAACAAGTGGAAGCTAGCGCCACAGCGCCAGCCTTAAGGATTTCATCGTAAGGAAAGTTTATAAGTGAAGCAAGAACCTTAATTGATTAGTAATGAACTAAAGCTTCAAGTAACATCATTAAGGATGTTATAAACCTTATGTATGTCGCTAAAGGTTGAAGGAAAGATTAATTGAACGTAAGTTATTGAAAATAAAATGATGAACGATAATAAGCCGTAAGGGCAGATAAATACTCGGAACGAGTTTTGTTAAAGAAATAAGTATGATTAAGTATACGAAATGAAAGATAGTTAATTGATGATGAGTTAATTAACTTAAAGTAGTATCTTCAATGATAACAATAACATTGAGAGTTACAACTAAAAGTTGTTGAATATTACGTGAACGGGAACGGTATGCAATAAGTGTACTTAACCAATGACAATCGAATTTCGATTAATAACGTAAGAATGATAGTAAGCCGTGAGGATGGATGATTAACTCGAAATAAGTGGTATTAATGAAGTAAATCCACTTAAGACATAGAAGAGAAAGAAGTTGGTAAGAACGATGTAAACGGCAAGCTGGAACCAATAATAACAAATCTAATGTAAGATTAGATTGAGAAGAAGGGTAATATTCATTAGGAACCATGTATGTTCATTCATGACCTAATGTGGTATGTTATGTGGTTATGTGTTATAGAGACTATAAAGACTCAAAGGGAAAGTAATTTTTACTTTAGCAGACACTGAAAGCAAGTTTTTCTTATCGCTTGTCTAACCTTCATTTTAGCCAGGTTTTCAATGATTCATGTTATGAGATGCATGAATGGTTTTAATTAAAGGGTCGATGCCAGTTTTACCTCGGCTAGACTAATCTGGAAGAGTTGATTGATTTATTTACAAGTCTTTCAATATAGAATTGCTAACGCTATCCTACGCCAATTGCTTGGTACGGATTCAAGGTAAGCCTGAGTATGAATAAACAAATATATTTCACATCGATTATTCGATGGGCACGCGAAGTTGCCAAAACTTAAACGTACATACATTTAAAGAATGTAGTGTTGATGAACATAGAGTACTATAGACTGATCACCTAGACGTGCTCGTAAGATATGCCGGACTTACGGACTTAGTGCCGGGTTGTACTTTTTAAATAAAGAATAAAATGCTCGTGGTCTTGGACCAGAATTGATGTTTTACTAAATATTGTCATTGTAAAACGTTTTGAAGGAAAAGAAATGCTATTTTGAATTATCGATAGTACTTTATAGATATTGTTTAGTTATTGAAGATATACAGTTCCTATGTTTCAAGCATGTCGTTTAAATGAAATTGTTGTACTTGCTGAGCTTGTTATGCTCACTCTTGCTTGAACCATATAAATGCAGCTAAGACCGAACGGACCGAAGGATCCGGTAAGGATAAAGGGAAGGCTAAGGCGATCTTGTAGATTACCTATGTAATAGTATAGGTTTGTAATGATAATATTTGATATTATGACAAGAACAAATGTAACGATTATAAAGAACTTGGGGAATGATAATATTGTTTCAGTATATATATAGGACATATTCTTTCTTTTAAGGCATTTCAATTAAATGTTTGTGTGAACTGTAGCACCGTGTAGCACCATCTGTCGGGTTGGAAGATTCCCGAATTTGGGGGCGTCACATAATCTTTGTAGTATGACATGTGGACTACACAATCATGCCTTTAGATTACCCAGATCATGACCAGGATGAAAGAAAATTAAGGTCAAACATCGGTTGACCAACTGCTCAAGAACATTTCTGGAAAACCCAGAAATGCTCAAGAATAGATTTCTGACATTGTTTAACCATGTCAGTTCTTATGCATGTGTTGATGTTATGATGATCTGATGTTATAGAGTTGTACCCTGACATCTCTACTACATTATTGAACCTTTAAATCACATTAAGTATACCCAGAATGCAAGTTATACGGATTGAAAAGTAGTCACTTGGACTGTTCTTCATTTCTGGAAAACACAGAAATGAAGAACAACCTCTGACAAGGTTTTTGAGGGTCAAGATCTCTCTGATTTGTTATATTTTAGCCATGAAACTTGATTTGGATTGTAGTATTACATGAATACTACAATACTAATACTTTAGACAAACTAGAAACTTAACGAGTATGAATCTATGGGTGGTCAAATCACTTACCCTGCAAACTGTCATGAAGATCTTGATTTTTGCTCAAGAACATGAAGAACACCTATAGTGACGGTTCTGTCGCTATAGGCCCCCTTTAGTGACATTTAATTTCGAAAAATTAATTATTTTATTTAATAAATAGAAAAAAATAGTTTTTAATTATTAAAAATACATAATAAATTTCTAGAAATTATTTTAAAGTCCAAAAATGGGTTTTTAATTATTTTAAATATATTTCATTAATATTTAATATTTTTGAAATATTAAGGGTATTTAATTTATTTAGTTATAATATTAAATAAATTACTTCAAAATAGTTTTAATACTTTAAAAATTATTTAAAATTATATTATGGTATAAGAAAATATTTTAAGTTATTTCTAATGACTTTTAATATTATGTGATGAATTTTATTAATAAATTGATATTAATGATAATTAATCTATTTAATAAATGTATTAAATAAATTATGAAAAAATAGAATTAATGATTTAAAAATTATATAAAATTAATTTAAAGGTTATAAAAATATTTTAAGTTATAAAATATAACTTTTGATATTTTGTCATGAAAAACATTAATATTTAATATTAATGGCAATTAGTAGATAATGGATTTAAAGGTTTAAAAATTATATAAATATGATTTTAAGGTATTAAAAATACTTTGAGACATCATAAATATATTATAATATTATGATAAGATTTTTATTAATATTTAATATTAAATAAATATTAATAATAATGGAATTAAGTGATATTTAATTCATATAAATATGATATTAATGATTGAAAAATCATGATAAATGGTAATAATTATCTGAAAATTATTACGAGCTTATGAAAAATATTTTTGACTGATAGTAAATTATTTAAGATATTTTGTGAACCAGTTTAAACTGAGTCTTAGCGATATTAGGCTCGAGAATTGTCCGACTAGGTCGTCGGGATGACGAAATTATGTTGGTTTCAACTCAGACTGAAATAGTTTGACTTGATGCCGAGTCTTAGGTAGTTTGTGGACTGATAGGGTTATGTGTTATGTGTTTAGGTTATTCTATGATTATATATAATAGTATTATATTTTGATGATATTATTCTAATATTTGGAGATCGGTATTATTTATATTAGGTTTTCAGACAAAGCTAAATAAGTTGTGTAACGATAATCAACGGATTAGGCAAGTTTTCTTGAACTATTCTTTTAATTTGTGGTTAATCATTGTTGACTACCATGTCTATAAATTGTTGAATCGTACTCTGTGCATATTGCATGTATTCATCAGGTATGAAAGGCTAATCACCTTTATTACCATTCGGTCCAGATATAATTCATATGTTCATGTTCAATGTTCGTTCAGCTATGAAAGTTTGTTCATGCTAGTTCTCAATTATATTGTAAAATTGTAGCCAACTTATTGTTCATTTCTTTTTATTATGATATATCCTTGATTCATTAAACTTAAACTTGCTGGGCAAACTTATTGCTCACCCTTGCTATATCATGATTAACATTGCAGATTAAGACGAATATGTCGGATACAGGAAAGGATAAAGACAATTCTAGCTTTGGGATTATATATGCAACTAGAAATGTAATAGTAATGTATGATAATGGCATTGTATGTCAATTAGGTTATGAATTGTGTATAAGTTAAGGTTATTTAACCTTGGGGATTAATGTGTAAAGTTTAATGTATAAACAATTTATGTTTATATCTTCCGTAATAGTTATAGAATGATTGTTCCAGATTCGCGGTGATTTGGGACCCGGATCTGGGGCCCTCACAGTTGGTATCAAAGATGTAGGTTATAAACCTTAGGTAGGGTTACCTGAGACTAATAACTGCAGTGATTAGGTTAAGTAATAACTCAAATAGAGTTAGTGTGCCGATAAGATTCAAAGACGAATCTTGACAGGTTATAAAGATATAAAGTTCCCTAACTCTGATAATAAAGGTGAACAATAATGGTGAATAGATAGAGTCTAAAAGACTAAAGGTACAGGGATAGGAGATTGTAAAATAAAACGATCATAGTATAGAAATGAATCTTAATTTATACGATGAGATCACTCCGTGATCTGATAAGGTGATAGTAGGGAGAAGAATCAATCTAATGATTGAAAAGTTTACAACAAGATTGATGTGTGTCAGTAGTACTATGAATTGGTATAGATTCAGGAAAGGATTATGAATACTGATTAAACAAAATTCGTATTGAGAATGGAGTTAAGATTAGGTGGGGATTTCAATTGAGAACTTATGTCAGCAGCTGAGTTGTATGATTCCTTGTTATGGGCGGGGAATTGTACTTGGTGTAAAAATCACTTAGTTTCTAGTACTGATAACCATTGAAATATCTGTGTCGCGCTATTTGTTATATACCTATTGAGAAGGTAATTCTTTTCTCAGGTGTATAACAAATAGGTAGGGTATAGTTAGAGAATATAAGGTTAAGTACGAGTTCTTAAAACTCATACTTATGGTACGTTCGTGACTCATAATTATATGAAATGTTTATGAACCCCTCAGCGAATGGACGCCAAAGGTTTGTCTAGGATAAGTTCTTAAACTCATATGATTGTGGAAAGTTCCTGAACTCATAAGTGTGGTAAGTTTGTCGAACTGGGTAGAACTATGTGTGAATGGAATATTGAGGATGATAGGAACAGATAGATTGATTAAGCAATTGATTATTAGTGGAGGCATAAGTTTTTCAAATCTCCTAGCTATGCTAGACTTCAAAGTTTTTGACATCAAGCTAAATACGCACTATGTGCCTTTTTGAAATGAATTTTTATTCTCAACTTCTGGTGACCATTGTGTATGTGTGGACTTCGGGCCACCGACACATCGTTACCTGTTGAGATGATAAAACTGAATTGCAATAATTTTTGAACGGTTTAAAGAATAGTCTATGCTACTTGTTTCGGCTAGACGATAATGATTTGAAATATCAAAATATATTTTTATTTATCACTTATGTACCATGTAACCTGGTGCAGAGATGATAAAAAATTGATGAAGTTATAAATACAAGAATACTTAGTGTTGAATTTGATCTAAAATCGTTGTTCCACTATTGTATGATGTGTTATGACAAAGTCACTCAATAACGGCATCCATCATGACGTCATTTTCAAACTAAATTTTAAAATTTTAATTGGCCAACGAGGTTTGGCTATACCTAAATATTTCGATTGAATTGAATTATTGATATGAGTCTATGCTATTTGATTCGGCTAGACCAACATTTATAAAATTCTAAGCGTTCTTTGAAAACTTTCTCGAACTAATTTATTTTGGTTGCGAATTTTGATAAAGACTGAGGTAAGAAATTTTGTGCGCCTAAGGCGAATAAGAGGAACGGGGAAAAATTGTTCCGACCAGTAGTACTTGGCCAGTACAGGGCATACCGGGCTAATCACCCTCTATGTCTGTAAGTTATGATGATTTACGGATGAATTTCCATATAACCTTTTTGAAAATGAAAGTTCGTAGTCTATATGACTCCTCAGTATGATTTGAATAATTTAACTCTTGTGAATGAAGTTTTTTATGCAAGGTATAATGTGTAAGGTAAATTTCGGGGATGAAATATTTAGAAGAAGGGGTGAATGTGACAACCCGAGAATTTGGATATGTATTAAAATCTTAAAATAATGAATTAAGGTTAAATAATAAACCTAGACAGAAAATAAGTGAATGGGTTTGGCATTTCTGGGAAGAAATTTTATAGATTTAAAATTTTTGTAGTGAATTATTCAGGATTAAGGGTATAAGTGTATATGCTCTGTGTATATAGTTGTATATGTGTACAGTATGTGGTTAAGGGTCAAGGGTTGACCAGATAACCTATATCGGTGGCAAACCCTAATCATATATTAAGAACATCGACGTTCAGTTAGAAAACCCTAGCGATTTACATGAAACCTTAATACCGGCTCTGGAAACCCTAAATTCAGTTCCGAAAATCTGAAACTCTAATTCGAAATATGAAACCCTAATTTGGGAATTCAAAGGCTAAATTTAATGATTTAAGTATTTATGATTATAATTATAATTAGGGATAACCCTAATTGACTATTTAGAAAACCCTAATTCTTGAATTATAAACCCTAATGCCCATTTTGGGGAAAACCCTAAGTATTAATTAAAATTTTTAATTAGGAAATATTAATTCTAATTAGCAAGCTTGAATTATGATTAAGAAATTTTAATATAATTAGGAACCCTAATTATAATTTAGAATTCATAATTTTCTATTATGAAAACCTTAATTGGAAATTCTAGAAAATTGATTTTAAAGAACCTTAGGTTTTAATCCTAAGGGTCAAACCCTAAGGGTTAAACCCTAAGGGTTGGATCAAATGTCTATCATGCCCTTAAAATGAGAAGCTAAATGACCTTAATGCCCTTTTTGTATTTTTTTATAAGTTGAGTAAGAATCTTGCCAAAACTTTAGTTGGTGAACCACTCCAAGACCAGCCATGTGACTGAATTAATACATATCAGCCATCTAGATTAGCTATATACATTGTATCATATCATATATATAGATTTAGAGAGAGAAAAGCCACTTACTTTACTTGCTAACTTGTCCAAGACTTATCTCTCTCTAAAATTTCGAGAGTTGGAGTGAAAGGGAGTCAGGTGTAAAGCCATGCTCAGTTCATAACTTTCCAATACAAACAATTCAACTCAAAGGAATTGACAATCCTTTAAAAGTGGCTGCATCAGAGCCGATCAAGTTACCATTCAGACCACAATATCCAGTTATCAGCTTACAAAAAATCCCCTGGAATTATGGAGAAGCTGAAGGATCCACTTCTCATACAACTGCTACAGTGTCGAAAGAAAATCCATTGTGTCTTCCCCAACGGGTGATGAAGCCTACCATTAAATCAAAGGGGAAAATTTCCATGGAGAAGATTGAAAAATTCCTCCGTACTATGGGTCATAATGAAGCCAAGGTGGTTTTAAGCTTAAGAGAAGCTCCACATTAAATTTCAATACTGGACTTGGTTTTAACTTTCAAGGATCACAGGAAGATTCTACTGAAGGTTTTGGAAGAAGCATACTTGCCGAAATCAGTGGATGTAGAAAAATTTCAACATCTGATTGATCACATTTTCAACAACAATGTGATATCTTTCATTGATGATGACATACCGCCCGAAGGGACTGGTCATTGTAAGTCGTTACATATTGTGATTTTGTCCTCCGGATACATGCTAGTTGAAGTTTTGATAGATGGAGGATCGTCTCTGATTATCTGTCCTTACGCTACGTTGGTGAAGATGAACATCAACCTTAAGAGAATATGAAGCAGCCATACAATTATCAAAGCTTTTGATGGATCCCGCCGAAATTCAGTCGGAGAGATTGAGCTGCCAATTGAGATTGGTCCCCATACCTTCTGTATATCTTTTCATGTGCTCAAAATAGATACAGGATACAACCTACTTCTGGGGATACCGGGGATTCACATTGCTGGGGCAGTCCCTTCCACTCTTCATTAACAACTTAAATACATTATCAACAATAGCCTAGTCACAGTCAACACTGAACCAGAATGTCCTCAACATTGTGACATACCACTCATCAATGTCAATTCAGATGTTGAGCCGGTCAGTTTTTATGCCTTGAAAGTGAGCAACACTCAATACCATTCCATTGGGACGCCATTTCCTGTACTCAAGATTTCTGCCGAAGTGATGGTAGCTACTCAAGAAATGATGTCATTGGGACACCAGCCGAGACAAGGGCTGGGAAAAAGTCATCAAGGTATTAAGCACCCATTCAAGTGTCCAGTCAAATTGGGAAAGCCGGACAAGGCTATTCTGCCAGTTCCAGTTACAAGAATCCGCATAAGCATTATCAGATTCCTTCAGCTTCAGCCACACGGCGATTATCTCCACGTATAAATCCAGAGTCTGCACAACCTCCGGTAAAGGTGCCAGCCAACGTAATGGCTATGTTATTTCCCAAACCGATACCGGTAAAGGAGAAGGAAGTCTTTGTTCCCGATCCCAAGGTGGAAGAAGAGGAACGAAGAATTAAACAAGACATCGTCCGAATAATGTCAGGCATACGCATCATTGTCCATGATGAACATACAAACAGATACATCCCAGACGATGTTTCCTAGACGTAATGGTCATCATTCGAGAGAAGGAGGACGATAACAGCCCCTCCATCACTGTAGTCCACCAGGACTTTGCCCTTGCCAATTGGAGCAGCACTCCTTGCATTGGTCGACAAGGGTGAAATGGGCAAGACTTCTTTCTGCCCTGTAGATACATTAACTGCTTACTTTTATGTACAGTATTAGCAGTTATTTTGTCTGTACATGCTAACACTTTGTATGATTAAACAGTTTCATATATATTAAGTGAAAGCATATTTTGCTTCAGGACTCTGAACTTAGATGTGCCTGTACTTGCTGAGAAGATGCCTCTTCTCCACAAGGATTGTAACTTTGATGAAAAGTTGGACTCAGACTTGATGGAAATGTAAGAGGACATTGAAGTGCCTTAGGAGATCAAAGAATGGGTTGAAGACAAACCTAATCCCAACCTTGATCAAACCACCTTCTTCAATCTCGAAACCTTAGAAAGCCTTAAGTTAATCCAGATTGGTTCAGACCTTACCCCAAACTAGAGGAATGACATGGTTACACTACTAACCCAATTCCAGAATATGTTTGCATGGTCTCATGAAGACATGGTGGGTTTGTTCATTGACATTATCCTTCATCGCCTTTGTAATACCCCAAATTATTAATAAATAAAATTTAATTTCTTCTATTTATTATTTGAAATAGTTAAATTGATTAATGAGGTTAGTTATGGGTAAAATGCGCAAATATTTCAAATAAGCAGGTTGTTATAAAATATTCATTGTTGTCGGGGAATATTCGTTTGGTCGTGGAATATTCTTCCTGTCGGGGAATATTCGTACGACGGCGCAGTCTTTTGTGGGCCCCATAACAGAAAGCGATTGGATGAACAAAACGACAAGTATAAGTTATTTATAAATAACGGCATAGTTGTTACCGTTAATACTGTTGGAATACCCGGTGGTTAAAACACAGCAATACGCGTTGTTGAACAGTAGCACACTGTATTGCACCAATTATTGATTCTTACGTAAGAAGGCACTACTCAATAATGGTTACAGTAATTACTGTTCAGTATTTTATTTTATTGATTTAATAATTGCTGCGTTGATATTTTATATTACTGTTATTTCAATAATTGTCACTACAAAGTATTTTCCATTATCGGAGCAATAATTCGTATTATCTGAATAATATTATTAGATAACATTATTGGCAATGTCTAGAAAGTTCTGTCTAAGGAGAGGTTTGGTCACCTAATTGCGCGCTAGTAAGGAGAAATCCTTATTGGAAAGTCCCCTCTTTCCTGGGAACGGTCTGGTTGCTAGTAATGTGATTCTGTAATATTATTCGTGAATAATTAATTATTGATTTATATGATAAGAAAAATATTGATTTTATGTGGATATAGATGGAGAAAAATTTTTAAATGTGACAATTGTTGAAAATTAATATTTTATCTTTTTCTGATAAAATAATTCATTTAAATATATTATTTTAATAATATAATAATGATGATATTTTTACAATGAATGGGGGATATATGAGTATATGAGGAGAAAGAGTATTTTGTGGCATTAAATGATTAACACATATTTTGTATGTCGGTGGACCCCAGTAATTGATTGAAATTTGATTATAGCCTGTAAAATCATCCGTTTATAGATTTCGATCAATTTTTGTTTAGAATTTGGAAAATCTTTCTTCTGCAAAGTTGTAGATAATTGAATTTCCTATAAAAATTCGCGAGATTCGAATTTTCTGATGAAAGGGCTATTTATTATGAATTATTGAAGTTCCGAAGTTCCGAAATAATTAGTTTTTGAAAGTTTTAATTATTCTTATTTACAAAATCATTTTTTTGCTTGGTGGGCTACATTAAACATGTGCAATGAGCTGAAATCAGATTTCAAGATGTGGGCTTGACAATTTTGTAAATATAAATATTATTATATTCAATTTTCTGCTTTGGTGTTCTAAGAATTTTTCTATAAATAGGGTGCTTAGGTTAGAATTGAAAATCACACCAGAAACTGAAATCTTCTCTCTCTTTCTCTCTCTATATCAGTGAGCGTATTCTTGTGAGTATTTTAATACTTTGAGTATTGCTATACGGTGCAAGTTCTAGTCATAGCCTATATCCGGTGTTTCAACTAGAAGTACTGTCTTTACAAGGTAAGGGATGTTATTTGAAAATGATATTATTTCTTCAATATCATTATGCCAAAATATTGGTTGGAATTTTTTATCAAATTTAGAACTTTTCATGTCGGGGTTACTATTAATGAGTTACTATTCACGAGTTACTATTCATTGAAAAATGAAATTTTCTTCTTTTCGTCCAAAATATCTATTCTGGATACTAGCTTTGATTGTATCCATACTTTGATCATTCTTGAATTTTACTTCACTGTGATTATTTATAAGGTATTTTTGGACATGGATAAATCGAAATACGAATCCTTAATATTTGTTATTTTATTTCACTGGATTCGTTTTCTTTAAAATATTTTTCATCATCCTCAGTCCTAAATGATGATATAACTGAATATCTTTAGCCTGTAGTGCAAAGATGAGTGATTTTTGATGAATATCTTTGGCCCGTAGTGCAAAGATGAACAGGTGTTGAGATGAACATGACCAACTGATGAATATCTTTGGCTTGTAGTGCAAAGATGAATATTGATTGATGTTACAGGGATAAAATATTGATGATGGACTTTTAAATTCATAGATAATAGTAGATTTCATTCTCTACGTAACTCTTCTATGAATTATTATTTTTCGCTGCGAATATTGATTTAAAACTTATTGTCTGTTGTATTCTATTAGATTTTTCCTTGTTGAAGGCTAACGATAATTTGTTCTGTATTATCTTAGTCATAATGTTCTTTACTGGGCTATATTTGTTCCTTTTTGTTCCATTTTTCTCAGGAGGCGAGAATGTAGCGAGTACTAGTCGGGGTATGGAATGATGGTTCTAGAAGTTATTTTAGTAGTCCTCACCATTTTTGTGAAATAATGTATCAATAATTGTAATGAGGACTTATTTGAGTGTGGATATTGTCTAGATGACAATATTTGTATTTAAACTCACAGTTCTTATGTTGTAATAGTAAAGATGTAGTTGTTTCTGTACCATATATTTTGGCGACTCAGAATGGGTGTTGTATACCTATTTTTGGGGCGTCACAGTTGGTATCAGAGCTTAGGGATATGATCTCTGGCGGAGATCGGGGAATAGAACTAGGAAGGAAGAGACGAGTAAATCCTTCGCTAGTGTGTCCTACCTATGCTTATTTGTTGGTCGGTCATAATATAGAGGTATTATGTGATTTGTTAATTTATTTAATTAACCCTTGTTTTATGACAGTATTTGAGAATGTCGACTGAGAATGTTAACAGTGGAGTAAATGAGACCGTGGAGACACCTGTGCTCACCAACGAGGAGAATGTGCAACAGGCTGGCAATGTTCCTCCTGTGAACAACACCAATGAGCAGATGATGAACGATGGGATGTTTAGAAGCTTTTTGCAATTCATGCAAAACCAGACAAGGAAGACTCGTGTTCAAAATACAGGAGGAAATGATAGCAATTCACGGTTTGTCACAGCCACACAGTTCAAAGAATTGGGACCACCAAAATTTAAGGGAAAGCCGGATCCGATCATGGTGGAAACGTGGGTCAAGCAAATTACCAAGATATTCGATGTCTTGGGATGCACGGAGGAACAGAAGGTTCCATTCGCCACCTTTATGTTCCGTGGCGAGGCAGACTACTGGTGGGAGTCTGTGAAGCGTACCCATCCAGCCGCACTCAGCATGTCTTGGGAGACATTTCAGAAACTGTTCAATGACAAGTACTTTCCTAAAAGTATTCGTCATATGAAGGAGGTAGAGTTTATTAGACTGGAGCAGAATAACATGACGGTGTCCCAGTACGAGGCGAAGTTTGCAGAGTTGTCCAAGTTTGCACCTCATTTGGTGGAGAATGAGGAACGTATGACGCGGATGTATCTGAGAGGTTTGAAACCCGGCATACGTCAATATCTCATTTCTCATAAATTTTCTCTCTATTCAGATGCTGTCAACAGGGCTCAATTATTAGAGCGAGATAACGAGTACGGTCAACCGAGGGACCACAACCAGGATCATATCGGTGACAGCAGTCATCAGAACAATGATAACCAACGGAGAAAGAAAAATACAGACAAGAATGGTAACCACTCTGGTGGTGATCGTGGCTATAAAAATAGAAGAAGCGAGTCGGGAGGAGATTTTAAAAAGAGGAGATTCAACAATGACAATACGAAGACGTCAGCACCAGCAGCAACTGGTTCCAAGGGAGGAGAACGACCACCGGTTATATGCTATAAGTGCGGAAAAGAAGGACATATCAGCCTAAACTACCCACAACAGTTTAAGGTAGTTATAATTGTGGAAAGGAAGGACATATCGCTCGAGATTGCACTGTAGCGAAACCAAGTCCAGCGGGGATGGTGACTCAAAAAGCTGTCCCAGAAAAGACAAAGTCAATGGTTCTTAGAAGAGCGTTTGTCGTGACTGGTCAACATGCGAGGAACCCAAACGAGGTGATCACGGGTAAGCTAATCATAAATTCATGAGAAGTTTATACCTTGCTAGATACTGGTGCTACCCATTCATTTATTTCTCCTGCTTGTGCTCAACGTTTAAACTTGACTCCGGAGAAGTTAGACTTTGATTTATCTGTGGAGCTCCGTTAGGAGAAACTTTCATCACATCCACTGTTTATAAATCTTGTTTGATCCAAGTTGGCACCATCACATTACCTGTTGACCTTATCTCTTTAAAGATACTTGCTTTTGATGTGATTTTAGGGATTGATTGGTTAACTACTCATCATGCCAAAATTGATTATTTTCGTAAGGTTGTTAGTTTTCATATTCCTAACCAACCTGTTGTACGAATTCAAGCAACTAAGCCATTAAAATCGATCACTGTTATATCAAGCCATAAAGCCATTCGTTTATTAAAAAATGGATGTCAAGCTTTCTAAGCCCATGTTATGGATTTGAACAAAGACACGTCAAATTTGAATAATATTCTTGTTGTTATTGACTTTCCTGACGTATTTCCTGAAGAACTTCTCGGTCTACCCCCAGAACGTGAAGTTGAATTCTTTATTGATCTTGAACTTGGTACAAAGCCCATTTCTAAAATCCCATATCGAATGGCTCCTATTGAACTTCAGGAGTTAAAGGTCCAACTACAAGAGTTGTTGGACATCGATTTCATTCGTCCTAGTACATCTCCTTGGGGTGCTCTTATTTTATTTGTAAAGAAGAAAGACGGGAGTATGCGACTTTGTATTGATTATCGAGAATTAAACCATGTCACTATCAAGAATAGGTATCCGCTACCTCGTATTGATGACTTGTTTGACCAGTTACAAGGAGCACAATTCTTTTTAAAGATCGATCTTCATTCTGGATATCATCAGCTGAAGGTTAAAACTAAGGATATTTCGAAGACTGCCTTCAGAACTCGGTACGGGCATTATGAATTTCTAGTCATGTCTTTTGGATTGACTAATGATCATGTGGCTTTCATGGATATGATGAACCGAGTATTCAAGGGTTAATTGAATCAGTTCGTTGTTGTCTTTATTGATGACATCCTCATATATTCCAAAAGCCGTGAAGATCATGAGCACCATTTGAAGCTGGTACTCCAAAGGCTGCGTGAAAATAAGTTATATACTAAGTTAAAGAAATGCGAGTTCTGGCTTGAGGAAGTAGCATTCCTAGGCCACGTGGTGTCAAAACATGGAGTATCTGTTGACCCAGCGAAGATTGAAGCAATACAAAGTTGGGAGCAACCAAAGACGGTGACCGAAGTACGTAACTTTCTGGGCTTAGCTGGTTATTATCGGAGATTCGTGGAAGGATTTTCTCGAATCACTACCCCGTTAACTCAGCTGACTCGAAAAGATATCAAATTTGTATGGAGCGAGGAATGCGAGAAGAGTTTTCAAGAGCTTAAGAGGAGACTCATTTCGGCATCTTTTTTGACCATACCATCTGGTTCGGATGGATTTGTTATCTACAGCGATGCTTCAGGCAAAGGGCTAGAATGTGTACTCATGCAACGTGGGAAAGTTATAGCCTATGCCTCGCGACAACTTAAAGAATATGAGAGAAATTATCCTACTCATGATCTAGAGTTGGAAGCAGTCGTTTTCGCGCTAAAGATCTGGAGGCACTATCTATATGGGGAGAAAGTGGAGATTTATTCAGACCATAAAAGCCTCAAATATTTCTTCACTCAAAAAGAACTCAACATGCGGCAATGACGTTGGCTCGAGCTGTTGAAAGATTACGACCACACTATTCAATACCATCCTGGAAAAGCAAACGTGGTAGCTGACGCGTTGAGTAGAAGATCATATGCAGGAACGAGTGCGATGATGTCAAGTATACGCATAGAACCAACTTTAATCGATAAAGTTAAAGTTGCTCAAACCACAGACCCGGAGCTGATGCGTAAGAAGAAGAAAGTGCAAGAAGGTGCTATTCCAGAAGCAAGAATCGATGAAGAAGGAATACTTCGAGTCCACTCCAGACTTTGTGTTCCTAACGATTCTGATTTGAAGTATAAGATCATGATGGAAGCACACAATACACCATTTGCAATCCATCCTGGAAGTACCAAAATGTATCGTGATCTTCGACATACATTTTGGTGGAACAATATGAAGAGAGAGATTGCAAAGTTTATCTCGAGGTGTTTAACTTGTCAACGTGTAAAGGCAGAACATCAAGTGCCAAAGGGTCCATTGCAACCACTTGAGATTTTGAAATGGAAGTGGGAACACATTACCATAGATTTCGTTATGGGTCTTCCCACGGTTTCTCAAGGCATAAATGTTATTTGGGTTATTGTTGATAGATTAACCAAGTCTGCTCATTTCTTGCCGATACGGGAGACTTTTTCCCTTGAAATTCTTGCTCGTATATACGTAGATGAGATGGTGAGGCTGCATGGCATGCCAGTATCCATAGTTTCGGATCGTGACCCAAGATTCAGTTTAAGATTTTGGGTTAGCTTGTAAAAAGCTATGGGCACAGATTTACGATTTAGTTCGGCATACCATCCTCAAACGGACGGACAATCAGATAGGACTATTCAAACTCTTGAAGATCTATTAAGACTTTGTGTTCTAGATTTCAAAGGGAGTTGTGATAAGTACCTACCATTGGTGGAATTCTCCTACAATAACAGTTATCAGGCAAGTATAGGTGTGGCTCCATTTGAAGCATTATATGGATGAAAGTGTCGCTCTCCAGTATGTTGGGATGAGGTGGAAGAAGCAACGTTGTTGGGACCAAAGTTGGTACGAATGACTACAGAGAAGATTTAAATGATTCAACAATGTATATAAACGACACAGGATCGACAAAAGAGTTATGCGGATCTTCATCGAAAGGACGTGAAATTTGACATTGGGGATCATGTATTATTGCGTGTGGCTCCATGGAAAGGAGTTACAAGATTTGGGAAAAGTGAAAAGCTCAATCCACGATTTATTGGTCCATTTCAGATTCTTGACCGAGTAGGAAATGTGGACTATAGACTCGCGTTACCTCCAAGTATGTCTCGTATTCATAATATTTTTCATATATCTGTGTTATGTAAATATGTGAAAGACCCAAACCACATTATTGAGTTAGAACCGGACGAGATAGCTGAAGACTTAACGTACGAAGAGGTACCTATCAAGATCTTGGATATGAAGGAGCATGTCCTACGCACGAAGGTCATACCACAAGTTAAAGTTTTGTGGAGAAACCATGCTATTGAGGAAATGACCTGGGAGTTGGAAACGGAAATGAAAGCGAGGTATCCTCATCTTTTCGAAACACCAGGTACGTACGTCAATTTCGAGGACGAAATTTCATAAGGAGGGGAGGTTGTAAGACCCCAAATTATTAATAAATTAAATTTAATTTCTTCTATTTATTATTTGAAATAGTTAAATTGATTAATGAGGTTAGTTATGGGTAAAATGCGCAAATATTTCAAATAAGCAGGTTGTTATAAAATATTCATTGTTGTCAGGGAATATTTGTTTGGTCGTGGAATATTTTTCCTGTCAGGGAATATTCGTACGACGGCGCAGTCTTTTGTGGGCCCCATAACGGAAAGCGATTGGATGAACAAAACGACAAGTATAAGTTGTTTATAAATAACGGCGTAGTGTTACCGTTAATACTGTTGGAATACCCGGTGGTTAAAACACAGTAATACGCGTTGTTGAACAGTAGCACACTGTATTGCACCAATTATTGATTCTTACGTAAGAAGGCACTACTCAATAATGGTTACAGTAATTACTGTTCAGAATTTTATTTTATTGATTCAATAATTGCTGCGTTGATATTTTATATTACTGTTGTTTCAATAATTGTCACTACACAGTATTTTCCATTATCGGAGCAATAATTCATATTATCTGAATAATATTATTAGATAACATTATTGGCAATGTCTAGAAAGTTCTGTCTAAGGAGAGGTTTGGTTACCTAATTGCGTGCCAGTAAGGAGAAATCCTTATTGAAAAGCCCCCTCTTTCCTGGGAACGGCCTGGTTGCCAATACTGTGATTCTGTAATATTATTCGTGAATAATTAATTATTGATTTATATGATGAGAAAAATATTGATTTTTTGTGGATATAGATGGAGAAAAATTTTTAAATGTGACAATTGTTGAAAATTAATATTTTATCTTTTTCTGATAAAATAATTCATTTAAATATATTATTTTAATAATATAATAATGATGATATTTTTACAATGAATGGGCGATATATGAGTATATGAGGAGAAAGAGTATTTTGTAGCATTAAATGATTAACATATGTTTTGTGTGTCGGTGGACCCCAATAATTGACTGAAATTTGATTATAGCTTGTAAAATTATCCGTTTATAGATTTCGGTCAATTTCTGTTTAGAATTTGGAAAAACTTTCTTCTGCAAAGTTGTAGATAATTGAATTTCCTATAAAAATACGTGAAATTCGAATTTTCTGATGAAAGGGCTATTTATTATAAACTATTGAAGTTCCGAAGTTCCGAAATAATTGGTTTTTGAAAGTTTTAATTATTCTTATTTACAAAATCATTTTTTTGCTTGGTGGGCTGCATTAAACATGTGCAATGAGCTGAAATCAGATTTCAAGAGGTGGGCTTGACAATTTTGTAAATATAAATATTATTATATTTAATTTTCTGCTTTGGTGTTCTAAGCATTTTCCTATAAATAGGGTGCTTAGGTTAGAATTAAAAATCACACCAGAAACTGAAATCTTCTCTCTCTTTCTCTCTCTATATTAGTGAGCGTATTCTTGTGAGTATTTTAATACTTTGAGTATTGCTATACGGTGCAAGTTCTAGTCATAGCCTATATCCGGTGTTTCAACTAGAAGTATTGTCTTTACAAGGTAAGGGATGTTATTCGAAAATGATATTATTTCTTCAATATCATTATGCCGAAATATTGGTTGGAAATTTTTATCAAATTTAAAACTTTTCATGTCGGGGTTACTATTCATGAGTTACTATTCACGAGTTACTATTTACCGAAAAATGAAATTTTCTTCTTTTCGTCCAAAATATCTATTCTGGATACTAGCTTTGATTGTATCCATGTTTTGATCATTCTTGAATTTTACTTCACTATGATTATTTATAAGGTATTTTTAGATATGGATAAATCGAAATACGAATCCTTAATATTTGTGTGGGCAAGGAAATCGCGCCTTGCTCGCTTAGGGTTTCGTGTTGGCTGAGGAGGAGAGAAATCCACGAAGAATACGAAATTGATTGATTGATTGTAGAGGGGAGAACGACAGGTGGGCGATTACTCCAACGACGCGTGGCAGAACCCCTAGAATCCAGAAACCGTGTTAGGGTTATTGGGATTCCAAGAGCCTTCTTCGGTTCTTCGAGTTGAGAGAGTGTTCGAATCTTGTTAGTGCTTTTAGGTGGAATATCCGAGCCTTAAGCTACTAAAAAAGTCCCTTCTTTCTAGAATGGAAGTGGTATTTATAGAGTTCCCTGGACTTAAGTGATCACATGCTAGGCACATGTTCTCAATGAAATTCCAGAAATACCCTTCAGTCATTAAAGTAATGCCCATATTGCCCTGTCCTTCTAGCCACCAATCCAATCCCTCAATCAATTCCCAAAAATGAGCCGCCTCCACGAGTCTTCTGTCTCGGGACACGTGGAGGCTTCTCCCGGTCTGGCACATTTATTTCTGACTTTTCCATCTTCATTCCATTAGGTTATGCGAACCCTAAATTGCACATTTAATGAGGTCATGGAACCCTAATTGTGCATTTAATTTAATTAGGTTATGTGAACCCTAATTTTGCACATAGGCCCACATTTGCCCCCTGCGCGAGAGTCGCATTTCCAAATAGACGATCGTGCAAGAATACATTAAACTTTTGAGTATATTTTGCGTGACTCCACTTCTACGGGTCTTGAAGATCATGGTCCTAGTAAATGGAACTCTTAGGGAGCCAAATCCTTGGATTTGTTTCTTTATTTTTCCTGAAAATTGAAAACAAGAAAAATAATCAAACAGCATTTAAAAAGAAATCTTTATTTTGGGTGGTCCACAAAATCTTTCTTTTTCATCAAACCAAATTAAATCATAATTTTATTTTGGAAATAAAATAAAATCTCAATTTTATAATAAAATCTCAATTTTATTTTGAAAATAAAATCTTAATTTTATTTTGAAAATAAAATAAAATCTTAATTTTAGTTTGGAAATTAAATCTCTCTTTATTTTGGAAACTGGCTTCATCTTTCTTTATTTTGGAAACAAAATAAAATCTTTCTTTATTTGGGAAATAAACCAAATCTATCTTTATTTTGGAAATAACATAAAATCTATCTTTATTTGATATATATATATATATATATATATATATATATATATATATATATATATATATATAAAAAGCTATTTTTCGAAAACAACCTTTTATTATTTTCGAAAATAAGCTATTCTTCCCTATAGAGTTTTACTTATCTTTATTTTGGAGAAGTAAGAAGTCCATATTCATAATCCATTGTCGCATGCCTTCTGATTGAGTAGGTGCTACTTGGGTGCATATTTCTCAGGATTGTCTCATAATCGCTAGGCGCCAACGAACACACGTGTGTTCCTCACCATTGCAGCCACATTAGCAAGTCTCACCATCAAGGACATTCTTGAGGTATCCAACACCAGGTAATTGTAAACCATTAGGGGCACACCTTTATGGCCTTTTTTCTCGGAATTCTTCAAAACAAGGCTATAACTTTCGCGGTGAAGGAGCATTTGTCCCAAACCGTGGACTAAGAGAGCAACAAAACCTTAAAGGTATGCGTGAGAACAAACCCCTAGGTGGTGGCCGAACCTTATAGGAGCCGAATCCTATAGGGCGCCGAACCCTAGGGGGACGAACTTTTTCAATTCAATCAATTTTTTTTAGGAGAGATCCCGCCCTAGGTGGTGGTCGAACCCTATAGGAGCCGAACCCTATAGGGCGCCGAACCCTAGGGGGGCCGAACCTTTATCAAATTTTTTTTAGGAGAGATCCCGCCCTAGGTGGTTGCCGAACCCTATAGGAGCCGAACCCTATAGGGCGCCAAACCCTAGGGGGCCGAACCTTTTTTTTTTTTTTTTTTAATCTTCCGAGCCCCAATACCTTGAGTACATCTTGGTTTTTTCCTCGGATAATGAAGTGTGGCTTAACATTTTTCCTTGACGAAAACGCGAAAAGAGAAAAATTGATATGATTGCATGCTACAAAACCACTCCAGATGACCAGACCCCTAGGGGGCGAACCCTAGGAGGCCGAACCCTAGGGGGTGAACTCTAGGCAGAAATTCACGTTTTGGACGAAAAAATGAAGTTCGGGCCGACTTGTCTCTACTATTAGGAGAGTCATTTGGAGTTTTTTGGCCCATAATATATCAAAACAACCGTATCGACGAGCCCTTCAAAACTCATCGCTAGGCCATGACCTATGCTGTTTTAAGTCCAAAAAAGGCTCCGAAGGATGGATTTTGGCCGTCCGAAGTTTTTTCGAAAATTTTCGGGAATTTTTTCTTGCATAAATGTACTCCTTCAATCTTTCTGACATTGTTTCTTCTTGTTTTCAGGTGTTTTGAAGCTCAACTATCGGACGTTCATATACTTTATTTTGCCATGGTGAGTACTTTATGTTCATATACTTTACTTGACATTCTTGATATACTTTCTCTAGGATTGGTATAATGATCTCCTTCTTATCTGTAGGCCATTTCTCCTGAATCCTCTACAGAACTAAGGACTACTAAGGAGTCCCCATTCATCACTGATTGGGGAAGAGCTCCCTTCTTTGGTCCTTTTGACCTCTTCTGGGATAGAGTTAGAGATTATGACCGTACAAGTTTTCCACCCCCAGAGAAAGAAGGCTTGTTTCTTTATGCCCCAGCTTCTGGAGGTTGGGATGACTTTCCTCATGCCGATTGCATTCCCCGCCTATGCATAGAGAAGCAAGAGTACCCATTCAGTCCCCTTCGCTTCCTGTCAGATTCATCTGGTTGCATTCAAGGATGGCAAGATTGGACCGACGAGATCCTTGACAACGCTGAATATGTGGAAATACTGAAGAATGCGAGTATCTTTCATTGTGTTCAACTGTGTAGAGACCTACAGATTTACCAGGATCATAACGCACTTACTGTGTTGATCTCACGATGGTGTTCCTCTACTTGCACATTCATCACTGCCTGGGGGGAATTCACCCCTACTCTAGAGGATGTTTATGCCATCTACCAGTAAGTTTTCTTCTTTTATTCCTTTCATTCA